>OY728131.1:538257655-539481296 GCA_963277665.1 Viscum album
TCATCATAGGTAAAAGGAATGTATTTTCTTAAATATCGATTCTGGTTTTTGAAGATAAAATTGGAATATTTTTAATGGGGGAGGATGTGATTTAATTGTAGTGTAATAAGTCTTAATATAAATTTCTCATCATTGTTTTTACTTAAGAACATGAAAGACGTAGGTAGTTAGTGTGTTATATTGGAGAACACATTGTGACTTAGAACATTCTAAAACCTCATTTCAATGTATCATCATTCCTAAGGCAATGGTGATGAATCCCATTTACCTTAGTTCTAGAGGGGAGTGTGTACATACATTCTATTACACTGTGTAGGGTCCCAATAGCCTTGAACTATCAGAATTATAAGGAACATGACCATTTTCCTCACATGATTATATTTAATATTTATATTCCATTGTTTTATGATATTTTACATGCCTTGTGAATTTATAAAACTATTTTATATAAATGTTTTTATTTAATACATTTTTTGAAATGTTCCATTTTTTTCATGAACCCTTTTATTAATGTTAACTTTTATATTTTGAAACTAATTTCTATCATTTCCAATGGGGATCATGATTTTCTAATGTATTTACATATTTTAAAGAGTAAATTATGATTTTTTTAAATAATATTTTATAAATTTGATACATTTTTATTGAAAAATTGAAATCATTTGTTTGGTTAATTTTATATTGGAATATTATTATAGAATAAATAGTGAAATCATAATGGGATTTTTCTCACACGCTACCTGTTCCTTTTTGTCTTTGAAGATTATCTCTATCCCGTATCGAGAAAGGGGAAAGGATCACATAGTGGAGAATCCAGTTGAGGATCCATGGACTTGGTGAGTATTGTCGATATAGAATTTAGCTATTTTTTTCCACTTTGGTACTTTGGTTTTAAAACTTTGTTCTTGATTATGCCTTGTTGACTTTTAGTACATTACTCATAGTTACTTCCATATCGTTAGGGACATTTTTCCTCATTAATATTTTAGGATTCATGGTACTATTCGTCGACCCTTGGTGATTTGTAATGCCCTTTGAGAAATATCAGTACATGCTACTTTATCCCATTACCAGGGTACCCATATTAGTTCATGACAATGTGGTACCAGATCTCCTAGTAATAATTTTTTCTTTAAGTTAGTATGCATTATGAATTCATGTAGGGACATTGAGGTTGTTGTGAATGTGTGCCAAGACATATCTCACCTCAATGATCCCTAAGTCTCCTAATGTTGTAAGGGAATGATGTATTGTGGATTAGTTCTAGTATTTTCCCTATTTTGATTTCTTTTGATTGAAATAAAAATATTTTTTATTCTATCATTTTTGATTATTTCCCTCATATCTCATTTTATCATTGTTTAATGTGTTCTTTTTTATCAACTGATGTTTTGTATGATCATGCATATGAGAACACGTATGAATTAGATCCAGAAGGAATCATTTTTTGAACAATAATGAGTGAATCCTCTTGTGGAACCCAACCAAGAAGAGGTGATTGTGTGCATTGTCAAACCTCTCGTACATTCCCCACATCCAATTCCCAATTAGGATATAGTTGTGTAACCTCATAGGGATGTTCTAAAATCTTATTATCAATAGTTCCTTCACCGGAATCCTTTAAAATATAAAGTCTCAAATGATTTTCAAGAAGTTGAAAAATGTTTAAGAGGCATGGAACTCTTCTTTGGGTTTTGGGACACAACTGATGAGATCAAACTAATGTGTTACACCTTCATTATATAAGGAACGAGCAGAATATGATGGGACACTATGTTGAATGATAAAAATAATGAGGGATTAGAGTGGATGGACATCAAGGTATATTTAACAGAACATTTATATCTTGAATTGATGTTGTTGGATAAGTCTAGATAGTTTTTTAATACCTGAGCATGCTGACATGACCAGGATAAAGTAGAAAAACTATTTTTTGAGCTCATGAATTTTTTATATAAGATTTTGTAGAAAGATAACATAAAGGTATGAAGGTTTGAGTTGGAAATTTTTTCCAGATATTCATTATTAGGTTTTCTTACTAAAGATTCCTTCTTATACTGGTATGATTGATAGATTTGTTATGGTTGAAATGGAAATGACAAAAATGTTTGAGTTATGGGGATTTTTATCCGATCCTAGGGGTAGTCTAGGTTATTTAAAGCGAAATAGGAATTATGATGAGTCTAGTTGAAGTTCCTGATAGAATGGTTATTCCATACCACCTATAATAACATGAAGAGGTTCTTAGTTTTGAAAACAGTGTGGAATAGAAAGAAATATAATGGGGGTCTGTACTAAGGATCCAGATAATAGTGGCTCTCGTGGAAATTTAGGGAACCTTTAGTGATTATTTCATTCCTATTCCACTCTTCATTGTAGAAAGAGATCATAATATCCTCCTAAAACTAAAAATAATGTACTTTATTCACTTTTAAAATTTTCACAACCATAGTAATTTGTAAATAATATTCTATATGTGGTAGGAGAGTCTCTAAAATAAGGTTATATTGGTGCAGTGACAATGAGAGGTACCATTACTATATATTCATCATTATTGGCTACTCTATGTTATATTATTATGTCTCATTATTTTATTTCAACACTTAATTTTGTCCTATTAAATCATCCTATAGAGAAATTATCTTTTTCTATGGATATTAATAAAACTCTTGGAATGAAGAGATAGTTCTGTATCCAGAGTCCCACTTGTGTTTTCTCTCTATCAGATGTTGATCTATCATGGAGCCTTTTAGTTCTCGACATGGAATATCATAATGCCATTTTTGGATTAATTAGATCATTTACAATAAATCCATGATTGATATTTATCATTGATGGGTTTTGATCACTACACCTAGTGGTGTGTTCCATGACATTCATAGAGAATTAGACCCATAGTCGAGCATAGCTAGACTATCGTATCCATAATAGGGGAATGTAATATTGATTTCTTCCACAGACCCAGACCAATAATCATTGAGTGATTATCTCTATCCAGTATTCATCACGTTCACTAATGTGTTTCTTTTCAACATTTTTGGTTTGTTGTCAGTAAGGGAAGTTATGGTCTCTATTGACATAATTCATGTTAGCCAACTAGTTTCTATTCTATCTAATTACATGGAACAAGATGAAATAAAAGTGTTGATGTCCAAGTTGGGAGATGTTTTTAATAAAGGCATTATATGTGTGATTGTGTCACATTGGAAGGCACTAGGCACATGTACTATGAAATATGATGGTTAAATTTTCTTATATGTGGATTTCAAACATATTAATCATGTTATGGAAAACAAATAGAATCTATTTCCATGGATTGATAATCTCATTAATGGAAAAAAGGTGGAAAATTTGTTCTCGAATATTGATCTTCAATATGAATACCATCAGTTGAGTATAAAATAATCTAACATTAAAAAACCCACCTTTTTAGTAGGTTCAACCATTATTAGTACCCTTTCATTCTCATTGTTCTAAAAAATTATATTATTGTTTTTATGGATTTAATGAACATGATTTTCCATTAATATCTTAATACTTTCATGGTGTACTTTTTGAACGACACCCTCATTTATTCTATTTATAAGTAAGATATTGTAGATCATTTGAAAAAAATTATATGTTTCTTGAGAAAACACTCACATTATTCGAATCATATGAAATGTGATATCTGGATTTTCGAAGGGAGATTTTTAGGACATATGGTGTGAGAATAAGGACTATATGTGGATCATGGGATGTTCATAGCTATAATTACTTGGGCACAACTATGAAATTCCTTTTATATTTAGAGCTCCTTAGGATTAACAGGATATTATCAGAATTTCATAATGAAATTCTCAAATATGAATTCTATGATTAATACCGTCAAATTGAAGGGACTAATGTTTTAATGGGAAGATAAATGTCAGAATTCATTTCTTGAGTTGAAATGTTTTTTTACTATTTCACCAGTATTGATTCTTCAATATGTTAGTTAGGGTTATGTGTTATTTTATGATGCATCTAGTTCAAGATTGGGATATGTTCTTTTCCATAGTAATCATATCCTTGATTATGAATCAAATTTCCTTAGAAAACAACAGAATAATTATCCAACCCATTTCCTGGAACATGAAAACGTGATTCACGTGCATATGAATTAGAGGATTAAAATTAAAGATAATGGTTTACCATTTTTTCTGAACAGAAGTGATTGAGTAATATCATTTATTAAATAAATTTAAATCTACTCCATAGGTATTGGGTGGAATACCAAAAATATTTTGATTTCAATATAACCTATAACATAGTGAAAGATAATACTGTTAGAAGAATCCTTAAGTAGGAATCATCTACCCTAGGAAGTGAAATAATTATTTGATGAGTTTAATTTGAAGGTTCTCATGGAACAGTTTCATAATGGAGTCCTGGAATCAAAAGTAGAAGTTTAATTATCCAGTTTCTAGTTGAAATTTACTCATCTCAAGAAGGTTCTTCAGGATAAACATATTGGTAATGAGTTTTATAGAATAAGAGACTCTATTTATGGTGGGGAGATAGTTTCCCAAGGGTCATTCTCAAAAGAGGGAATTCTATGCTATCATATTCATTGTGTGGTACCATATTCAATAAGAAATGTTTTGATCGGGGATTTCGATATTTACCAGTGGGTAGTACACCCAGGAACCAAAAATATGTTCTAGGAAATGCGACATCAGTTCTAGTGGCCATGTATGAGATGGGGAATTACTGATTTTGTTCTCATTATTATATAAACTAGAAGGTTATTTCCATGAAACAGATACCATTTGGGTTTTATCAACCACTTTTATTTCCTACATAAAAGTGTAATTATACCACTATAGATATTATTGTTGGGTTTCCATATACCCAAATAATGTTGAATGTGATATGGAATGTGATCATTTGGATGAAGAAATTGGATCACTTCTTACACATTCGTGATACAACCAAATGTGAGGAGTTAGGAAATATATATGTAAAAGAGGATGTTCATTTGTAACATGAATGATCTATATGTTCTCGGAAAGGGATCCCCAGTTCAATTATCATTTTTGGAGAGGCCTTAAAAAGGAACGGGGATCCCATATCCATTTTAGTACGACATAACATCTATAGTCTGATGGCCAGATAAAAAACGATGTACTGACACATAAGGATATGCTTCATGATTTTATTATTGACTATGATGGAACATGGCATGATCACATTGGTATGTATGAGTTTTCATATAACACTATCTATGATTTTGAAATAATATTGGATCCTATTGAAGATTCATATGGATGTCTATCTAAATATCCATTGTGTTGGTTAGAGTGTTAAATGTTCAATGGTTGGACTGATCTTTATCGAAGATATGACAAAAAATATTTAGATGGTCTGTCAGAGAATATTTATGATGTAGGTCTGATTTAAGTCTTTTAATAATTGACACAAAAAACCATTGGAATTATAAGTTGGTGACCATGTGTCCTTGAAGGTTTCACCTCCTTTGTGTCACCGATGGCTTGGGATGTATGGGAACATTGATTCTTGTTTTATGGGAACTTTTTTGGTTGTTGTAGAGGTGGGGAAATTTATTATAATCGAAATCTACCACCACTGTTGATAACAATACATAGTGTGTTTCATGTATCTTATCTCCAAATGTATCTATATGTTACATATCATGTTCTAAGCTAGAGTAATTTTGAAGATGAACCGGATATACCTAAGACTAAGAGACCAGTTATGATGGTTTATTTTGAATCTAACGTACTTTGTTGTGGGAAGATAATATTTTTTCATATTATATGGAATAAAATTTTTTATTCTCATGAGACATGCGAGATTAAGGAACTACCGAGATAAAATTGGGCTAATATTTTTAGGAATGGAATACTCTTCATCAGTTTTATTAGGATATAATGTTTATATTGTTAAGAGGTTTTAATTTTATATTAACATTATATTTGGTATGTTCTATACCTTATTGTGTATATTAAATTTTATTTTCTATGAAGGGTCTATAAGAAATTGAAAGGATACATATGATTGTGATGTCACATATTTGATGGAAATTTCTAGTACTAAAAATATGGTTTTTTAGCATCCTGTTTGGGATATACAAGTTGTTTTACACATCATATGAACTATTATAATATGAAAATACATTTTTAATAATAGGTGACATATTTTTTATGGTCTTTTTTCTTATCAATTAAATGTCATGTAATTGAGTTACACAATTTGTAATGTCCCGGATGTTGTTTGTAAATTGGAATCCAAGATAAAATTATTATTTCCACCTCCCCAAAAAATCATAATCATGACACTAGTGGATTTATAAGGAATCATTGGAACCCTCAAACCCTTTTGGGTGGTTTTGTTTGTTGTCGGATCATTGTTTCGATAACATTTTTTCTCTCCAGGTAAGTGTTCTTCATGAGAATCTATATTTTTCAATATTCAATCATTTGAATTTGATGGATCAACATGAATTTGAGGGATATAATTCTTGTATTTTATCATTTAATTTATAAGATGATTTCCTAGATAATCTTGTGTCTTCATTCTTGTTGGTGGGTTTCATTGCAGGCATTGCACTTCCATGAGGAAGGTAGGTGGTTCTGTCTTTGGTTTCCAATTTAACTAACCTTTAATTTAATTTTGTAAATTCAGTTTCAATTAAACAAAAATTTATAAATTGAATAAATTACATAAAATCATTTTCTTAAAAACAAAATTCTAGTGAATTGGAGTTTGGGATCACATTGGCTTGAAATTTTGGAAACCCCTAATTATAATTAATTGGAGTGTGTTTATGGAATGGATGTAATTTTTTTGAACAATTAAATAGTTCAATTATATTTTTTTAAAAAAATTTGATGGAAAATTGTAAAAAAAAAATATTTTAGTGAATTTGGGGTTAGTGATGACATTTATGGAGTTGTTTGAAAAATAAAATATTAAATTTAAATTTATGAAAGGGTTTGTGAAATTTGATGAAGTGGTTTCAAATTATTTTTAATGAAAAATTCCTTAAAATGGTTTGGTGGAAACCTAGTGGTTTTATCTTGGTTAAAAGGAATGAATTTTTATTAAAAACATATTAAGGTTTTAAAAGTGAAAATTGGCTTATTTGAAATGAGGGGTAAGATTTAATTGTATATTATGATGTCTTAAAATGAATTTCCCATAAATATTTGCACATGAGAACATGAAAGACTTATGTGGTTACTGTGTTATACTGGACCACAATTTAGGACTTACAATGGTTTAAAACATCATATATCATAAAGATCAGGGACCGGTAAAAAACCGGCCCTAAAAAAAGAATAAAAAGTTACAAGAGTCAGGCATACAAGGGATTTTTACATAATCTAGTGTGCAACACTCCACCTCTATCAGCCACCACAAGTGGGGCACAATAATCAGGCGCCGTAAACGACCACATTTCATCCAAATCAATCAATGCCCGCTTTGCAAGGGAATCCGCCACCTGATTGGACTCCCGGTAGACATGTGTAACCACCAGGCACATGCGCGCAGCCTGGTCTAGACAGTCAACCCATTGAGGCAACGTGCACCACGGGACATTCCGTGTCTTGGTCCTCAACGCATGAACCGCAGATTGGGAATCAGATTCAAGCCATATATGCATCCAATTAAACCGGACAGCGTACCTGACAGCATATATCATGGCCCATATTTCAGCTTCAAACGCAGTGCCAATCCCTATGGTGTGGTGGAAGCAGCCCTTAACAAACCCACGGTAGGTTCGGAACACTCCCCCGCACCCCGACATACCTGGTGCACCCAAAGTAGCCCCATCAACATTTATCTTGAGGAAGGGCGCGATGGGTGGCATCCACCGTATATACTTCATCATTAAAGGCTTGCACGTCCGACCTGATACACCAAGTTTCCGCAGAACCTGGAGATCCTCAACGGTGTTATGCATTGTGCCATCCTGTACCATGGAGGTGGCATAGATATCCCGATGGACAGCCTTCATCCCTTGTTGTACCGTATGCTGCTCATCTCCAAATAGCATGCAGTTCCGAGCCTCCCATGTATCGGCAATAACAGCCGCTACGGCCACCAGCATCAGGTTGTGAATTTGTGCACTGCATGGGACAGCCATCATGCTGGACAGCAGGTCAATAACCGGCCTGCATGTGTCAATTACAACACCAAACATATACCCAATGTACTCCCATAGCTGCTTGGCCCGCCTGCAGCCCGTGAAAATATGTTGTATCGAATCCTCCTCGCTCTTGCATATGGAACACCTTGAAGCCATGTGCAGCCCAGTCCGTTGGAGAGCTTCCGCTGTTGGTATCCTGTTTTTCCATATTCTCCATATTAAGAAATACCTTGCAGGCCGGATAAAAGGGGCCTTGAAATTCATCAACCAGGATGGTGCAGAATTGAGCCCCCCACTGGTCATATTGTAAAAATCCCTGCAATTAAACTGTCCACACTTGGCAGGGATCCAGATCAGCGTGTCAACATCCATGAACGTGTATCCATTGATTTCATCAGCCACCTGCACGGGAACATCAGATGCAGGGGAATTAAAATACAAAAGAAAGGTCGATATGGACATAGAGACCACCTCCATTGTAACATTCAGATTCCGAAGGGGCTGTGTGAGCCACTTTGTTGTCCAGCAGCTTTGGTTTGAGTCCTTACAGACTATCCATTTCGTGTCCTGCATGATACTCTCATATGCATGTTTGAGCGGAGCCCAAACCGATGAGGCAAGATAATATTTATAACCACTAAGAAGTCTCCTTGTAATTCGATTCGACAGGAAATCATCAGCATATTCATGTGTGATCAAATACCACATAAATTTTCCAATCAATCCATCATTGAAAGTGCAGAGGTCCTTTACTCCAAGCCCCCCCCATCTCCACCGGCTTAACACATTCTTTCCAGGCAACTGTAATCAACTTCTTCTCATGCGGTGACCACGTCCATATGAAATTCCGAACCTTGCTCTGAATCTCTTTCAGAAGTCCTCTCGGCCATCTATATAGTGAAAATGAGTAAACAAACTTTGAAGAGATTACTGAATTTACCATACAGACCCTTCCGGCCAAAGACATGGCCTTCCCCTTCCAACCAGCAAGCTGCTGCAAAATACCCGCCGAATGTCCTTCCAAGTACTGTCTTTTCACCTTCCCCCAAAACATTGGGACCCCAAGATATTGGAAGGGGTATGACCCTCTCCTCACCCCAAGGAGCCTGACAATCCTATTCTGTTTGCCTACTGGGACCCCATTACCAAAGACAATCGAAGACTTGTCCCAGCTTATTGTCTGGCCAGCCACCTCCTCATAATGACTGAAAAGGGCCTTAATTGAATATATAGTTCTCCTTGATGCTTGTCCAAATAATAAAATGTCATCTGCATAAAATAGGTGAGATGGGGCCTGCCCGCTCACACCAGCCCTGATCGTCTTGTACCAGCCCATTTTCCCAAGGTCATTGATACACCTACTTAAGTAATCCTCTGCCAGTGCGAAGAGAATCCCAGACAATGGGTCGCCTTGTCTCACCCCCCTGGTTCACGGAAAAAAGCCCCTCGGGACCTCGTTCACAAGAATTGACAGCCTTTTGGAACCAAGAATGATGAGGATCATTCTTAAAATCCAGCAGAGAAACCATACCTCTTAAGGACATCCAGAAGAAATTCCCATTTCAACGTGTCAAAGGCCTTGGATATGTCAATTTTAATAGCAAAGCTCCCTTCCTTTGACTTCCTTCGCAGAAGATTGACACTCTCGGAGGCCATAAATATGCACTATTGGATGTTCCTCCCTTGGACGAAACCAAATTGATTCATGGTGATCATGCCATCAACCAGCCCACCCAACCTTCTTGTCAAGATCTTACTAATAAGCTTGGGCATCGTATTCCCAAGAGCCACCAGTCTGAAATCCTTTATGTCAAGGGCATTGTCTTTTTTGGTAATGAGTGTAATAAAGCATGAATTCATCCCATATGGCATGTAAAAGTGAGAGAAGAAGTCTGTCATGGCCTGCTCTATGTCATCCTGCAGAATGTCCCAGTAAAACATAAAGAACTTATTCATGAATGCATCGGGGCCCGGGGCACTTTCCAGATTCAGAGAGAGAAGGGCAGTTCTAATCTCCTCTTTTCATGGGGGAGCAGTTAGGAGTTGGTTCGATTGTTCATCAATGCAAGAACTAATGTTATCCACCATGTAGTGTATCCTTGACTGCCCATTTTCAGAGTAAACATTCTTAAAGTTCTCAACCACAGCCACTGCAATCTCATTCTCCTCCGTGTAGAGTTGTCCATCAATGCTGATCACCTTGGTCCCTCCCCGGGCCCTATTTTCCTTGTGCAATCTATTGAAGAAATTCAAGTTTCTGTCACCGTCTTTTAACCACCGCACATTCAGCTGATTCCTGACCAATCTTTCCCTCACCGTTAAGAGACCATCAAGCTTGTCGTGTGCAGCAATTTCCTGTTGTAATACCCTCGAGTGCTGCCCCTGACCAATCTGAATTTTGGCCAGTTCATCCTCTACTTCCTTGATATCCTTGTCTAGTTTAGAGAAGGAATTCCTGCTCCAAATTCTCAGTAGCCCCTTTAGATGCTTCAGTTTCACAGCTAGTCGCTGCAGTGGGCTTCCAATTGTATCCAGTTTCCAAGCTTCTAAAACAATTTCCCTGCATCCTGGCATCACAAGCCAACCATTGTTGAAACGAAAGGGGATAGGGCCTAGCCTTGTCACCTGCTGTTCCACATTAATAACAATTGGATTGTGATCGGAGTGGTGCTTAGGCAGTGTGAATCCAGAGATGCCATGAGCTGCCACTTGATCATCAATCTGAACAAAACATCTGTCAAGCTTACTAGCCTGTTTTCCTTCCCAAGTATACCTGCACCAAGTGAAGTCATCACCAGCAATTGCAACTTGGTCCAAATTGCAGTAATCAATACATTCAGAAAATTCAGAGGCAGCAATCCTGTTGAAAGCTGCCCCAGTTTTCTCCTCATGTTTCAAAACAGTGTTTAAATCGCCAATCAATAGCCATTTGCGATCCATTCTACTAGAGGTATCATTGAGTGCCTCCCATAGCTCCTTCCTCTTAATGTAAGAGTTAGAAGCATAAATAAAAGATAAAGAAAGCTGCTGTCCAGCAATGGTGCAATTCACCAAAACCCATTGAGGACCGTTGTCGCATGAGGTGATCTGCAGGCTGTTCTGTACAAACACCCACAAGTGATCCTTATAAGATGCAGACTGATTTCTCGCCACAAATTTGTACCCAAGTGAGGCCCATCTGAGTCCCTTCCATTTATCTAACATAACAATAGGTTCAGCAATGCTGACGAACATTGGCTTGTAGGTCAGAATGTTGTGTCGAAGGGCCCTGACCGTACGGGGGTTCCCCAGCCCTTGACAGTTCCAGTATAAAATCCTCATTGTTTATGGGTCATACCTCTTGTCAGAGGTCCCCCTTTCTTCTCCACAGAGGCTTGCGACTGCCCTTTTTTCTTTTTCCCTCCCTGACCCTTCATCACACTATGCTCGGGGGCAGTGCTGCTATCTTGCTCATATGGAGCCTTGGTTGCTCCAACAGTTTCCTTTCCCTTACCAGTATCCTATTCTTGGGCTTCATTTCTAACCTCACCTGTACTGATTTGACCTTTAAAACATCATATATGTATGTCAACATTCCATAGGAAATGGTGATGAGTACCATTATCATTATTGCGAAAGGGGTTTATGTACACAAATTCGATTTCATTGTGATGGTTCACTATATCAGGGGACTATCATGCCTATTTTTCATGTGACCATGTTTCATGCTTGTTTGTATTTCACATGCATATTTTATGGTTGTAAATTATTTTACATGGAATGTGAATTTATATAAAATATTTTATATTGATGTGTTTATTTAATCCATTTATGTGAAAAGATTCATTTTTGTAACGTACCCTTTGATTAATGGTAAATTCCATCTTTTGAAATCTATTTCCACCATTTGAAATGTAAATCATGAATTGATAATGTATTTGAATCTATTGAAGATCAATGCATTAATTTTTTTCAAATACGATTTTATATATTAAAAAAATTATTTAAACATTTAAAGCACCTTTTTCATTAATTTGAGATTTGAATCTTATTATGGAATCATTGGTTAAATACTACTAGGATTTGGTTCACAACCTAATTGTGCCATTGGATTTTTAGATAAACTATTTCTAGGGTTGAGCAAGGGGAAAGGATATCTTAGAAGTGGATCCAGCTGTTGAACCTTAGGCTTGGTGAGATGTGTCCTTATGGAATTGGGTTTTTTTTCCTCTTTGGTACATAGGTTTTAGAACATTGTATTTGATTATTCTTTCTTGAATTTGGATAGATTACCCCCAAGATATTTTATTTTGATATTCATATAGTCTTGTTTCTTTTAATTCGGCATTATGAGTGGAAAAATCATTCCCATTTCAGGTTGTCTGATGCCAAGTTCTAGTCTCAGACCCGTAGGGATTAGGAATGCCTTTCATGAAATGTCAGTATTGGCATAGTTATCAAGTTTCATTGGCTCTTGTGTAGGTTTGTGACATAGTATTTATTATACTTGTTTTGTAGGATTCACACGATGTGGGATATATCACCGGTATCCCACTTTAGTAATACACTTCCTTCCACTGGAATTTTGATAGATTCATCTCTATTAAGTGTATCTTCCATAACTCGACGAAGATAGGGATTTTGTATTCATGAAAATACTTGGTTCGTTTTTCATTGGAAGAATACCTAATTTCATCTTATGAGAATGATGTACATGTTATATCAGGTTCATATTTTTGTATTTTTCAATTGTCATGAATATTTCTCATGAAGAGAGATCCATACATAATGATGATATGGATCTATTCATAGACAAACCTTACATTTTAAAAACCCAACAATTCTTCATTTTATTTGAAATTTGGTGGGTCACTTCCTTTTCTTCGACCTGTGAACCCACCCTATGTGTCATTCGATTTCTCCAAAGATTTTTTAAGCCTTTGATTCTATGAATCTTATGGAATCAATAGGTATTGATATTAAAGGTGAGATAAAATGGTATCAAAAGGTTTTATTAAAATTTTGGGTCCAATTTTACTCATCATGTAGTTGTCTTTCACATGATACCCTAAACTATAGGAAAGGAATGCTTGAAATTTCATAGTCCTCCCTTCCTCAAATACTATGGGAGAGGGACATCTTTTGCAGGTCATGGGGGGGAGTGGAAATAAATCTTCATCTTCTACCATAAAATGAAACAACCGTGTGATGTAAATGATCTGGGAACCATAAATTTATGACTTTTTCCTTCCATCCTTAAAGAGGATAGATCCCTTGATTCATATCATATGATGACAGATTCTTATAAGCATTTGGGCATGATTTGGGCTGGGGGATGTGAGAATTATGGGGAACGTGGGACCTTTGAGTATGAACTTGTCTCCCTCGCATATGTGGTGGGTTGTGAATCCAAATGGTACTGCTACTCTGCTATAGAAGTCATATAATGAAAGTTTAAATATTTTAAACATGGAGCTGGCAGTGTGAGGAACATCTGAATTTCATGTGGTGGGGATAATTCAAGAGAGAATTTTGAGTTTAATAAGGACCAAATAAACTATGAAATTGGGGAACTACTTTTACGGTCTGGAAGTTGATGGTTAGAAAAAATAAGGGGATCATATATATGTAAGGATAAAGAGAAACATCCCAATGATGAGAAAAAATGAAATGTGGGAAGAGTCAAATAAAGAGAGTGTAAGATATTTATTATGTGACAGTACAAAGGGAAGATATAGTAGATTAATTCATAACACAATAAGGAATAAAGGTCATAATGGGAACAAAAAACTCTAGAAGTTGCTTCCTGATTAAAGTCACGAAGCCAAAAATGAAGAAAGAAAAATCCAATTTTCCTAAACCAACAGTTACTTGGTCTACAGAAAAACGAAAACTCAACATAGGGGAGGGAGAAAAGGGAAATATGGAATGTCATAAGATATAATCATACACTCATAGGAACAATTGTTTAAGGAGGCCATATTAGTTATAACCCCTAGATGTTGAAGAACAAATTATTAAGACAATGCGACAAATGGATGTCAATTATGAGTAGTGGGGGTGGTTCAATAGGAAAGATATAACTATTATTAGAGGTCTCAGTGATAGGAAAATAAATGTGGAAGATTTTATTCAGGCATGGTATATGTTTTTTACCATCTCGAAGACATAATCAAAGATGACCAGAGAAAAAATGAGGTTACACTTTACAAAAAATTATTTATGGAAATGGTTATAATATAGAATTTTTATAATCTAATTATTTTATGAACTTATATGGTGTGTGAAACATGTGGCTACGGTCAGAAGTCTTGTGATGGAGTCAGTTTGGGAGGGTTCCCCCGTAATCCTAAAATGTGTCTTTTTGAAAATAAATTATATTTATTTAGAGGTGACCTATCACTCAAAAGGAGTAGTCTAGTATGTTTATTTTAGTGACTATGGGTGATTGAGGAGTGGGAAATTTATTTGGAACATAATTATATATATATATATATATATATATATTTGTGGGATCCTTAGAGATTGTTTGTTGTCATGTGATTCACCTTATGATAAATATGATTGGGGAAAAGGCCTTTCCCTATAAGTATTGGAATATGTATGCAATGGTCTATAGGATAGTTTTGAGTGACTAGTACCTTGAACATTTTATTCAAGATATTGTTTAGTTAGGTGATCAAATTTAATAGTGGTACTATTCTGATTATTTTTTATTAAAATTTTTGACTTATGATAGTAACCCAAAACAAGGGTTATCCCATTATTACAGATATCTTAGAGATGATAAAAATTTAAAGAGGATTTGGGTTTTGAGATAGATAAAAAGGTGCTTTTCATAAAATATATGGAATACTAATTGAGACTCCTAAGGTATCATGGGTAAAAAATCTACTATAATGTTTTTGTTGTGATGGTTCTTGTAACAACTCGTCATTTTGGACCATTTATGTTAAAAAATTATTCAATATATTCTTACAAACTTTTAGTGCCAAAATGTGTGCATAGGTAAATACACAAAGAGGAAACCAATGCCAAAGAGACTGCCTCGCAGAGCCTATTCATAGAGCCCTTCAGTAAAACCACCTTTTCTATCCCGCTCAGTGTCGTGGCCGACAAAACTATGAGGCCCCCTCTATGATCACTACAGAGTAAAGTGGATGGATAGTCTACTGTTTTGACAGAATTTACGGGAATATTCATATAATAGATGGAATCAGATCACCATTCTGATCCCATTGAAATTGATGGATGCCTCTGTAGGAACTGTGGAGGGAATTAAAGAGGTCCTTTCGATGAGGAGGGGATGATGGTTGACTCCACTTTTATGAAAAACATGACACAATCAATGATCGATTTCAAAGCACCATGTGTCTTCATAATTATCTATCAGAGCATTGTCTTTCATGTTTCCTATAAATACTAGGATTCCCTTAAACCTAAAGGATGGATAACCCAACCATTCACCTCCTCATCTCTCAAATCAACAATCACTTTATACTCTTTGTAACACTATGAAAATTATATATTCATGGTACTTGATAATTATTGAATACCTTTCCCTTAAATCAAATACAACCCCTCTTCACGAAGGGATGCCCATTGCGGATCCCACGGGTGGTCACGAAGGAAGGAGATCCATATGGTAAATCGGGTCTTCTACTATCACTCATGCTTCATCAAGAACCTCCCATGCTCATGTTAACCCCATGCCAAGGCAGGGTCACTGTGAATCACAATGTACATTTCTTCATTGATCTCCCCATTATAAGTAACCCATGATCCATGAAGTCTAACTCGACGAAATCCATTGCACTTCATGAAGAACCCTTCATATGGATGTGCACTATATGGATAGATAAGGCCACTCCACATTAGAAATCATACCACATCACATAGTTTTCCACATCAGGGGGCACTAGAGTATCGCAAGGTCACTTCTTGTGAATCAATTTTCTTCACAACCCCTTCTCATAGACGACCCTATAGGTTTGTACGAAGTGATTTCAAGGTCCCTTGGATGGTGTCTCATATTGCTTTTCTCTTCCCCATTATTTTTCTCATATAAAAACATACATATATTTCTTATTAACATATCCATGATAATTTGAGTTACTCAGTGGATCACTACATAACACTGCCTCACCATGGAATTTTTGTTTCCTTCCCTTCTCTAAGGGTGGGTGGTTATCAGTTATATAGGTCCAAGGGGAGAGGAGTGAATCCTAATCGTTCGAGCTTCATGGCATTAAATATCCATGAACCATCACCCTAACCAGATAACATTAAATTTTAGCCTCTCCCCACACAATATACGGGGTTCCCCATCTCTGTAATTTTCCACACCCGCCGGTCTCCCTAAGAAATAGACCATTCCTCACATGGAATGAGATCCCCTATGCATGAATGTCATCTATCCACGTGGAAGGGAAACCAACATAGTGTAAGCCCCTTTTCTTTTATTGAGGCATAAATCATATTTTCTCCTCCTCTCTTCTTCCGTGCATGATGTCCAGAAGAGAGAGGGGCACATGGAACTTCATTTCCCTATCCATCTATCTTATGGAATTATCGCCACCAGGCCTCCATATAGAAGTAAGTCTCAATCTCAATATCCATAGGCCTCTTAACATTCATGTTCCCCAATTAATTCCTCATATATGCACCTTTCACGATGTGATCGTCTGTTATTTGATGCCTCTTATTTCTCACACTGAGGAAGACTCATGTGGTCATACAGTAAGCATTCACCATTGCATCTTCTCTAGGATACCATAGTGTGTAAGCCTTATCCCCCTTCTGAACTATGTATACATTGATCCTTGTATCCTAGGAAAGCTACATAGGAAGCCTCCCTGAGGTTCAAACCCATCACACGTCAATCTCATCCATCTTCATGTCGGTTCATCATAGTCTTGAATTACAATGAACAATATGACCCTTCCATCCCAAATGACGTTAAATAGTATACATTAAAAAATCCATGTTTGATCCCAATCTAGGAGGACATTTTATGTAGGAAGCCTCCCTGAGGTTCAACCCCAACTAAAAGTAAGTTGTTGTAGTCCTTAACCAACAGTAATATTATGTATTCCCCAACCAATGGTAAGCTGTTATACTCCCCAAACAAGGGTTAGTCATTGTAGTCCCCAAATAATGGTAATCAGTTTTAATCCCCAATCAATTGTTAGTCATTGTATTCTCCATTTTTTAGATCCAACACTCGTGTCCACTTCTTGAGTGTTATATCAATCGTGGGTTTCTAACCTAGCGTAAGCCCCAAACATCATCTTCAGGTCGCAATCCTCCGTGAATACCCCAATCCTATGCCTCATTCTGAAGAATGTGGGGTTTGATCGCTATCTCCTAGGAAGGTTATACAGGAATCCTTCATATGATTCAAACCTAGAAACTAGTAAAATTCGATGTACTCTTTTTCAGGACCCACATCCATGGTATGTCATAGTGGTGGTAGACTAACTCTTGGGCTGCTAGCCACATGTACACCCTAGCATGTTTCTAGGTTGCTGTCATTTTCATACACACCAATTCCATTCCCCATCCTGAACTATGTGGATTTATATTCCCTTCCAAGGAGATACGTATGAAGACTCCCTGAGTTTCAAGAGAGTAACCCATATCCCATCCTAGTATCTCTCTAGAGCCTTTGTGTTTTAGGATGGTCATTCCCCAACCTAGATGTTTTACTTCTTTTAGGTCCAATCCATACATCCATCCTCACATGCTTCCTCCTCAGGTATCCCATGTCCCCACATAACTATTTGCAATTTTATTTCATTCAAGTCGGATATGTAGTAATCCTTCATGAGGTTCATTCCCAACACTTTAGTCACATTAATTTATGTTCCATCCTTACACACTATAGCTTTCTATATGCAGCACATATCCATCCTGATCCTTACCCTGACCACCACATCTTTGTGAGATCATGTGATTCCCCTAGGAATCTATCCACACTTAATCCAAAGCACACCTCTGGGTCATTTTCCATCACCTACAACCTGATTTTTCAAATCTTCAAACAATGCAGGTTTTTATTCTTGTCTCTCAAGATAGAGTACGTAGGAAACCTCCTCAAGGTTCAATCCTAGGCAATGGTAAACCATGTATTCCAATAAATAAGGACCCAAGCATCCTTTAATCTATCATAATTTGAAATTTTGATCCACACATCTAGTAAACTTCCTATGATCTCCCTCTTGGGGATGTACCCATGTGATCCACTCCTGTCACTATTATATTTAGTCCATTCCATCTCTGCTATATGTCAAACTCACAGCATACACCGAGTTTAACATTTTAATCTGAGGAAAACCTCATATAAATGCATACGGAATATAATTAAACCCACTCGACGTGGGATTCCTCAAGATTATATGCCCTCGAGAAGCCCTATTATAATGAGAAGAAACCCAAATGCATTTGTGTTTCCGTGTCCAGACACGCCAGTGATGTCCAATGTCTCTAATCCCTTGATCGAAGGTTTTTGATTTTACATGACTCCCTAGAATGTTCTAACATAAGAAGTCTAATTAAATATCATCTATAAATATATGTCACTGGGATGATTTTCACAAACAAACAACTTATTCTTCAAGGGAGACAAGGAATAATTAAAAAGTTCTTAAGAGGAATCCCGAGAATGAGGAACCAACATCTCATCATCATGTTTAGATCAAAGAAAAAATTTCCTTGAATATGTGAAGGATGTCATGCTCTATTGGAATGCAGGAATGTGGGGGAAAATCAATGCATCCTCCTCTATGGATGGATGAACACATCGACAAAAGTATCAAAAATAGAAATGGTGAACCTGAGGTTAATTTCATCTCCTCAAACTAGAGACTAGTAGTTTTCGAGACATACGTGGATAATCATGTCACTAGATCCAACAATCTGGTGTTGGGTCTCACCAAGAAAATAGTGGTCTTGGTGTGAAAATCACATGAGATTGGGGTAGTTGAACTTTGGACTTCTTGGTCTACAACATAGTTTTCATGGATAGTTTATACCAACCATGGAATATGGAATGGTGTTGGGGAATTGTATTTTGATTCCCTCCTTTCAACACTATTGGATGGATCTACCTACATTGCAGGACACATGATGTCTTGACATGAAACTGATCCCCACCCACCCACCGATGTAGGGGCTAGGGAAATAACAACACAATGATCCCAAACTGCCCCATATATTCTACAATGGTCTCCACATCCTTGGCTTCTTGGTGATAAATCGTATTTCACCATCTGAAATCATTCAGTGGAGGATGATTAATGCCCTCATCCGAAGATAGAAGGAATAATGGATTTTACCAACATAGTAAAAGGCTTGACATGACCTATAGGCTTCTGTGCCTCACTATCCCCCCCCCCACAAGGGCTATGATGGAAGCCAGTACTCCCCACTACGAGTTATAACCTTTATGGGATACTCTCCCTGATGTTCCTTGATCAATCACTCCCTAACACCAATGAGGTAATGGAAGTTCGATCTATCAATGTTTTGATTCCATATTAGAGGGTGCGAAGTAGGGATCCCACTAGGCCGCATCAGCACCACCACCCAACCCCTCAAGATGAAGAGCAGGTGAATTATACACATACACTACTGACCCCAGTCCCTTTAAACTGATTCCAACATCAGGTGAACGCTGAGGAGGATTCCCACAAGTAGGCATCATCATCGACAACTACAGTGGATCGTGCCACCGTCAATGTATATCATCAATATCCCATTTGTTTTTAACAAGGTATCTTATACCACCGACACAAATCAAGGCCAGAACTACTCCATGGGAAGGTAGGGATGACTCTCCCAGTCTCCAACACATGTTGCATCCAATGCGGGCTGACCTGCAATAATGACATCCAATATAGAGGTCCTCCCCATACATCCACCGATGAAATAATAGGTCCTATATTCATCCTAGCAAGGCATGGAGGTCCTCTACATGCCACAATAAACTATATTGAAAGCCCTCCATACTGAACTGACATCTAGCAAGAAGGTTTCTCCCAAACCCGTGATCTTGGGTATGGAGTCGCTCCTCTTGTCGCGTATCATTGATTTGAATAACCTCCTCGACTAGTGAAAAATCATCATGGGGTTCTTCTCCATATTATTTCCATAATATAAGAAGGTCCCCATTATCCATGAAATTATAGAAGTGGAGGGTCTAATCACATCAATGGTGTACAACACAGATGTCTTCCTTGAGTTCATTTCGACCAATATAAAGGCCCTCCTCGTACAATCACTACTAAGGAAAACAAGAATGAAGGTACTGCCTATGCTCACACCATTTCCAATGAAAGGTCCTCCCAGTACCAATACCTCTCCCTCGGATTCTCTCCGTGCATATGTTAGTTGACATTGAGGCCCTCTCTATGTTCCTTTTGACATTTTTCTTCTTTCTCCTCGCTCCCCAAGTCACCAAGGTAGAATTCCTCTTCACCCCATCACCTGTTCAGCTGAAGGTCCTCATTGCACAGAAAACAAACCACTAACTAAATAACAATCGCTGGGCTTGAGGGCGTGTCACCTCCACTGGTAGATTAATTCTAAGAAGTTTTAGACCGTGATTAAACTCATCCCCTTCTCAAATTATAAGGTAGTATTCAATTAAGTAATGTAACCATCACCACGATATTCTATGTTCGATGTTGAGGCACAGAAAAGTAATATAAGCCTCATCTTTATGGAATGTGAGGACAACTAGATTCTAAATTCCTATAATAGGTACATCATGGAGGAGGAATATATTTCCTCTATTAAGGTATTGGTCGTGAAACTTACCCTATCATCAACAAGATCATTCTCTACATCAATCATAGATCACATAGAGTCATTTCGGGGATCTCTGGAGGACAAATAGAAACTTGAACCACCGTTAGTAGCTGCATCCCCTGTGTGGGAAACTCTGGCCACTAGTCCTTCTTACTATGTTGTGGTGGTGACATCTTTTCATTCCATAGAATACATCTCATGATGTGTATGTTTGTTAGCCTGATCTCCATATTATCCTCCGACTAGAATACCATCTCAATAGTCTACTTTATTGTTGTTACCAGCAGCACAGCTTCCCCTAGTTGATGAATGGGGAAACCAATGCATGAACCCCATGTCTGGTCCGAGAAGTTTATGGGAAATCCTTACCATGGATTATTTTTTAGAGATGTTCTGGCCAACTGTAATTGCGAACATCAGTGAATTGGAATCACATACCAAGGATGAGGTCGCGTGCTTTCACCAAACCCTCTGGGTGACAAACTATCATCTCTGTTATCAGATAATGACTTACCCAAAGAGCCAGGAACACTTTGAAGATATTGTCTAGTAATATGTATGGTAGAATTGGATGTTCTCCCTATATCCCAATGCACTGAGATGCTCATTCACTATAAAATAGTCATCCCCCACATTCATATCTGTGGTTGGGGCAGTATACGACCCTTCATTTAAATTTTATTTAGTGTTAGCCCAACATTCCAGGCCATATTTAGGATATGCCTCCATGTAGACTTGTGATTAACGTGGACTCCCTATTTGGGGATAGAATTATCTAGAGATCCCTGATGATAAAATACCCCTAGGGGAGTTCCACACATATTGGATCTGTTGGGAATGGTTACATTCCAAAAAAGAAATTTTATGGGTCGTCCTGTACCTACAGAGTCGTTATCCCTTAATCAGAATCCCAATAAAGGAAAACCAAATATTTGGGATGTTACACCCTATGAAAAATATAGATTATTGTAGAGGACATATGATAATCCTACAAAGGCCATGATGCATCAATAGCTCAGGGAACAAAAATATATGGCTGATGAACTCTTTTCTAAACATGATGTACAGTAGTGACCAGACATTGAAAACACTTGATTGGGGTAGCAGGGGAAGGTACACCCTCCCACTAGAGAGTTACGTCTAGGTGAACCTGACCATTGGACACACAGATATAGTATAGAGGCCAGAGAATATGGAAATATAGCACGGTATACCTCATCAAATCAACCGGATGTGCATGAAAACCCTCCTCAGGACCCAACTTTGGCTCCCCAGAGAGTCCCACAGGTCATAACACCAGCTGCTCCATGATTTGTCAGGAATTTCAGTAATGATTAAGAACCTACCATTGCACTAGTGGTTAGGGATCCTCTCCATGACAATAATCCCCTCCCAAATAATCTAATGTAGGAACTCATTGCTCGCCTCAAGGCTTTGGAAACTCGGTAGGTGGAAATCGCACCTAATAAAAATCCATTGTGGGTGGATTATATACCAGCAAATCCTCATTTTAGAAACCTTAACCTATCCCCCTTTAATGGTATGGGTGATCCGTTGCAGCATCTGGCCCAATTAATCTTAAGGTGTGGATACATTCTTGGATCTCTAGCGCAGCAGGAGGCTGCTAAACTTTGATGTATTTGTATATACATTGGAAGGGTATATGTTTGTCTTGTACAGCCAGCTACCCATTAGCTTAGTAGTGGGTTGGGAGGATCATTATTGGCTGTTTCACAACCAGTTCATTTCTACCACCGGAAAGACAGGTATTGCAGACCTCTTCAAGTGCAAGAAAAGTCATGAATAGGACATCACATACATTGTCACACCATGGAAAGGCCTCAAAAACTCCATGGATATGACACTGACTCAGGAACTAATACTAAAAATGTGTGTGGGTAATTTCAAGTCAAAACAATTCCCCTATCTCATCAGCAATAACTACCCAGGATGATTTTGATATTTCTACAACAAAGACAAGTGTCTAGATGAAGCCTTGCATTAGGCTAATCAGGCATGTCTGTTGCCTCCTATAGTTCCCACAAGAAGATATTATATGGTCTAGCCTACCATGGTTGACCAATTAGAGGACCCCAAAAAGCTAGAGTTATTTCCATGTTATCCACATCCACAACATTGTAGAGGCCCACCACCTCAGGAAAATCCTCTAGCTTAGCAGCTCTCACCTCAAAATTGGCAAGTGCCCCACGTAATGCACTCCCACCACCTACAATAGATAAATGGGTTCAACTTCATAGATAGGCTCCTATAGCCCCTCATAAGGGATACGATCCCTGATCCCCCTTCTAGGATATGTGTAACAAATGTTACTCATTCAATAATGCTCAGGTACTCATTTATTTCCAAAGTTCCATGGAATAGTTAATTCTATGGTTTCTGGAATGTAGGAGGCCTGAAGAGGCAAATTTCACTGATCAACCCAATTAATATCCAAATAAACAGAACTTGGTTCATGCCATCAAGATGTTATATGTGTTTAATGACTAAATTCAATACTAGGATGATAAAAAATAGTCAAGTTAGGCCTATCCCCGACATTGGTGGAATATGCATTCATACAACCTAATAATGATACTGACAACCAAGGTGAGTGGAAGCAGGTTCCTAAGTGAGGGTCTCAAAAACACGATGACTGGATGGTTCCTAAGGAAATCATCAATGCCTATGGTATTATCTATGAACATTTTAATTTCCTAAGACTTCATAGGTAACTATTTCACCCACATCCACTACTTATGTGTCGGCATCTCATCAGAGATGGAAGGGAAAACAATGTTTCCCATTGATGTCATATTCATTATATACTCTTGGAAATTTCATGCCCGAGAGTTAGAGAATGACCCTAGAATCTGCCAAGTGATGGAGGATTTTTCAGGTGATGATCAAGGGTACAGTTGGGTAAACACATTGGAGATGGTAAGCACCTATATGAAACCTGAAGAAAGGGAATGACAGATGGATCCTCCCAAAATCCCTTTTTGTTTTCAGTGTTGATGGAGTTGTGGTTATGTGAGTCATTATAATGACTCTATTTATACTTCTAGCAAGGATGTTTATATCACCAAAACAAGATAACTTGCCATGTTTAGATATGAACATGCGTATACTTCTCATTTGTTTTCACTAGGTCCTCCTTCAGCACCATTAGTCAATCATGATCATATGGAACCACCAAAACCATGATACAATAAAAAATGTTCTATTATGGATCAACCTCAGTGATCTATCCCTCATCTGGTAGTTCCACTACTCATTTTGAAAAGTGAACAACCAGACATTCCCAGCACCAGTTGACCGTCGATTCATCCAGATGGGACCATCAGACCTCCTTCCACAGAACGAACTCCTTTCAGAAGAAGTTCATGCAGAAATCGGTTGTATGATATCCATAAGCACTGTGATAGAATTCCTGCAAGGCTCTCTATCCTATAGGATCTTCTCCTAACATCAGATATGTGTGAGGCACTATCTGAGCCTTTAATAGGCCCCCTCCTATTTGAGATGGAGGTAGTTACCACATAATCCATCCTTGCCGAAACATTCGAGAATGATGAATGTAAATACATTATCTCATTCTATAAATATGATGAAGGATCTCCCATATATGGGAATATCCTCCCCCTGTACATCACTGTCCATTTCAATTGTGTGGAGGTTTACTATTGTCTGGTCGACATAGGGTTACATATCAACCTAATCCCGACCCAAGCACTCAAAAAATGGGGTTTTCCATGAATGATTTGACTCCCTCTTACCTAAAAGATCTAGTTTATGTTAGGATAGAAACAAATCAGATGGTAGGATCTGACTAAGGACTTAGTTCAGTGGCTTTGTGTCTTGCACCAAGTTCATGGTTGTCTCATAGGACACCACATACAGTGCATTGATGGGTAGGACATGGCTCCACCTAAATTTGGTGGTCCTTTCTTCATATAAAAATTTCTGTATGTTTTCCCTTAATGGTCTATTATTAATGATCAATGGTTATCCCTATCCCATTGAATCATTTTAATCCCACTACCTTGATGCTGATTTTTATAAGAGTATGAACTAGAAAATTCGGGATAATGTGTTTGAACATGGTACAGCTAAGACCAACCGATGAGAAGGCTTGGATAATGCCTACATCATCACAATCCACCGGTTGGATTCCATAACGTCAGACGTGGGGAAATGCATTGTTTTTTTGGGAATGAGTGGAGAGCACATTACCAATTCAATGAGAAGTCATAAGATCACCTCATAATCCTATACAAATCGGTATTGAGTGATCCCAGAGCCCTCTACTCCCATAATTCTTAGGGATATCAACCCCATGGAAAAGAAAATAAATAATAATTTCTTGTTTCTTTAGGCTGGGATAAACCATCACAAGACAATGCGCTATTGTTTCATTGATATCATAATGTGTACCCCCTTAAGCTGACTGCTATATGGGATTAGCTCGACAAATTTCTTCGCTACGGTCTTGGAAGTATAGGAGCTTCCCAATGTGGCTTCCAATGCCACTGAGGCTAGAACCAGGGTCCCATCAGGGTCTTTCGACATAGAATAGTCACCTCTCACTAAGGATACCTCTTCCCTGACTGAAGAAGAGGATTTGTAGGATGATCCCCCTGCATTCAAAGAAGGTGTCTCCACCATATTCAATGAATTGGTACAAGTTACCCTTGGTAATGAGATGGATCTGAAGCACACATTAATTAGTGCCACTATGCCTATTGAAAAGAAATAATAGTACATGTCTTCTTGAAATGGCATCGTGATGTATTTTCCTAAAGTTACGATGAGAACCCAGGACTAGATCTTCCTGTTTCCATCCACCACATAGGTCTACTAGAAAATCATCACATGTTCAAACATCCTCCTAGAAAGAGGATATTTTCTCAAGGTTCCATTATCAAGGATAAGGATGATAAGCTCATTAGATCCAACTTTTTAGGAGGTCCATTACCCCAGATTGTTATCTAACATTATTCCTATCAAGAAGAAGAATGGACTGATTCGATTTTTTTTAACCTCTAGGATCTCATCCATCCCAATCCAATGTATTCTTTTACCCTTCCTATGATGGAACTATTGATTGACACCACCACTAGGTTCCAACTCTCTATATTATGGATGTGTATTCCAGGTAGGACCAAATTCGAATGTCTTTTAAGGATGAAGAGTCTACAGCCTTCTGGGAACCACATGGTACATTCTTCTACTAGGTGATGCCTTTCAGTAAAAAGAATGTTGGTTCCACCTAATAATATTCCATGCATCATAAATTTAAGAAGATATATGGGATATTGGTGGAATGATATATGGATGATCTGGTGGTCAAATCTCACCAGCGCCATCACTATCTTGAAGATCACAATAATGTGGTTGGTTTCCTCCATTATCTACACCATAAGATGAACCCCTTGATGTGCACCTTCAGGGTTAACTATATAATGTTTCTCATCATTGATGTCAAATATATAGGCATCATGATTTATTTAAAAAAGATGAAGTCCATCAGACCAATGTCTCCTATGGGAAACATTTTGGAGCTACCAAATTTTCGAGGACACCAAGCCTACAAACGACAATTCATTGAAAATCTGGATGTCCGGTGAAATCCATTTTCTTATATCATGAAGAAATTCAATTATTGTTAGTGTGATGAGAAGTGTCAGACTACTTTTGTGGAAATCAATAAGTATCTGTTACAACCTCATGTTCTGATGAAACCTAATTGAAGAAATTCATTGGCCCTTATTGTGACCACTCTAGAATGATCTCTTGGATCTCTTCTAGCCTAGAATAATAATGAGGGAATGTGGAACATTTTATATTATATCATCTTCATGTTCCTTGATACAGAGACCAAATATTACTCTATTTAGTAGAGATTCCTTTCACTGGTATTCACATTGTAGAAATTGTGACACTACCTACAACACCATGAGATATAGATAGTGTTCTGAGTGGATCTGATGAAGTACATTCTAAAAATAAACATGTTAAAAGGTTGTCTAGCTCAGTATGTAGTGATCCTATACTAGTTTGACATCGTGTTTGTCCCCCAAAAGGCCATCATGGGAGAGTCATTGAAAGACTTCTTTCTTCCAATACAGCTCCTGCGGAAATGTCTTTGGATCATGATATTTTGGATGAGGACATAACCTTAGTAGATAAAGTCATTCCATGTTGCAAAATGCACGCTGAAGGTTCTTTTTGAATCCATACTAGTAGAAGACTCAATGATCCCAGACTCAACAAAGTGGGAATGTGTATTATTTTCATCACGCCATCACAATTTTTTATTCCATATCCATTCCTTTTGTTAAAATTTTTTACAAACAATGACTCAGATTACTAGTCTCTCATTACTATTCTGGAGATGGCCCTCAAGATTGACGTGCTCTGTATACAGGTGAAAGGTGAATCCGAACTGGTCATCAAAAAAACAATTATGACTACGTCGTCAGAAAGATGGAGCTCATGAAACTTTTAGGACATACCCTCTATCGGATGGCCTAGTTACCATATAATTCATAATTAACTAATGTACCTTAGTCCTAAAATATTTGAGTTGATGCCCAAGCTAGTTTGTCTTTATCTCTTACAGAGCATGATCAGGATGATTTGATTGTCTATAAGGCACATCAGAGTGTCATCACACCCGTTACCCTGGATGAGGACAATAACCTGAAATTAAACCACCATATAGTAGTTTCCTCTACATTAGGACCCCCATGTCCCCTATATGTTGTTCCAGATGTGAATCATGACTCGATAACACTGTTCATCAAGAATCTATAGCACGATAATATCCCAGCAGACTGAGCCGAGCGTGGGCGTATCTGGAAACACACAATGTAGTTCACCCGCCAGAGTGGCCAAGGACATGAAAAGATCCTATACACATATGGTTTTTATGGGATTATCCTTTGTTGGATTCAAGAATGTAAAATTTCTCAAGTCATGTAGGGGGTTCATGATGCTTCTGGCAAGGCTCATCAGATAGGGTTGAAACACTCTCACCAGATCTAGAGATTGGGGTATTTTTGTCCTGCAACGATCCATGACAGTATCATGTTTTCAAATAGGTTCCATGTATAACAAATCCTTGATAATTTTGTTCATAGGCTACAATAACCTCTCCACATTACCAATTACAATTTGATCATTTCGGTCTGGGGACTCGATGTCCTAGGACCATATACACCGATGATAAATCTCTTGTACAGGTTCATCCTGACTGCTTTGGATTTATTTTCCAAGTGGGTGGAGGAAGTTCCACTCAAGGAGGTTGAGGATCATTCAGTCATTGAATTTTTGAGTTAAAATATCATTTATTGATTGAAAGTCCCACATGCCACCATCATTGTTAATGAAACCAACATCCCAGCTACTGAATTGAAACTGTTAAATTCTATGTAAATCATCTGTTCTAACCATAACTCTTATTATCATGCACAAGAAAATGGGTAGATTGAGACATTCAATAAAACCCTCTCTAACATTTTATGGAATATGGTTAGTCAAAATAAGAATCTTTGGCCAGATGAACATCCCAATTCTCTCTGGGATTATCAGACAACAACCTGAAATTCAACTCACTTGACTCCATAATCCAAGGGGTATGGTACAATGGTAGTTTTGGCCATCACGGTTTAGTATCATTCATTTTAGTAGAATTCTATGATCATAAATAACTAGTTAAACTAGTAGAAATTCAATTTGAAAAATTAAAATCACATGATTAGAATAGGATTTTTTCTCTAAAAAATATAAAGAGGCATCAGAACAAAATAGCTAAAGATTTCAACAATAATGTTCTTATCTTCTCTTTCATACAAGGTGACATAGTCTTGGCCTTAAGAATACCAATTATACTAGGTATGAAATTACCCTAACTAGTGGCCAAATGGGATGGAAGTTTCATTGTTCATATGGCATACCCTAATGGTGCATACTCCATGGATTCCATGGATGGTGAGCATATAAATCCTCCCTCCAATAAAGAATTTATAAAGTAGTTATTTTCCATATTAATACTATAGTCCTACATGACCTTAAGATATTACATCCTCACCCCAAGACATTAAACTGTGTGATCCGTCCAATTTGATAGACTTATCACTATGAAACTACCATCCTTTATGACGTTAAACTAATTTTTCATCATGTATGATGTTGTTATGTGAGTAGCATATATACTGTTACGGTCCATCTCATTGACCATAAACTAAGACCTAAAATGTTATGATCTTTTACAGTCCCACATGCCTCTAAACTATTATGTCTTCTTCGCACAACATTAAAATGCACGATACGTCTTAGAGGAAGGATATAAAGCTACCCAGCACTCATCCTACGTGACAATAAACTATAAAATGGTCCATGATCTACCACCTTAAACTAATATATATTTGTATACTCACCGCATGATGTTAATCTATAAATCATCTTTAAGGAACAAAATATGAATTGATTCCCATCCTCATGGGATATGTAGGAACTCTTAGATGCTTCATCATAGATTCCAGGACCAAATTCATCTCTTTTCTTACACCTTGGGTTTAATTTTCAGGTAGGACCGCACATAGTACAATGTAGAGATCTTTGGCCCCATTTATGTCAGTTGTAATATGATCACACCATGTTCCACTCCCAAAAATCTATCCTCCCACATCCTCACAGCATGACTTCAAACTGTATGACCCTTTTAGAACTATGTATGCCTTGATTCCTTCCCCCACAGGAAACATTGGAATGACCAAACATATCATCCGTAGGACCAACCCCTCAATTTATTTTCTCCCCTTGGGTCCATCCCCATGGATGGAATTCTTCTGAAAACAGATGATGTTATGCCAGATTTTCTTACCTCCATTTACGTATGTTTTATCATGACTGCACCATGTATCCCCTCCTTGGAGATATCCACATATTTCATCAATCCCTCATTATGTGAAACTTCATGGGTATATTCACACTGCATGTGTCCCCATTATTTAGACCTCCATTAACATTCAATTTTAAAAGGAGCCACAAACGACATGGATGCTAGGCACAATGGCTCTCCTACCATTTCGATCCAACATCCTCAAGGATCTCAAACGACACTTCAATACAAGTCACACATTTTGACTATGGTCGGAGGATAATGCTCATTTTGTTTTCCCATTTTAAGTTACATGATATGGATCTTGTGTTTCGAACACCATCAACATCCATTTTTCATCATTATCACCACCCTACATGTCCCAAAAATCAGATTTAGTGATTCATTATGTCCTGATATCTTTTTAAATCATTAGTCTTCCCCGAATAAGAATATGGTCCAGTTGGGGTCAACCATGCTCAATCTCATTCCTTCACTGTCGTATCATCATATGCATGAGAGAACCTGATCTCATTCCTTGTTTCCAACACCGAGTATAGCTCACATGGGCTTACGAAATTTTGTAAGGAAATACCCACATAAAGGGTCATGAAATAATGGTCGGAGATCTATGACCTTAAACTAAGATCACCACCATCCTCACTGCATAACATTTATCTGCGTGATCCATCCAAACCAAAGGACATAAAAATATTCATCCCTCATCCCACAAGATGATAAACTCTAAATTGGTTAGGACATTATTCTGTGGCCATTCCTTAGGTCCATTGTCCTTTATTTCCTCCTATCCCAACCTCTCACATAGGATTGTATGGTGTGGTATGAACTCTATGTCCATGTTCATGTCTGTCTATTTTTTATAGGCCACATACATCCTCCTGAGACTCCCCACCATCAATTGACTTTGCAACAAAATTATAAACCGCATGGGTACTTATATACATTAAACCTCCCATCATTTGGGTTTCTATTATCTATCAAATCTGAAAGGACCCCCAAACATCATGGATTCTAGGCCCCAGGTCCCTCCTATCTTCTCAGGGCAATGTCCCTGATGATTTTTTATGAGAATTTGATACATGTACCATGTTGTGAATATAGTCATCAATCAAATCTTGATAGTTTGTCCCATTCTAGGCCACCCAATATGGATATGTTGTTGTGATCATGATCACCATTTAGCCTCACTCATTTTAATTGTTTTTAGTCCGCCAAATGATATGAACAACAATTCACACTTTTCACCCATCATTCCCATGAGCATGACATTAAACTAGGAATTAATGGTCTGATCACTATAAACATAAACTAAGATATACCACGTCCAAGTTGCATGGAATTAAACTACTCAAAATCTTGATAACTAAATTTTTCTTGATTCACATCATTATGAGATACGTAGGAAAACCCAGACATTTTTTCTTGGTGTACAAACTAGGTTCATCCATCATTTCTCGTGGCCTCCAAGTCTATGTTATATTAGTGAACAATGAATGGGGTGGAATATGTGGGCTTCTTCCCTCATTCACATCATGTTATTCTCTGTTCCATAAACATTCCTCATTGATATACCCCCTCATTTCTCTATCATTATCACATTATGTTAAACAACATGGCATTATCCAGAACTACGTCTGGCTTGATTCTCATCCTCATGGGATACGTAGGAACACCCAGACATTTTGTCTCCAAGTCCAAACATGTTTTTTAAAATCATCATCATCTTTCTGGCCCCTTGGCATAAGTCATCTGAGAGAGGATTTGTGGTGGGCTAATGGGCTACAATCCTCCTTCACATTGCATTTTCAATAGCCACGCCACATACCTCATCCTTGAGATCTCGTCATCCCTTTTTCCTTTTCTCATCATCCGAGTCGTCTGCTCTCAAATTGCATCCCTCAACCCACTATGACAATTCACCAACGCACCCAGGGGAAATCTAGTTCAGGACATAGATTGATAGATCCTACATACAAATTTTTTCATCAATTTTCATGTTGTATGTTTCCCTTTATTTGGGATTTAATTTTCATTCAAATCCAAAAGGACCCCCGAATGTAATGAATGATAGGTCCCAGGGATCTCCTACCATCTCAAGATAATGACCCCAATGATTTTGAATGAAAATTTGATACAAGTCGCAAAATTTGAATATGTTCAACGGTTGATGGTCATTTTTTCTCCAATTTATGTCACAATATATGAATGCTATGTTTCAAAAATAGTCATCAGTCATTCCCCATCATTATGAATCCTTCATTAAGCCTTAAATATTAGAAGCGTGATTCAAATCCTCTACCATTATATCATATCCATGTGGAGTTTCGACACTCTTGGTGATATCCCTCTGTGAACATTGGTGTGTTAATAGAAAAAATCCATGGTGAGGTGTCATTCGAGGCTCTACACTATGCCCCATTTATCTATATTGCACGTCTTGTGAGAATCTTATCCATAATTTTTTCCCACATTGAGTATGGCTCAGATGAGCTTAGGTATTTGGTCATGGTTTATGCAAGCTTGGAAGAATCTCACGTATATGGTTCAAGCTCTACGACCATAAACTATGATCTCTCTCCATCCCAATTGTATGAAATTCAAATCCAATACACTTTTAGAACTACATATGGATTGATTCCCATATTTATGTGATACATAGTAACACCCAAAAAAAATTTAGGCCCATCCCAATACCCTATGATATATTCTTCCACCTAGGGATTAGGATTCTTCTCAAGAGTTGCATGTGGTGGGATGAGGACCTAGTCCCAATTCACATCGATAATGATTTATCACACATTGATCATTCCATCCAAAACCTCATTATTCTATGTAAATCGAAGAAATATGTTCTTACACTATGCTTCTAGGACCAAAATGACTTTAAACTATTGCATCTTTTCCACGCGGGATTAAAATACATGGGCTGGTCCTGTTAGATTACCCTAAACTATGAAAATATCATCCTGGTCACATGACGAAATATGACACTACATTGTGGTGTCCTCCCATGAGGGGACATCATTTTTTTGTATTTGTTTTCCCCCGTGCCATTTTTTAAGGCATACATATGGCTTGATTTTTCTTTCTATGCCCGAATTATCTATACCAGGTTTGATTATTATAATAAAAAATAGACATCCACCCTAAAGAACAAACAAGATCAATAAAATACTGCATATTTTTTTCATGGGCCAGACTGACGTGACAATATTTTCCCTTGAATTGGTACCCTGCCAATCCATCTTCTAGAACAACATGTGGATTTGTTTATAATTTGAGGGTTATTTATGAGTTCCCATGAACTTTTATTCATTCCCATATGAACATTCATTCCCCCCCTCAGAGTACAAGGTCAGATACAGACTTCTTTAATCCTCAATCACGCTGGGTTTTAAAATAGCTTCACCATGTGTCTCCCTTGATCCTTTCCATTACGGTCTGAGCTCTAATACCTTAGAACTAAGATCCAAACGTCCTTCTCATATGAAATTAAAAACCACATGAGACATTTGAGAACTATGTATGTCTTGATTCCTATCCTAATTGGATATGTAAGAATGCCCAGATGTTTCGTCTTCGGGTCTAGCCACATGTATCTCAAATCTTATCCTCTTTCTAGCTACTTGGCCCAAACTCTGTTGGGATCATGTGTTCATGAGTACCTCATGTGTCCTCATTCACATTATTTTTTTCAATAATTGCACCATGTATTTCCCTTGTACTTGGAAAGGGATTCGACCCCCTCAATCTGACCAGTCTCATTTAGGTAACCAAATGCATCTTGGAAAAGAACCCAAATTGTGGAATTCTAACATGGACATTATCTATTTTCTATCCACTCTTCATGATACCATTATTTGGATCTATATACTCTTCCAAATATGATGGGACCCCCTCTATAGAAATTTATCATGCCACATTGGCTCGCCTACTCTCTTGGGGAAATGTCGTGTAAGACCTCGAACTTTGTTTTGCGATGGGTCTCGTGTTTCAAACAGAGTCAGTGGTCAACCATCATTTTTATGTCCCCATGCTAGGCTAACAGGAAATAGATATCGTGTTTCAAACATGGTCAACATTTGTCCATTATCATCATGCCACCATCATCACGATCCATATCTCAAGCACTATGATTCACATTTTTTCACTACCCATTGTTCAGGTGGAATTCCAAAACTCATTTTTACAACTTCATGCATCTATGTTCATTAAGTATGTGTGTCAATAATTTTGGGACGAAAATCGCCTAGAATTCCATTTACCCTAATGTGGTACTCCCTATACCAAGAAAGTCCGACCACTACTCCTTGTTTCCTACACAGAGCACTACTCACATGGACCTAGTGGTTTTGGAAGGATATGTATTGGTGTAGCTGAAACATGCATGCCTCTCATCCCACATGACATGAAACTGCAATATGAGAACTATGTATGGCTTGGTTCCCAACCACATGGTATATGCAAGAATGAAAAAACACTTTGTCTTGGGATTAACCCTAATTTTATCATCTTCAAACACAAAACCTATTATTTCCATGTGGTTACGTGGTGTGGTAGGGACTGCCTTTTTCCTCTACATTCCAAGTCTTTAATGGCTGCATCATATACTCAACCATTTGGGGTCTCCCATTCCACTATCCATCATACTGTATGATTCAAAACAACATCATTCATCCATAACTACATACGGTTTGATTCCCATCCCCATTGAGTATGTAGGAACACCCGATCACTTTTCATTCGAGTCCATCCCCAAGTCAGGCCACCCCTAGTCTATGGACTAATGAATCTCATCGAGAACACATGGTGTGGTGTGGAATCTTACATTCCTCATACACATCGGGATATATACCACACCACAAATTTCCTTTCTGGGTAACCATGTCCCCATGGCTTGAAATTAGACTACAACCCAACCCTAAACAATTTCATGATGACCCATGATAATTATGGGATGCGTCATCTTCCTCACTTATGAGGATTACGCCCACCATAATTGTTCTCTAACCATATTTTTCTCAAGAACTATGTTTTTCATGATTATCATCCTTATGGGATACGTAGATATTCCCATGAATTTCCCCTCGGGCCTAGCCCAGGGTCGTTAACCCTTCTGGACCCTTGGCCCCGATCACGGTCCTGTAAATATGACCATTAACTAGGATCCTACAGCCCATGAAAAATGAATTTAAACTGCTATCCATGGTCCAGGAAGTATGAACATTAAAATATTTTCACTATCCTCACTGTAATATGTTAAAATAATAGTCCATCACCCTCATTATTATGACATAAAACTTTAAGGCATTCCAGGTCCATGCCAGAGAGGTCTTGTCTTACAATAGGTACAATCCCTAATCAGACTTATGTTCTCACCTAATTAGTTTTCATCACAGTGTCATAATTTCAAGAGTGTTATAATCCATTCAAACAACCCATCACTTAACCCTCCACACTTTGTGTGACCTTTATTTGGACCATTATACTCTTTCAAGTCTAATGGAAACCCCTAATAGTGACGATTTTTGGCCTATGGCTCACTTACATTTCTGGGCTAATGTATTGGAAGACTAATGGATGAAATTTCAAGTTAGGTCCAATGTTTTGAACATGGTAAAGGGTCACCCTTAAATTTTACCCCCATTTCAGGCTAATATAATAGGGATAATATGTTTCGCACATGGTAAAAAGTTATCCTTCACTGTCACCTCATCCATACAGTGTTCTGAATGTTGGGTATCGTGATTCACACATACCACTCCCATATTTTCATATTTATTCTAACACCACTGGTGTTACCCTGCTTGTGAACTACAGCATGATGGGAAAATAACTATTTGACCACACTGAAAAAATCTTTCTCTAGTCTAGCCTCCCTCTTCCCAGAAATCTAGATCAGTTGTTTAGACCTGGGTTGCCTAAAACCTTTTTGGCACTCTAACATTAGAATATACTAATGATGTTATAATCCCTTATTTATCACATCAAGCATGACCAATGTGATCATAGGTATCAATCAATGGTTTCTTCATGAATGTGATGGAAATGCTGTAAACACTAAAAAAATAATGGAACACATGCAGAAAACCAACATAAACAAGAGAAAAATTAATGTATATTTATGAATTTACACACATTACAACACCCAAGGACTGTCCCATAGCATGGATGGTTGACCCCTTCAATGGATGATCCCAGCTACACAAATCTTTGGCTTAGGGTTTCCATGATCTGATGTTGTTGGGTAAGCTCCGGATCCTTTTTAATGTCAATGGGGCATATTTTATATACCTATATCTAGGTCTGATACATGTCAGCACAAATAATAGACATTCCTCATAGGCTATCCTAATATATCCTTTGGCCTCCACTAAATTAGCCTTCATCCGTAATATGAGCCTTGATTGTGCATCAAGGAAAGTATTTTACTCATTCACCCACACCCTCAACTGCTGGATCACATATTCGGCCTACTGGAGTCTCTTGATGTTCACAGACTTCCTCTGCATTTATCCCACACTGAGGTATCGTTCATGTTCTCGTATCATCTCCACCATGAAATCTTAAATGAGAAATTGAGGATTTAAGGAATCCACTCATCTTGCACATAATTAGTGCAGCGTGGAATAAAGCCTCCCCATATGATCTATCCATTTTTCTTCGAGGGTATCCCCAATGAAGCACCTTATCAGCTTCCGAGATCAACGATGGATTTCTTTACTGTGCTCTTAACCAGAATCTATCTTGTCCTAGTCCACGGGGTTGGTGGTTTCATATGTAGTGAACTCTTAGAGGAAATTGTCAGCATGATATTCATCCAGGGTCTGGTCTAGTAGTTCAGGACAAATTTCTTCTTATTGATCACCATTATTAGATTCCAACTCAATGAATTTAGGATATGTCCCCCTGATGTTACCACATTCAATCAAGATCACTACGACTTGGTCAGTACAAGTGTCCACTTTCACAACCTCCAACAATCCCCTTAGAAAGGCCACACCAAGAGCTCTGACCATCCACACTAATGTGCCCCACACTATATGAAGAACGGTGCATGTAAGAATACTCATACATTAGTTTTCCAAATTCAATGGAGAAATTTACAAATTCTGTAGTGAAGAGAATACATATAGAGATCAAATAGTCGGTCACATCCCTGGTCTATTGCCATCAGAATTATGTGGAATGGACCACCATATTTATTTGGAAAATATAAAGTCTTTGGGAGTTCCACCATTGGTATCGCATCTTTTCTAGGTGTGGAAATCCCCATTATCACGGGTACAAATACCAAATCTCTCATAGCTACCTCTACAATTGTGTGGGAGAATATTTTTCATATGACACCCCCTGTACAGGTGAAATGATAGTTAATAAGCCCTTAATAACCCAGATGATGATAGTTAGAAACTTTTTTACGGTGTTACCTCAAGAGCCTCTCCAAACCCTTCCAGTTCTGACTTTAGAACTTCAACCTCCTCTAGAGGGTTCCCTCTTCCAGCATCCACCCCTGGAAGCCATTCCAATTCTTCTAGTAGAGGTATGTGCTCCATGAATTATGTTTCTCACAACAATGGAGGGGGTTTTCGATCGATCAACACCATTACTTGATTCGTCATTTGATGTTGGGAACCCTAAGAGTGCACAAAGTCCTCTATCTCTGCAATGTACTACGCCCCCTTCACCTGAGATACTTCAAAGATAACAATGACATGAAAAATCACTGCCAAATCCATCCCAATATTTTTTATATGGTAACACATCTAGGCAGGGTTGAGGAATTGTCTCGTGTAATCCCATATGTCACAAGCCTCTAGAAAAACTACACCCTCAGCGATGTCTAGATAGATTAGCTTCTTCCCAGATCCTGAGTGAGTGTCATATGGAACCCCCCTAGGTGTCATCCCCGATCGATGACTTTCTAATCTAGGATTTTCGGGTCCACCACTACCACCTACCCCCCGATCGGTGTGGGCCTCACCGCTACTGCCTGCCCACCACCACAGTATGTCCTCACAACATTTCGTCCTTATCCTCAAGGTTGAGGAGGCACCCCATCATTAGTACATACTATTTACTACCTCATCATCTCCCCTGGATAATCTTTTTTCCAACCATTGATATACTCCATCACCAACCCATAAAAAGTTGTGGGCTGAGGGAGCTCATTTCATATCTTCCCATCCTACTATGTGCACACGATCCACATATGCCTCATCACACAGGGATGGTCCTCCTAGAGTGTTCCAATATATAACCTATAGCATCCCGTCTTTTTAAAACATAAACTTTCATTTCATTACACAAAACTGAGGATCTTTAAGGTTTAGTGTCTTGGAAACCAGGAACATAATACATGAAAAGAACAAAAAACACTCTTCTCAAACACTTGAAAGGCTTATCCTTAAGTTCATCCTAGGTTCATTACTGCATCTCATAACCTGGGGACATACATCAAAGGAAAGGGTGAGCAGAAGGCCCAGTAAGGAAAACAAAAGAAACATTTTACATGTGAACTTGAGATACTTCAATAAGGACATGAAAAATAACTTTAAGGAATGAGAATGAAATAAGGAGGAATATCATAATAAAAATAACATTTTTCGTAACTTGAAAATGTGGATACATCATTTAACATAGACAATGATGAACATATCACCAAGGTCCATCCCCAAGGTGTCATTTGAAAATTACCAAGGTTATTCACCAAGGTATCGTGAAAATTGTAATCTCTAGTGGTTACATCATTACCCAATGCATTGGAGCGCTATCAGGGCGCACCCTTAAATTTGCTTTTATTATCATGTGATCCACATATATCATCATCAAACATTTCATAAATAACCCATATAGCATAAAATAAATGGGTTTCATCTCATAATCACAACGTTTTAAAAACTGCTTTAAAGACATGATCTTTACGTCACTTTAAAACCCACAGAAAAGGAAGGTGGGTCTCATGTATGTAAATCCCAGAATTTAAAATAGAACATTTTGGAATATATGTTAATAACCATTTAGAAGAAAGAGCTTTGAGTATTCACTTAATAATATAAAATAACTTTAGAAAAATAGAGAGACATTTTGAGACAGAAATTCAGCAGCATAACGGCTATGTTACGAGGTTTTAGAAGACATTAAAAAGAGAGGGAAAATGGGTCAAACATTCATAAATGACCCATAAAACAGTATATGGACAGAATAAGAAGGATACATGATCATGGTAATGAAATTTCAAGGACATAATATTTGAAATGAAAAACATGGAATGAAGAAAAAAATTAGATTTCTCTTATGAAAATTCGGTAGCCCAACGGCGCCACTTAAAACTTTAAAATACTGCATTTAAGAGATCAAATGGGGTCTCTTATCATATGAACATAAGATTCCAGTATGATAGATATAGCGATCATACCTCAACATAAAAAAAATGAACTTGAGAGAATTGACATGAAAGTAGAACATCAAAACGAGAAGGGTGAAGAACTACTTAAAAATTCGGCAGCCTAACGGCGCCATTTAAAACTTCAAAATAATGAATTGAAGAGATCAAATGGGGTCTCTTATCATATGAACATAAGATTCCAGTATGATATATATAGATATCATACCCCAACATAACAAAAAGGTTCTTGAAAGAATTTACATGAAAGTATAACTTCAATACGAGAAGGGTGAAGAACCACTTAAAAATTCGGCCGCCTAACGGCACCACTTAAAACTTCAAAATACTGAATTGAAGAGATCAAATGGGGTCTCTCATCATATGATCATAAAAGATCAGTATGATAAATTTAGATATAATACCCCAACATAATAAAAAGGAACTTTAAATACTTTACATGAAAATAGATCTTGAAAAATGAGAAGGGAGAAAGAATCTGTTACAAAAATTTTGGCAGCCTAACGGTGCCACTTAAAACTTCATAAAACGAAATAATGAGAGTAAGAGGGGATCTCTCATTATATTAACTTGAAAAGGTTAGTAAGAGGAGTATAAAAGAACATCCTCCAACATAATAACATGGAGCATAAAAGGAATGACATAAAAGAGATTACTTGAAATGAAAGAGAGAGGTCGGATCCCTTACCTTAAAATGTAACTCTTAAACCTCAAAGGATGGGACCTTGAGGGCTTGGGGGAACCTTGGGAGGACTCCTTGGAAGGTAAGAAGACCAGAACTTAGTTGGGGGAGTGTTGGGAGTGAAAACTAAAGGAGGAAAGGGTGGGTATTTATAGGGAAAGTGAGGGGACAAGGCATTAATGGCCAAGGGACACCTCACATGTGCTTTTCTCAAACCCATGTGCTCTCCCTTGGCATTTATCACGGAGTTAGGCCAAATGGGGCCCCCAAAACAATAATTCATCACCCTTGGCCGGCCAACCCTCAAAAGATCTCATGACATCATCATGACACCGTTATGATGTCATTAAACATACCGAAACCCTAAAACTGTATTTTTTTTACTATTCACTGAAAATTCAACTTTCTCAGAAAAATCCCAAAATTTCACCTTAAAAAATATCAATGCTCTGATTTCAAAAATGAAATCCATTTTATAAAAATAATTTTCTAAATATTTGTAATTTAATTTTTAAATAAAAACACTATTCATCGAAAATTCAATTTTTTCAGAAAAAACCCCAAAAATTACCATAACATAATATCGATGCTCTGAGTTCAAAAATAAAGTCATTTTTATAAAAAATAAGTTTCTAATTTTTTTTAATTAAATTTTTAATTAAAAAACACTATTCAACCGAAAAAACTAATACTTGATTAATAATTTATGAAACCGTTATTTACCCATTTTATTGAATCACGTTACTTAATCTAGGTGTCTAAATTATTTTAAAACATTCTTTAAGTGAGATTACTAATCCATTTGGTCATTTTACTAATCCTAATCATAAAATCACTATTCAAAATTTACTATTCATTAAAAATCAAGTTGATCTTATTAGACTCCAAATTTCGTACTGAACATAATTGTAGAAGACCATTTTTTGAAAATCATTACACATTTTTAATTATTTAAGGTTTACATAAACATTTTTAAAATATCCTTTTTCTAAAATTCATCAAAAATATGCATACTATATTTATATGGACATTTGAAAATTCATAAACATCATCATAAGAAGAAATCCAAATTTTTATATAAAACAAAGGATTACACAAGGCAATCACGGTCTCCTTACATAGCCTCTTATCACACCAGCATAGGACCTAAGTGTAAGGTGTGCTAAGGTGAGAGAGTCCGAGGGAGGCTTGGCCAACATTGCCCGAGTATTAATTTCAATCAGTTTGAACTTCTCGCGAAGGCGATTCCGTTCTAGCTTCACACGATGAAGTTCGGCCTGGGTTTGTTCCAGAGCAAAGCCCAATGGCGCTACCTTCTTCCCAAGTTCTGTTAGATGGGCTTCGATTGGTCCAAGACTACTAGGTGAGGCCATCGAATCTTCTTTCTATAATAATTAACCAAGATTACTTGTATTTAGAGACAATAATCAAAACATTTTGTTCACAGCGGTCATATTGACCGATGGTTATATAATAGTCAGAACCCAATGGTCTCATTTTAATTATAATCATGTTTATCAATTAAACATTTTTTTTGAGTATAAAAATAAATTAAAATAACACATGAAATAAGGAAACAATATTTATTCAAAATTTCGGGCCGTTACAATCTTCCCCCCTTAAGAAATTACGTCCTCGCAATTTTAAAAAAAGGGTTTTGAAATTTCATTGAAAGTCCCCCATCGGAAAAATAGTCCATGACACCATTACTTTAAAGGAAAGAAAAGGAAGTACAAAGGCCACCCGAGTTTACTCATACTAGGATTCCATGTAGGAAACATGGACATGGAGGAGAAAACAAAGGGTCACGTCCTAAAAGAGAGTGATAGAAAACATGATTAGGAGGAAGTTAACCACCAGAAAATCCCAAAATTATAATGTGTGCAAGTGGTCTTTGATTACCTAGTAGAAAACGTAAACCAACAACGTTTTTGTTTTACGTTCCTTTTCATAACTTTGAGGAATTAATATACAACATAGAACAAAAACATAAGGAAATATATCTACCTTCATGTAGAGTTTCATCCTTTAATAAGTTTCTACCCAAAACTAATCTTTTCTCTAAACTATGAGCATTAAAAACTACATGGTCTCATCAAAACACAAGAATAATCTTCTAGAGAATCACATAATCCACAACAGATTAACTATCTATTTCTTTTATCTTTAATCATTATCCCAAAAACCGAAAGGGTAAGGTAAAACAACTCTTCAAAAAAAAATCCCATAAGAATGGAAATTATTTTCAAATCTTCAAAGTTCCATGGTACTACCCAAAGTTCATCATAGTCCATTCCATAAATAACGGTCCTTAAAATTCCTCAAAATAATCCAAACTAATATTGAAACCCAAATACAAGAAGGATTTGATAAAATAGTCTTCCAAAAAAAACTTCATTGTTCATCTCCAAACAACATCAACCACTCCTAACATCTTATAAAAAAGTATCTAACCTAAACATATTTAACCCAAGATATGTTAGTCATTCCCATAAGTAACCTAAATTACTATAAGTCCACCTTAAATTCATCAATTCTTCAAATATAATTCAACCTTAGTCCTCAATGAAAATACCGTTGTAATCTATTTACCTCGATCATATAGGGTCCCCAAAATAGTGAGCGTCTTCCAAAATAAAAATCATATTTTAATCCCCCAATCGTCTCTGTCATATTAGTATGGTAATCATAGCATTTCCTATCAAATTGGTTTTTGAGACATTCTCTTTCATTTCCCGCCATTAACTAAGAAAAGAAACTATAATTAGGGGCTTAAATACATAGCCAATAATCATGAAAAGAAACTTAAAGCATATAAGGATAACGTGTAGTTGAAAATTATACCCTAACATGTGATCCCCTAGGTTCCCATCTAGGTTATCCATGATCATATATTCTTATGTGAATCTTCATTTTATTTTATCTTTGATCCTTTAATAATGGTTCATACTAGGCTTATGAATTTACCAAAGCATATCCCCCGGGAGTGTCGTAACCAAGAGTGCAGCAAGGCCCGTTGTCGTGTACCAGTTCACGTTCGAGTCTAGCTCAAAGCGGTGTTTTCGGGTTTTACCCCTATGTACATCTGTGCCAGAGCCACCTCTACCCGCTCGTATCCAGACAGGGATGTATTTGCTTGGCAACCCCTTTCTCAATACTCACCAAAATACCAGGAAGATTTCCTATATGTTAACTTTTATATAGGCTTCTTCCTAAAGTTTTCATATCCTAATTTCCACAAATAACTAAACCATCCTTTGATACCAACTATTGAATCCCGCCTTTTTAAAACATAAACTTTCATTTCATTACACAAAACTGAGGATCTTTAAGGTTTAGTGTCTTGGAAACCAGGAACATAATACATGAAAAGAACAAAAAACACACTTCTTAAACACTTGAAAGGCTTCTCCTTAAGTTCATACTAGGTTCATTACTGCATCTCATAACTTGGTGACATACATCAAAGGAAAGGGTGAGCAGAAGGCCCAGTAAGGAAAACAAGAGAAACATTTTACATGTGAACTTGAGATACTTCAATAAGGACATGAAAAAGAATTTTAAGGCATGAGAATGAAATAAGGAGGCATATCATAATAAAAATAAACTTTTTCATAACGTGAAAATGTGGATACATCATTTAACATAGACAATCATGAACATATCACCAAGGTCCATCCCTAAGGTGTCATTTGAAAATTACCAAGGTTATTCACCAAGGTATCGTGAAAATTGTAATCTCTAGTGGTTACATCATTACCCAATGCATTGGAGCGCTATCAGGGCGCACCCTTAAATTTGCCTTTATTATCATGTGATCCACATATATAATCATCAAACATTTCATAAATAACACATATTTCATAAAATAAATGGGTTTCATCTCATAATCACAACGTTTTAAAAACTGCTTTAAAGACATGATCTTTACGTCACTTTAAAACCCACAGAAAAGGAAGGTGGGTCTCATGTATGTAAATCCCAGAATTTAAAATAGAACATTTTGGTATATATGTTAATACCCCTTTAGAAGAAAGAACTTTGAGTATTCACTTAATAATATAAAATAACTTTAGAAAAATAGAGAGACATTTTGAGACGGAAATTCTGTAGCATAACGGCTATGTTACGAGGTTTTAGAAGACATTAAAAAGAGAGGGAAAATGGGTCAAACATTCATAAATGACCCATAAAACAGTAGATGGACAGAATAAGAAGGATACATGATCATGGTAATGAAATTTCAAGGACATACCATTTGAAATGAAAAATATGGAAGGAACACAAAAATTAGATTTCTCTTATGAATATTCGGCAGCCTAACGGCGCCACTTAAAACTTCGAAATACTGAATTTAAGAGATCAAATGGGGTCTCTTATCATATGAACATAATATTCCAGTATGATATATATAGAGATCATACCTCAACATAAAAAAAATTAACTTGAAAGAATTGACATGAAAGTAGAACTTCAAAACGAGAAGGGTGAAGAACCACTTAAAAATTCGGCAGCCTAACGGCGCCACTTAAAACTTCAAAATAATGAATTGAAGATATCAAATGGGGTCTCTCATCATATGAACATAAGAGTCCAGTATGAAAGATATAGAGATCATACCCCAACATAACAAAAAGGAACTTGAAAGAATTGACATGAAAGTAGAACTTCAAAACGAGAAGGGTGAAGAACCACTTAAAAATTCGGCCGCTTAACAGCACGACTTACAACTTCAAAATACTGAATTGAAGAGATCAAATGGGGTCCCTCATCATATGATCATAAAATATCAGTATGATAAATTTATAGATCATAACCCAACATAATAAAAAGGAACTTGAAATACTTTACATGAAAATAGATCTTGAAAAATGAGAAGGGAGAAAGAATCCGTTACAAAAATTTCGGCAGCCTAACGGCGCCACTTAAAACTTCATAAAACGAAATAATTAGAGTAAGAGGGGATCTCTCATTATATAAACATGAAAAGGGCAGTAATATGAGTATAAAAGAACATCCTCCAACATAATAACATGGAGCATAAAAGGAATGACATAAAAGAGATTACTTGAAATGAAAGAGAGAGGTCAGATCCCTTACCTTAAAATGTAACTCTTAAACCTCAAAGGATGGGACCTTGAGGGCTTGGGGGAACCTTGGGAGGACTCCTTGGAAGGTAAGAAGACCAGAACATCGTTGGGGGAGAGTTGGGAGTGAAAACTAATGGAGTAAAGGGTGGGTATTTATAGGGAAAGTGAGGGGACAAGGCATTAATGGCCAAGGGACACCTCACATGTGCTTTTCTCAAACCCATGTGCTCTCCCTTGGCATTTATCATGGAGTTAGGCCACATGGGTCCCCCAAACCAATAATTCATCACCCTTGGCCGGCCAACATTCAAAAGATTTCATGACATCATCATGACAACATTATGATGTCATTAAACATACCGAAACCCTAAAACTTTATTTTTTACTATTCACTGAAAATTCAACATTCTCAGAAAAATCCCAAAATTTCACCTTAACCATATATCAATGCTCTGATTTCAAAAATGAAATCCATTTTATAAAAATAATTTTCTAAATATTTTTAATTTAATTTTTAAATAAAAACACTATTCATCGAAAATTCATTTTTTTCAGAAACAACCCCAAAAATTACCATAACATAATATCGATGCTCTGATTTCAAAAATAAAGTCGTTTTTATAAAAAATAATTTTCTAATTATTTTTAATTAAATTTTTAATTAAAAAACACTATTCACCCGAAAAAAATAATTCTTGATTAATAATTTATGAAACCGTTATTTACCCATTTTATTGAATCACATTACTTAATCTAGGTGTCTAAATTATTTTAAAACATTCTTTAAGTGAGATTACTAATCCATTTGGTCATTTTACTAATCCTAATCATAAAATCACTATTCATAATTTACTATTCATCAAAAATCACGTTGATCTTATTAGACTCCAAATTTTGTACTGAACATAATTTTAGAAGACCATTTTTTGAAAATCATTACACGTTTTTAATTATTTAAGGTTTACATAAACATTTTTAAAATATCCTTTTTCTAAAATTCATCAAAAATATGCATACTATATTTATATGGACATTTGAAAATTCATAAACTTCATCATAAGAAGAAATCCAAATATTTATTTAAAACAAAGGATTACACAAGGGAATCACGGTCTCCTTACATAGCCTCTTATCACACCAGCATAGGACCTAAGTGTAAGGTGTGCTAAGGTGAGAGAGTCCGAGGGAGGCTCAGCCAACATTGCCCGAGTAGTAATTTCAATCAGTTTGAACTTCTCGCGAAGGAAATTCCGTTCTAGCTTCACACGATGTAGTTCGGCTTGGGTTTGGTCCAGAGCAAAGCCCAATGGTGCTACCTCCTTCCCAAGTTCTGTTAGATGGGCTTCGATTGGTCCAAGACTACTAGGTGAGGCCATCGAATCTTCTTTCTATAATAATTAACCAAGATTACCTGTATTTAGAGACAATAATCAAAACATTTTGTTCACAGCGGTCATATTGACCGATGGTCATATAATAGTCAGAACCCAATGGTCTCATTTTAATTATAATCATGTTTATCAAATAAAACATTTTTTTGATTATAAAAATAAAATAAAATAACACATGAAATAAGGAAACAAAATTTATTCAAAATTTCGGGCCGTTACAGAACCACAGGTTGAGCCTCTTCCTACACCAGAACTACCTCGTGATGCATTGTGGGGTGTATAGCTCACAGAGTGGATCATGATCAACCTGTGCCACCAGGACTCTATCCCAAAAGCTAGCAGGTCGGACCAATGTTTCTCGCTTTCCTAGACGTAATTAGTGAAAAAAATATTTAAAAATAGGAACAGATGGTAATTGAACTCATCCTCCATTCAGTCCTAGTTCTGCACCAGCGGTGAGGACATCATAGTCGAGAAACATCCCAATACATTTAGAATGACCAGATGTAAGTCTAACCATGGAGGAGAAATGGGGTTCAGGTACTCATAGGATCCCATATGCAATGATATCCACCCCTACAGATGATGTTATGACTAGAACACCCTTTGTGGCTTCTTTCCCTCATTGATATAAAACAGTTCCTTATAGAACATAGCAAACATCATGATTCCTAGGGTGATCGGCTCCCCCATCGCTATCACGGATTCCACGATAGACATGATCAGTCTCACACCCATGTTCGTATCCCTTACTATAAATATGTAGGCACAAATGAACACCTAAATGAATATAGACAACCTAACCACCGGTTGGTTATTTGTGATGACACTGAATCCCCATGTCATCCACTTCCTATCCTCCAAGAGTCGCAAGTAGTAGTTCTTTTTTAGGCACTGGACCCCCTTTAGGAACATATGCAGTATCAAAGGAAACTTTCCATATTTAGGGGAATTAAAGAACCACCTGAACCACACATTATAGTGTACATCCATCACTGAATTATTTTCCTCTCTTGGAACTACATCTATTAATGCATTTTTTATTTATGTCATCTACTTTGGGGCATCCCATGTTTTCCCAACGGGGAGTAATCATCATACATTTCTCCCAATATCGGGATCCCTATGATTTTGGGTAGGTCCCAGAGGCTGATACCGACCTCCCCGTGTTGAAGATGGATGCTTTAGGTCATCGAAAGCCACATTCTCAATAAATCTAGAATTAGCTTATTCAGTTGGTAGATGTGGAATTGGGAAGCCCATGTCACCTCATATTGGCCTACTCTCCTCATATCTACCCCGAAATCCTCGTAGGAAGAAAAAATCTAGTAAGCCCCAGCACAGTCATCCATGAAATTTTCTCCCTAGCACATATCCCCCTCATCAGTCCACCCCTTCTCCACGTTCCCCAGGCCCCCCTTCAAAATGGTGTGGTACTGCGTGTGAGGCACCTCTAGATGAAACACATTCCAATCGACATTGTTCAGATGGGTGTACAAATAGTCAAAATTAACAGGTGTATAATCCTCCCCAATATGAATGTCAGATGTCTAAAACCACTAGCGATGAGACAATGTACTCCTGAACCAGTAGTCTGGCTCATCTATGCTCACTTTAGGAATTAAAACATCATCACTCAGACAAAATCCATATAGAGGCAGTCTTTTTCACAGAGGACATTTCTTTTTGACTTTTTAATAGCATCTCCACCAGGGACTCATGGCCAGAAAGGCTCCTCACACATTCACTAATCCCTAGGTTATTTGTCATCACTGTACTCCGGGCAGTGTCTTCTAGGACACCCCTTTGAAGCTTCTTGGTTCCCAATTTCCTACCCAAGTTTACTATTTTTGGTTCTACAATGGGAAGCTCGATCAAAGAACATGAGAATGAAGCTCAGTTGCAAGGATAGATCATAGAGCCCTACCCCATATTTCACATGATCAAAATGCCATGTTAATAGACTCGTTGTGTGTCACAGAGCAAAGAGAGCTCAGTTTTACAAAGCATGGTCACAGAGCATGTGGGGATTCATGAATCGAGATAACAATCACATAAAATTCAGATATATGTATGGACAAATGACAGATCTTCTCGGCCTATTTATTGGAAACGAACTCCAATCTTCGTGGGCACATGGCTATGAATAGTTATGCGGTGTGGTTTGTGGAATTCTAAAACTGCATATTACATATTTACACTATGACACTACTTCGTGATATTTCATTACAATTTAACAATTTTTTGGGGTTATACCCTCAGGATTTGAAAATCATTTTTTTCTCATCTCCATGTTTGAAGGGGGGGCATTTGTTTGTGCTAAAATGTGTGCAAAGGGAAAATATGAAAAGGGGAAGCCAATTCCAATGAATGTTCCTCGTGAAGCCCATTTTTAGATACCTTCGGCACTAAGGACTTCATGGAGCCCCTCACCACTGCGGCCAACACAATGTCGAGGTTCCCTCTACGACCGCTGAAGTATAAAGAGGCAAGAGACTTTGCAGTTTTGACACAATTTATGGGAATCATCACACAACGGAGGAAACTATATCCCCTATGTGATCCCATAGAAATTGATGGAAGCCTCCATGAGTGATGCATAATGAATAAAGGAGGCCTATGCACCGAGTAGGGGATGTTGGTTAACTATAATGTTACGAAAAACCTGATGTGATTCGCGACCAATCACAAAGAGCCACATTGCTTCCCAACGAGCTGTTAGAGCATCAAACTACCTATTGCCTATATATATCGGGATTCCCATAAACACAATGGATGGATACCTTGACCATTCTCGTTATTATATATCAATTTATGAATAACATTCTTCTCTACATCATAGTGTGAAAATGAGCTCTTCAATGTACTTGAGGATTTAAAAATACCTTTCCCATAGCTCAAATACAACCCCACTACAAGCAGGGATTCTCTTCACGGAACCATGAGTCATCGCCAAGGAAGGAGTCTTCTAAGGGTACATGATACTTCCCTAATAAATCATGCTTCGCAATGTATCATCCATGAAAAATTGAGCCCCATGAAAAGGTAGGGTCACTATGGTTCATGAAGTGCATTTCATCACAATTTCCCACTTTTCAAGGAATCCATGCTCCACAAAGTCCTATTTCACAAAATCCATTCACTTAAAAAATAACCCTTCACATGCATGTATACTCTATGGCTAGTCTAGGACACTCTACATCACAAATAATAACCTTTTATAGAGTCTTTCCACATTGTGGTGCACCTTTTCTTCACAAGGTCCCTTCCATTGAATCCCTTTGCTTCGAAAACCGTTCTCCCATATGACCCGCCAGGTTCTTAGGAATTTATTTCAAGGTCTCATGGGTTGTGTCTCATATTACATTGCTTCTCCTCATTCTTCCTCACATAGGAATTTTACGACTATTTCTTTTTTTCATATCCATGCAAACATGAGCCCCTCAATGGATCAATCCATAACATCGCTTCACCATGGCATTATCGAGGACATTCCAACCTAAAGGATGGGTGGGAATCCGTTATATAGTCCTAGGGGTGAGGTGTGAATCCTCATAATTTGAGTGTAGGATGTTAAACTACCAAGAAACATCATCCTTTGCACATGACATTAAATGGTCTCCTCACCCCTTGAAATATACACAGAGTTCCCCATCTCGAACAATCTCCACGACCATCGGTCTCCACGTTAGTGAGATCAATACTATCATTGAATGAGATCATTGTTTCTGGAACAACATCTGTCTATGTGGAAGGGTAACCACAATGGGGTAAGCCCCTAATCATTCTTGCAGGAGGTATAATCTCTGCTCCTCCTCTATTCTTCTATGTGAAAAGGACAGAGTAGAGAGGTGAATAGTGACCTTCATTTCCTCATCCCTCTCCTTTAGGGATTTATCGCTATGTGGCCAGTATCATAGGGTATGTCTCAATATCCATCACCCTAGCCCGCTAACCAATACTAAGCACATGTTACCTATTTGTGACGCCATCCATGTGTATGCCCCACTTCATTCCTCAAAGACACATATTTCATGAAGTGATCATCAGGACTTTAATCCCTCTCGTTTCTCACACAAATCATTACTCATTATGGATTAGAGTAAGCATTGACAATGGAATCATTTCTGGGCCTCCTTACATGTCAGTCCCAAGACACCATACAATCTACGTGGACATTGATCCGTGTATCCTAGGAATGGTATATAGGAACCCACTTGTGGTTCAAGACCATTAATAATTCATCTCGACCATCTTCATGTCAGTTCATCCTTGTCATTGTTGACACTAAACTGTACACCCCTTTTAGTCCATCATGATGTTAAAATTTATGAATTTGAACTATACATGTTTGATCCCTGACTATTGGGAGGTGGTACATAGGAAGACTCCTTGAGGTTCAACCGTAACCAACGGTAAGTCGTTGTAATCAATGACCATCTATAAGTCGATGTAGTCCCCATCCAACAGTATTCCCTTATAGTCCACAACCAAGAGTAAGCCCCTGTAGTCCGCATCCAATTTTAAGAAATTATAGTACCAAACCAATGGTAATACATTTTAATCCCTAATCTACCACAATCTGTTGTATTCACCTTTTCAGGATCCAACTATCAGCTCCTCCCCCATGTGTTAGATCAATAAAGAGCTGATAACCATGCACAAGCCCCTAGCATCATCTTTGGGTCGATGTCCTCTGCACAAACCCCGATCCTATGTCCAAATCTGAACTATGTGTATTTTTATCACCGTCTCATACGAATGGTATGTTGGAAGAATTATGGAGGTTCAAACATAGACATTGGTAAACATCTGTGTCCTATTTGTCTGCATCCTTTGTCCGTCCTAGTGGAATAAGAACCATTCACAGGTTGATAACCATGCATAATCTCCAACATGTTGTCGGGTCACTGTCTTTTACATACACATTGATTCCACGATCTATCTGGAACTAGGTGGACTTTGATTCTCTACAAATGAAAAACATTGGAATCCTCCATGATGGTCGAGCCAATTACCCATATCCCATCATGGACTCTCCCTAGAGCCTTTGTGTTTTGGGAAGGTCATGCCACAACATAGAGGTTCCACTTCCATCTGGTCCTATCCATGCGTCCATCCTCAGGGGCCGCCTCTTCATGTGCCCCATCGCTCCAACGAACTATATGGAAATTTTTTACCTTCACTGTGGATACATCGGAAGTCTCTATGAGTTTCATTCCAAACAATGTCATCACTTTAATTCTAGTTTCATCCCCACTCACTATACCACTTGAAAATCCACCCATTTCTATCCTAATCCTTACACGAGATTCCACATCATATTTAGATCATTTCATTCCCCTGGGACGCTATCCACACGTAAGCCTCACCATGAATCTTGGCCATTTTCCTTCATATACACCCCGATTCATCACCCCTTCAAACTACATAGTTCTAGATCCCTATATCCCAAGATATGGTACGTAGGAAAACTCCCTGAGGTTTAATCACAGAACATTGTAAACCATGGAGTCCCCTCAACATGGACCCAAGAATCCTTGGATCTGTCTTCATTAGATGTTTTAATCCAATCATCCAGAAAACATCATAGGTGCTCCCTTATAGAGATGCACCCATTTGATCCGCTACCATTAGTGTTCTGATCAGTCTGACCAGACCCCGCTAGATGTTAAACAAGCATTATACCTGGTGATAAACATTGTAAGCTGGCAAAAACCTCATATACATGCATGTGGGCTATAATTTTCAACACCAAATATGGGACACCTTGGTCTTTTGCGCCCCGAGGAAGCCATATTATATGAGGAAAAAACATAGATGCATCCTGGTTTTAGCAACTAGACATGCTAGTGATGTCCAATGTGGATACACACCCGATCGAATGTTGCTTCCCAAACGTGACACCTTGGGAGGTCCAGAAAGAAGCAGTGTAATTAACTAGCCCCCATAAAGATATGGAATCCGGAAGAGTATCATGAACAACATCTTAATATTTAAGGGAGACCTGGATAAGGTAACGATATCTAAGGATGAATCTACAGAAAGAGGTACTGATGTCCCATTATCATATTTCAATCATGGAGAAAACATCCCTGAATAAGCTATAGATGATGTCATCCATTGGAAAGCAGGAATGCTGGGTAAAAATCAACGCTCCCTCCTCAACGGACATATGCATGCACTAGTGAAAGCATCAGACACACAATCATAACAAAAAAACTAATTAAACACCCATCTTAAAAGAATCATTAAATATTAAAAATTTCTAAATATTATAATCACTAGTGGATAAAATAAAGTAATCAATTAAAAACTATATATTATTATTTCTCTATGACTAATATATTATAAATTATTCCATTTGAAAAAATAATTAAATAATGAATTTTATATTATAAAAATTAATAAAATTCATCAAAATTAAAATTTTATTATAATTGGCAATATTTATATTTATAATTTAATATCAATATTAAATTTCTTATAAATTTATAAGAAATACTATTAACGAAACATTAATTTTAAAAAGGTCATTTTTTAAAAAATTGTATTTTTATTTATAATATTTATTTTAATTAAAAAGATTAAGATAAAAATATTACAATCTCACTTAAAAAAATAACATAATTTTTTGGATTCATAATTTCAATATTATCATTCAATGAATTTAAGAGATTTGAATTTTTTTGTTGAATAGTTGAAAGATATCACTTTTGATGAAACAATCACTTTAGTGACATTATCATAATACAATAATGATTTAAAACACATTCAAACCATTTTTATAGAGAAATAAATATTTATAAATTAAAATAAATAATTTAAAAAATACAATTTTGAAATTATAAAACTCATGATTAATGTTTGGGAAACCTAATTTGTATTTTACTCTATAGACTATTTTAATTCTATTATATCAAGTATACGTTTTCATTAACTTTATAAAATAAATATATAGAAATGTACTTCATATTACATAACAATATATTAAGGTTATTTTATAATTTCAAACATCCATCCAGACATTATAATATGGTTAATGTTAATTAGTGATACTATTTTTTTAATGATTTATTTTACAAATATTGGGAAATTAATAACATGAAAAATAAATTAAATAATTTTATAAAATTCCTTTTTTGGCACATATAGAAAAAAAATTCACAAAAATTCATTTTTTAATCAATGCTAAAAATAACAAGACCATTTAATAGTAAAAAACAACATTTTTCTAAACAAGAGTTCTTATATATATATATTTAAAATTTAAACATAAATTCTTTCTGATTTATAACCTTATAAACAACCTATATCCCCAAAATAAATTTTTATATAAATATAATTTTTATGTAATGGATAACTTAAATATTTTAGTAAAATATAAATTTTTAGGGTAAAAATTAGTTAGCGCAATATAAAACAAAATCATAAAATGTAAAACACATGTTGAAAAAGGCAGAAAAAATTTTTTAAAAATTATTTTAAAAAGGGTTTTAAAGAATTTATATACATTATATTACCCAAAAATTCATTTTTCTCACTTTGGAAAAAATAAACCCATCCACAATGTCATTAAATTTTTGAAAAATAATGGGTGTTCGCAAAAGTTTCATTTTATTACTTGTAAATCTGGATGACATACACACTATCAATGAAACACATCGTCTAGTAAATTTTATTTAACCCTCATTAATTTTTTTTTATCCAATATTTCCATTTCACAACCCAAATACTTATGTCATCGAATGTTTTTCAAATACCATCATTTCCACGGACACATTCAAGAGAATGTTCCGAGTCTCAAAGTAAATATTATTTAATTCATAACATTTTCTTCTTAATACATATTTCATAAAACAATTATTACTATAGTAATATAGTAATATATGTATCACTAGTATATTTATTTAGTATTATATTAATGGAACACCCCTTATCTATTTCTTTATAGTCACTTAGAATAATATAATGATGGCCATGAATTTTTGCAGACAACCACCTCCACAAAGCTTCATGCATCTTCTTCCATTACTCACTAAAATAGATGCATTGATATATGTATTTAAGGTTCAAAAAATATTTTTAGGATAATATTCTGATTATATAACTATATTTTTGGACATCATATGAGATATAATAATAATAACAACTCATAAAAAACTAAACGGCCATAAATGAACATGTATGATTACCTTTCATAACCATTTTTTATTTTATAAAAGAAAACATAACCGAAATTTTTCGTTAAAATATAACAATAAATTTAATACACCTCTATTTTTTTTAGATTATGATGTAATTATATAATTACTTTATTAATGTTTAACACTTCAAAAGATTTATGTTCCAATTGATTTAACCACTTCAATTAACCAAAATATAAAAAAACTATGTAATACATGAATAAAATATGATACAAAACAGTCATTAATAATTAAAATATAGATGAATATGTTTTCATTTTGTGGATATAATTTACTTAATTTTATTTTCCAAATGTTAGGTGTATATGGAGAGTGAATTAGGACCATAGTATGGGTTTATGATAATTCAATATTAATTTTTTGATTTAGAACTATATTATTATAAATTATTGTTCAATATTAATTTATTATAAATAAAAATTAATTTATATTTTTTCCCTCCATCAGTTTTTGGGTTATAAAATTATTCCTTATAACATCATTATTAAACTTTTTATTCCTCCAATATTATGTTACATGGAATGGTTTTTGGTTTATAATTTTTATCTCTTGATATATACATCTTATTATACACATGTTTTTTTATATGGACATTATAATAATTATATTTATTATTATATCAGGAATTATCTTTTATCCAGAGTATTGGATCATCATTTCATGAAGTATATCTAATTAAAGGGTTTTAATTTAAATATTACTCACACCATAACTTGCTTGCTCGAAAGGGAAGGTTATGTACATGGATGGGAAGATATGTATTGTCAACTCAGTGATAACATCTAAATGTGTGTACTCTTTCTCTCTATATTGGTGGCCTGCGGGACTCATTAATGAGCTACAAAGTATGATCAAAAATTTTCTCTGGGCAGGGTCAATTCATGATCACACGCTCATTACTGTTTCCTGGAAGGTGTACATCAAGCCTGTTTAACTTGGGGGTCTTGGGATCAAGGACCTTAAGAAATTTAAGGATAGACTTATTGGGAAGTTCACCTGGGGTCTAATATAAAAATATAATTCTGGTGATTTTTTTGTTAACAATTTTAATGGATGGTAAATGAATGGGTATAAATATTACCTTGCTTTATATGTTTGGGATCCTCTTAAATACCCCTTCATACAGATTATGAATGACTCAATGTGGTTGGTTTGTTGTGACTCTAACCACAATTGTTAGACCACAGATTGGCTTGATCATCCACTTCAAGACATTATGGATATTCCCTCTGGTGTTGGGCATCTCTCCATTGCTGAATTTGTTTCTAATAAGCATCTTTTTTGACATCATGATCCCTCCTTAGGTGGAGATGGAATTTCAAGATTATGCTTTCATGGATTGTGACACATTGATATGGATGCATAATAGGAATGGCCAATTTACCAGTAGGGATCACTATCATTTGGATTGTGGAGGCTCTTATAGGTCACTGGCATTTCTCAAAAAATACATGTCCTCCTTCATTCATCCTTCTCTTTTCTTTCTTATATGGAGAATTTGGAAACATCTTGTTCCAACTCGTGATCAATTTAAGTGGTCTGGCTTTATGATTAAATCTTCATGTTACTTATGCATGTGCACTGAAGAAGAAGTTCATCACCTATTTGTGGAGTGTGTATATTCCAGGAGGTTGTGGGATTATATTGGCGATTTGTTTGTGTTGCAGGTGCACTGGATACTGGTTCTAGACCTACTGGCAGGGCTATCAGCTTCCTGCTACAATGAGCAGGTTTAGAATTTCCTCCTAGTGGCTGTTGCGGCTGTGATTGCGGCCATATGGGATTCTCAAAATGCTGCAGTCTTTAAAGACAGAAAGGTTCTCATTCAGGATGGAATGATAGTGATTCATCAGGAGGTTTTTGCTGCTTCGAAGTTCAAATCTAGTGTGATGTCTAACACTGTTTCATACTTTCATATTATGCGATTACTTGGGGTTTCTGGGAAGCCTCAGAAGCCGAAATTGACCAGGTATATTCGCTGGATTCCTCCGATCAACCCATCGCTTAAGGTTAATGTGGATGGAGCTACTTCCGATCCACCAGGGCCATTGGGGTGTGGTGGTGTTTTCTATATGTATCGTGGCATTGTGACTGGATGTTTCTATCAATTCACTGGAATTGGTGTTGCTTTTGATGCTGGGTAATGGGCGATTGTTCATGCTATCATCTATGCTGTTTTATATAATTGGAACATGATATGTTTTGAATCAGATTCTCAAGATGTAGTTCAATCCCTACAAACAAGAACACAGAATGTGCCTTGAAGGATAATTCCAAAGTGGGTTGAATGTCTCAATCAGCTAAGTCGCATAAACTTTATTATCTCGCATGCTTTTAGAGAGGTCAATTCGGTGGCTGATGTTCTTTCCAAGATGATAATCATGGCGGTGGATAAGTTATGGTCGTTCACGATCCCTGATTACTTCTCTTCATTGGTGGAGGCGGTTATGCGTAGTTTTTTTCACTCTCGGTCTTTTAATACTCCTTTTGTTGCCTGGCACACTTTTTCATTTTCATAATAATTTTTTTGGGACTGGTTTTGACCGGATCTTGGACTTTCATGGTATAATTATTAAATAAATTTTTTTCATTGGTAAGAATAACTCCCAGTCATTCTAAGGGATATTTCCCCACCATGTCTATATTTTCCTTCCCATAATCATTTTTGTCACTTTTTTGTAACTTATTTATCTATTAATTCATGTGATAATCATAATTCTCATCACCAATTTTCAAATGACAGAGTTTTTGCCCAATTTTTTATGTTTTATTTTAATAATGGAGATTCAATATGTTAAAAGGCTTTTATACCACAAATTTATTTCTTACCATCCCCTACATGTTTTCTCAATACTACCTTTACATATTTTTAATGAATATATTATTATATATTTCATAATTGTAATGTTATAATATAAATTGAAATATTCTTGTTTACATTTTTTTGAAAATTACATTTCAAAAAAATATAATGACTTTTCCCCATAGAATTTCATTTTAAAAATAATGGAAAAACGTATTTATGATATAGTTTCCAAAGAATGGATTTCCAATCATTTATAAACACATGTCCCTTGTTCTCTGGTTCTACAAATAAAATTATTTTTTAATTAATATTTGAGTTTATTTTTAAAATTTTATAATGGAAATGGGACCTTTTTACTATGTTGATAAATGTAAAATAATACTATTCCTCTAAAAATATAATTTTTATACATATAATTTTTTTACAATGTTTTCATAAATGAGAAACATTATATCTCTATTTGATAAATTATCAATCACTAAATTTTTCTTTCCTAAAATTCTACTGTATATAAACATGGCTCTTCTCCAAGTGACCTTCCTTTGAAAAGAGACTATATTTATTTCTTTTTGATGATGGCTATTCACCAAGAGGATATAAATCTATTGATTTAAGAAAATTAATGTACAAAACCTATAAAAATTATTTATATAGTAAAAATTCTATATTATTTAAAATTAATAATGAATGGTTTTTATCATGGATGGGAGTGAATATATATGGATAACTGCTTATTTTCAATGAGCATGTCATGTTATGATTATTGAATAAATTATAAATAATTTCTTCATATATTTATATTATAAATATAAACAATTATTTTTCCATGGGTATTTTTGATATGAGGATTTATTATAGAACACATATGTATGGATGATAATCGATGGTGTATAATATCACCATGAAATGAATTTGTTTATGGTAATATATCATAAGATAGTTGGTCAGGTACATAAATATTTTAATCACCCATGCATGTGTGTAATGCATTCGGGAACATTTTTAGTTGTAGAAATGATTACTTTGTTTAAATAGGATTGGAAATATTGAGTTTCTCACAAGGATTCTAAGGATTATTGCTATCCTTCCTTTCAATAATTCCTTTATTTTTGAGGATATGTTTTGTTACAGGTGTATGTATTTTGTCTATTATATTAATAAATTTAATGTTATTATATGATTCATCCAATGATTTATGACTTATTTATTTCTAGATATGTATATTTATTTTACCTATATACTCATATTACGGTAACATATGATCTTTAATTGTTATCACTTATGTTTAAACTTACTATGAATCTAAGAATATCTATTTATTATGTTTCCATTTCCCCAAGATATGTTGAAATTTAATTTTTATGATATATTTAAAATATTTTATTGTGTAGAGAATCATGTTGGAAATGTTGATGACATATTATGGATTAATATGTTATTTATATAGTTGGAAAAGTTTTATTAGTTTAAAAGTAAAGTGGTACAATTAGTTAATATTTTTTCATAATTATCTATAATTATAAACATAAAAGATATTTTGAATTGTTTTAATAAAATAATTTTTTAAACACAATTTGTTATGAGAAATCCCTATAATCAAGTCTATAGGGCATCATAGTTAATACCAAATCATAATTTTATAAATTTAGAGGATGGATATAGGTTATAGATAATTTAAGAGTTGATAAGTCATGGTTTATCATTACATCAACACTATAGATAACCATCTACATTAGTTGAGGTAATATTGAATATTTTAGGGAATATAATAAGAAAAAATTAATTAAAACAAAACTCGATGTGAAGGATATCATTCTAAATTTTTTTCGAAGTTTTGTGTTTCTGGTTTTCCTTTCGCGTACACCCTATCCAAATACTGGATGTATGATAAGGCTATCGGACAAGATCACCTTACGACAATCACCCCAAAAATTTCTACTATTTTATCAACTCAAATATAACTTATTGAAAGATGAGTGGGCCTAAGACTACCAACCTAGATATAAAATCCCTGGAGATACACAATGGAAAACTAACAATACATATAATAGATCATTATGAAGGATATGAGTATATTGCTCGATAATTAATTTAGGTAAAATAATATGAAAATGAATATGTATAAATAGGGATTTAATTAAGATATTTATAGGTTTGATGAAAAGTATCATATGATGCATAAAAAAGGTGATATAGTAGTAGAAATATTAAAATTTATGTTTTTATTTTTATATTTTTGATATTATTATATAATTTTTTATATTTCAATTTTTATGGAAATAGGATAATGAAAATTAGTTGCAGAATGGTCTGTAACTATAAACTAATATGTCTTATAGTTCAATAATGGAGAATAATTTAATGGATTAAAATTTTAGTATATTTCTATTATAAAAGAATGGTTCTATTCCATAGTATTACCTATATTAGTGAGGTAATTATCTTAATATAATATAAATCAACACACTAATATTCATTCTCATTACTGAGTGATATTTATCAATGATATTTCACAACATTCAAAAAATTACAATGATTATGAAAAACAAATGAGGATTGATCTACAGTAAAAATTTTAAAATTTTGTAATAATATATTTTGAAAAAACATCATTAAATGTGAATTTATGATAATTTTTTATTTTGGGTGGTTACTATTAGATAAAAAATTATTGCGGTATAGATAAATCATATATTTAATAAATTAATATTGTTAAAAAAATAAATGGATGATTTATTTGGAGAAAAGTGAGCAAGATTGTATAAATCCCCTTGGAATTTATTATTAATATAATGAATATAGTATCTAGGATATTTTTGGGGATTTTAATCTCATTTTTTTATTATGATATATATTGACTAGTGTGTGAGTTTCTAATTATGTGATAAATAAGTTTTAGGATCAATAATAGAGTTAAATTTTTTTTAAAAATGATTTAACAATGGTCTAATATCATAGATATTGAAATGATATTGGGAATGGTATATAATAGATAATTTATGATTTCTGTATATACAAATAGGTGTACGCGATTTTTTGAAAGAATAATGTTGTTTGAGGAATGATATGTAACTTGATAGAGAATAAGAGAGAACACTAGCTGTCATATTTGAGGATATATCCTAAATTGTGATTATGTTAATAATACCATCACCTACTTTCATAAGTGATTAATAATCAAAACAATGAGGATGCAATTTATTTAAGAAGGAAAAATGTAATGACCCCGTATTTTGGACCCTTAAAATTAATATTAGATTCAATATCATGGGACACACAAAACACCAATCTAACACAATAGTATAATTAGATGAAAAAAAATTAAATTACATGAATAATATAATCACCAGTATATAAAAAAATATTTATCAGTTAGAATAAATATATATTCTTATTTTTCATTGATTGATATTTTCAATGTAATGACATTGATGATCCATTTTAAAAAAAGTATTGTATTTTACATTAAAAAATAAATTGATCATAGTTAATAGTTTATTTTAATATTAAAAAATTTAGATTTTAAACTAATATATCAATATTAAATTATTAATAAATTTTTATTAAATAATATTAATGACACATAATGTTTTAAATTACAATCCTTTAGTAAAATTAGTTTTTCTTTCCTTATGATATTTTCATTTAAATGATAAATAATTAAATTTTAGAATTTCAACATTAAAAATGTGAATTCATTTTTAATTCATCATATTAACATTACCTTATGATTATGTTTTGAACGTTTTCTATTATAAATGATTTTTTTGAATAGTGAAAAATAAAAAATTTGATAATACAATCACTTTTATGACATCACCATAATAAAAGAATTAATTAAAACATTATAAAATATTTTTCTATAAAATTATATATTTAAATGTATATCTAATCATTTTAAATTACTTGGTTGAATTTATAAAACCCATGTTTATGGTTTTGGAAACTTGTGTAATATTTTACACAAAAAAACTTGATTATTATTTGATATTGAATAATAGTTTTTATTAGTTGGAGAAAATAAGTATATAAAATTTAATTCATATTTTAGATGAAAATTATATTTTTCTTGATAAATTTAATATCAATTATAGGCTTAAAAATAAAATAACTATGATCAAAGTTAATTACATTAAAAATTGTGAAATTATTATTTCAAAAGATATGGTTAATTAATATTGAAAAATTCCTATATAATTAAATTAACTAATGTAATTTAAAAATCTAATATAATAAGATTTTATAAAAAATATATAATTATATTGAAAGATATTTAATTTGTAATAAATTTTATAAAATATTAAGATCACATAATGGTTAAGAACAACATTTTTCTAGAAAATAGATTTTGAAAATATTAAATGTTTTAATTTAAAAGGCCATTTTCCATTATTTATAAATTGATATAGAATATATGGAGTATATATTTTTATTTATAACATAATAATTTTATTATAAGGATTAAAATAACTCTTTTAGTAAAATATAAACTACTTGAGTAAAAAAAAGTTACCGTTGTAAAAATGGAAAAATTTAAAATTATTGTATTAAAATGATTGAAAAAAGTTTTAAACATATTATAAAATGGTTTACGTAGTCATTATAGACCTTATATCACCCTAAAATACATAACTTCTCAATTTTGGATCCATTTTACCTTGAATAGTTTCATTTTGTTATTGAAAAATTATCGATGTTTAAAAAAGTACCATTTTCGTCAATTATAAATGGGGATTATTTACAAACAAAAAAAAGATACAAATTAAAATATAAATTTCCTTGACAACCAAATATTTTTTTTATTTTATAACTATATTATATGATGTAGTTCATCTGATCACCATAACATAGCCTAAACACTTCCTTTTTAAGGAGTCTTTCCTGAGAAAGTTTGAACATCATAAAGTGAGCATTACTTGATCCTTATTTATTCCATATAAATACATATCATCCAACACTATAGTAACCATAGTAATTTAATGAACATAGTACATTTATTATATGAATTTTTTAGTAATGTAATAGAAAAACTAGAAGTTATACCTTATCATCCACTTAGAAAATGAATAACATACTGACTGTGCATTTGTAAAGACTACTCCCTCTATAAAGAGACTGGATTTTTTATCCATAACCACTTGAAATGGATGAAATTAAAAAAAATATAGGGTAAAAAAATATTTTTATGAAACTATTTAAATTATATGATGATAATATTAGAAATTATACATTTTTTCTAATAATAAGTGGTCATAATAACATTAACTACCTAAAAATTATATATTAGAGTGCCTTTCATAATATTAGATCATTTAAAAAAACCAATACAAATATTTAATTTTAATGATAATATAGTATTAATGGAAATAAAACCCTAAAATTATATTTATTATGAATTTATTATAGAAATATTTAACCACGACTAATATATAGAAAAAGTTATATAGAATTTGACTGAACAATATAAAATGAAAAACATAAGATAAATAGTATATAATAAAAAATAGATAATGATACTAAATGGTCCATATAAATTAAAATATATATAAAGAATATTCTAGAGATGGTATATAATAAAATTAATTCGATAAATTAGGCTGTTAGACACATGGGAAGAGTGAATCAAGACTATGGTAACTGTTAGTGATAACATAGTTTTCTTCAACTGAGTCGAAAACTTTCATATTGAACATTATTATTATAATATTTATATATATTTACTAATGAAAATTAGTTATGTTATTTATTCATTAATCTCAATAATTTTATAATTCTTATTTATAACCACATTTTCAAATGATTGTTTCCTAAAAAATTATGTTACATTAAAGGGATTATCATTCCCCATTCATCATTATTGAGATATAATTCATGTCAGGATCCATTTTAAATTTATATGGTTTATATAAATACAAATTTTTATTAATATATTTAATTATTCTATTATTAATTATATTTATTTTTAATTTTAATCTCTCTTTCTCACTATCTAGGGGTTATAATTTAAATTATATTCAAGATGTAACATATTTATCAACACAATTTAATTATCCTATAGTCATAAATTCTATACATAGTTATAATATTATATTCCATTTTGGCTTCCCATTAATTTTTTTCCTATGATAATTTCTATTCTCTTAGAGTAAGTGGCTTCATTTAATTAGCATGGTCTCCATTGTTAAAATAGATTCTCAAATAAAATTTTAACATTGTTAATAATCACGACATTATCTATAACACATTCTTCCCATCATTATCCATATTATCCATCTAATTAATCTCTTCCTATTTTTTATGATTTCAAATAAGGGTTACTTCATTTAATCGACTTACATGTCATTAGTCATTTTCAAATGAATATTTTAATTACCAATTTATGATTGGGATTTAAAAAATTATGCTTGTAAATATTAAACAAATTACATATCATATCTATATTTATTATAATATATTTAATGTTTTTTATATACACTAATTACATCATTTTCAAGTCTCTATTTTCATATATTTAATAAAGAATTATTTTTTAATATGACTCAAAATTTTCATTCTGACCAATTCCTTATCAACTTTTTTAAAAAAACATTGCTTTTTCTCTTAAACATTCTTCATAAAAATTTAAAAGTAATATTTTTTTATCATAATTTCATGATAATTTATTTCCCTTCAACATTGAATGTTATATCCCATTATTCATAATTTTGAAAACAAATTTTTTTTCAAAATATTCAATGTGTTTTATATATTTTGTTATCATGGAAAAGATTAGTTTTCATCCTAATATTTATTATGAAATTATATTATTCTAATAAAATTAATCATTATTTAACTATTTATTCCTTACATATTTTTTTAAATAGTTAAAAATTAAATATCAATTTATGAAATAATATACCACCATCTTTTTCTTTCCAAACCATCTACGGTGTATAAGTATATATCTCCTTCGGGTGCCTTTAATATTTGAACATTCTTCCAATCCTTCCATTGATTGAAGGATGATAACGTAGAAAACATACATCAATTTATTTGGTAAAATTATTGATCTAATTATATATTCTTTATCAGTACATTCTAAATACCATATCATTTATTATCTTATCGGATGGTATTTCAAAATAATGTTACTAAATACAGTTTGATATCCTTTTATTTTCTATGTGAATATCATGTTGTGATTATTGATGAATGTATTAAGGAAACAATAATATGAGTCCATTTAAAAGGGAAATTAATCCCGTTTTATTTAAATTATTTCTTGTAGTAGACATATGTAATGATGATGGTGGTTGGGGTCCTATATTTCCCTATAATTCATTAGACTATGATGGTATCACAAGAGATTTTTATATGGGGACATAATGATTTTGTTCACATATGTGTGGGAATGAAGAGTTTTCTCACATTTTTATTTACATATAAAATGAGTTTGATCACATATCTAGAGTTATAATTATTTTTCTCAAAATACTTTTTATTATTTTGGTTCTTCCACATTTTTAATTTTCCCTTCTTTTCATGATATGTGATAGACCATGTTTGTACATCTGTTCTGTGATATTCCACACTTTTTTGTTATTATATCCTTATTATATGATTTATAATCTATGTTTTTTTCTTATAAAATTCTTATGTATCATGATAAGAACTATATAATCATATTGTTCTCATTTATGATATTTGATTATTATCTATTAAATTCACCCATAATGAGAATATGCTATAACTTATTTATTGTGTTCAGTTTTCCCTAAGTCATAATGAAAAGTAATGTGTGTGATGTGCATATAAGAGTATCTTGTGGGGAGAATATTGTCTGAAATGTTGAATATTTTTTTACGGATGAAGTAGTTATTTATATAGTGAAAAAAAGTTCCATCAATTTTAAAATCTATGGGTTTTTTAGTTAATTATATTACTAATTATATGAAATTATAGACATAGAAGGTATTGAGAATGCATTTAAAAAAATTATTTCTTAAAATTCAACTAATTATGAGATGGTGTAGTTCAATTATCTATAGGATTTCATAGTTCTAACATGTATAGGATGTATGATAAGTAATTTAGTCACGTGAAACTAGGTTTGATACTTCAATGATCATTAGAGAATTAGTTAAGATAGGAAATTAGGTATTATGTAATCATACACAAATGGGTTTAGATAATATCCTTACGAATAATGATTATGTAATTGAGAGGGAGGTTCAAAGAGGATTACACTACCAAGAATATAGAGAGTGACTATTGAAATAAATATATTTAGAATATTTTCAATGCTTGAGGGAATGCGAGTGTTGGTTATATGTAGTGGCTATTGGATTCAATATTCATTGATAACCATATTTCAGTTGAGTAATGATGGAATTAATTAGATGGTTCCGTGAATGGAAGCCCAATGTATTTTATAGAATGTAAGGTATTTCTTCCATAATAGATGGAAATTTCATTGATTAATTAGAGTACTATATAATAGTTTATCCAACCAATTGTAATAACAGAGCTTGTAAGGATCAGTGAGAAATATTGAAAATATTAATACCCATTTTATATTGATAAATGTCAAGTGTTATACTTGAGGAGAAGAATAAGAGAATATATATGTTTGTGATTGAACCATTGGATGTCGAAGGTGTGGCCCCAATTTTGGATCAAAATACCATACAAACACTAGATAATGTTCTTGGTGAGCCAATAATGAATAAATGTTTCTATTTAATATTATAAATTATGTATGAATAAGATGGTCAAGCCCATTCATTATTTGCTACAACGGAGGCCACATAGATCAATGTTTCAGTTTTTTATATTAATGATAAGGATAGTCCTATATTAGGGACCATTTTATTTGTAATATAGGTATGACCCTCATTTTTGTAGTTTTACCGATGTGATGATAATGATTAGAAAAATTTTGGTAAGACATCTGGATACCGATGTGTTATATGATACGATTTGATATGGTTTCATAGTGGAGACCAAAATCTATATTTGGATGTGTTATTGAAGGGATTCTACTTGTGGGAATTGGTTTTTTATGAAATTGGGTTTGATCCAAGGGTGATATAGACCAAATTTATGCTTGTTTTCGTTAGTGGAGTATAAAGGTGGATTTAGTTAGTAAATGATCCGACAATGTAATTATATGAAATGTGAGTTTTGACATTGATATTGGTTTCAAGAAGATCTCCAAATTCCTTCAATAGTTTAAACATCATGACTAAAAAATAAGATAGCACATCGATGGGTGAGGACGGGAATTTCCATGAAAGGTAATTTGATGGAACAAAACCCCTATTTTTTCATGAAATTTGGACTTGTAAGGTTAAAACCAAACCAATAAGACCGATGATCTATTATAGGTGTGTTTAATAGGTTAATTACTATGGTGGGGAGTAATATTAACTAGAATCATCTATCCATATATATTTGTTAGAACCATGAGTGTAGGGATTAATTGATTAAATGTTCTTATTTTTCACTGGTTGTGTTGGGGTGTTGGAGAATAATATCAATGTTGGCTGTAGTAATGGGTAAGTATCATGGTTTTTAGAGAATATTTTGTCTTTTTTATTGGAGTTATGTAGTGTGAGATCATTTGGAATCCTATGAGAGCACATTTTCGGTTAGGGATGAATGGATGAATGATATTGATCAAGAATGATGTCTGAGGAAAATCATATTATGGGGCTATAAAAAAGTAGACTTTTTTTTATTTAGTAAAAGTGGGAGTGATGTCATCACTAAAGTAAAGGGTGTTTTGATAGAGTTTTATTTGTTTTGTGGGTTTGTTGTGTGTTAAAAAAATATGTCATTGTTATTTGATGATTAAATTGAATTTTATTTGAATTTGTTTTTAAAATCCTTTGTTTAACATTGGATATTACTCTTAATGAACTTTTAAATCATTATTCCAATAAATTATCTTACACACACACACTCTCTCCAATAAGAATAAACATCACTAAAAACTCTCACCAACAAATTTTTTCTTGAATAGGATATTATAAAAACAACTATATATAAAATACCTTCATATATAAGTGATAAAATATCTAAAATCCTTTTTTAATTACCACTTTTCACTAAAAAAAGAAGTGATGATTGTCCAGGTGTTTTTTAGTGAAACTATATATAATGGGATATGTATTTAAACGTGAAAAACAATGTATATCTCATATTGACTAATGAAATGAAGAAATAATGATAAAATAAATAGAATAAATTAACCATTTAATAACATAAATAATTAATAAAGGGTTATAATTATTTCATTAGATCATCTAATATGGTTTTACTTAATCATTATAAGATAGATTACAAAAAAAATGAACTAAAATAACAATAGTGGAATTATCCCTATAAAAAAACTATAGATCATTGTCCACATTGGTGAATAATCATAATATTCATAGAAGCTCTATGATCATCTTCTATGACTTAATAGATTCATATAAAATTTACATAAAACATTATCATTCTTCTTTATTGGTTGATTATCATGAATTATAATCTTATTTGTTTTCCAAAAAAAATCCAAATTCCTTGGAATCCATTATAACATTTGGGTGTGTGTATTTTTTTATAAATATCATCCATAGTTTTCCATTCCTTAAAGTTTCTTCCCATGATCTTCTCTTTATTCATCTAGATTGGTAATGGCTTTAAGGATCTTTGGATCATCCTTTCCCGATTTGGGTAGACCCATGAAGTTGGAGTCGATTATAGATTGTTCATGAATTATTTAGGAATTTTTTTATTTTAATCATCAAGGAAAAAAATTAAGAACTCCCAAAGTCATACACAAAATAAGAATCTCCCCTCATAATAAATTGAAGACATATAAGATTCATAAGAATTATGACATGGGGACTGAAATCATATAGTTATGTCTGACATGGAATCAATTCATAAGTTTGGGAAATAGAGTATCATAAGTCAATATCAATGTTTTATAAGTCTCCAGATAGAGACATACAAGGTTGAAATATAATATTTTTATATTCATAAAGGATTTTGATGTTGTATGATGTTCTTTATGAGAAAATAATGATTGATGTACATCATCAGGGAAAATAATACGAACATTGGAAAATATTAACATGTGGATGTCATACATGTCTAGTAAATTATTATTTTTTAGACTTACTACGGAAAATAATTAAATCATTGTATTCCTATATAGTTTAATCCAGAACTAATTTAAAATAATGAAAATTAATAATTAAAATCCATTAATTATTTTAATACCATTTTAAATAACTCAATGAATGTCTTTATAAATAATTCAAAAACTGAATAATACATTACAAAATATATTTAAAACAATAAAAATTTAATTCCATATTTTAAAAAGTTAAAATAAATAAATGATTTTATATGCATTATATGAATGGTAAAATTTATTATAATTGTAAATGAGAATAATTTTTTTAAAATATTTTCTCTAAATATTATTGAGATGGTATGTGTAGTATGATATACTTTATAATACCAAATATATGAATGAAATATTATAGATACTGAATAAAGTATCTAATAATGCTCAAAATACAAGGGGGTGAATTGTATAATTTAAAAAATATTTTGGAATTTTTAAAGATGATTATGTTTAATAAGGCTAAACATGGTAATTCACAAAACCTATAGTTCTAAACACTTGCTAGATTCTAGAAATATGATTCTGAGAAATCAATTCCAGAAAAGTGAATCTGGAGATGGAACATAACAAAATTTTACAAAGATAAAGATTCTGCATTAAAAAATATAGAAACTTACTAGATTAGGGTATACAAGTATAAGGATCTATAACATAGTTATACATTCCTCAACAATCAAAATACATCAGAAAACATGACACAAACAAGTAAAAAGTAGAATGTCCTTAAAACCAAAGAGAAGTGTATCCAAAATCCTTTGATAAAGGTCCCTTGATTAATATTTTCATGAAATTATACCTTAACCACACCAAGGTAAGCTCCCAATATGAATATCAGAGTCCGTCTTGCTATCCCCACATGCCCTCAACTTCAAGGTAGTCGGCACCTATCTCTTCCTATCCCTGGAAGAACTCGGATGTACTCAGCAACATTCGGAGTCGCATGAAGCAATTCTGAACAAGTTGTTCAATATGAAAAAATCATGAGAGTCTCCCTCTAAGAATCACATCAACATCATGTAACCTCTAGATTCATAGAATAGTTAATCAAAGTTATGAGCTCTTTCAAATGAGCTCATATTTATTGGAACATCACCAATGATCAGTTCCCTCCTCCAACGGTCATATTATAACTTGAATTTTCGAGGGACCTGTACATGTGTCACTCAAAAAATGGTAAGTTAGTAATTGAAAGCACGACATCATTTTATTAGAAAAACAAGTGTAATAAAAAACATGGTTACATAACCAAAATAAAATTTTCGACATTTAAGAAAATAAAAGTTCAGAGTCTAACCAAAAACACATTTGGTGTCTATAATACAAGGATATTCGGATTCTTTTTTTTAAAGTATTCAGAACCAGAACTCTATAGAATAATGGGGTCTGAATTTAAAAGAAATTCAGAATCTATATTCACAAGAATTCGGAACCAAAACATACAAATATTATAGTAAGAGTTCATGCGAATTCTGAGTCTAAATATACAATGTTGAGAGTCTGAATTCAGATAATTCGGAGTTAGAACTCATAAGAGGTTGGAGTCTAAATTCAGAGAACATCATAGTCAGAACTAAGTAGATTTTGGAGTATGAATTCAGAGAACTCAGTGTCAGAATTTGAATCCTGAAAACAGAATTCTCTTTATATAATTATTATATAATTCAGAGGTCTTAGATATGAAACCTAATTTTATATTTAGACAACATAGCGAAAAAAGAAAACCTGGTGAGGAATAATTTCCTTGGGGAATTAAAATTCTTCTTCTAAAAGAAAAGTATAGGGTAAAATGAAATTTTAATTAATATAAGGTGTTTGTGATTTTCAAAAAAAAGACCGAATGATAAAGACATTTGGAAACCTTATAGTCTCAACAACCTCTTCCAAGTATTAAGGAGTGGAAATGTCATAAGGAAAACCTTATTTACTCAACAATCTTCCCTTTTTTGGAAAGCACAAACATCCTTATGAAAAACAAAATAAAGACATTGAAAATATTTTTCTAGACTTTGAAATTAAAACTTATCTACCTTTTCATATGAACAATGATGAATACGACTAACTTCCCCTTAGTCTTTGAAACACAATAGATCGTATTTAGATTTCTGGAATGAGATTTTTCATTATATTGGGTATGGAAATGTTTGTAATTAAAACTCTCTTTTAGATAAACTCCCCATTAGGGATATATCTTCATTAATTAGTATTATTTTTCTCTTTCTCCCTCTTTGTGATTTTCAAAAAGAAGTTGAGATTGAAGACTTTGAGGGAATGGAAAATAAATTATGACACCTGAATGATTAGTACCACACAACACAAAATGGACGAGAGCAGGAATACTTTCATTATGTTTGGAAAGAATTTGTACAATATGTAAAATTACAAAAAAGATAGTATTGCACATATTTTCCTTCCATCTCCTTGGGTATCAATTTCTTCACAATGATTTTCAGCTTTTTGATTCCATTGTGGTCTTCCTCTACTCTCTTATAAATTTGATCCAAATACTCTTCTTTCTATTCAAGAGATTTGATTCCTGAGCCTTGAGAATTTCATCAAGAGCGTTCAAGGTATCTTATTGCTTCACTAGATTCTCTTCCATCTCCATCCTGAGATCTTTTTCTCTTTTCCAACATTGAGCAACGGAATAAAGCTTCCTATTCAAATCCATCACTTCTTGAATCTGGGTATTTTTATCAAGGGTTAGATTTTCCTCAAGGAAATATGTGAGATCCTTTATTTTACCACCTTCTATGTCAAAATCCTCCTTGACACTATCTTTTAACTCAACAAGTTCTCTCAAATCTTCAACTTTCTTCTTTGACCAGCCAACTATATTCATACAGGACCTTTTGTGGGCATCGTAGTTGATAAGGAATGATTTGAAGTCTATCTCCATCTTGACAAACATTCCCATCACCATGGACAGTAAATATTCTTTCTAATTTAGTTTGTGTTGAAGAATCTAATATCTATAGTCTATGATCGGTAAAATCAGAATGGTGCCAAGAAACTTTTTCAAAGAATGGACACCAAAATCCTTCCCAAGTAAAGATAATTCTGAATCCGAGACTTTTCTTGGTGATGGCTCTTTCTCTAGCTGAACAAGTTTCCTAATTGATGATCCACGAACATATTTATTCATCAAAACTGCATTTGTGGGTGTATAAACAACCACTTGTTTACCCTTGTCAGTTATTATAATAGTTTTCTCATCCATATATTTATATTCACTATAAAACAATTGAAAAATCATTTCCTTATCTAGTTCTTCATTATAATCTCCTTCTTCGGCATATTTAGGATTAATAAAATGAATATTATAACTTTCTTCATTAGATAAATTGTTCATGTAATCTTTAGCATCTTTAGTATTTATTACATTCTTGATCAAACAACATTTTCTTTAACTTCTTTTCATTATCTTGTTTCTCAAACTCATCAGTAGTAGTTTCTTTTAAGGCCTGGGCTTCTGCAGGATCCAAGACAAATGTTGCTCTCCATCATTCCAATTTTTTTTATCTTCTCTCCACTTAGCTACAACCTCATCCTAATAATATTTTTTCTTCATAAGTTTTCTAGATGCAGATTGATCTTCCTTTACTTTTGGGGTTTTTTCTTCTTCTTCCACTTATTTCAACACTCACTTCATTCCAACCTTTTTAGATGGTTCAACCACATCTTGATTTTTTAGGACAGATTAAGCTTCTTCATTTGGTAGGTCATAAAGCTATTCCGCTTCCTTAGAAGAACTAATATTCATTCTCTTTAATGTATCAGCACTTACTAACAAGACTTTTCAATTCGATGTCTTGGAACTGCAACGAATCTTGAATGTCTCAAGGCACCGAACAACTATCTTAGACTGTATGGATGGATACATGATTATCTGTTACTTCAAGTTAACATTCTAAATATTCTCAATCTTGTTGTGAATATTCTTTATCATGTAGACCTTCGTTTGGATTAATATAAAATCTAGAATGTACATATCACTCTTCTTCTAGGTGTCCTTGTCAACTTTATCGGTATGATAAATCCTTGAACCCATAATTCAAGGATCCGATTTTTAATAGAGAGGTGAGAAATCTTTGGAGTATTTATATCAGTAAGACTGAGTCATTCCATATATTTTACCTTTACAATGCTTCCTTGAACATCTGGCATCTTGTGGGAAAATAATTCAGCTTCCCCTTCATAAGACAACCCCGCCAAGTTTGCAGCCTTGGTGTTTGAAAGGGAATAAGTTTTTCCATAGCTTTTGAACGAATGTTCATTGATATAATGGAATCATACCTGGAAATGAAATTCGGATAGGCTAACCTCTCTCTGTAAATCTTCCACTTGGAAATTGGCTTGATAGTTGACATCTCTTGAGATGGGACTTGAACAGACATTCATATTTGAGCAAAATTTGAGAGGTTGGGAAAGTTATTTTGAAAGGGTGGGGGAGCTTTGGCACGCAAAGGCTTGAAATAAATTTGGGATCACCAGCAGGGTGTCTTTTATATAGGAGTTTGATACGACAGTTGAACATCCAATGTCAATCCAATGGTTGGGAAAACATCTGATTAGATCTGATGATTGAAATGATAACGACAAGGATGTCTTAATAGAATCTGATCTTTTGATGTTTTTAATAAAAACATTCATATTTAAGGAAAATAGGAGCCGCAAATTTTTTTAAAACAAATGAAAATTCCAAGAAATAAATGATGATTATGAAAAACATAAGAAAGTAATCATACCTTTCTGATTGCTTGGACGATTATTAGTATTGAGGAAAAGTTTTCTCGAAATTTTACTAATCGTGATACATGTACTTGAAGTGCCCAGATCAGTGTGAATCACTGAGAGGGGGAGGGGGTGAATCAGTGATCCCTTAAAACTTTTTACTAATTGATTCTTAATCAATTAAACCTCTATGGCTGGTTAAAGCCTCGATCCACTCTTCTTGTATCTCTCAACCTTTCCCGGATAATGCAGTAATGAAAAGGCACAGGACATAAGGATTTACAAGGTTCGGCACCAAAGGCCTACATCCTTGCCATGCTCTCCAAGCATGGATTCTCCCATTATAACTTGTTAGAATTACAATGGTCGATACAGCTTCCCACCGTATCTCTCCTGAGTCCCACAGGAGGGTCTTTATACTGCGTCCCACAGTGTTACCAGAGTCCCACTGGCCTGCTCCAGAATCCCACTGAAGACTTCTTCTCCCTGAGTCCCACAGGGTCTTCTCCTGGCTCCTCGAGTCACACGAGTAGCTCTTCTTCTTGTTCAGCTCTTCAAGTATCTTCAGCAGTCTGGGATAAAGACTGCTGGCCTTGCTCTGTACCTCTGATCACTTGTGATGATCAGGTCTTCTCGTCTTGCTCAGGATTTATCTCCTTCTTCTCAGGATGACCTGGCCTCTCTTCAATTACTGAATACTCAGACAAATGATATCTTTAACTTTAGTCTGGTCCAGTCTCAGTTCACTTCAACATCATGCACTGAGTGCATGGTAACTCTTCAAGATCTTCAAGTTTTGGACTCCTCAGATGCACACCACTGATTTAGCACTGTTCACATGTGCACGTGTATGCATGCATGCATGCACTCCCCTTTTTCTCCTTGGTGTGATAAACCCACAATGGGTGTAAATACTTTTAGCACACACACCTTCTTGAACAACACACACTTTATTCTCTTTTGATTACACACATAAATGTGTGTTATACACTAGTGTGGATGTCTTCTCTTCTTCTTAGTGTGTACACACTTTGGTTTGCACACACACTAAGGTTCGGCCACTCCTTTTAATTTGCACACCCACACAACATAGGTTGAGTTGTGGTCTTCACTTGTTGCAGACACATGACTTGGCCTTCACTTCTTCTTGCACACACTTTGTCCAATTTGTTTACACACTTAGAGTGTGTTCTTCTTTAGTGTGGGTCTTTCACTTCTTTCTTCTTCTAAGTGTGAACACACTTTTAGTGCACACACTAGGTTCGGCCAACTTGTCTCTTTGCACACACTTGTTTCATTTTGCACACACTTGAAACTTGGCCTTCACACTTCTTGTACTCTTCCACTTTGCACACACACTTTGTTTTTCTCTTTTAAACTTCAAGTGTGCATAACCACAAAGCTACGGCCTTCACTTGTTCAATTTGCACACAAAGGCACTAAGGCCTTGGCCTTCCTTCTTCACCTCTCACACACACACAAAGTGTGGTCTTTGATTTGGCACATACACAAGGGCATGCCTCGGCTCATCTTGCTTTGCACACCTACTGCCCGTAGGGTGTTTCTCCAATTTTGCACACACACAAATACCCACGGCCTTCTCAATATTCTCACAAGAGGGACTGCCTCGGGTCCTCTTCTTCACTTGGCACACACAACACCAAGTGTGAACTCCACTGTTCTTCAAGAGCCGTGCAAGCACAATGGGTGCAAGGGCGGTGCTTGGGTGTGGCCTCTACTGTCTTCAAATGCCGCGCGCAAGCCCTTAAGGTGCACAAGGCTCGCGCAAACACTTCCTGCCACGCAAGTCCGCGGGCAGAGAAGGATGCAACCACGGGCGCGCAAGGATGCGGCCACGGGTCTTCCTGTCGCGCAAGGAAGGCGCACAGGGGACTCCCTTTCTCTTCTTTCGCGCAAGAGGTGCGCAAAAGGAACACACGAAGCCAAGAATGGCTTCGGGCTGCTGCCGCGCAAGTGGTGCACGCATGGTCTTCTTCGCGAGGCAACGGTGCTCTCACGGGACTCCGGATCTTCAACAAAGGATCAGCAAAAAAGAAATGAGGTCTCGGCCTCTCCTTTTATAGGCAGAGATGCCTCAGATTATCCGCGTGCAATAAATCTTGAATCACCGAAATCTTCGGATCTTCAAAGATCTTTCAAATCTTTATTTTCTTTCCTCTGTTTCACGCGGGATCATTATTTTTTTTTCTTTCCTCCTCGTGCATGCGATTTATAACGCATGCACGGCCTTTGTTTAGGCCTATCCATGCAAAAACACGAACACCGAATGGCCTCGCACCTCCGGTTGCTTCGGCCTCGCTCGAAATCCTCCTTTCATCGCATGCATGCTTATTTTATTGCATGGTTATGTTCAGTAGGCACAGACGATCACAATGGAGGTTTCGGATTCGGAAATGGTGGCCGGGAGCTCAAGATAGGTCGTCGGGATGCCTCTGGTTCAGCGGCTGCTCGCGGGAGACTTCGGCTCGAGCTCGAGGAAGAAGACAGTCGCTGGGCCGTTGGATCAGCCGATCAAGCGACTTTGGACGGCCTGGATCAGATCGCGGCGCCGCGGATTAGATGATCGGTCCAGATCGAGCGCGCGATGAATCGTGCGGCTGGGATTTGTTCCCGGTGAAAATCCCGCGTCCCACATCGAATTCTCTCGCGGAATTTCTGCGGTTTATAACCCTGCCGCTCTCCGCTACCCCACAATTGAACTTCCTCCCTCCCGGTGCCGCCCCACACCGGGTTCTCTCTGCGGGCGCGCTCTGCGCCCACTATGCTCCCTGCGGGCGTGCTTCAAGCGCCCACCATGCACTCTCCGGGCGCGCGGGCTTCACCACTGCGTGCCCTCGGGGGCTTATACACGGCCCCCCCTTGCCTCTCGAGCTTGCACCATGGGATCCCCCATGGGCGTGGCGCCTAGTGCCCATATGAGCCGTGGGGTTGAACCCGTGGGCTGGCTTGAGATGGCCAATTTTTTGGCAAAGGACAGAACCTAGACTTTGTAAAAACAAAGTCCTCCTCTATGTAAAACATGCCAAGTGCCAAGCCACTTCTTCCTCTTCATTTCTTCTTATCTTCTTCTTAAGAATTCCTCCATTCCTCTTAATCACTTACTCATTACTTAGGAGTGAGTTCTTGAAGGTTCTTTTTCATCAACCGAACTCTTGAATCAAACATATTCATCAAAGTTCTTTATTGATCCAATCAGAGATCAATTGGAACTTTTTCACATTTACATGCACTAAGTGATAGTGCATGGACTTCTTTAGCTCACTTCATCCACTTCGAAGTTGTGGATGGCTCTCTTCAACTCCTCATGCATTGTGAAGACAATGCATGGTCTTCAATCAATGTTGTGACTTTGTATCCAATTGATACAAGTTCTATGAACTCAAAGATCAGCTCCACAATCGTCAGATGTTCTTAGAGAATGTTTCAACCATCATCTCCTATGTCACTTAGTGAATCTCCTAAGTGACATGCATCTTAGTACTATGGCCATTCTCTCTTCATCACCAACACCATCACAACCTTTGTCATTCACATCTTAACATTCCTTGACTTCCATTCATTCCAAGACAACTTCATGCCTCATTGACAACCTCATTGACAACAAATGCAACACAATGCACTTCAATCTCCCCCTTTGTATTTGTTGTCAATACACTCCTTCAGCACATATGAATGGGTCAATATGTGTGCCAATATTTCTCCCCCTTATTGGCAATCAAATGCAAAGGTGTGGTGTGGTTCTCTTTCAAAAATATCTTCCTCCCTTTGAATAGCATCTTCTTGAAAATCACTAAGAGAGGGATGATGTCACATGTTCTTCTTTAGCAAAGAACCTTTAGTAGATCAACTCTAAGTCTACTTGGGCTAACCCGGTGTAGAAAACAAGAGTGATATGACCAAGGAATTCAAAGCTGTCCAAAATTCACTGTACATGTGAGATCATGCTTAGGGGTTTGAAATTTTTCAGATATACCAATGAATTGCTAAATCCTGCACATACTTCACAAAACTCATTAGAAAGTTCAGGTGCAAAGATAAAGCTCCCCCTTTCATCCATTTGTATTCAATCCATACTCCCCCTTAATTGACAAGATAAACTCAATTAAGAAACAAGGGATGAAAGCATGATTGGAATACCTTCACTTTCTCAAGATGATATTAATTTTAGAACATCATCTTCTCCAGATTGGCTCCCCCTCAAGGGGTGCACTCCATTCTTTCCAAACCATCCTCCAGCTGAGAATGATCATCATCTTCAATTCCCTGCAATGTTAGCACATGCAAATACCAATAGTATAAGGGAATAAGATGGAACCTCCTTGGTTCATCAATGTGAACAACAAGGTTGAGAAGATTCTCTCAACCAAGATGTCTCATTTTCACCAGTCTTCACACTTGCACATTTGATCTTCAATGATGATTGTGCCGGTGTGGTTCTAAAAACATCTTCATGTGAAACCTTCTTCCTCCCTTTTGCCTTAGCAATTGCCAGAACTTCATCTTCAGCTCTTTGTAGATCTTTGGCAAGTTGCAACTGATTAGGCCATATGACAAGTAAGTCACTTTGAAGTGTGGCCTAAGTTTTGGAAATTCCACATGGTTCTTTTGATGCTGTCAAGCTACCTTTCTTAGGCAACTTGTTTTCAATCAATCCCTTCTTCTTCTTCTGGATTGATTGTCTGTTTGAGTTCAGTTGGCTTCTATTGATTTCCATGGCTTGTTTGCAAAGATCCATGGTATGACCTTTATTTCCACAGTAGAAGCATTTCTTGGTGGTCCTTCTGGATGCATCACCCTTCTTGGATTCAGACTCCAAGGACTTTTCTTCATTTCTCAAACACTTCTTGGGAGCATTTTCTACTTTCTTCTTGCTTCCCAAGGAATCTCTCTTAGCCAGGTTCTGTGATCTTTTCTTCTTTTGAGCTCTGGATACAGTTGGAGATTGACATGTATCTATTTGACCACTTTTGCAATCATCCCAGATGTTGTCAAGTAATCCAAATCTATTTGCAGTAAACAGATGTCTCTGGACCTGTGGATGTTGCTTCTTTCCTTCTGGCTTGCTCCCCATTGGCATGGGCTTCCTCTGTGCTTTGGCATTCAGTGGATTGTACCAACAATCCTTTGCACAATGCCCATACCTGTTGCAACACCAACACTGACCCACAAATCTTGACCTCTTCAGTCCTTCTGATTGTTGGGTACTTTTCTTGAGCTGCTGTGTTGTTTCAGGAGAGCTCTGCTTCTTCATTTTCTTCATCCATACTTGTTTGGAATTATTTTTCCATCCTGCACTTTTTGTGGAAACACAATTAGAAGCATCAGTACAAGATGGTATGGATGGTACCTTCTTTCTAGAAGTTGTTTCACTTTCACTAGAGGATGTCTTTCTTTTAGAATCATCCTTCTCAAGGCATACTTGAGTAGCAACATTTCTCCTTTCAGCTGACTGGGAGGCTTTAGCTTTGGGTGATTGCAGATTTTTCAATATCACCTCTAGTTCTAGGCATTTCATGTTAAGGGAGTTCTTCTCATCCTTAACTGTTCTTAGCCTTCCTTCCCATTTCTCTTCCAGCTGTTTCATCTGGTCTTCATGCACTTGCTTCATTTCAAGCAATGAGTTGTCCAGCTCCTTCACCCTTTTGACTTTGTCTTCTAGTTGAGCATCTCTGACAACCATTGACACTTTGTGCCTCTTTTCCAGTGCATGGAAAACTTCTTTGACCAATACTTTAAAGATTTCTTTCTCAGAAAGGCTTCTTTGCAATTCTTCAGCAGTGTCTTCATATCTTTCATTGCAAAGAGATACTGTTTCATCTTTGGCATTTACCAGCTTTCTGAGAGTGTTGGTTATGCCAACCCTTTTAGCCAATTGGACTTCCAGAGAATTGGCTTCATCTTCTAGCTGTAATTTTTCTTCTTGAAGATCAAGGAGGCCTGTAGCTATACACATTGCAATTTCCTTGGGGACTCTCTTCTGAAGATATTTGATTGCATTTAGAAGATCATTGTTCCTTCCATCTTCATCACAGCTAGAGCAGGCTTCATCAGAAGAATGATAAAAGGAATTGTCATCTGATGTGACTTTCACATTTCTTTCCATAGAAGGAGTTTCTCTGATTGCAGCAACCTTCTTCCTCATCTTCTTTGCCTGTTTCTTCATTCTGTTTTTCAGAGTCTTGGCAGATATCTCCATTTGAGGCTGTTCTTTCATTTCCTCAAATCTGCACTCCATATAGACTCCCTTGGATCTTTTAGAGGTAACCTCGCTCTGATACCAATTGAAGTGCCCAGATCAGTGTGAATCACTGAGAGGGGGAGGGGGTGAATCAGTGATCCCTTAAAACTTTTTACTAATTGATTCTTAATCAATTAAACCTCTATGGCTGGTTAAAGCCTCGATCCACTCTTCTTGTATCTCTCAACCTTTCCCGGATAATGCAGTAATGAAAAGGCACAGGACACAAGGATTTACAAGGGTCGGCACCAAAGGCCTACATCCTTGCCATGCTCTCCAAGAATGGATTCTCCCATTATAACTTGTTAGAATTACAATGGTCGATACAGCTTCCCACCGTATCTCTCCTGAGTCCCACAGGAGGGTCTTTATACTGCGTCCCACAGTGTTACCAGAGTCCCACTGGCCTGCTCCAGAATCCCACTGAAGACTTCTTCTCCCTGAGTCCCACAGGGTCTTCTCCTGGCTCCTCGAGTCACACGAGTAGCTCTTCTTCTTGTTCAGCTCTTCAAGTATCTTCAGCAGTCTGGGATAAAGACTGCTGGCCTTGCTCTGTACCTCTGATCACTTGTGATGGTCAGGTCTTCTCGTCTTGCTCAGGATTTATCTCCTTCTTCTCAGGATGACCTGGCCTCTCTTCAATTACTGAATACTCAGACAAATGATATCTTTAACTTTAGTCTGGTCCAGTCTCAGTTCACTTCTACATCATGCACTGAGTGCATGGTAACTCTTCAAGATCTTCAAGTCTTGGACTCCTCAGATGCACACCACTGATTTAGCACTGTTCACATGTGCACGTGTATGCATGCATGCATGCACTCCCCTTTTTCTCCTTGGTGTGATAAACCCACAATGGGTGTAAATACTTTTAGCACACACACCTTCTTGAACAACACACACTTTATTCTCTTTTGATTACACACATAAATGTGTGTTATACACTAGTGTGGATGTCTTCTCTTCTTCTTAGTGTGTAAACACTTTGGTTTGCACACACACAATGGTTCGGCCACTCCTTTTAATTTGCACACCCACACAACATAGGTTGAGTTGTGGTCTTCACTTGTTGCAGACACATGACTTGGCCTTCACTTCTTCTTGCACACACTTTGTCCAATTTGTTTACACACATAGAGTGTGTTCTTCTTTAGTGTGGGTCTTTCACTTCTTTCTTCTTCTAAGTGTGAACACACTTTTAGTGCACACACTAGGTTCGGCCAACTTGTCTCTTTGCACACACTTGTTTCATTTTGCACACACTTGAAACTTGGCCTTCACACTTCTTGTACTCTTCCACTTTGCACACACACTTTGTTTTTCTCTTTTAAACTTCAAGTGTGCATAACCACAAAGCTACGGCCTTCACTTGTTCAATTTGCACACAAAGGCACTAAGGCCTTGGCCTTCCTTCTTCACCTCTCACACACACACAAAGTGTGGTCTTTGATTTGGCACATACACAAGGGCATGCCTCGGCTCATCTTGCTTTGCACACCTACTGCCCGTAGGGTGTTTCTCCAATTTTGCACACACACAAATACCCACGGACTTCTCAATATTCTCACAAGAGGGACTGCCTCGGGTCCTCTTCTTCACTTGGCACACACAACACCAAGTGTGAACTCCACTGTTCTTCAAGAGCCGTGCAAGCACAATGGGTGCAAGGGCGGTGCTTGGGTGTGGCCTCTACTGTCTTCAAATGCCGCGCGCAAGCCCTTAAGGTGCACAAGGCTCGCGCAAACACTTCCTTCCGCGCAAGTCCGCGGGCAGAGAAGGATGCAACCACGGGCGCGCAAGGATGCGGCCACGGGTCTTCCTGTCGCGCAAGGAAGGCGCACAGGGGACTCCCTTTCTCTTCTTTCGCGCAAGAGGTGCGCAAAAGGAACACACGAAGCCAAGAATGGCTTCGGGCTGCTGCCGCGCAAGTGGTGCGCGCAGGGTCTTCTTCGCGAGGCAACGGTGCTCTCACGGGACTCCGGATCTTCAACAAAGGATCAGCAAAAAAGCAATGAGGTCTCGGCCTCTCCTTTTATAGGCAGAGATGCCTCAGATTATCCGCGTGCAATAAATCTTGAATCACCGAAATCTTCGGATCTTCAAAGATCTTTCAAATCTTTATTTTCTTTCCTCTGTTTCACGCGGGATCATTATTTTTTTTTCTTTCCTCCTCGTGCATGCGATTTATAACGCATGCACGGCCTTTGTTTAGGCCTATCCATGCAAAAACACGAACACCGAATGGCCTCGCACCTCCGGTTGCTTCGGCCTCGCTCGAAATCCTCCTTTCATCGCATGCATGCTTATTTTATTGCATGGTTATGTTCAGTAGGCACAGACGATCACAATGGAGGTTTCGGATTCGGAAATGGTGGCCGGGAGCTCAAGATAGGTCGTCGGGATGCCTCTGGTTCAGCGGCTGCTCGCGGGAGACTTCGGCTCGAGCTCGAGGAAGAAGACAGTCGCTGGGCCGTTGGATCAGCCGATCAAGCGACTTTGGACGGCCTGGATCAGATCGCGGCGCCGCGGATTAGATGATCGGTCCAGATCGAGCGCGCGATGAATCGTGCGGCTGGGATTTGTTCCCGGTGAAAATCCCGCGTCCCACATCGAATTCTCTCGCGGAATTTCTGCGGTTTATAACCCTGCCGCTCTCCGCTACCCCACAATTGAACTTCCTCCCTCCCGGTGCCGCCCCGCACCGGGTTCTCTCTGCGGGCGCGCTCTGCGCCCACTATGCTCCCTGCGGGCGCGCTTCAAGCGCCCACCATGCACTCTCCGGGCGCGCGGGCTTCACCACTGCGTGCCCTCGGGGGCTTATACACGGCCCCCCTTGCCTCTCGAGCTTGCACCATGGGATCCCCCATGGGCGTGGCGCCTAGTGCCCATATGAGCCGTGGGGTTGAACCCGTGGGCTGGCTTGAGATGGCCAATTTTTTGGCAAAGGACAGAACCTAGACTTTGTAAAAACAAAGTCCTCCTCTATGTAAAACATGCCAAGTGCCAAGCCACTTCTTCCTCTTCATTTCTTCTTATCTTCTTCTTAAGAATTCCTCCATTCCTCTTAATCACTTACTCATTACTTAGGAGTGAGTTCTTAAAGGTTCTTTTTCATCAACCGAACTCTTGAATCAAACATATTCATCAAAGTTCTTTATTGATCCAATCAGAGATCAATTGGAACTTTTTCACATTTACAAGCACTAAGTGATACTGCATGGACTTCTTTAGCTCACTTCATCCACTTAGAAGTTGTGGATGGCTCTCTTCAACTCCTCATGCATTGTGAAGACAATGCATGGTCTTCAATCAATGTTGTGACTTTGTATCCAATTGATACAAGTTCTATGAACTCAAAGATCAGCTCCACAATCGTCAGATGTTCTTAGAGAATGTTTCAACCATCATCTCCTATGTCACTTAGTGAATCTCCTAAGTGACATGCATCTTAGTACTATGGCCATTCTCTCTTCATCACCAACACCATCACAACCTTTGTCATTCACATCTTAACATTCCTTGACTTCCATTCATTCCAAGACAACTTCATGCCTCATTGAAAACCTCATTGACAACAAATGCAACACAATGCACTTCAGTACTCAAAATTTTTCTTTAAGTACATTAGATTCTGAAAGATTTTGAGTACATATATCACCATTAGTAAAATTTCGAGAAAACAACTGACTACAGAAATATTCATTACAAAAAATTTAGAAAAGAAAACTGACCATGAATATTTTCCTTAGGAATTGTTTTAATAAAAATTGACTATAAAAATTTTCATTACGAGAAATTTTGTAAAAAAACTGACTACGAAAATTTTCATTATGAAAAGTTTTGAAAAAACCTTACTACAAAAATTTTCATTACAAATTTTTTTAAAAAAACATATTATGAAAAATTTCATTACGAAAAATTTTTAAAATGAAGAAAAAACATAATATAAAAATGAAAAATTTTGAAAAAATTACTAAGAATATTTTTACTTTACTAACATGAAAATGTACACCACCTAGGAAAATATGTTTATTACTGTAAGGAGATTTCTTTCAACATAAAGTTAACAAGGAAGATTAATCTATGGTTATCATTCCTAAGTTCTATTTAATGTATTAAAATCTTTCGGAGGGTAATGATTTTGTGAAAATATGAGAAATTTGATCTTGTATTATGATAAATTACAGAATGTTATTTTCTTTTTTTTGTGATCCCTAATAATGTGATGCCTAATATCAAATTTTTTTGCACGAGAGTGATACACAGGGTTTTTTATTAGTGCAATGGCACTATTATTATCACACACAATTTCTGTTTTGTTAAAACTCATAACATAGTCTATGAGTGTGTGTTGCATCCACAACACTTGAGAACAACAACATCTAGCTACTACATATTCAGATTCAGTAGTGGTAAGTTCTACTGAGTGTTGCTTATTGCAAGACAAAGAAAATAATTATTCTATTAATAAATGAAATGTTCTGGATGTACTCTTTCTATCAATTTTACATCCATCCATGTCAGCATCTGAAAAACATTTTAGAATAAAATCATTTCTAGAAGTATAAAAGAGTCATAAATCCATTGTCCCCATTAAGTAGTGAAAAATTATTTTCACTAACTTTATATGAGATTATTTATGATTTGATTGATATCATTTATATAAGTATTCTTAAAACATTAACTCTGCATGACTATTTGTCATGTAATGTAAACATCACATCATAGCTCTAAAAGATGTTTGATCTACTGTTTTCCCAGCTTTGTCAACATCAAGAGTTTTTGAGGTACCAATAAGAGTACTAATATTATTAGGGATTTCATATCCATACTTTTTAATAAGATCATTACTATACTTATGTTGGGATATATAGATTCTTTTTCATTTTTGTGAAATTTGGAAACCAAGGAAAAATGTTAACTCACCCATCATATTCATTTCAATCATGGATTTCCTTAGATCCGCAAAATAATCAGTTTTTGATTGTTGAGTTGAACCAAATATAATGTCATCAATATATATATTTTTGGGAAAAAATCCCTCCAGGCATCATTGAAGCATTTTTGAGGTGATTGTGTCTGTTGAAAAATTCTACATTTGTGTTGTGATTGTTGACAAAGCAAACCATGATATACAAATTTTTTTACAAAGGGGAATTCAAGGATACATGTCGAGTTCAAGGGCTATGGTTGAGGATCCATGTTTGATTCAAGAATTTCGACAAAGGAATGGATTATCTGGAGTTGTTACACGATGAACAGATACAAGGTGGTGCCATTTTCCAGTGTTTGCCAAATTTTTGGGCCTAAAAATCAACAAATGAAGAAAAGTGTTTTTTAGGAAAAATGACTTGTGCACCGATCCCTAGAATGATTGTAAACATGCGGGCCAATTTTCCTTTATGATCAGATCATCAAAATATTGAAAAGAAAGAAGGGGCGCCCAACTTTTTTATGTTGCTCGCGCAAGTATCTAGTGGGACAGAAGACTTGCGTGCCGAAAGATGCGCGTTGAGGGGAGACTTGTGCACCATCACTTAGGTTGTTCAAATGCCTATAAATACAGGTCTACCCCTCCTCATTATTTACGAGTACAAGACTTAGAGAAAATCATGCCTATTTAGAGTTATAGAATCTTGTGTCGTGCAAGTGGTTGAGGTAGACTTGCGTACCATTTATAACTTGTGCTTCGATACTTGCACACTGCCTTATACAATGGTGCCAAGTAAGGTTGATTCCCGGTAGTGACTCAGGGCTGCGTGGATGTTTGAAGATTCCCCGATACCCTCGGTGCGACGTGAATTTTATATATAGGTTAAAGAAAGAAATCAACAGATCATTTATTTAAAAAAGATGATATATTCATTATTGGCAATAAAGTGACCTATAGGTCTATAAATTGTGAGTGGATCCTTTCCAGAGCAGTGAGCTAGTGAAGAGATATAAGGTGATCCTCTCCACCAGCTGTGAGCTAGAGAGAGAGAAATAGGGAGTGACCCTTGGGAAAGCATTGAGCTGACCCTAAACATTGTAAATGAAGCTATCCTGTGAATAGAAGTGATTTATCATGAACCTTGTAAACAATAGTTTTCTTATACTAGATTTGTTACATCAGATAATTTCTGGTGTAAGCTCCTTGGGCGTAGCCTAGTGAGGGTGAACCAAGTAAAAATTATTGTGTCTTGTGAAAGATTTACATTCTGTTTATATTGTGCAATGGGAAAGACGGAGAAGAGTGTTTTTCTTAACAGAGAAACACGATTAGAATGGGCGATAATTTTAAACTATTCAAACCCAGATTCACTCCCCCCCTCTCAGGGTATTCAGCCTTGTGGACCTAACAAATATGAACAATAAAAACTTTTTTCTTATCTTTATTTATAAAAATGGTTGGATCATCATTTCCTTTAACATACTTATTTTGAAGAAAAAAATAATGTAAGTCTAACATACCAAGCTCGAGGGGCATGTTTAAGTCCATAAAAAGCTTTTGTAAGTATATAAACATGTTCAAGATGTTTTGTATCTTCAATACCAGGAGGTTGTTCAACAGAAATTTCATCTTGAACATAACCGTTATGGAAAGAACATTTCCCATCCATTTGAAAAATTTTGAAATTAAAGAATTTTTTAAAGGCATGTAGGATAAGTATAGATTCATGTATAGCTACTAGAGAATAGGTTTTTTCATAGTCTATTCATTTCTATTTATTATAGCCTTTAGCAACCGTTTTAGATTTATTTCTTACTATGATTCCATTTTCATCAAACATATTTCCAGAGGACCCATTTTACTCCAATAACTGAAGATTCCTTATGTCATTCAACCAAGGTCCATACATTATTCCTTTCGAATTAATTTAGTTCATCTTGCATGGCTTTTATCCAATCATCATCACCTAAAGCATCATCAGTGCATTTGGTTCTAATTGGTAATGAAGTGCTAGATGTTCTACTTCATTTCTTAATGAACTTCTAGACCTTATAGGTTTATTCACATCATCAATGATACTATCACTAGGATGATTCCTAAGAAACACCTGATTTGGGTTTTGTAAAACCTGTTCATCAACATAGGGTAGGAAATATTATGGGGTAAATGTTTCATAATTATCTTCTTGGATATTTTCCTTTTTATAAGGATCTATTATCATGGGTTGATAATCAGTTTTTTAAAACACATCCAAAGATGTAGGTTGGGGCTATTTAATAACAAAAGGATTAGTTTCATCAAATTTGACATGTATTGTTTCTTTAATAGTACATGTGTTTTTAATTAAAACACTATAAGCCTTAGAATTTGTGAAGTAGCCTAAGATAATTCCTTCATCATATTTTGGTGTGAATTTTTGTAGATTATCTTCAGTATTCAAAATGAATACCTTTAAACCAAAAATCATAAATTAAGAATGTCTAGGTTTTCTACCATTCCATAACTCATAAATATTTTTATTAAGAAAAGGTCTAATCAAAATTCGATCTATAGTATAACAAGAAGTACTTATAGCTTCATCCCGTAAATATTTGGCTATAGAATACTCACTCAACATGGTTATTGTAATCACTAGAAAAATATTTTTCTTTTTTCAAAAACACTATTTTGTTTAGTTGTTCTTGGTGCTAAGAAGTTATGTGTAATTATTTTTCTACTAGAAAATGTTCCAAAATTAGAATTTTGAAATTCTCCTCCATGATAGTATGAATATTTATCAAAGGAATGTTTTTATCATTTTTTACTTGGGCTCTAAAACTTTTGAAATATGTAAAAGCTTCATATTTTTTTCTAGAAAATAGACCCACATAAATCTAGTGTAATCATCAACTAAATAAAATACATAATATTTTCCTCCAATGCTTCCAGTTTGTGTTTTTCCAAAAAGATCCATATGCACTAACTATAATTCATTAGTTGTTGAGACATCACCAACTAATTTTAAACTAGATTTATGTTTCTTTCAATATTGAAAAGGATCACAAACTTTTGAATAATTAAATCTATGCTCTGGTAGATCCTTAACTAATCATTACATAGAGAAATTGAATAGGTTCTTAAGGTTATAATGTCCTAAACTTCTATTCCACAAACGAGAATGATCTTCCATTACACTAAGGCAAGGTTAGTCTTGGATCCTAAGGTCGTTTTTTTACTGTGTTTACATTCCCTTGCGTATTGGCAGAAAGAATAAACTCTTTCTAGGATTTTTGTAGAAAGAACTTTTCATTCCTAAAATTCACAAGGTAACCTTCATCACATAATTTACTCATGCTAATGAGGTTGTTCTTAAAACCCTTAACAAAAAAAAATTTTAAATAAAAGTTCTTCCATGATGAACGATGTTACCTATAACAATAATTTCTCCCTTGACATTATCTCCAAAATTTAACTTTCCTCCTTTTGTCATGATAATCATTTAAATGTAGTTTTTTAGCTGTCATATTTTCGGAACGACCATGTTCTATGAACCATGTATTGTTGTTAGTGATTTCTTTACATTCCTGAAAACAAAAGAGTTAGACTTTCGAATCCCAAAAATTCTTGGATCTAGGAATTTTAGAATTAAAAATTTTAGGAACCCACATTTTCATTAAAAAATAGGATTATGAAAACCTAAAGACTGGGTTTTGTTTACGGAAATTTTTTTCCCATTTTCCATTACACTGAAACTTAGTACAGAATGGGGCACATTGAGGAACAAAATAATTGTTACTAAAAATAGGTTTAGAACTGGTATAACCAAAACTAGTATAATTCCATAGAGGTTAGTTTTGATAATTCATTTTATCAAACATTTCCTTACCTAAGGTAATGTTTGACAAAAACTTCCTTAAGGAAAAAATTTCAGACATTATTTTGATAACTATGTTTATATCATCCAAATCATTAGTACTAGATTTAGGCTCAAAAATATTTTTCATAGAAATTTAATTTTCTAGATCTTTAGAAAGTTTATCCATCTCGGAATTTACTTCCTCAAAATTTTTTAAAATATTTTTAAAATCAAGGCTTTTCTTATGAAAATCTGTAGAATGATCTGATATATCTTTAGAAGTATAGAAATCCTAGAATTTACCTTATCAAGAATTTTATTGACATCAGAATTTTCTTTCTCAAGAAGCGTAGAAAACCTAGAAACGTCTTTATATGTAGGTAATGTATTATCCTCATCAGAAGAAGATTCTTCTTTAGAAGAGTTATAATGTTTACTATCATTATATTTTTCATTCAAAGAAATTTTTGTTGTTGATTCAACAATAGCCATTATGAAATGGTTTTAAATAGGTAGTATTGCTATTAGACCAAGATTCTTATGTCCAGAAGATTCATAATCTGATGACTCATCTAAAAATTCTCCACCACTGGCACTCGAGGTGTCATTAGATTTTATGACCTTCTTAGCATCATCTTTGTAGTAATATTTTCTGTTTCTCTCATAATGCATTTCCTTTTGTTCTTTTCTTCATTGCACAATAAGGTTTTATATGTCCTGGTCCTTTTCATTCATAACATGTGACCTCTGAATCTTTCTTAACATTCCTTTATTTCTTCTTGTATCTGGATTGAATGCTCTTCTATCCAACTATCTTGTTCATACTTCAGGAAATATTGGCTAGTTCAATTTCTAAAGATTCTCTTCCACTAGATTCTGATTGTATAATAATCTTATTAGACTTTGATCTTATAACTCCCTCAGGAGTCTTGGATTTTAGATGATTTAAGGTTGTATTAAAAACAACACTACCATTCACATTTTTCTTTTTAATATTGTCATCATCTCTCTTCCTTCCAGTCTCATGTTGAAGAAGAGTTCAAAAAGTTCATCAAGAGAAATCTAAGTAACCTTTATGTTCTTATCAATAGTTGTCCTCTTGGATTCCCATTCATTCAGCATGATGTCTATGATCTTGTAAACAATATCTTCATCATTTAATCCTTTCTCACCCGTAGATTGTAAACTGTTAACAATAGTCATGAATCTCTATTGCACCTTACATATGGGTTATCCATAAGGAAACCAAAAACCATGATATACGGCTCTAAGCATGGATCTTCTAGTTTCAATCACTTTTGATGTTCAAAAATGTGTAACTTCAAGTATCTTCCAAATAAAATTTTCTAATTCACATGATGATATTTGGATATATATATTTCTAGTCATGGAACAAAGTAATGTATTATGTACCTTATAATTTAGTTGATATTCATGATTTTCTGGATCGGTGAATAAACTAACTTCCTTGTCATGAATTTTATAACCTCTAGTAAGCATGAAAATTTGTATACTCTAGTATTGATAATTAATGTCTTCAAGTGATCTCTCCAATATTCATTATAATTTCCATAAAAATTTGGTGGTCTATATGGATTTAGGTTGTCAATGGAACAAATATTTATTCCTGCCATCTTAAATAAAATCTTCCACAAAAACGTTTTAGTAGTAATGTTTGTAATGACAAAAAATATTCTTTTACAATAAAAATATAGAACCAGAGTAACTCTATGAAAAAATGAATCTAAACATATGATTTTGTAAAGATGATTCTGTAAATAAAAAAAATATAAATTCTATTCTAAATCTAATCATGATATTAATATAGATTAAAAAAACTTAGGATACAAATTATTGATATGGTATGTGGAGTATGATATACTCTATTATACCAAATATAGGATCCAAATAGTATAGATACTAAATGATGTATCTAATCATGATCAAAATAGAAGAGGGGGGTGAATTGAATTCTTTAAAAAATTCTTTTTGAACTTTTAACGATTAATATGTTTAACATGGTTAAATAAGGTAATTCAAAAAACCTATAGTTCTACACACTTTCTATATTCGTGAAATATGATTCCATTAAAGCAATTACAGAAAATTGAATCTAGAGATGAAACTTAACAAAAGTTTACATAGATAATTATTCTACCTTAAAGAGTATATAATCTTAGAAGAATTGAGTATACAAGTATAATGAAGTATAAGATAGTTATACAATCCTCAACAATCAATATACAACAGAAAACATTACACAGAAAAGTAACATGTAGTAAGTATTTTAACCCAAAAAGATGGGTATCGAACGACCACTGATAAAGGCCCCTTGATTTATACTTTAAAAAAGTTTGTCGCAACCACACCAGGGTAAGCCCTCGATATGAAGATTGGAGTCTGTCCTGTTATCCCCGCAAGCCCTCAGTTTGAAGGTAGTCGACACATTTGTCTTCCTCGGCAAGGAAGTCCTAGAACATTAAGGTAGTCGGCACCTATGTCTTCCTATCCACGAAAGTCCTTGAATGTACTCAGCAACATTCAAAGTCACACAAAGTAATTCTGAACAAGGTGTTCAGTATGAAAAAATAATGAGAGTCTCTCTTTAGAAATCACTTCAACAACATTTAACCTCTAGAGTCATTATATAGTTCATAAATGTTTCGATCTATTTCGAATGAGATCCTATTTATAGGCACAAAACCAACGGTTATCTCCCTCCTCCTACGGTCATATTTTTCATTGAATTTCAGAGTGACCTATACATTTGTCACTGAAACAACGGTTAATTAGTAACTGAATCCACAACATCATTTTATAACAAAAAAACGTATGAATAAATCTTTTTACATAATAAAAATGGAATTTTCTGAATGTACGAAAATTAATGTTCGGATTCTAACCAAAAACCAATTCTCTGTCTATAATACACGGATATTCAGATTCTGTTTTTTAAGGAATTCAGATTCTGAACACTATTGATATCCGGAGTCTGAATTTCAAGGAAATTTAGAATCTATATTCAAAAGAATTCAGAAACTAAACTTACATTGTTTGGAGTAGGATTTCATGAGAATTCAGAGTCTGAACTTACAATGATCGGAGTCTGAATTCAAAGAACACGGAGTCAGAACTCATATGATTTTAGAGTCTGAATTCAGAGAACTTAGAGTTAGAAATCAGAAGAGTTCAGATTCTGAATTCAGATAACTCTGAGTCATAATTTAGATCTTGAAAATAGAATTCTCTTTATCTAAGTATTATATGATTCTAGGGATTTAGATATGAAAATGAATTTTACATTAAGACATGATTATGAACAATGAAAAATATGTTGAGGATAAATTTACTTGGGTAAGGAAAACATTCCTTATAAAAGAAAATCATAGGGTAAAATGAAAATTTCCTTAAGATAAGGTGATTGTGATTTTCAAAAACAAGAAGGAATGGTAAAGTCATAAGGAAACCTTATTGACTTAAGAATATCCACTACTTTTGAAGAAATGGAAAAGTCATAAGGAAAACCTTATTTACTCAACATCTATTCACAAACGCAAAGGCTATTCCACCTACAAGTAATGAAATTAATTTATCCCAACCAATATTTATTGTTTTTCTTAATTAAAAACACACATACTATAAATGAAATAGAAATAATGATTCAGTCATTATTATAATTGTCAATCTTTTCCTATGAATTTAACTTAGAACCCATTTCATTTTCCAAAAATTTCGACTTATAATGCCAACCAAAGTCACAAAATGTCCAATCTATTTTAATAAGATTCCCATATACAATCATGGAACATATGAAAATGGAGTTATGATAATTAATAGATATAATGTGATCCACTATAAGACTTTTACAATCCCATGTTCTTTTATTGTAGAATCTTCCATGCTACTCAGTTGGACACCCAATATAAGTTCTTTATGTTAAATGGATTCTTTGATTAGATGGTACAAATTTTTTGGGGAAGAGGATATTAATAACTATTAGTTAAAAAGAATTTTAAAATTCATCATGTGTAAAACAATAATGGTATCTCAATCACCCCATCACATGATGCATCAATTCTATCCCATATACCCAATTTCATATTTTATGTGATTCATATTCATGAAGTTAATAATAATGATTAACATTATTATTTTTTCATTATTTAATTAGATTATATTTTTCATATAAATCATTTTTCTATTATATATATATACGTTAATTTTGGATATAATGAGAGATACATCTACATAAAATTTATTAACTATAGTTTTTGAATCCCAATACCCAAAACAAATGTATGAACCATTTAACTCAATCAAAATCATTATATTTCTCCCAAAACCTCTACTGAAAATACCATGTCTTCTATATTTTCAAAAAAAAATTATCAAATAATGAAAATAAGATATACGTAAGGTGTTATAATTATAACTTGTAATATGACTTTAATAATAGGTATTCCATGGTCTAAAAAACATAAGAATGTACAAATGTTGAGTTGGCCAGAAAAATAGGTAAATTTAATAAATGGATTTTTAATGAATGGTATTTTCTATAAAAAATGTAACATACTTGAATATTATAGACTAAAAAGAATCAAGGAAATTTATAGTTTTTTTATATTCTCTGAGACTCTCATGAATGTGTATATAACGAATAATATGCAATAAAGGGCATAGAATATCACCCATTTAATGGATTTACACAATATGAATGTCAGTTAATGGATTATAAATTAATTATTATTTACTAAACTAATATAAAAACTATTATGTTTGGTGAAAAATTCCCCTAATAAACATTTATGTTAATTAAATGGTAAATTTTTGATGTTTATAAAAATTATCATGAAATTTTTTACATGTTAGGATAAATTAAAACTCAATATTATAACTTAAAAAAATATACAAAAAAAATAAAATAAAATATAAAACATTAAAATATATTCGAAAATACATTTTTAATCATTTTATTATTTTAATTTTATGTTTCGGTATTAAAAATTGAAGTAGGGAAAAATACATATATTAAAATATTTTTTCTTCTCTCGGAGAGCCACTTTGAGTTAAACAAGGATTTCCTACATGAATCATCGAACAAAATATCATTTTTATTCTTAATAATGTTATTTAATGGAAGAAAAAAAATCATAACATAATTATTCGATCATTAAAAAAATACAACATGTCATAATTGTATATAATGTCCATAATAGTGGTTAGTAATGGTGGATGGTTAAGTTAGTGTAAAAATGATCCCAAAAATAGAAATTTACACATTAATTCCTACCTTATAAATTAAATAATCCAAAAAAAATTCATTTATACACCATAAATTTCAATTTTTTAAAATCTATAATCACATTTCTTCCAATATATCTCTTTAAATGTTTTTCAATATTTTGAATAATACTTTTAATGATTTTCCATAAATACTAAACTCATAATTAAATACTGTTCTCCTACCCTCAGTTATATCATAAGAAATACCATAAATTATTTAAATGTACATGGGTTATTGAATAACCAATAATGTAAACTTTTTTATGAAAATATAGCAAATGGTATAGCTGAAAATTGGGGTTTCTTGGTCTTATGGAGCTTTGGGAACATGAAAATAAAAAAACATCAAGAAAACAATAATGACCTTTACTTTTAGGTTTTTTATCATATGTAATACAAAAAAGCTATATAATTTGTATTTCAGGTAAAATAATTTTAATTTATATAGTCAAAAAAGACCATCGTGCTATTATAATTCATAGAGGGAACAAGTTCATTATTTACATACTAAATAATGGTTAATCTAGAGTTCCTATGAAAATTTTGTTTGGAGCTTCCTCATGAATAGTATATGATGGGATAAATAATACCATGGCATTATATTTTTTATTTATATTTTTTGAATCATTCATAATAGAAGGATTATCCTTCTTTTGGGTTTTCATATATGTTTTATCTCACATTATAAGAGAATATATTATAAATGGGTTGGGCGAATAATCTATATAAAATCTCTTAATGGACATCGATGGTCTTAGAATTCAATTTACCAATATCCAATAATTGTAATTATTGATTAAGTTTCAGTTTGTTTTAATTTATGAAATAAAATTTTTGGATTTCATTATCAAAATAGTATCTAGTATTTTATGGAATTAAATTTAGTTCCCATTCAAGGGTATGATCTAAATATGGTTTCAACATTTTTATTTATATTAATGTAATTTGAATATTCATAGAAAAAGTATAAATATTCTATTTACATATATTATCAATATATTCCACAAATAACTCTTAGAAATTGCTAGTATACAATTGTTTTTAAGAATTGTTTCTTTCTAAAAAAAATTATTACAATGATCTAGTGACTCTATAATCTCTACATGTTATATTATTTCATTAAAATTTTCAATTTCTTCCTAAGAAAATTAATAAATTTTAAATGGGGATGTTTTAAAAATAGATTTATCACCATTATGATAATTCATTGAATCTAAAATACTTAAATGAAAATTTTCTTCCCCCAAATACATGGAATGTGTTTTCTCATAGACATTAATTATTTTTTAGTAGTATCAATAATAGTACAAACTAAAATGTAAGAGGGAATGGGTTGTTCCTATAACTAACTCCACGTTAATGAGGAATTTTTTTTGACAAGTTTATTCTTTTCACTATTTCAAGAATATCTTCTAAAACGCCAACTGGGTATTAAATTTTTTTTTAGTTGGTTGAACAAAACATGTGATTGGATTAGTTTCTCTTTCCATTATCATAGAGTAAACTGAGTAAGGATTGATAGAAATAGAACCTCCCAAATAATATTTTTCATTTTAAAAACTATCCTCTATTATAGTGTAAGGGATAATAAAATTACATCATTATGAACATTATTATATAGTTTTTGGGTTATTAGAGTATATATTTTTTTAACTAAACTCACTAAATGATATCTTTGATATTATGTTTTATTTTTTAAAATCTCATTGAGATATATTACATACCTTGTTATTCGGTGAATTGAATATAATAAATAGATATCAATTTTTTTTGAATGTTTCATTCTTTTAATATTGTAAGGATTCTTCACTAGTCTTCAACAATGGGTTTATTCCTTGATGGAATAGAGGATGGATCTGATTTAGATCTTATATCTTGAAATATTCTTTTATTAATTGTTTATATATTTGACGGAAGCTGCACTTCCTATTCCATAATAATAAAAATTTCCATGGGTTTCCAAGCACTCTCTTTAGATTTTACTTATGATTCTTCCCAATTTCTCCCCTCATTATCACATTTCAAAGTGTAAAAACAACAATTATACTTGTATTAAAGAAATAATTTTTTTGTGGAGAATAATTCATCCTTGATTTCAAATAATTTTTATGATTGAAATAAAAAAATGAATTTATATCCTAAATATTTTAACAATGATATGTGATTTATGAGGCTACAATATTAGTTCTTTTGAGAATAATCAAGAAATATCAATAGATCCATTATTCAGGACTCAAGGTTTAGTCCTTATTGGTATCATGTAGAATGTTTATAATTATGTATCGTAAATGGTGTTTCTAAATGGTTGTTGAAAAAACTACTTAAAATTTTTTATGTAATGACTGCATATTTTCTCCTCTTTATTGAGATATATAATATTATTTGAATCCATGGATACTAGATGATTTTTAGCTTCACTACCTCTGGTATTCATCACAAAAAAAATTATGTTTTGTGAACCTGAGGGTATCAATATGTGATGGTTTCTAAGGAGTACCAATGATAATAATCTCTTTATGGTGTTTTTGTTGATCCTTCATGAAAGATTTTCAGTTCAAAATTTATAACAAAAGATTTTACTTCTTCAATTTTTAATTCATATAAAGGAGGTTTAGAACTCTTAATCACAAGTAATTCACTAATTTTTGGATATTTTACTAAAATATTGACTATTTTGTGAGATCATATATGTCATATATCTCAATTCAATATGTGATATTCTAAATACTTATCTTCTAGTATAACCATCAAAAAAATTCTATTCATTTTCCAGAAATACTATTTAAATCAACAACAAAAATTTGTGGTCATCAAATTGTTTCTGTGGGAAGTATGGTTTCATCCTATTGATTATCATTAAACAATCATATAATTATTCTATAAATTGTTTATAAATTCATTATATCTCTTTTCTCATATGGTATCTCTTTTATATTGGCATGCCATTCTGGAGGAATGAATTCTAATATTGACGAGAGGTGGTAATATATCTATGATGATGGTTATATAACCACTCCATGGATAATACTTATAAGGAGTATGGAAAATTATTCTACATTATCGAAGAATCATTGAATCATATAGGTATGAAATAATTTTATACAGCCTCATATTACATCAATTTTATTTCAAGATCCTCTATAGTTGTTCCATGAAACCAAGGCAGTAAAAATTCAAATCATTTTTCATTCTATAAATTATTTTTGGTGTTCAATATTATTATTTTTATTATTAAATTTATGTGAATATAAACTTATATATATGATATTTCATTCACCTAGGTTTTATATCTATTGTAAATCACTAAGGAGTCTCTCATAGAAGAAGTAAAATAGGATACTCAGTCTGTTCTAATAATTTCAATCACAAAGCTCACCAATTTATTAGTAATACAAGAATTTATAATTTTTTAGTAATTTTATTTCCAAATGTTGACCAAAACCAATGTGGTGATATGAAATTGATATCTTCATGTATCATACACATCTTAAATTAATACAAAAAATAGGATGATGTAGTGATTCTCACGTTTGCCTTCTATAACAAAATTTCTAACCCATGTTAAATATATTAAAAGTATGACTAAATTTGTTTATGTATATGATGGTGTTTTGAGTGTGTATTTCCATTTTTATGTGGGATTGATATGTTTTAAAAATATTTATCATAGTTTTTTCTCAATAAAATTATTATTCTTATTTTTAAAAAAGTAATAGTTTAACAATGGATACTCCACTCACTCAACTATTAAATAATTATTCAAATTAAAACTATAGCGCTCTCTATATCTCTCTCCAATTAGATGAAACCTTAATTATCACCCCCACATGGACGTTTCAACATAAATATGGAAGTAGTATAACAACTATATTTCATGTCACTAGTTATCCTAGTGATTTAATGTCTCTATTCCCTACTGAATCAACCTATTTCTCTCTTTAATAGGTATAGAAAAAGTTTCATATGGGTTTGGTTTTGTAATAAGTAATGATTTGAAGAAAAACATTTATGTTAAGAATAATTACAATTGGAATTATTTATGTAATTAATAAATATATAGTGTAATTTAGTAGATAAAAATTTACATTGAAGTACACAATTCATTGAATATAGTGGGGAGATTTCACATTAGATCATCCATTAATGGTCTAGTAAGTCATCACCAGATAGATAACAACAATGTAAATAAATAAAACAAAATCATTCAAAATAACTCTAAAATTAAATAAGTGGCCACTCTCACAATTAGTGAAAAATATTCATATTTATATAAGGATAAATATATTCTTATGCACCTAAACAACTTCTTATATAGCGTGAGATTACATGATTCATCATTTTTCCCGAATGAATATTTATGGCCTTCTTATTGATCTTTTTCATTTCCCTTCTCATATTTCATTAGTGTCTACCATGTGTACAAGTTGATTGTTCACATTTTTTTATAATTCCATTCTATAATCATCCCAAAATTAAATTTTCAAAACAAAAATACACTATTTATTTATCATGATTTATGGATTTAATTTGAAATATTGGGATCATTCTTACATGATTCTGGTAGACTAAGGTAGTGGGTGTCGATATTATGTAATTCCCAATATTTTTTGGAATATTATAATTTTATACTATAATGATCGTAAATTAGAAATGTACCTAAGTAATATGAAAATTAATTAACGCATCTCATAATACTTAGAATACTTATAATTTCCCCAAGAAGGTGGGAATGGGGAACTGAAGTCACATAGGGGATGTGTCATGTTAGAAATAGTAATATGTGATGGAAATAAATTATTATAACACTTCTCCAAAGTCTTATCTAGCCCTCGATAAAAAATTATGTTTCCAAGAAGTCTTACATGAAAATTAAAATGTTTTCTATAATAGTTACACTAGATAATGAAATGATTTACTCTTTAGTACTAAATTTCAATTGGGAGACCTATTTATAATTCATACAAACTATGGAATATTCTTACATATGGGATCAAAATATCATACGAATCAACTCCATTTATATATTTAAAAAAAATCCTGGAAAAAAATTAAATAAGTGTTGGTTGGTATGTTTTTTTATTAATTTATTTGAGATAGTAAAAATTATTAATTTATTGCCTCTAACAGTTCAAAAAAACATCAACAAACCCAATGTATAGCATCCTAAGTAATGTAAATATTTCTTAAACCATTATATTCAAGATTTAAACTATTAAAAAATTAAATTAAAAACATATAATAGAAATAAAAATGACATTTTTTACCTAGTTATTATATTAATTATTTGGATAATTATAATGGAAAAATATAATAAAAGACATTAAATGTTTTCTCTCATAAATAGTTAAAATACAATAGAGAATTTAAGAGGGAGATATTTCTATTGGTTGAGATAATTTAAAAAATCACTTAATTACATATTTTAAAATTTATAATGAACATAGAGATTTTTTCTGGCGTAGAATAAATTTTCAGTATAGTGATTCATATAGAAATTAAAAGTGTTGAAACATATTAAAGAGGTGGTTTTTGGATATTCAATGGGGTCTGGGAGAGGTTTATTGTTATAAATAAAATATTTTGATCTTCATATTGATGTTAAATATTTTAAAGGGGCTTTTCTCCAATTGAAAAGTTAATTCATAATTATAAAAAACTATATAAAATTTTAATGTAATCAATCTAGTGTGATATTTTTTACTTGGGGAGATTATGCATAACTAGAACATGGTTATGAGACACCATTTAGGGGAACCATTCATAGTGCACTAGTTTTATTAGTGATATTAATGGTTTGTAATAGTTCAATAAAATATGTTTCTGGAATATGTGAGGCGTTTATCTTGTGATAGTATGGGTTTCATGGTTAGAACATGATTTCGAAATCCATATTGTTTTCTAAGTTTCAAAACATGCTGAAAATTAACCTATTTATTCAACTCATTTGTTTGACTCCACCTCCATTTCTTCATCATTCATGCCACAAAACTAGGATGCTTCTCTATTACATATTTAATTTGATTCCCCTTGGACAGTGATGGTTTCATGGAATACTATATAGTGATTTTATGTGCATTCTTCCATCCATCCCCTATTAATTTATCCTCCTTCATTATCCTTTGATATTAGATGTCTCTATGTATGGTTTCATTGATTATTTCCCTGAATCATGGTGGAAACACATTTTAATGATTGTTTATATTTGAGTAATGTATATAAGAAGCCCCAAGGAGATGGTTTTATATTATTAGTCATTATTTTTCAAAAGGTATGTTTCCAAAAAAGTATTCATCATTTTTTAAATTATATCTTGTTGACCATCAACATGGGTGAATGATTTAGAGATTTTTTTGGATAATAGTGGTGTGTGGGTCATTTGTATAATTCACCCCACTACTTGGTATTTATTTTCCATTAAAATTGTATTTAATTTCAAGGGAAATTTCTTTAATTTGATAAATATTTATTAATAAATAATTAATGTTTTTAATTAAGTTTTTTTTGGAGGTTGAAGCATGAGATTTGAGTATTTGTGATGGTAGAACTCTTGTATAATCATAGCTTATGGAGGATGAAATTTCATAATTCCATGATAAATCCTTAAATGTGGTAAATTATCAAAAAAAATACCTATTGTTTACCAATGTCATTTATAGTCTTTCAACTCATGAGAAATCATCCATAAAATAGATAAATTTGTTTTCTAAAGAACTTAGTTATAGATTGAACCAAAGTGTCAATGGTTATAATGGACCCATGGTCACTAAATTTATTTATTTTTAATTTATTATTGATCTATTACTCTTTTGTGTGTGCCATAATATATACTAAACCCAATGAAGTGTATACGTAGAAAACAAACATTTAGAAATTTGGTACGTGTTCCCCTGATGCTATTCATGTAAGGGATAATGGAAAATTGTGATGGTTTGATTTAGAAAATTCCATATATAACATTAGGGAATCCTTAAATCCTTTTAGATAATTTAAATTATTTTGTATAGAGTTTTCATCCCCCACTAGTATTTTGTGTGCTAATATTGAGGTACAATAAGAGTGATTATTGTTCATGGATATAAATGAGAGGACTGGCCTGTGATGGTATGGCAGGTTAAATGGGAATTATTTCTTGTATTTAGTGTGATCTCAATATGGAATTTTCTATGAGGTAGATAATCCAATGATGGGATCATGGTGGCGTTGAGGGATAATATTCTATATAAGAGATAGTCATTAACCGGTGAGGTGGGAAACTGATATAGGAATCCATGTAGTGCTTTCTAAATATGATTTAGTCTAAGGGACCTTTATAGGACCCCAATCTTGTGATATCCTCATATAGGGTACTGTTGATAATTCTTTATGCTTATACGCCAGTTTTTCCATTGTGGAGTCAATGATTTGAGTTCTTGAATATCTGACCTATGAATTTTGTGATGTGTTAAGGATCAGACCTAATTTTATAACATAATCAGCAATTTAGTCATGAAATAAATTCCATTAACATTTAGGATTATTTTAAGTTTATATATTTATTGAAATGGGACATTAAACATTCATAACATTACATAATAATATAGATTGGATACCATAAAATTAGTATTAATTTCTTCCAAAATATAAAACATTTCAAATATAACATGATTTTCCTTGAAAAATATTAAAAATATTTAATTGGATTCCTTAATTGTCTTAAAAATTATTATAACCTGTGGAAATCATTTAAAAACATGGTATGAGCAGAAACTTCTCAGTAAGGGTTATAAAATTGGGGAAAGAGCACATTAGTCCATGAATACTTATAAAATAAGAAAACTTTTTGATAAGAAATAATTTTCACACATATATACATACTTTGTGAAACCTAAGCTTTCAACAAGATAAAAAAAATACATAAGAACATAAATAAATCTCTAAAGGTAACACGGGGAATTACTTTCATAATATTGTAACCTTATCAGCTACCAAATAATTTGTAACCCTCACGCCTACCTTACAATTTGTGTATCCATCACAGTTTCACTTGGAGAAACCATACCACCGACTTCCAAAATACACATATAAAATGCTTTGGAGGGAGGTATAGGTCCTATCCTTTAATCTAAAATATTACCAATAACAAGAAGATAATCACAAAACATGAATAATTGCATATAAACATTGCAATTGAATTTTGTACAAATGAATTTTAAAAGAGAATTTCATTGGATAATCACATTAAAAATATTATATATTTGAAGTGTTACTTAATAGAGTAGATTGAACATGTATATACACTAAAAATACACATAATTAAACATAATATAATCAAAATTAATCATAGAAATAATTTAAATACAACATAAATAATGAGGTTTAATGTTATCCCAGAGAATTGAAATTGGGTTAAGAATTCACTTACCTCGGTTTTATCTTACATCAAAATTGTTTAAACTTATTGTATAATGGTTAAAAGATTGTTATTAATGTATTAAATAAAAATATTTTTATTTTTATTATCTTATATAATCATTGAATTAAATAATTTCACCCTTTAATTATTAGGATATGTTTCTTCCACTATTTTTGGTTACGTTCTTTACATGTATTCCACGATCGGTTCATGATGGATAATCATGTAGATTGAAAGTGAATCTAAAGAATTGAAATAAAGTAGTATCTAAATATTTTAAGAACCATAAATTATACAATTTTTTATTTTTAATTATTACATGAGGATGATTCATATGTTAAAACATTAGTCATATTTGTTTTGGTCATTTTGGTGATTCATTGATCCTAGTGAAATCATTTTTTTTATAAATTAACAACATGTGTATAAAATGAATCAAGAAAATTATATAACATATAATAAATAAATAATAAACTGGTTGAACTATAAAAAAATTTCAAATCCAATATTGATGGATGTAAATGAAATTGAAATCACATTGTCTATGATGTAGGTAAATCAACAAATCACGAACGGTGTTTTAATTTATTGAATAATTGGGAGAGGAGCATTAAGTATATTGGTGCTTCTTCAAAATACAGGATGAAATCAAGAATATGTAGGATAAGGGATCATTTATTCTTATTAGATAAGGGGAGGTAAAATAATAATAATAATATATAATGAAAAGAAAAGAAAATAAAGAAAACAAAAGAGGATATTTACCTCTTAATCTATTCTCCTTAAAATCCTTCTTAAGTCCATTGGTTTTGGCCTTTTCATGATACCATAAGATCTAGTATGTAGGGAAGAGACTATGGCTTAGTATTGGGAAGAACATAGGTATGAGTCAAGGCTTAAGATGTGTGGGAGGAAGAGGGAAATGTGAGTGGTATTTATAATGGAGGAGATGAGGTATTTTATATTATTTTTTATTATTATAAAAAAAATTTCTCAAGACTATGAAAAATCATAATCTATGTGACCAGAAATATTAATAATACCATGTGAGTCTGAACCAAGTGGTCTTAGATAACTTATTATTTCATAATAGTGTATTTAAATGATAACTTGAATATACGGTATTTTACCCTATTTCACTATTCATAAAAAATTATAGAATTTTAGAAAATTCCCAAATATTTACCCTATACATTTATCAATGTTTAGAATTCAAAAATGAATTCCATTTTTGGAAATATTTTTCATAAATATTATTAAATTAATTTTTATATAAAATCATACATTATTAAAAAAAATCAACAATTTTAAATCATTAACATATTTTATATTACATTAAAAAATTAACCAAGATTTCATTATCATAAATAAATAATTGAATAAAATAATAATAAAATTTTCTACTCATTAAGGGATTATTACTATTCATATTACTATTCATAAGGGTTTGTTTCTATTTACCAAAACTTATATTAGTTCCATTAGACTCCAAATAACATATTGATCACAATTATTGATGATTGTTTTTCAAAAATAAAAACATAGAAGAAAAAAATAATGGTTAAAGTCTAGTTATAAATATATACAAAAAACAAATTATCAAGCATTTAAATTTTTTTAATCATGGATTTTACATTATCCCCATGTTTTTAAAATTATATCCTCACAATTTTATTTACTTATTAAACAATTGAGGGTTTTTTATAATGGTCTCCACTTGGTTTCATAAACATCATGCTCAGGTAAAAAGAATTTCCATGCATTGAAACAATGATTTAGAGATCCTTTAAAATCAATTTCTTCTATTATCCAAATACACCACGTACATCTTGGATCACATTGGTGTTCACATAAAAATAGTTTTAGAAAATAATCATGTAAGACATATAATTACAAAACATCTGATAAAACCAGATTTTTATAAAATAGTCAGACTGAGTATGAGTTGAATCTTTCAATCAGAGGTTCTTTTAGAATACCATATGTATGTGATGAAAGGATATATTGTAAAAGAAAACATAAATAGGTTGTGCAAGGGTCTACTAATTTTTCTCGTTTTTCGAAATCCTAACATCATTCAAAATCATGTGATAATGTAAAATATTTGAAGATGCCTAGATAATATTTATCATTCTTGATAATATGGGAATATTGATAAAATTTTATTTGATTAAATAAAACCCATGATACACTTTGGTTTCGAGCTATTATAGGGGTGTTTGATAACTCAAACAATTTCTTGCAAGTGAGTTGTATGTTATAAAATGTTTTAGAATCTTCTGTACTTGGCTTTGAAATAATTATTTCAAGATAGTAATAAGGAAGTGATTGGAATGTCATTTTGGGTCACCCTCCATCCATTTATAACCAAACTTCCTTTATATTAAAATTAATAAAATAGATATTTTACATAAAGATTAGACATATATACTAACAATATGTTTAAGGAAAACTCTTGATCTAAAAAGTTGTCAAAAAAAATTTCTCTAATAAAAATTATAAGTACATGGCCTTATTATATTAAATTATCTTGAATTCTGTAAATGAATCACAAATTTTTACATTTAGGATATTTTCAAGTTTATTTATTTAGATAATTGTCACATAATACATTCCTGAAATTTCATATTAATATATAGTGGATACCATAAAAATATTATTCATTTATTTTAAAATATAAATCTTTTCAAAGATAAAAGGATTTTCATTGAATATTTGAAAAACAATTACATGGATTCCTTCCTTGTCTTACACAAATTTATAACATGTTAAAATAATTTAATAACATGTGATGAGTATAAAGAGATAAGTATGGGATATAAAAAGGAAGAAAGAACACATTAGTCCATGAATACTTGTAACATATGAAGTCATTTTCAAAAGCCACACTTGTCACCCAAATATACATACATTGTGAAACATGATATTCACATAACATTCCAACAATAAAATTACATAAAAATAACCCTAAAGGTATCATTGGTCATTACTAATATAATCTTATAACTCCCTTGGCTACCTCATAATTTGTAACCCTCATGACTTCCATACAATTTGTATATCCATCATAATCACACTTGGAGTTCCCATACAAACAATCTCCAACATACCAGTAGACAATGAATTGGAGGGAGATATAGTTAAAACCCTTAATTATAATAAATTATCAGTAACTATAACATAATCATATAATATGAATAATTTCATAAAAATGATTCGTTGGAATTTTTTTAAAATGAAGTATAAAAGAGGATTTTAAAAGAAATCCCCTTAAAAATATCATTTAATTTTAGTGATAATTAATATAGTATATGGAACATGTATATACACTATAAATACACATAATTAGACATAGTATAAACCAAATTTTTTGTACAAAAAATTTAAATAACACAACAATAATGAATTAAAATTTTAACCTAAAGAATGGAAATTAGGTTATGAATTCTCTTTCCTCGGGTTTGTCATACAACAAAATTCTTTAATCATATTGTATAATGGTTAAAAGAGTGTTGTTAAAATCTTATAGAAAAAATATTCATATTTAATTTATCTTATATAATCATTTCAAACATTAATGTTTTTTGGATTGTGTTCCTTCAATTGTTTTGGGTGCGTTCATTACATGTTTTCCATGTTCGGTTCATGATGGATATTCTTGAAAATTGGAAGTTAAAATACATAATTGGAAGGGATTAGTATTTAGATATTTCCATAACTATAAATTATACAATTTATCATTTTGAATTCTGACATGATGATAAACCATAAGTTAAAACATTGTTGATATTTTTTTAGGTCATTTTTGCGATTCTTCAAACTCAATTAACTCATTTGCATTATAAATTAATAACATGTGTATAAAATGATTACAAAACCTTATATAAGATATAATACATATATAATAATATTGTTCAAACGTAATAGTAGTTTCATGAACAGTCTTGAAGGAAGTAAAATAAATTGAAATCACATCGTCCATGATGACAGTAAAATGTCACATCACGGGCGGTGTTTTAATTTCTTGATTAAGTGGGAGAGCAGAATAAGTATATTAGAAAGTCTTCCAAAAAAAGGTTGTAAACCATAATATATAAGATATTGGATCATTAATTTTTTTGTATAAGTGTAGGTGAGGAAAAAAGATGAATATAATAGAAATTGAAATGAAATGAATGAAAAAAAAGAGGATGATTACGTCTTGATCTCATCTCCATGATATCCTTCTAAAGGACTTTGGTTTTGAAATTTTGGTGTGAAAAAGAAGCTCTAGGAAGTGGGTAAGATCCTTGGGAGGAGTATTTTGAAGATATTAGGAATATCTCAATGCTTGAGATGTGTGGGGGGAAAGGGGAAATGAGAGTGGTATTTATAGTGGGGGAGAGGAGGTATTTTACATTATTTTAATAATTATTATAATATTTTTTTGAAGACTATGAATAGTCATGATTTATGTGAATCAAAATAATAATAACGTCATGTGAGTTCTATGTACAAGATCTTAAATCACTTATAATGTCATTAATATTGTTTTTAACTGATAATTTTAATATACGATATTTTACCGTATTTCACTATTCATAAAACATTCTACAATTTTAGAGAATTCCCAAAAAGTCCCCATAAACATTTTTCAACCTGTAAAATTCAATAATTTACAACATTTCTTAAAATTAAGTTTTAAAATTTTATTAATTTATTTTTTAAATAAAATCATACTTTATTCCAAAATTTATTATTTTAAATCTATCACTGCTTTTATGTCAAATTGAAAAATAAACTAAGATTTCATAATCATAAAATCTTACAAAAATAAAATAATAATGAAATTTACTATTTATTAGGGACATATTACTATTCATAAGGGTATGTTATTATTCACTAAACATATTATGTTTGTTCTATTAGACTCTAGATAACTTAATAATCACAATTGTAGATGATTATTTTTCAAATTTCAAACCATAGATTTGAAAAATTATGAATAAAGGATAGTTATACATATCTATATAAAACAAAGTTTCATACCTTTCAATATTTATTTAAAAACTAGAATTTTACACCAACCCATGTGTAATATGAAATGAGGTTTCGAGGATACTTCATTCCATACATAATTATATTTATAACATATGTGGTTCTACTTGTGGCTATATACGTAAGTGTATTTGAGATACATGGTTCTATGGAGGATGATAACCCTGGGTTCATATGATTTATGTGTTATTAGGACATATTTTGGGATGATTATCCATAGGTAATGATGTCATGGGAACCATTTCACATAGGGGATGTTTCCCCTAGATGCATTGTTTATGATGGTTTCTTATAAAGGATACAAACCCCTTGTAGGATGATATGTGATGTTTCTAGTTGAACTATGGAACATAGTTCATTGTGACATGAGGTTACTATATGGGTAACCCCTAGATTGTATTGTTATTATTGTTTTGGGTTTTGGATGTGATTCCCTGACAATATGAAGATCTGGGTGGATTTTTTCACATAAATAATGTTATAAGATTATTTAGGGATTAGTTTACCTTACACTCATTCCATATGAGTGTTCAAGGAAAAATTATCATGGGTTATATTATAGTGTTTAGTAGGATAGATTTATTTTCCCTGAAGTGGTGATGCGATATTCTCATAGAAATATGACCTTGGTAAAAATAATGTATGATATTACTGTATTGACCAATTAATTAATTTCATTTGTATTTATTATATTTAGTCTTATATAATAATATCAAATTTATATATTTGTTCTATCTATTAATTTTAGTCAGTTAATAATTATAAATATATATATTTTGATTAATATTTTTTTTATTTAATTCAAATATTTTGAGACACTATTAATTATTTTATTAATTTAAATTTCATTGTGTATATTATGATCATTATTTTTAATTTTTTTGATAAATATTTTGTTGCTTTTATTTAATTTTTGTAACTATAATTTTTTTTTTCTTTTAATGTTTTTGCATCACCAATTGAACAATGTCACCGATATATTATCTCCCTGATACTTTTTTAATACCCACAGTCGCATCTACCTATACGCCTAACTTTCCGCTTTATCAATCTACCAGCATTTCCAATGACTAATTGACATTCTAGACCTACTAACACCTCCATTATTCTCATTATACCGATTTTGCACTGTTTTCCTTCCCTCATACCGGTGAATTCAACCTACCAATGCCTCCTTTATTTATCTATAAAACGATGTTGTTACAACCCACCTTCCACCATGATTCACTAATACTGACATCCTTCACTCACCGACTGGAACGACTCACTATAATCCCATCATCATCTATCTCATTGACATTTCAGTAGCGAATTCACCACCAACTGACATTATCACACCATATCCCAACATAAAAAGTAGATGAAAACAAATCAAAGATAATATATTCAAACTGAAAATATAGTGTCATCATGATAAACTACAACAACCCACCATAACCAAATCTAATAACCTCAATCAATGATGATATTTACGAATCTGAAGGAACTTTCATTAGTAGATTCAATCACCATGATATAGAACCTATCACCGAGGAGGCTGAGTTGTTTCCACCAGTTGTGAAGGATGTGGAGAAAATTTCACCTTACCCAAACAACACCAGATCCAGTACTACTACTGTTACATGACTGCTTGACTATCCATCTAATCTGAAGCCCGCCACATGAGATGTGGGACCATTCAACGCATTTTCCATGATTTTATAATGTTGAAGGACCCCTCTTCAGAGCCACCTGATGGATCAGGAGCCACTATGGTTTGCCTAAGAAGAAGCCAAAACCCCCATCTCCCCATGAATGATGGAAAATAAAATTTTGGTATGGAATTTAAAATGTTGTAATTTTAATAAATAATAATAATATAAACATAATATTAATAATAAAATAAAATTAATTACTTAATAAGAATTAATTTTTATTTAGAATTTAATAACTAATATAATATAAATAATATAAAATAATAATTCATCATTAATCAAATTACAATAATTCAAAATTAATTTTCTATTTAATATTATTATTACATTAAGAAAATGTTCAAATTTTTTCTCAGATACATCTAGAGGACAAAATCACATCTAGATTAATTTAAAACAACTACTCATGAGTTTTTTGCACCGGTTCTTATATTATGACAAGATTAACTGAAAAAAAAGAAGGTTTGTGGTGACATTGAGGAAGACTAATCGAAGTCGATGGAAGATGATTTTGACCAACAACATATAATAGAGGATTGAAAAAGGGTTTCAGTAGTATGAGCAAGATATAATCATTCATAAATCATTATACAATCATTATAAAATAATTGAATAAAATAAGGGAAGATTCGACAATGAGAGCTACATCATTTCTATAATATACATTAGATGACATATGTAGAATTGTAGAGGGGGATCAATGTAGCAGTTCATGTTCAGAAACAGAAATTTCATCTCTATTATATTCAATTCCATAATTTCTAATCAAATTATTGTCATTATTCAATTCATCAATATGATCATAGACTAATTCTTGTAGCTCAAGAATTTAAATCCTAAATTTTATTTTCTATTATATTTCTCAAAATTTATCTCTTTTTATGAAATTAGAATCAACCAGAACGGGTGATTATGATTATATTTTTAATTTTTCACTCATCAACATTTTTAAATTCAAAAAATCTAGATCAAATAGTGAGATTGATATTTAATGAACTTATTGAAGCATTACTATTATAAAAAATGGAAATTTACGGTGTGTTTTAATCCGATTTTTTTTAATAAAATTATTTTGCAGTTGATTGATTTTTTGAAATGGTGAACTCAGTGTTTAAATATTCTATATCACTTGAAGTGTGAGATTTTTTCAACTTTTATTTGAGTTGATATTGAATAAAAAGTACTGAATATGTTATCATTTTTAAACATTTGTTTAGATATTCTACATATTTAACTTGACTTGTTCCCCCTTAGTCTATGATTTTGTTTTTTAGTTCACTATTTTTCCAATATAATCATTGTTAATCTAATTTAAGGCTTAGAAACCAAGTCAAAATATTGTTTTCTAGTCACATTCTATGAAAATATAAAAAAATATAAAATTTTAGAAAGTTTAAGAAAATTTTTTCCACACACTATTGACACAAGTGCATCATTTTGAATGGAAAAATTTAATAACATACTTTCCCTATGGGTTTAACCTTACAAAATACTATACAGTAGTGAGTAAGAGTATAAAAATAACTAATATTTGATTCTTTTTAGTGATGATTGTGTAATGTTTTTGGCACTGTTCTCGAGGAAGGATTTGAGCAAGAATAATTTTCTAACAAAATTTATTAAATTAAATAAACAACAAAAAAATTGAAATAGAAATTTATTTTAAATAATTATATTCCTTATATTTACGATTATTTCTATATTGTCACATTTTTTGATATATTAAAATTGCTACTCTTGTACTATAGCTTGTTATTCACTATATTATTTTCTGATGTTCAATTTCTTTTATCCACTGTATGATCACAACATCTTCCAATATTATATTAGAGCCCATTAAACCATTAAAATGATAATAATATAAAAACTCTTAAAGAAGAAGAAATAATATTAAAATAAAAATATAGGGGATTTATTACTAATTAAAAACATCAAAAACCATCAACAGTAAATTTTATATGATATTGAAAGGCCTAGGATTAAGGAGATTTGACCCCCTAATGTCTCATGAAACCCATTATCCATTAGACTTTCACCTAGGGCCAGAAACTATTAATTGAAATACTTTCACCTTTCACGACTAAATACATTCAATGGGTTATATAATGGGGACCCTCTATCCTTCATTAGAGATATCTATAATATTGTACAGAGAGTACTTATCATTATATTCAACTAGAATGATCTTAGAATGAGGGTTTCCCTATTTTTTCCTTAAAGGAAATGATTGAAATATGTTAGTGATACAAGATCAATATATTTTCAATAATTGGGATCAAGTGTAAAATTCATCAATAATGAAATCATATAACAAATATTTAAATTATATTGGATAAATAAAATAACTTTTATAAGAAAATTGATAAGCCTTTCCTTAGGAATGAGATATATTTAAGGACATTATTAGGCAATATCCTCATCATCAACTCACATCCCCTTTTCTCATGGATACTGTCTATGTAGGGAATACCTAATATGGTAAAACCCATATTAATCAACAATGTTGGGTATATAAAATGACAAAACTGATGAATAGTTATGAAAAAAAAATCAACAACCTTGATTTAAAGTAAATAAATAAAAAATCTAGAAGGAATAGAGTGAATAGAAATAAAAATACTGGTTTTGGAACAATAATTGATAATCAAGATCAACGTGACACAATAAATACCCAAAAGAAATATTTATGAAATATAATTCATTTTTTTGGATTAAATTATGATTTTAAAACCCATACAAAACTCTTAATGAATAGTGTGACCAGTTTGGAATATTTGGGCATACTAAAAATTTTTATCACAACATTGACATGCCTGATCAACAAAACATTTCACATTATGATATCTATGGTGGTAGAATGCTTAATAAAGATATAACATTTGAATAAATTAAATACAAGAATATTGGAACAAACCAAATGTATAATAGAATGTCCAATGATTAATTAAGCAACCCACTACTTCTGCATATTGAAACCATCCTAGGAAATTTTTTTAAAAAATAACAATGGAAGAATAATCTTATTCAAAATGAAATTGTAATTCCCATGTGTCTTTTAAATATGATCAAATTTAATATAGAATTTACAATCAAGAGGAATTATTCAAGACACCAAAGAATATACATCAACATCAATATGAATTCAAAAAAATTAATAATGATGTCAAAATGAAAAATTTGAAAACACAACTAGGAAAAATAGCTAGAGACTTTACATGTAGGGATAAAAATGGCTACCAAGAACATATGAAATCAAACATAGGGAGAATGACCTGGATGTTTTAACATGAAATGGGATAATGAATCAATATGTACTTGAAAAATAATTTTTAAATTCTAATACTAGAAAATTTCATGAATCTTGAGGTACAAAATATGATGTGAACAAAATCTGGAAATTCTAAAAAAGCTTTTGGAAATGAAGAGAATATAAATTTGTCACATGAATTTAAAGAAAAAACAATTTTTGAAAATAAAAAAAAATGGGAATGGGAAATCTAATGAATGAATTGTGATATACCAACTTTTCTTTAGAATTATCCCCCACCAATCCCTTTTCCTAAAAATTTGAAACATTAATGTAACTCCAAGGAAAATCTTCTTTTGTTCCCAGGGCGTTTAATAAATCTACATGTTAAAATCTCATTCATTCAATATTTAATATAGATTCAATATAATAAATAATTTCTTAAAATATTATTTCCATGAAAAATACTCTTGAAGAATTTTCCACCTATATCCTCACAAAATACTGCAATGCATTAATCCAAAAAAAACCCCACCCTAGATCAAAGACCATGGTTAATTTTTCATACCATATATCTTAAGAAATCATAGTGAACCCAACTTATTTTTTGACTTCTGTTCTAGTTTCAAACTACTCCCATAATCCTTATTCCTATAGTGGAATTTGGGTAATCATTAACACACCACAATCATCTTATAATTGGACGGCGGTTCTTCCATTCATCATCAGGGAAGGTAAATGGGCTGGTAGTTGGGGTAGGGAAGCTGTTTTTTCCTAATGACATCTTAGTAATTGATATGGTTTGGGAATAAGTGGTTCCAATGATTATTGTTAGTAATTTCTTGGATACTATTGGAGTAGTTTCTTATGTGTCTTTGGGTCATTTATTTTTTAACATTTGAAAGTAATAGGAAGAGTTTAATGTTTCTAAAAATTTCAATGGAAAAATATTTTCAATGAAATATTCTAGGTTATAATTATTTTAAAAAGGAAATTTAATAAAAAAATTGAAACTTCATAAAATGATTTATTTTCTAAAGTGATGAAGTGGTATGATAGAAATCACTCTTTATATTCCGATCAATCTACTCAAATTGAGTATATGAAAAATTTTCCATAACTAGAAAACTGTCAAGATTCTTCTATTTCTAGAGATTTTATATTTATTTTTTCAGATAAAAAATATTCTAATCAACATGAGGTTGATTATGATGATTATTATAATTTTCAAAAATTTAATTAAATATTTGGACAACTGGATAGAAAAACTAAATCTTCTGCTTCATTAAATTTTAATATTTTTGAATTGGAATGATTTGACAGTGAGATTTCCACATTGGATAGTAGTAAATAAAAAAGTATATCTAGTCAAGAAATCAAAAATTATTCAAAATATCAAACACCTAATTCAAAATTCCACTCATACAATAATTATATCTATTGAGATAAAATTTGACCAGGATTAAATATTTTAAAATGTTAAAAAAATTAACATCTTCTATATGTTGTACCATAGTAGATATTAATGAAATTTCTTCTTTATTCATCATGAATATAAATCCTATGGAGCCATAAAATTATCCTAGAGTTATGTAACATATAATATTAAACCCCAACATGAAAAATGTTGATAGAGAGGAACTCATTTACCTAATGGAAAATAGAATAATATATTGGATCTGTGATAGTACTTGGGACTTTCTAGTCCAAGTAGTCCCTATAAAGTAGGTTTCACTGCGGTAAAAAATGTGAAAAAATAAAGAAATTTATGTTAGGAAAGCAACCAAATGTATAGTATGTAAATACCATAAAAATCCTAATTCGACCACTAAGAAGAACCATTTTCAAAATCCCTTCCTTTATCAACAATTTAGATCCTTTATGGGAATGGATTTCTTTTTATTTTCTACATGAGTATTCTGGTTATAACTAGATTCTATCAAATATCAAATATTAGGAGAAAACTAATTTCGCTTCTCTATTTGGGACATTTTTCTACCGGAAAATGCTCTTTGGGTAATGAGGAGATCCTACTACCATGAAAAGGGTAATGATTGAATTTTTTCTAACATGATTGAGAGGACTATAGAGTTTTTCATGGATGATTTCCCTATTTTGGCTAGCACATTTGATACATGTTTTGGAAATCAATAGTTTGTCATAAAAGTGTTCTTATAAATGAACCGTGTTCTTATCTTGTAGAAATGTCAATTCATGGTCACATAGTGATTGTTATTATACATAATGTTTCTAATAGTGGTTTGGAGGTTGGCACTACAATGATATAAGTAATTCAAAATTAGACTCCTCATGAAAATGTTATGGGTGTAATAAGATTCCTAGGGAATGATGGTTTCTATAGGATGATTATAAAATATTCCTCAAAAATCAAAAATACCTTTTGTTTCCTTCTTATAGAGGATGAAACATTGGTGTTTGATGAAAAACATCTAAAATAATTTAATCTACATAAATAAGAACATACTTCATAACATATCATCATAGAACTTAATTGGATATTTCCATTTGAATTAATATGTGATGTTAGTGGTAATGTTTTTTTTGTTCTATAAGGATAGTTGAGGTATAAGATGTTTCATGTGATTTATTGTGATATCTATATTTGAGGTTATTCTTAAAATAATTACACAACTATGAAAAAGTATTTTTTTGTTGTGTTCCTCTCTCTTGAGATGTTTAGTCAGTATCTTCTATGATCAAACATAATCATTTTTACTGATTAGTATGACTTGAAATTTTTCTTATCTAGGAAATAATCTTAATATGGTATTATTAGGTAAATTATATTGATGAAATAATATGATTTTAAAATTAGAGATAACCAGGAATTTGAAAACATAGTAGGAATCCATGTTTCAATATTTCCTCACACTCATTGTGAAGATCCATGACAGATAAAATCCTCCTTTCCTAGGGAAAAATTATTCACTGTTTCAATTATGTAGTCTTCCACATTTTTAGATAATTCCAATTATATAGAATCTAATATCATTCCATGTGATTTTTATAACAACCAATGAAACAAATTAATTTTCGAACTAAAGTACTACTTTGTGATGATCCATTATTGTTTAAGAGGTGTGTGAAAAGAATTTCAAAGCAGTGTGTACCAGTGGTAGAAATGCTACCAATTCATGAAAAGTTTTACTCCTCACCATGGGGAAGAAACCATGGTGGTGATATGACATCTCAAAAATTCATTCATGATCGATTTTATTTTACCACCATATTGAAGGATTATTAAATAATTGTTGTAGGTTTTGACAGATGATAAAGGATAGAAGGTGTTTGGAGTAAGAATGAGTTACCCAAAAGGGTTATTGATGAATGAGATATTTTTAATGTCTGGGGATTAGATTTCTTGGGTCTATTTCCATCATCTCATGGGAATGTGTAAATCTGTAGTTGTTTTGGATTATGTGTCTAGGTTGGTTGAGGAATTAGCTCTTCCCAATAATCAAGAAAACAATGTAATAAAATTTGTTAAAAAGAATATTTCTTAAAGACATGGGGTACAAAATGACTTCATTATTAATAATAGAACACTCTTTAGAAACTAAAATTTCAAGGTTTCAATGGGAAAATATAGTAATTTTCATAATATGATTACTACCTACCATCCAAAATCTATTGGATAGGTAGATATATCAAACAAAACGATGAAATATATTGTAGAGAAAACTATCTCACACTCATATAAGGACAGGTCACTCATGATAGATGAATCATTTTGGGGATGTAGAACTATTTTTATGATACCAATAAAAATATATCCATATTTTTTATGTTTCGGAAATGATTCAATTTTTTTGTGGCATTTTTTTAAAATTCATATTGGGTAGTGAAGGCCATAAATTTTGATTGTAAGAGTGATGGTGAGAGAAGTTTTATTGAATTGAGTGAACATGATGACATATAGAGATAGATGTTCTAAATTTCTAGGATATAGAAGGAGTGGCCTAAAATCATTCATGATTCCCTTATTCAAAATAGACACTTCCAACCTATATTGAAGGTCTTTATATCTAATTCAAGACGAAATCTCCTTTCTATAAAATTGAAATTTGTTTGGAAATGTTATGGATGTTATAGTTTTAAATAAATGTGTTGATGAGATATTTGGGGTGGAAATCAAACACATGTTGGTCAATTGTAATATATTGACTCTCTATTTTGAATGATAGCCAAAGGGATAGGCTTCCTTAAATGTGCTGGAAAAATAAATTTCAATAAACTCTAACTAAATACAAAAAGAATAGTGCTCCATGGGAGTCACCACATGGTACATGGTTTTCCATTAATATTTATTTTGTGCATGTTTTTTATAGATGAAATACAACTTGGTATTCCATTGGTGGATTTATGTTCTTGGACTTCCTTGTTTTTCTTTTAGGAAATTATGTATGCTGCTATTGGTGTAAATGTGGATTAGAACATTTCTTTGATCTTCCAAAAATACATTTTTCCTTATTGAACGTAAATTGACTAACCTTTTTCAGGGATGATCATTCATCTAATTTTATCTTTCATTTTTCTAATCCTTATTAAATTTAAAAAATTCCACTTCTATGCAACTATTCCACTTCTGATGGTGAGTTAGTGACTCACCGGTAAACTAGAGTCACCATTAAACAACAAATTGTATGTCACTCAGTGGTGACTCACTGATAGCAGTGTCCATGAGTCATTGTTTTTATTGCTGCTGTTGATTTTTTTTATATATTCCTCTACTAGAAAAATTATAATGCATGTATGGTTTTCTAGATATTCTATTAGTTATTCTATCTTGATGAAAATTTATGTTCATTGATATTAAAACCAAAAACCATTATAAATTATGTGGGGATGGGTGTGGGGGGGGGATTCTTGCTGGGATTTTTAATTATTATTAAATCGTCATAAATTTGTTTGGTGTTTCGGTATGAATTTTTATTCTCAAATGAAAATCTTATTGAATCAATTTTTTAATCCTAGTTCACACAATTCACTGTATACATCAATATTTTAAATGATACAATTCACTATTAAATAAAACATTTAATCACTTTTCTTAAATTGTAATTCATGTAATCCTATTGTAATGTAATTTATGTGAAAATACATTATTATAACTACAATGATACCCTTGTTTCTTGAATTAATCTTATTTTATTAGAAAATAATTTGATATTTTATTTTCAAATGGTTTTCTCAACATTAAAATTCTACATTGAAGAAAATGTTTTTTTTATGAGTTGGGGAGGGAGTAAATATATATTGAGCTACTCTATGCCTTATTTGAATCCCATCAATTCCCATTTCTCTTTATAATTTTTGTAAAAAATTGGTCGATGTTTTTTAAAATTCATTCACAATACTAATCGCATTATGCATTACTATGAACATTATATCAGTCAGGCCTAAGGATAATATTATTCTGATAGTTAAGATTCTCATGGAATATTAATCATTCATGGTTGAATGATTGATAAGTGGTCTTTCTTAATGATTTAATGAAAATTTAGTTTAGAGACTATAAGTGAGTGTGATATAGGATACAATATTTTGGAGTTATGATCATAACATTAAGAATATTATGTTTTAACTATCCCCTAAGGAACCAAAGTTTTTAATTAGTTTGTTAAAAATTATTTCCTTATTGAGCCAATGTAAATGGTATTCTTAATGATATTTTGAATCTAGTGTAAAATTGTAATTTGGGAACCCACTGTGAATCTTTGAGACATAGGTACTAGGTGTGTTTCGGTTAATAAAATACCTCTTTACAATAATTAAATATTTAATATCCACAGTGATTACCACATTATACATGGCTGGGAAAAATTGAAAAATAAAAATGAACCTTGTTTAAAAAAAGAGTTAATTATGGTGAGTGGAATAAATAAAACCATATGAACAAGGGGAAATTTTCTTTTTATGGAATAATTTAAATTGCATTAATAAGGTGATTAAAAAAATTAATTAACTACCTTTTCTTTTTCAATGCTCGGTTAAAGTGAAAATACTTGTTTAATTTTGTTAAGATCTAAACATTACTTATTTTTAACCTATTATCACTCTTGAACATTGATCTAGAACCTGAATAGATGTAAATTAGTTGGAGGTTTTATAAATGAGCTGATAAATCCTCAAAGGATTGTGACCCTTTACTATCTTGATCACCTATAAAGTATATGAAGATAGAAAATATTTCATTTGAATCATCCCATTTAATAAGACTTACCTACCGTTTCATGTCCAATATTTTTAAAAGTGATTGAAATGTTACATTTTGAGTTGATTTGAAAAATAAACCTCTATTTTTCAATGATAGTAAAACATGAAATTAATTGAGGACAATCAATGCTTAGTTTGGGGAAATTTTATGTGGATCTAAATTCTATAGATTCAACACATATTTTTATTAAGATTTTAATAATTTTATTAATTACTTTTGAATGTTTTACTAATTACAGGGCCTTTTGTCATTTATAATTAAATTAATCATTTTACAAATTATATTATAAATTTTTTAAGTGTCTAAAATATTTATTTGTTTTTTACATAGGTAATTCTATAATTACTTTTGGATAATTATATTCTATATAAAAAATTTCATTTTATTAAGACGTAGTTAATTGAGAAGTTATCCATTATACTATCTTCTAATCATTAATTGAATTTATCAATTTAAATTTTTATCCCCAGATATAAATGACATATTTTTTATAAATTTATGTAAATAACCGTACATCATTTCTTATTTTAAAACATTTCAATTTTATATATTAGATAAATTCATTAACCTTTTAAAATATTAATAATCCTCTGTGATTTTTAATACTAGATAGATTTTAATTTTAGCTTTTATTCATGGATTTATTGTTATAAAATTTCTTTTGAATTAATTATTTTTTATGTATTTATTCATTTTAGTCTTAAGTCAAAATAAAAAAATTATATATATGTTTTATCTATTAATATTATTCAGTACATAATTTTAGATTAGTATTTAAATTATTTTCTTATTTTTATTGTATTCAAATATTTTAAGACTTTATTAATTATTTCCTTAATTATAATTTTATAAAGTTATTATGATCATTATTTATTATTTTCATAACTAAAATTTAATTTTTTTTATTTTATTTTTCATTAACTCAATTATTATTTTTTCTCATTCATTTTGTTGAGTCACTAATAGATATGTTCCACCAATAGATTATCTCACTGATACTTTTTTCCTACCGACATCTGCATCTACCTACACCCCCATCCTTCCCCTTGTTCATACACACATCCTTTCTAGTGACCTACTAACATAAATTACCTACCAACACCTCCCATCCTTCTCAACCTACTGACAATGCACTTCTTTCTTCCCCTCTTATCAGTGACTTCAATCTACTGATGCTCTAATTACTCATAAATCCACCAACATTGATAAATCCCACCTTCTATAAATAGTGACCTATACAGACATCCCTCACTCACAAAAAATAAGACTCCCTACCTTCTGATCAATATATGACTCACCAAAGAATATATTGCAGTTTCACGAGCATCTTATATCTTCACACCCCTTCACAACATCAGAATCAGATGAAAAAAATAAAATTAACTAGATCCATATTCTTAATATAGTTTTAGTATGATCAAATACAACAAACTACCTTCAAAAAATCTAAAACCCTAAATCAGGGATACACTTTTTGGATATAAAGGATCATCCATGGGTAGATTCCACACCTTTGATCTGAAACTAGCTATTGGGGAATCTGAGATTTTTCCACCAGTTGTGAAGGAGGTGGAGCCGATGTTAGAACACCCATCTATGGATGGAGTCGGTACATCTAATTTTATGGGACTTCTTGAGTCACCGTTCAAGCTGAAGCCCATCGCACCAGAGGTGGAACCATTCATGTCATCACTCCATCAGTTTTTGAAGGAGGGGGAGCCCTCACCATAGCCACATGATGGATCTGAAGCTACTTCCATTCATTGTAGAATCAACCAGACCCCCCCCCCCTCCATGCACACTAGAGATGAAGATAGGGGAAATAATTTAAAAATAAAAATTATAATAAATTATAATATAAATAAATAATAGTAACAATATAATAATATTAATTGTTTAAATTTAAAAAAATATTTATTTAAAATTTAATGACTAATAAGGAATATATTATATAAAATATAAATTTATCATAAATAAAATAATAAAAATAAATGATAGTAATTTTCTTATTTAATTTTACTAATACATTAAAAACTGTTGTAAAATTTTCTTGTTTTGTTTTCTAATACATCCAAAGTACAGAATCACATTTAGATTCATTTTATCTTACTGTTTGAGAGTTATTCACTGGGGATCTGATATTATGACATGCTTTTCTAAAAAAAGAATCTATTCAGTGATATTGAGGATGATTAATCGGTGTCGTTGGAGGATGCTTGTGACTGAAAAAAATGATAGAGATCTGAAAAAGGACAATTGCATTATTATAATGATATAACTAGAAATTAATAATTCATAATTTGAAGAGAAGGGACATCATTTAGAGATATAATATTTCTAGGGGACACTTAAGATCACATGTATAGACAAGTGGAGTTGGATAAGAGTATCACTTCATGTTCAGAAATGTGGATTTATTCTCTCTTATTTTCAATTCTCTACTCTCTAATTGAATTATTTTTAATTTTAAATTCATGAATATGATCATAGGATAAAACACACCTATTATCAATTTAAATCCTAATGGGTTTATTATATATTTATACATGTGATATTCATTTTATGAAATTAGAATCAATCATCAGGGTTGATTCTTATTAACTTTTTAATTATTCAAAATTCAATATCTTTAAATTAAAAACACTAATATAAATTATTATGTTTGATCCTGAGTAAATCATTTATTTAATTTCATAAACATTAGAATTATAAATTGTGTTATAATCAAAAAAAATTAATTATAAAATTATATTGCAGTTGATTGATATTTGCAATGGAATAATTCAATATTCTATATTCTATATCTCTTGGCAAGAGATATTCTTCATATATTAGTTATGGTGTGATTCTCAAAAAAGTAGTGAAGAAGTTAACCATTTAAACTATTAGTTTAGAATTCCTATATATTTTACTAGATCTGTTGCTCCTTAGTCCTTGCTTCTTTGTACTAGTTCACTTTTTTCCCAATAGTTTCATCATTACACTTGTTTCTGACTTATCATATTAGTTAATGATTTTTTTTCATTACTTCTTATAAAAATATAAAAATATATAAGGATTGAAAAGAAAAAATATATATATTCCTCTAAATAATGACACTAGCAGGTTGTTTTGAGAAGAATAATTTGGTTACTTACCTTGCATTTGGGTTCGATCCTTCAAAAATATATAAATTAGTGATTATAAGTTTAAATGTAATTAAACATTGACTCAGTTTAATGATGATTGGGTCAATATACCCATATGATATCATTTCAATTGTTATATTAGGTCTATATATTAATTCATCCATGTACTTTTATATATGTGTTTTCACATAGTCATGAAAAAAACTCCATTTCGAGGTCAAATATATTTCCATGACTCTAAGCCCCTTTATTAAAAACATTGTGAATTCGATATACTTTTTTATTCTAATTATTGTTTATAAAACTATAAAGAGCCTTGATTTATTTATATTCATATTTTTTTCTTGGATAATCATTTAATTATTTTTATAGATTTATAATTTTTTTAAATATTATTATGGAACACATATGTTGGATATATAATTAAATGATGGGTATACATGGAATTTTATGGCCTCCCAATAAATTTAGAATATATTAATATATCACTGGATCACTACATTAATCAGGAACATCCGACAATTTTCCTTGCTCACTATGTTTTGTTTTTACATGTTTTAGTTATCCTTTTTCATTATTTTTTGATATTCCTGGTTGATATTCAAGAAATTTATTTTGGTTTTTTATAATTATTCATCTTCCAAATTCATATTTTATCTTTCAATAGTTTATGACATTATCTTATAATATCAAATTCTTAGACCATGACATATGTTATTCCTTTAGGATCATTATTTGATTGAATTTATTCTATGATATATGATTGTAGTATCACGAGACATGACTAATTAATTTTAGTTATTGATCTTATTGCAATTATAATTTTATTTATATCATTATAAAGATTCTCAAATGATTATAAAATTTTAGAAACAACATTATATATCACTTATTATGGTTTCCCCATATACAGTGTTTGTGCTCACACATTTTTTTTGTTTCACTATATCCCTAGTGAACATTGGTTTTAGAGTGATTTTTATTTCTTCATAAGGGTTCATAAAAATGGTTTTTTTAGATCTATGGTATAATGACATGATGCTAATTTATAATTTACCATGTTCGTTGAGACATTGAATTTCTTATAATGGGAGTTTTATATATTTTATGTTGTGTGTGAATGTATGTATGCTTAGGAAGGGATCAAGAATTATGGTTTTAATGATAAATCATTTGGTATCATAGAAATTTTTGGTTATTTTTGGGAATTTGGATTTATGAAATATTGGGTATAAATCATCAAATTTATAGTCATTCCATCTAGAGTAATATGTTATGTATAGTTAATATGATAATATAAGGTTAATATTTCTAATTCATATATAGTGACTGATATTATGATATACTCAAATTAATTGTATAAGATAACATTATGAATTAGTAGTGTCGTTCATTAAAATATTTAAAATCATTAATATCGTTTTATTAGTGGGGAAAATAATTTTGATGTAATTATTAAGGGGAAAATGTAACATCATAGATTTTCAACGAATATATTATCCTTTATATATATATATATATTATTTTTAATGATATAAACATATTATTTAAATTAAAAACAGTTAACTAAGAAGTAATAACATAAAATTATGAAAAATAAATATCTATCAAAAAGAGATTTATAAAATATTTTTAAATGAATTCATGACTCTGTTTACACATATAATTTTTGAATACATCATTAATCTTATTTTTTTATGATATATTTTTGTTCAAATTATTTTTTTGGAATATAATTTTCAATTTATATTTTTACATTTTTTATAAGGATATATGTTTATCAAATATCCATTAAAATGTTATATTTTTTAATGTATGAGGACATTTTCTACGAATAATATTATAAACATATATAGTTAAATAATATTTTTATATTAAATATATATATTATTTTTCATTTGTAATTTAAAAAATTGTTTAATTTGATTTATATATTTTTTATCATATTTTATGTTAATGTTTCATCACTATAGATAATTTATTTTAAAATATTATATAACATTTTTAAAATTAAAATAACAATATAAGAATATATTATTATAATTTTAAAATTTTAATCTCATTATAGTGTTATATAATATAAAAAATAGATATTACGTTTGGATAATGTAGTTTTAGGAATTGTGGAATGGTCATTGACATTCTATAGTAGCAATTATGAATACTGTTTATCACCCCGAAATTGATTAAATGGAAAATTATTTAAAAGAAAAGATTCTCCAAATTTAAAAATTAATTTAATATTATTGATTTCATTTAAGTAATTACCATGTTGAAATTATATTAGGGTGAAATTTTTGTACATTTATAAATAAATTTTTTTCTGGATGAATTATGAAAATGTTTTTTTGAATATACGTTGAGTCATATGTAATTATTATGAAATGAATAAGAACCACTAATTTATAAAAATATGTGATTAATTAAAATTTATTTATATAGTAAAACTTATTTATTTAAAAATTATAATGTCAATTTATCAACCAATAAATTAATTTTAAAATCCTAAATTAGATTTCATTCACATATAAAAACACATTTGATTCATTTCATTAAATAAATTATTTCCATTTTTACATTCAATTTTATGCATGTTAAAATGTAATGTAATTTTTTATTTCTTATGAAAAACAATAATTGGTAAATTATCTAATAATATTCATATCTGAGAGCCTAAATCATAAATTGATTGATATTTTATTCAAATATACACCTCCCCCATGGATATACAATCATATGTTCTCTTCCCATTTTATTCACTACCAATACATATTACATCGGAAAATATCATTAAATACCAACATATATATATTTAAGCCCCTCTTCCTAAAAAAATTATTTAAAAGGCGCAATGCTCTCCCTAAATGAGGCATCTTAGAGGGAATGCTATGACATACCATGTCCCTACTATATCTATATTTTGGGATTATTTATCCAAATATTTATTAAACAATATCTTCATTTACACAAATGAAAATATTTTCATGTTATTAACATCCCATTGATTCATTTCCAATGAGATATTACCCATTACATTTCATTGGACTATTTTCTAAACCAATGCATTTTATTTTATTATCTCACATTACTATTTTCATAATAAAATTTACCCATATAAAAATTTAAAAATGGAAATATTATTATAATCTAATATTGTTATGTAAAAAAATAAAGATATTGTTTTTTATCTCTCTTAAAAGCAACATTCAACCTAGTGGTTTTATATTTCCTTAGTAAATTAAAATGTTTTTTATTATATTTTCTAATTTAATTCTTAAAAATTGATTTAATTCATTATTAAAAAATTGAAAATAAATTAATCTAAACATAATTTTATAAAATTATAAAATATCCATGATTAAAATGATTTAAAAAATAAAAAATCATTTTCTTTATTACAATATAGAAAAAATATATAAAGAAACACCCATTTACTAGTATCTATTTGGGATAATATATTAAATTACTAAACACTAGTTTTTATGGAATGAAAAGAACATTATACCATGAAACTTATTGATATTATAGAATCATTGGATAATTATGATCAATTATTACCACAACATAAAAATAGCTTTGAAATTATGATCCAAAAAACCTCAAAATGATAGACATTAGAATACATGGCCAAATAATAGAAAAATAAATGATAATAAATGAATAAGAATGATTAATAATGATGAAAAAAACATGAAAATGGTTTAAAATCAAGTAAATTTATAAATGTCAAGTTTATATTATATTCGAAGAAATCCAACACAAGATATAATTTCATCTCTTCAAAACCACAATTATTTTTTTGTATTGTTTCAATATTATTGATTTTTGTTTGGAACAAGATGAATATAAATGGGGTTGTTTTCAATATTTCTGCTTTATTTTCAAATAAGTAATTGTTTTCTGAATATTGTTTATGTTGAAAGGGAAAACAGCTCATATTTTATTTGGTGAGACTCATATTGATCCATGTTTTAAAAAGAATTAGACTAATGTTTGATAAAAAATTGGACGCACTATATATATCAAAATGAGAAGAAATAGTTTATATGAAAATATTTTTATTGGACTCACCTTGGGTCCTGAATGAAGGAGAATACATATTGCTGGAAGTAAATTTGAATTGGATTAACCTTGGAGCTGGTCTGTAAGGAGTGATTTTCTATGGTGTATCAGAGTCTTCATGACTATGATAAAAATTAAAATTGACAATGTTTTGTTGATTAATACTTCGTAAATCATTAGATAACAAGAGAACTTATAATGCAATATTAGTTAAAGAAATTTGGAGTGAAAATGATTCATGAGGATTGTATTCAAACAAGAAAATGTATTTGGGAATCACACTCAGGAGATCATACCCATGATTATAAGGCTCCGGCCTTAAACCGTACTTAATATTGAATTAAACGAATAATTCACATTGAGGATCTTTTCAGGTTTATATTTTTAGATAATTAGTACATAACTATTACATCTCACAATATTACAAAGTATAAACTTCTACTAAGATTCCATAAAATAAAAACTCTTAAAAAGAAACATGTTTAGTTCCATGTTTTAGATAGCATGACTTTCACTTGATCTCATCCTTAACCCTATTACACATTAATTCCTGTGAAAAACATTTCAAAAAAAAATGTGGGGTGAGCATTAAAAGCTCAGTAAGGGATACACAATGAATGAAAACTGTTAGTTTTTTCAAAACAACAAGTAAACCATGTATAATTTATCAAAGTAATACTTTTAACCTTAATGAAGTAGCAAAAACTCTTCACTGAAATAAAATATAATTACTTACCCTTTTGTAACCAAAATATTACCATAAAACCCATATAAAGATCACATAACATATATAGGTAACTTGGGACATAAACATACTTAAATGGAATAACCATACGGTCGACTTCCACACATATCACATAACGGAATAGCCATATGGCCGACTTCCATACCCAATGAATTGGAGGATATAACGTAACCACCCGTCCTGGTATTCACGGCACCACCCGTCATATGGTTTATCACGTAACCACCTGTCAAATGTCCAAGTACCAATATAAAATTATAAGACATAAAACAAATATAGTGGAAAGAAAACATTTCCACACTTTGATCACAATTTATCACTTATATATATTGACATAACAAATCCATTATATAAAAACCCTTTTTCAATACCAAAATACATAAAATAGTATATGGTATTTATTTAATTTAAAAAAACATTATGGCTTGTTGAGGAAGCCAAAAACCAAATAATACTCGCGGTGGTGGAAAAGGTCTTTGTCACCGCGCACGTTAAAAGAAAAATTCATTTTTTTCGTTTAGTAAAACGCTTCATAGAAAAATATTCCTTTTTTATAAAATTAAAATTCTAAGGGGTTTATACACCGTATAAAAAAAAGTTGGGTATAAAACGAAATATTCCTCAATGAAAGGAGATTGAGACGATGTCCCTTACCTCGGGTCCAACTTGACTCGATTGTTCTTTAACGTCCTGAATAATAAACATGAGTTAATTTCTACATTCTTAAGAACCTCTTTCAAGGTCATTATTACTTTTATTATACTTATTTCCATCTTATAAACATTATGTAATCATTTATGTTAATAATGTTTTTTTGTCGATATTTGGTTCTTAAGTCGAAAGTGGACTTCTTACAATTACATGTTGTTCGTGTGGTCAAATATTCATTATATCGAGAATGATATTCATGATTTGGATATCATATATATCATATATATCCAGAATATACATGTATTTATAATATTACATAATCATTTGGAGGTAAGAAATGAAATGCACCGTTCATGGAGATGGTAAGCCGTACGTACGCATTAATGCTACTTTCATTTCTATGTCATATTAATGGAATTAAAACTAAATGAGAGATATGTATATTTTAATTCCAGAATTATATTAATAATTTAGATTTAAAATACAACATATATATCCATTATGTATATGTACTTATAATAGTACATTACATTTGGGGATAAGAAATGAAATGCACCGTTCATGGAGACGGTAAATCGTACGTACGCATGAATGCTACTTTCATTTAGATATCATACTTTAATGGAGTGAAATCATAAGGATATAAAGGTATATTATAATTCCAGTATAATATCATATATAATATCATTAAATCCATCCTTTATATGTCCCATGTATGACATTAACGAATCAAATCACTTTGAGGGGGCGGTAGTCCGCACTTCCTAAAATGAAGATATCGCATATACCCAGAATGGAATCCATAAAGGTATAACACAGATGAAAAATACAGAAGCATAAGGAAAACATAAACATAATATATATCATATATAAATACAGTGACATCTTAATAGCCACCACTAAAGGTGTTAAAAGAATATTGAACAATCATCATTTCGTGAGGCATAAATTCACCAACCACAGAAACAATATGTTCTTTAACCATTAGATGTAGATGTGTGTAAGTGTAGCCTGAATTATTATTATAAAAACGTCCTAGTATATTTAATATACTTGATTTCTTACAAAATAAATGAATAAAAAGAGTTTAGGGGGTTGTAGAAGCAAAATAAATCAAAAAGAACACCAGTGAAGGCATTACCTTAAAATCGGGTAACTCTCTTAGATTTGAGCTCAAAGGATTCCTTGGGAAGACTTCTTCACAAAGTGAGGATTCTAGGAGTAATAGAGGTATGTGGAGAGACAAAATGGGAAGATATCGGATGAACCAAAGGCTTCAGAGGTGTGGGTAAGGAGGTATAGGTGGGGGCCTTTTATAAGAGGAGTGGAGGGGCACTCTTGGAAAGTAAAGAAATGTTACTTTATTTTAAAAATGGTTTTCCGATTTTGAAGGTCCCTCATTAATATAATTCAAAGATATTTTGATAATTTTTCGAAATATACTCATCAAATAGGTCTTTGACAAGTGTAAGTATTATAGTTTACATTATCTTTTCATTTTATTTAAATCATTAGATAATGAGGTAATCGCTGCATCATCATGGTATCATAAATAATTTAATATATTTAATGTCTAAAAATTATAAAAAAATATCATGATGTAGGAAATATTTTTATCTTTCTAATGAATATTTATAGTAAAAAATATGACTTTTATAACACCATTTAAAATCTGTTTTAGTAAAACAACTCATGTTTGTGACATTTTAATTTTAACTTTAAATAAAAAGGTATTAATGTCATTTTCCTACCAATGTGGCTCCATGGGGTAAAAAAGTTGACCCATGGATTGTCTTGTTTGTCCATGACACATCCAATAAATATAGGACATGTTTCAAGGTCCTTTCATATTATTAAAACATTATTTATACCTTAAACTACAGTAATTACCTCTAATCGCGATTAATATACATAAAAGTTACTATTCAAAAAAATTATCTTAATCCCATTGAACCACATTATACTTCTTAATGAAAACCATGTATGTTAGATTTTATAAATTAAAAACACATATGTGGTAAAATTTCATTTAAACGGAAAATCAGTTTTTATAAGTACCACTTAGTGGTTTCACTATTCATCAAAAATTAAAGTTTTTCTGAAAAATCCCAAAACTTCACCCAAAGCTATATTTGACATTCCGAATTCAAAAATGAAGTCTATTTTACAAAATTAAAAAAAATATGAGTTTCATTAATTAATTTAATAATTAATTCCCGCTGTCAGAGCAAATAGCGTGTTTTTATGAAACAATAATTATCAAAAGATTGACACTAGTTTAAGTCCGATTTCAAAGAGAAATTAATTCCAACGATCACAATTGGATTAAATTGTGAAAATATATTCTAATTTCACCTTAAAAACATTTAAAAAGATAATCTAATCATATAAATAAATTATATTAAAAAGTGGTTTTGAATTAAAATACAACATTTTTCACTATTCATTAAAAAAATGAACTTTATCGGAAAAATACAGAACATTTACACAAATTAAATTTTGATGTACCGATTCTAAAGAAGAGTTTTATTTGATCCAAAAGAATGTATAAGTGTTACCAAAACTATATTTAAAGGAGTTTCACCATGAAAAGGCGATAAGTCAACCTTTAGTGAATATAAGAGTATCTAAGCCTAAAATTGAATTCTTTTCTTATTTTAAGCCTTTATATTTTATTGGATAAATATAAAAACATTTAACAAACATATATAATCCTATTTTAGTTATTTCTATTAATTCCCACCAATACAATGACTACGTGTTGAATACCATTTAAAATAATATTATTTTATTACTAGTGTGCAACGTAAGATTTCAAAGAAACACTTTGTTGTGTATCGGGTATGCTATCAAACATAACAACCCCTTTAAAGTAAAATTAATATTTAATTCGAAAATATATGAAAATGATTTATTCTTTAATTACCTGGGATGTTACTTCCTTCCCCCTTTTGGGAATTGCATCCTCGCAATTTTATTCACTTATCAAAATAAGTGGGGGTATTTATCCCTCATTGCATTTTCAGATTCCCATGTTTCCTCTTCAAGCATATGGGTTTTCCACAAAACCTTTACCTGGTGAATTACATTATTTCGCAACACTTTCTCTTTTCGGTCAAGAATCTGGACTGCTTGTTCTTCATAAGGGAGATTCTCTTCCAACTAAACTACCTCTGGGCTCAAAACATGAGATGAATCTGGCATATACTTTCTCAACATAAAAACATGAAAAACATTGTGTACCTAAGATAAACTGGGAGGTAAATCCACTCGGTATGCAACTGATCCAACTCTCTCCAGAATTTCATATGGTCCAATGAACCTTGGACTCATCTTTCCTTTCTTACTAAATCGCATAACACTTTTCCATGGTGAAACACTGAGAAAAACATGATCACCTACCTCGAAAGATAGATCCTTCCTCCGGTTATCCGTATAACTCTTCTGCCTGCTCTGAGCTTTTCTCATGTGTTTCTGAATCAAACGAACTTTTTTCTGCCATCTCTTCTACCAATTCTGGTCCCATCAAGTTCCTTTCACCAACTTCATCCCAAAAAGCTGGAGTTCAGCACCGCTTCCCATATAATGCCTCAAATGGTGCCATCTGTATACTGGAATAAAAACTGTTATTATAAGAAAACTAAACCAAAGAAATATTTCGGTCCCAACTTCCGTGATAATCCATAGAGCAAGATCGTAGCATATCCTCCAAGGTCTGAATTGTTCGTTCTGACTGCCCATCTGATTGTGGATGAAAAATTGTACTAAAATATAATTTTTTACCCAACGACTTCTGAAGGCCTTTACAAAAGGTAGAAGTAAACTTGAGATCTCAATCAGATACAATGGAGAGGGGAACTCCATGAAACCTGACTATCTCTTTAAGATACAATCTAGAGAGTTGATCTAGAGGGAATGTATCTCTAATGGGAAGGAAATGAGAAGGTTTAGTCAATCGATCAACAATAACCCAGATTGCATTATTACCTCAAGATGTCCTCAGTAATACCACAACAACGTCCATGGATATATTTTCCCATTTCCACTCTGGCACTGGTGATGGCTGAAGAATCCCTTTCAGTAACTACCACTCTGCTTTAACCTTCTGACAAGTCAAACACTTCACAGTAAAATCAGCAATATCTCTTTTCATTCCATCCCACCAGTAATACTCCTGCAGATCTCTGTACATCTTAGTACTGCCAGAATGAACTGAAAACAGGGAACTATGAGCCTCACATAACATCTCATTCTTCAACTGTGAATTGCCAGGCACACATAATCTCTTCCCAAACCTGAAAACACAATCATTATCAATGTTAAATTCAGGAAACTTACCCTTCTGAACCAGCTCTACCTTTTTCTGCAACTCACTGTCTTGCTTCTATGCTTTCTTGATTCTGTCTGATAGAGAAGATTTCATTGATACCTGAAACAAAATAGAAGAACATCCTGCACCAAAAACATCTATGCCAAATTTCATCAAATCCTTAACCAAGGGAGCATGTTCCAAACGTAACATTTTAAATGAAGCATTACTCTTTCAACTCAAAGCATCAAGAACTTTATTTGCTTTTCCCGGATGGTAATGAATTTTACAATCCTAATCCTTGATTAATTATATCCATCTCAGCTGTCTCATGTTCAATTCTTTCTGAGTGAATATATACTTTAAACTTTTGTGATCGGTATATATTTCACAATTTACTTCATACAAATGATGCCTCCAAATTTTTAAAGCGAAAACAACAATAGATAATTCGAAATCACGTGTATGGTAATTTACCTCATGAGTTTTCAACTGTCGTGAAGCATAAGAAATTACCTGAACATTCTGCATTAGGACAAAACCAAGTCCTTTCAATGAAGCATCATTGTAGATAACAAACTCACCATTCCTGGAAGTAAGTGCCAAAACTGGAGCATTCACCAATCTTCTTTTCAACTCTTGAAAATAATCATCACATTCTTGTGTCCAGATAAACTTCACACCCTTCCGAGTTAGCTTAGTCATTGGAATAGATAATTGTGAAAAACATTCATCAAACCTTCGGTAGTAACCTGCCAAACCACGATAACAACGGATCTCAGTTACATTTGTTGGTCTTGGCCATTCCTCAACAACTTTTGTTTTAGCAGGATCAACAGTTATGCCATCTTTTGAAACAATGTGACCAAGGATAGAAATTTGTTGTAACCAAAACTTACACTTGCTAAATTTTCCATACAGTTTCTTTTCTTTTAAGGTTTGCAAGATAACCCTTAAATGACTTTCATGCTCCTATTTACTTTTAGAAAACACCAAAATATCTTCGATGAAAACAATCACAAAATTATCCAAGAACTCATGGAAAATTCTATTCATAAGGTCCATGAATACAGAAGGTGCATTGGTTAACCCAAAAGGAATAACTACAAATTCATAATGGCCATATCTAGTACGGAATGGAGTCTTCGTAACGTATGCATCTTTTACTTTCAACTGATGGTACCCCGACCTCAAGTCAATCTTCGAAAAATACTGAGCTCCCTGGAGTTGATCAAACAAATCATCGATATGAGGCAAAGGATACTTGTTCTTAATAGTAACATTATTCAAGGCTCTATAATCAATGCAAAGTCTCATTGAACCATCTTTCTTTTTAACAAACAAGACTGGAGCACCCCATGGTGATGTGCTAGGTCGAATGAAACCTTTATCTAATAACTCCTACAATTGTTTCTTTAAATCTAAAATTTCAACTTGAGCCATTCGATAAAGGGGTTTTAAAATTGGCATAGAATCAGGAACTAAGTCAATAGTAAATTCAACTTCCCGATCATGAATAATACAAGAAAACTAATCGGGAAAAACATCAAGATACTCATTTACCACTGGCACATCATTAATATGAACAGTTCCTTTATTTTCAAAAATATGTGCAAGGTAACATTCATTTCTATATTTTACTAGTTTCTCCACTTCCTGATATGTTATCAAAATCAAGGGTTCATTCTTGTACACAAACTGAAAATCATTCTGAAAAGAAACCATTTTAGCTCTGCAGTCAATCTTTGCATAATAAACAGAAAGCCAATCCATGCCCAAAATAACATCAAACTCTACTAGAGGAAAAACAATAAGGTTTACTGGTAGATTATTTCCGCACATAAGGATAAGAAGATTCTTATAATTCATTTTTGTCTCAATGTTCCCTCCGGGTGTTTTTACCATAAGTTCGGGATTCATATCTTGAGATGGAATTTCCCATTTACTAGAAAACATCTCAAAAATTACAGAATGTGTAGACCCTGAATCAAATAACACATTGGCATAATCGGAACAAAAAAACAGTGTTACTGATACTATGTCATTCGATGGCCCAACATCTGCTAAAGTAGTTGCAAAGGATTTCACCACCCCTTTATGCTTCTAGTCTGGCTACTTTCCCTCAGTTGAGTTTTTCGTTAGACACTCATTTGCATAATGACCCATTTCATTACACTTAAATCATCTTACCGTTGACTTTTCATTGCCTGCTTGATAATCTTCCTTACAGTTACGAGCAATATGACCAGACATACCACACCGAAATCACTTTCCAGACTTGGATAAACATTCTCCAGGATGCATTTTACCACACTTCTCACAGGATGGATATTTGGTTTTCCTACCTCCTTGCTTATTTGATGAATTCTTCCCCTTTTCCTTTCAACTGGACCTCTTATTTTGTTGTTTTTCAAAGAACACCTGATCATCGGCAAACTCCATTTCCACCTTCTCCGCACATCGAACAAGTTTTTCATAACTTTTGAACTCACGAGCAACTAATGCCCTAAGATACTTTGGATTTAACCCTGAGCAAAAATGGTTTATTTTACTATCAAGATCACGTATGATGTTTGGAGCATACCTTTCCAATCGAGTGAACAATGCTTCATAAGCAGCCACTGAGTCATCCTCCTTCCACAATTCTAGGAACTATTTTTCCATATTATGAAGAACCAACTTAGGAAAATATTTCTCAAGAAACATATCATTGAATTCGTCCCAATGAAGATCATCAATCTCATTACTATCCCTGATATTTTTCACCATCAACCACCACTGATCATCTACTCCTTCAAAACGATAAACAACAAGACTAACATTTTGATGTTCTGAACACCCCATGACATCAAAAATCTTCTCCAGTTCTTTAATCCACCCTTCAGCTTTCATAGGGTCAGATGATCCTCTGAATGATGGGGGGTGTTTCCTCATGAAATGTTCCACCACTGACATGTTCCTTTGCGGTTGATCTGGCTGATCTCATGCATGGATACCACCACCATTTATACCCTGAGTCAACTGTGCCATTACTTAAACAAACTGTTCAGTTCCGATATCGACCATCTCAGGATGCTGATTTGGAAGGTTGTCTTCCTCCTGATGTTGTCCCAATATAGCTGCTTTATTTCTTCTGCGGAAAACCATTCTGAACTCAAAAATATCTTAGGCGAAGCAACATGTTAATCTTTAAATGCTATATCATTTCAGTCATTCCATAAATTAATTTATAATTTAACAATTTTCTATCTCCTAAAGGTGTCTAAAACTCCCTCTGATACCAACTATAAGGCCCCGGATTTAAACATTAGTTAATATTGAATTAAATGAATAATTCACATTGAGGATCTTTTCAGGTTTAGAGTTTTAGAGAATTAGGACATAACTATTACATCTCACATGTTTAAAAATTATAAACTTCTACTAAGTTTCCATAAAATAAAAACTCTTAAAAAGAAACATTTCTAGTTCCATGTTTTAGATAGCAGGACTTTGCCTTGATCTCATCCTTGACCCTAATCCACATTAAGTCCTCTGAAAAACATTTCAAAAAAAATATGGGGTGAGCATAATAAGCTCTGTAAGGGATACACAATGAATGAAAACTGTTAGTTTTTCAAAACAACAAGTAGGCCATGTATACTTTATCAAAGTAATACTTTTCACCTTTATGAAGTAGTAAAAACTCTTCACTGAAATAAAAGATCATTACATACCCTTTTGTAACCAAACGATTACCATAAAACCCATATAAAGATCACATAACATATATAGGTAACTTGGGACCTAAACATACTTAAATGGAATAACCATACGGTCGACTTCCACACATATCACTTAATGGAATATCCATACGGCCGACTTCCATACGCAATGCATTGGAGGTTATAATGTAACCACCCATCCTGTATTCATGGCACCACCCGTCATAGGGTTTTTCACGTAACCACCGGTCAAATTTCCAAGTACCATTATAAAATCATAAGACATAAAACAAATATAATGGAAAGAAAACATTTCCACACTTTGATCACAATATATCTCTTAAATATATTGACATAACAAATCCATTATAAAAAACCCCTTTTTCAATACCAAAATACATAAAACAGTATATGGTATTTATTTAATTTAAAAAAAAAACAGTAAGAATTGTTGAGGAAGCCAAAGACCAAATAATACTCGCGGTGGCAGAAAAGGTCATTGTCACCGTGTACGTTAAAAGAAACATTCTTTTTTTCGTTTAGTAAAACGCTTCATTGAAAAATATTCCTTTTGTATAAAATAAAAATTCAAAGTGGTTTATACACCATATAAAAGAAATTTGTGTATAAAACGAAATATGCCTCAATGAAAGGAGATTGAGACGAAGTCCCTTACCTCGGGTCCGACTTGACTCGATCGTTATTTAACATCCGGAATAATAAACTTGAGTTAATTTCTACTTAATTAATAACCTATTTCAAGTTAATTATTCCTTTTATATCACTTATTTCCATGTTATAAACATTATGTAATCATTTATGTTAATAATGTTTGTTTTGTCGATATTTGGTTCTTAAGTCGAAAGTGGACTTCCTACAATTACATGTTGATCGTGTGCTCAAATATTCATTAGATCGGAAATGATATTCATGATTTGGATATCATATATATCATATATATCCAGCATATACATGTATTTATAATATTACATAATCATTTATAGGTAACAAATGAAACGCACCGTTCATGGAGACGGTAAGCCGTACGTACGCACGAACGCTACTTTCATTTCTACGTCATATTAATGGAATTAAAACTAAATGAGAGATATTTATATTTTAATTCCAGAATTATATTAATAATTTAGATGTAACATACATCATATATATCCATTATGTATATGTACTTATAATAGTACATTACATATGGGGATAAGAAATGAAATGCACCGTTCATGGAGACGGTAAGCCGTACATACGCATGAACGCTACCTTAATTTCTATCTCATACATTAATGGAGTGAAATCATAATTATATAAAGGTATATTATAATTCTAGTATAATATCATATATAATTTCATTAAATGCATCCTTTATACGTCCCACCTATGGCATTAACGAATCAAATCACTTTGAGGGGGCAGTAGTCCGCAGTTCCTAAAATGAAGATATCGCGTATAACAATAGTGGAAGCCATAAAGGTATACCACAAATGAAAAATACAGAAGAATAAGGAAAACAAAAACATAATATATATCATATATAAATATAGTGACATCTTAATGGCCACCAGTAAAGGTGGTAAATTTAGATTGAACAATCATTGTTTCGTGAGGAAGAAATTCGCCAACCACATAAACAGTATGTTCTTTAACCATTAAATGTAGGTGTGTGTAAGTTTAGCTCGAATTTTTCTTATAAAAACATCCTATTATATTGAAGATATTGGATTTTTTAAAAAAGAAATGAATAAAAAGAGTTTAGGGGGTTGGAGAAGCAAAATAAAACAAAAGAACACAAGTGAAGACATTACCTTAAAATCAGGTAACTCTCTTAGATTTGAGCTCAAAGGCTTCCTTGGGAAGAATTCTACACAAAGTTATTATTTTAAGAGTAATAGAGGGATGTGGAGAGACAAAATGGGAAGAGCGTGTCCGAACCAAAGGTTTGAGAGGTGTGGGTAAGGAGGAAGAGGTGGGGGCCTTTTATAAGAGGAGAGGAGGGGCACTCTTGGAAAGTAAAGAAATGTTACTTTATTTTAAAAATGATTTTCGAATTTTAAAGATCCCTAATTGATATAAGTTGAGGATAAGGTGATAAGGGTTCGAAATATACTCATAAAATATGTCCTTGACAAGTGTAAGTCTTAGATTTTACATTATCATTTCATTTTCATTAAATCGTTAAATAATGAGGTAATCACTGCATCATCATGGTGTCATAAATAATTTAATTTATTTAATGTATAAAAATTATAAAAAAATATCATGATGTGGTAAATCTTTTTACCTTTCTAATTAATATTTATACTCAAAAATAGGACTTGTATAACTCCATTTATAAATTGTTTTAGTAAAACAACTCATGTTTGTTACATTTTAATTTTAACTTTAAATAAAAAGGAATTAATGTCATTTTCCTACCAAAGTGGCTCCATGGGGTCCCCAAGTTGACCCATGGATTGTCTTGGTCGGCCATGACACATCCCATAAGGGTAGGACATGTGTCAAGGTCATTTAATATTATTAAAACATTATTTTTACCTTAAACTACAGTAATTACCTTTAATCGCGATTAATAAACATAAAAGATACTATTCACCAAAAAATTATTTTAATCCCATGGAACCACATTTTACTTATTAATGACAACCATGTATGTCAGATTTTTGAAATTCAATACACAGAAGTGGTAAAATTTCATTTAAACAGAAAATCAGTTTTTATAAGTACCACGTAGTGGTTTCACTATTCATAAAAAATTGAAGTTTTTCAGAAAAATACCAAAACATCACCCTAAGCTATATTTGATATTCCGAATTCAAAAATGAAGTATATGTCAAAAAATTCAAAACATATAAGTTTAATTAATTAATTTAATAATTAATTCCTGCTGTCAGAGCAAATAGCGTGTTTTTATGAAACAATAAGTATCAAAAGATTGACACTAGTTTAAGTCCGATTTCAAAGTGAAATTAATTCCAACGACCACTATTGGATTAAATGGTAAAAATATATTCTCATTTCACTTTAAGACCAATTCAAAAAATAATCTAATCATATAAATAAATTAGATTAAAAAGAGGTTTTGAATTAAAATACAACATTTTTCACTATTCATTAAAAAATGAATTTTAACGGAAAAATACCAAAAATTTACACAAAGTAAATTTTGATGTCCCAATTCTAAAGAATAGTATTATTTGGTCCAAAAGAATGTATAAGAGTGAAAAAAACTATATTTAATGGAGGTTCTCCATGAAAAGGCGATAAGTCGACGTTTAGTGAATATAAGAGTATCTATGCCTAAGATTGAATTCTTCTGTTATTTTAAGCCTTTATATTTTATTGGATAAATATAAAAACATTTAACAAACATATATAATCATATTTTAGTTATTTCTATTCATTCCCACCAATACAACGGCTACGTGTTAACTACCATTTAAAATAATATTATTTTATTACTAGTGTGCAACGTAAGATTTCAAAGAAAATCTTTGTTGCGTATCGGGTACGCTATCGAACATAACAACCCCATTAAATTAAAATTAATATTTAATTCAAAAATATATCAAAATACTATATTTTTATTTACTTGGGATGTTATAATGATAATCATATCTAGGCTGATCATACTCATGGAAATCAGTTTTTGGTTGAGAAGGAAAAAAAGAAGGTGTTGAGAATCATAATTAGAATGACCATACCCGGATTAATCATATCTAAGTGTAATAAAAGAATTATATTCTACTGATTGGAAATATAATTTACTCTTATCAATCGTAATAAAGTAATTTAGCATCTGATCATCCATCATATGGATAAAAACTATTTGTACCCTGAAATGATCATACTCAGAATTATAGTATGTAAATAGAATGTACTCTGGAAAACCATACTGAATATGAGAAATTTGGTTTATTTAAATTATAAAATAAAATAAATTTGAAAAATGATTTTTTTCTAGGGAATTATTCTAGTGGGTTAATAAAAGATGAGGATAAGATGTTTATTAAAAACAAAGTCAAGAGAAAAGTGAATAAATGATTGATATGATGTGTTTTTCAATTATTTTAAGATCCTTTGCAGAATGAATTATCAAGGGGGTGCTAGAAATTAAAAAGAATAATTGTATTCAGAAATTAGAGTGATATACATTTCATCAAATAGTATCTTAAAATTTGTACAAATATTTTTATTAAAGAAATAAGATTTTACCAATCATGCCCACTAATTAGAATCAAAATGTATGTTTTAATGAATGTCAGAAGAAGATGTGGATATTTTATAAAAATTTAGAATCATTGTGAAGAGTTGATGAAGTCAAACATACCCTATATTTTTTGGGGACATTAATTTTATAGTGAATTTCATTACGTGGGGATTCTTTTGGGATTCCCACCAAATCATCAAGAGGGACACCAATAAATAGTGGAAAGTATTTTGGACTTTTTGATTATTTATGTAATGTTAATCATAGATAACCTCCATGTTTTAGATAGAAGAATATGTTTATTTATTCACTTTTGTAAAATTTTATTGATGGATTGAAGTAAAAGAGAAGAGGAAGGATTACAAAGTTTTAATAAGATGATCCTATTAATTGGTTTTTTTTCATTCTCAACTAATTATTGTATTTGTCTTGTCAATTATATTTCGATGATTTTCACCTCGGGATAGATTAATCAGATCCAGATTTTTGTACAATGATTTATTGAATGAGGAAGACGGAGTATTGAAGTTGTGTTGATTCATATCTATCATATTCTATTAGTATTATATTTTTTTAGTTGGGTAGAATTGTATTGGAAAGTATTGTACTAGGAAGAATCATATACGGGTGAATCATATTATGAGAAATCAGACTAAGAAAATAGTACATGGTTTTTCATAACAATTTCCTATAAGTTATTAGCTTATTCTAGTTAATAAATTAAAGAAGTGTTATAAATTGAATACATTTGTGTATTTGATAGGATACACATGTTACATGAGTTGTTACGTATATTTTTTATTACCTTATTTGTGCTAATAGGGTGCATGCACATTTGGAATTGTTTACATTGTAAAACACGAGTGAAAGGTTTTATCCTATTCATTGTAATAAATAGATTGTTATCAAGTGGACTGTGGGGTGTTAGATCATTTATGAACCATACCAATGATATAGCTATTCATATTTAATAGTGAACATTTTAATACTCATATTCCATTAAATGTGTGACAGAATTGTTTTCATTAGAGAATTGATTCTATAACAGGGTGTGAAGTTTGTTTCAAATAAACATAAACTTAATAGTATCACTGATTCACCCTCTCCCCCCTCTTAGTAATACAATGATCTTATCTGCTAACATTCATGTTGTATCAGCTTGTTGGTTCCCTTTACTTAATTTTTTCTTATGGAAAATTTTAATTGTGGGAATAGTAAATATATTTCGGTCTTAAATGGAATGAATTATTATCAAAATAATAATATAATGATTTTTTATATTATTTCTATTGGATATAATGTTATTGAAGGAACAACATATGGTTTTACTCTTATTTATTTCAAATTCCATTTTACATCTATTTGATAAGAAGAAACATGGGAATAGTGGAAGGTCCCATAATGTTATATAATCATCACTCTTAGAAATTTAATTCTTAATAGTAAAAGGTGATTCCATATAAAAAGTTATATGTCATAAATTTAAAAACATATTCAAATGAAATAAAAAATAAAAAAGGAAAGTTGCATATGTAGATATTAAAATATGAATATATGGTGATTGGTGGGAATGAATTTGTTGGGACTTATTTACAAGGGTAAATGAATATGTGGATACAATTAGATGCCTAGGTGAAAATTTATATGATCCTACAGGGGATGAAAAAAATTTGGGAATCTATCCCAAAATGGTTGATCAAAATGGTCTTTCCTTGGAATAAAATTGTCCTGGAACATTATCTTTTGATGATTTTCATATCACTCTAATTACTTATGAAATGGGATGGGGGAAAGCTAGAAAAATAAAAGAAAATGATGATAGAGAAATGTATTTTAAGGCTGAATATAAATAAATTACAATGAATATTCTATTTGAAGATGATGTTGGTGATTCTGAATCGACAAATGAGGTATATAAAAATCATTAAAATATTTTATCCTTATTTTCCAAAAATATGAAAAATCGTATAGGGAAATACAATTTTAAAATTCAATTAAAATGGTTTGAATGTGTATATAATGGGAAATTTGCTACCAATTTTCCTCTAATAATAAAATAAAATAATAGTTTAGATAAATAAAGAAATGAAATAAGATCATGTATGAAATAGAATCACAAAAGAAAATTGTATTCTATAGGGAAATATAAGAAATTACTGAATTATAAAATAATATGCTTCTAATCTAATTATAATGATGAATAAGGATGTGATGCTAAATCTAAACAAATCAGTTGAATATGGTATTTAAAATACTTTTTTTAAAACAGGGAGTGATGAAGAATTCATATGTAGTTGTTCTAAAGAATAAGAATCTCAACATTAAGATCATCTGAAATAAGAGTTAAAATAATGTGTAAAAAATTCAAAAGGATTGAAAAGAAGAGAAATTGAAAGTTGAATGTTCCTAAATAATTAATCAATAATGTTTTTTTGATGAGAATGTAAGGCTGGAAATGGAGATTAATGTATTGAAGAAATATATTTCAGAACAAAATAATTATAATGAACATCTATAATTGATTCTAAATGGAAAATTATAAGGGTTGGAACTTGTCCAATAAAAACATTTAAAAGATTAAAAAGAAATAAAAGATTCAAAAACTCTATCTCTGAAGTTAGTAAATATTCTCAGAAAGATAAATCTATGAAAAATCAATCAATTATATATTCAAAGTATTAACATAATTATGGAATTTTTCTTCAAAATAAGAATTATGGGAAGGTTATGTATGTGGCCAAAATTAAAAAAAAATGAATAATTCATATGTAACAAAATATCATGTATCTAAAGATATTTATTTATGCCTAGAAAATATTTCAATACATCTGGTTTGGATAAAGCATAAATGAAAAGGAAAACTATTTCTATTAATTAAAATGTTGGTGGATTAGAAAATAATAATAATAACGTGGTTGAGAAAGGTATTAAAAATTCTGGATATAACTATAGTTTTTAAAGAATATAATTTGTTTTGATATTACTGGAATTGTGGTGTATTTGGACATATGAAAAAATGTGTTTTTTAATCAACAAAATAAATATTATTCAATATTTTAGGAAAGTAAAAGTTTAATGGGGAGTCAATTCCCTAAAATGAAGAAATATTATAATGTTTTTTTATTAAACCTAATAAAGGTGGTACAAAAATTGAAAATTTCTTACCACCATTGAAAACTATTTATGATAGAATTGAACAAATGTTACATCTTGGAAATGTAAGTCTTGTTTTGTTAATGGAACAATAAATGATTTGTAAAAATCCTCTTAATTCACAGATGAATAATGAAAAGGAAGAAGTAAAATCTCATATTGTTGAAACCACATTAAAAGCTATAAAATGAGGACAACCATGGATTCATGGTAGTGGGACTACATATCATTTGAACAATGATTTTAAATACTTGAATAATGTGATATTTTTTAAAGAAGTCATGATGGAATTGGGTGATGAGGAATCCTTTAAAATATAAGCTATTGGGTCAACCATCATTGTGAAATAAAAGTTGAAATCCATGAATGATTTCTATGTTTACAAGCTAAAACACAACACAATTATGTGTTTCATAATTGTGCAATGAGGTTAGAAAAATAATCATCAGAAATGATGGGATTTTTGTGAAAAGTGAGGAATATAAAATGATTTTTATAAGAGGCTAATGTACAAAAGGAAACTGTTTTTAGGTTGATGAAATAAAAAAATAGTTACATGAGTATGGTGTAATAGAATCAATTGTGTCATAAAATACAAGGACACAAGTGTCTAAGAAAAATGAACATGTTATCAAAATGAGATACTCTCTGAGACATTCTTAATTATCCAAGAATAATAGATTGGTGTTTCAATATTTTTCAATATGGGGGATAATTACAAATGTGTGCATTAGAAAGATGATATTTGTACAAGAAAACCCCTATAGTTAATTCATTTAGAAATTTTTCATCCAATAACAAAATAATAAACAGATGGAGATATGTAATTTAACAAATTCATTGACGATATTACACATATTTATTGTGTTTTGTATATGAAACATAAATAAAATTCCATAAAAATGTTTAAGAGCTTCATTTGAATGTCTGAAAATGAATGTGACTATTCAGTAAAGAAGTTGAGAATATAAATGTTTTTGAATAGAGATGAAATAATTAGAAATTTATCATGGTAGGATTATAATTCATCATGACTATTTATCCCCAAACACTCCTAAAAATGGTGTTGTTGAAATAAATAATATAATTTTAGTTGAAATGGAAAATATTATGTCGCTTAAAAGTGGTCTTTATCATTATTTTTGGTTGAAAGGCATGTGCAATACTATTTATAATCAATAAATTTGTTTATAAAGGACTCATTCATATATGAATCTATGAATTTTTAATGGAAAAATACAAGTTTGAAGCAGTTTTGAGTTATTGGGAGTCCTTGTCTTATAAGGGAGAAGGGTGGAAACTATGGAAATTATGAGAATAAATGTGAAGATGGATTTTTTTACTAGCTATTATAAAAAAGAATGATGATATGGATACTTCAACAAAAAAACAAAAAATAATTGATGATTCTATTAATGTGAAATTAATTGAGAAATACAAGAAATAAAATCATATTTAGGTATAAAAGGATGTTGAAGAAGTTGAAGATAATAATTATAACAAGGATAAAAACAATTGTACTAATAATAAAGAATAATAATTGGACCGATCTATATAATTTTATGAGGAAGATATTTTGTAATCACATCCATGGATGAGGAAGATTCTGAAGTCACCGAATATAATTAGTGATCAAAATCAAACCTATCAAACAAGAAAAACAACATATGAATTTACACTTAATTTATTTTATTCAAATGTAGATCTTAATGAAGTGGAAAAAGATTTTTAGTAGACGAATTGGTTTTAAGCCATATGTTTTTTTAAAGATCATAACCAAAAATTTTATTACAGAAAAAGGAATAATAGTGTACACATGAGGTGTAATGAGCTTAAACAAAATAAAAATTAAAGGGAAAAATAGATATACAATCATACTCACATCAGTGAAATCCCCGAACTGAAGATTTCCAGTTAGTAGCCTCTGTTGTTCACCATTCCATCATCCAAAAGCATTATTTGATGTAGTAACCCTCTCCTTGTGTGAAGAGAGACCGAATTCATCATCTCCTGCGTGCCCTTGGAGATCCTTTCCACCTGTAATATTACTCCTTGATGAAGGCCTGATCTCTTTTACATCCAAGTGATGTCTCAAGCATGCAAAATATTAAATAATCAGCATAACATCCCATCTGTGAAACAATATCATCCCAAGCAAGCCTAATATCCAAATGACTCCCCGTCAATCGGTGCTAGGTTTTAATCCATAAGTAAAGAGTTGGATCGTATTGGAAAGAATTATACATGGGATCAAATACCCCATCCTAAAAACAAAAGACATTATTTTCACAATGTGGGGTTTCTAGAACAAGCTTAATGAAAAAGTTGAAGTGATAAGAAAAAATAAGGATTGGTGTGTAAATGGTTTTCATAAATTGAATGAATTTATTTTTATGTATCCTTTTCAATGGTAACATGTCATTAAAAAATATGAATCTTTATTTTTATTTCCGCACATTGAGGCTACAATATCATTAAAATGGATTTTGAATCCACATTTCTGAATGGTTATCTTGAAGAGGATGTTTATATTGAACAACATTTTAGTTTTTTTAATGAAATATGAATGTTGTTTGTGCATACTATACAAATACTTATATGGGATAAAATGTGATCTGAGTTTAGTGTTTTCCAAATTGGATACATGCTTAATGAAGATGAATATCAATGAATGAAGGGTTTACATCAATCTTAACATTTGATAAAATCAAGATTATTCCCTCATTTTTATTTTTTATGTTGATGAAATTATATCTATTAGAAATGATGAAAGATATTGTGAATTATTTTTTAAAAAAATAATGAAGGTATTTGAATGGTACATTCATAGAGAAATGAAATAAATTCTTGGGTAACATTTATATAAAAGGATGAAATAAATTATTAATTCTCATGAAAAGTATGAAAATGATCATATTAAGATATTTTACATAGAAAACTCAAAAACTATTTCGAAACTAATATCATTGATAAAAAGTCGTTAAAATATGGATAATTAAAATAAGGTGATCCAAAGGAATTTTGAATACTTATTGAAGGATTTTTATATTGGACTCCCTCAATACACGACATTGTTAATGTTGTTTCCTTATTTAATAGATTTCAGAATGATTCAAAATAATAACATTTACTTGATGGAAAAAATAATTATGACATACATCAAAGGAAAAAATAAATTTGAAATCTGGTATGGTAGCACAGAAATTATTGAATTGTTTGGGTATTTTGATACAGATTAGGAATAAATATTAGAGAGGGAAGATAAACATATTTAGGAGTTTTCATTTTGTGAAATAATTGTGTTAGTTGGGATTGATGTAAAAAAATTTAGGAACTCTCATTACAAATAAAGATAAATATGTTTCTTCCCCTGAAGCTACTACCCAACATATGCGGTTAAAAACTAAATTGGATTATTTACTTGTTGTAGTGAAGTTACCCTTGCTCTTAGGTTATGAAAATAAAAGAACAATAAAGGTCACCAATATTCCTATTCAACATTATCATTCAAAACATATAGATATCAAATATCATTTAATTTAAGATGATTCATAGAAAAATGAATTGAAACTGGAGTATGTTCCAACATCAGAACAAATTGATGACATATTTTCAAAACCTTTAATGAATGAATAATTCTCTAAATTGATGTCAAACATTAATTTATACCCACTTTTTCTTCATGGTTGAGGTATCTGCTTTCCCTCTCTTATCATACCTTTATATTGTTTTGAAAAGGGATATAATTGTTTTCATCAATCAATGTATTTACGAAAAGTGGTAGTTGTGTGTAAACTATGAATCCATAATTGTTTTATGAGTGAACAATTATAACTGTTTATTAGAGTATTTATATGAAATAAAATTGTTTTGTATTCTAGGGATTTTACAAAAAATTTGATAATGATGACTATCTATGAAATCAAATATAAAAAGGTTGTAATAATCAATAATTTCAAATTTCATGGTTTTTTTTATTAATGCTTATTGTTAACTATAATGAGTTAACAAACATAGGATTATAATTATTTATAAGAAATTCATTTCATGAGAAAAAAATGTTTACTGATTTATGAAACTTGGGTGACAACAAAATCCAAAGTGGAAATTGTTAGGACTAATCATATGATGATGGTGGTGGTTTTCCAATACTGTCATTTTTTCAATGAATTATTTTTTGTCAAAGAATTATACAATAAATGGGAAATCAACTCAAAAATATTTTGGATGATTTATTTCCTGGAATAAAATTTTGATGGGAACCAATCCCATGAGTTCATACCAAAGATAATCATATCCAGATCGATCGTAGTAATAAAAATTGGATTCGGGATAAGAATTAAAGAGACAAGATATTGAGAATCATAATTAGAATGACTGTACTAGGAGTTATCATATCCATGTGGATGAATAGGAAGAGATTTATCAAATTGTAATGGAATTGTTATACTGATATTCATACTCAAGAATTGTATCATTTGATCATCCATCATATGAATAAATAAAAAATTTGTACCCTATAATGGTCGTACCTAGAAATGGTCATAATCAGAATGATAGTATTCAATAACATAATACTTTTGAAAATATTAAAAATGATGAGATGGATAATCTTTTGAATTACCAAAAGAACTGATAGATGAACTATGATTTATTTTCATTTAAATTATTCATGTGGGTCAAGAGGATTTGGGATGCAGATGTTTTTTCAACAAAGAAAATAGAAAACATGATGAAATGAAGTAGATGACGTGTATTTAAATTCTCGGAAGAACCTTTGTTGAATTAATTACCAAAGGAGAGATCAGAATTCAAATGAATGAATGTATTGGGCAATCAGAGTGGTATCCATTAAATCATAAACCTTTTTAAAGATGGTATAGAGCATGTTTTGAAAAATTTGATACAAAAAAGTAAACCCATGAATTGAAATCAGACAAGAAATCGAAATAAATTTTATTAGAAGAAGTGATGATTGTAAAAGAATTGAGATTCTTTGATAATATTTTATTTTTTCAAAATTTAGCAATAATTTTTTGGGAACATTATAATAGAGTAAATATGATTATGTGGGGAAAATGTTTTGGATTCACACCAACTTAAATCAAGGGTCACCTATAAAAGGTGAAAATAACATTATATTTTTTTTGGGGACTGCTGTACTATTCATGAGGAAGAATCATTGAGTTATAGAGAGAAGAAGATTCTATATCCACTTTTATTGAAAATTATTTGATGTATTAAAGTAAAATAGTAGAGAAAATATCACAAAATTTTATTCATATTATCATCAAACTCAGTATTTTTCGTACTCAGGTAATTACCTTATTAGTCTTGTTAATTGATTTCACTTGATATTCGTATCTAGTATGATTAATTGGATCAGTATTTCTATGCAGGGATTTCCAGATTGATGAATAAGGATAATTGAAGTGGTGCTGATTCATCTCTGTCATATTATATCAATGATGTATTTTTTATACTAAGGAGAATCGTAATGGGAAGTATTATACCTAACAGGGAGGATCATACTCTAAAGAATCATAATGGGAAAATCAGACATAGATTTATATAGAAAAATCTAATAAGTTCTTACCTTCAACTTGGTAAGAAATTTATGAGGTGATTTTAATAGAATACATTTGGTAATTTTAATATAATCACAATTAACATTTGTTTTTACCTAAATTTTGTATTACTCTATTTGATCTAAGAGGGTGCACGAACTCTGTTGGTATTATTTACACAATGCTACATGAGTTAAAGTGTATATCCTATATGTTTTAATCGACAAATTTTTTGTAAATTTTTTTATCTCATAAACAAACACCTCTATGGACGTGTAATCTTTATGTAGTAATACATTTTTAGGTTATGAAATCTATAAAAAAGGATCATAATAAACTTACTATATAAAGATGTGTATTTGGTATAAGGGTATGATTTTCTATTTTATTATAGCATAACCATTTAAACTATTTCTTTATTTAATTTAATCCAAGTATATGATCATCCCATGAAGTGTTAACTTTTATATTGTATAACTGATTATTTATTAAATGGGGTAACTTTGACATATCATTACGTTGTATTTTATTTTCTATGGTTATATTTTTATTTTAAAGTTTCTCATAGGTATAGTAGTTTTCTCATATTTGATATTTCTAATATGTATTTTTCATTATATTCTAATGATATTGAAGATACAGTTTCCCTAATGGTGGTTATGGACCTTCACTACTAGCTGGATTCCTCATAATAGGGGGAGGAATTCCCAAGGTAATGTGGTTCTATCCCAACTTCGGAACTATGTTTTTTATCATTGGAAAAAACTAAAAAAAATGTTATTTGTGTGACTTATGTTGTATATTTAATTGTTTGGTACATTGGAATGATGGAAAATTTAATATAACGTGGTTTGGAATCGAAATTAATGCATATGTAACACTTCTATAGTGGAATTATATATTAACAAAATAATAAGATAATTTTTATTAGTTTAAAAATTTATAGTATTTTATTTAAAAAAACATATTGTTTTTTAATTATGGTTTATTGATTTAATATTTTCCAAAATTTATCAAGAAAGTGTCTATACATATATTATTTTTGAAATGTATGTTCACATGACATTTTGATTACTATATCTAATTAGAAAATTAATTTTTTTTAAATGTTTTAAAAAAATTAAAAATGTTCTAAGAAATATGTTTTTAAATGGGGTTTTAAGTAAACTAGTATTAATAAATATATCAAATGAATATAAATGGTTTATTATGTTGATATAAATTTTATTTGATGATTCTAATGATATGTAAAAATATTATGATTACAACTATAGACTGTGTTGTTAAATAAATAGATTGATTATATGAAATTTAATAAAATCATTGGATATATTGGGGTAATAGGAAACTCAATAACTAGTATAGGATGGGGGATTAATTTCCATGAATATGGGTCCAAAGAATTTAATAATTATTTAGGATGATGGTATCTGTGTTTAAATGGTAGAAATGATTGGATTTATATCCACCTATTGTCGGTGTTTGATCCCAGTGATTGAGAGATACCACTCTTAATCATATGAATAAGTATTAGTAGTAATGTATTCCTATCATAAATTCCAATAAAGGTTGTTATTTGAGAGTTGTTTGGTATATGGAATTGTTTTGTCTCACATTTGATAGATGAATGTGAGTAAATTTTATATAGTGTTAGATTTATTTAGGATTGTTTTCCCTGAGGTGAATGTAATAAAATGAAGTTTTATTGGTTTCCTTTAAAAATATAAAATATTTAAGGATGTATTAAGTTGGATTATTGGAAGGCATGAATGTCTACAATATCATTATGTATTTTTTTATGATTTTGGACATGACCAGTACATGGATTTGGTGAATCATAAAATGATTAATTTTTAAATTATTGTATTAATCTTATGATTGAAGGATCAAAGGGAAATGATCATCTTATTGTTAATATATTCCTATAAGATGATTAATTACAATTACTTGAGAAGGGAACTATCAGTGGAAATGATGAAACTTTATGTAATAGTTGGTGTCTATTTAGATATATCCAATTTTCATATGTACTCTAAGAGTATTAAATAATTTGGATATGGGCTTAATTGATGTATAAGTTGTTTCTTCTATGTCCATTCATGAATTTCAATTGAATTTACAATTAAAAATTTGGGGATAATTAGGGTCTTAGGAAAATTATATCTAGATTGATGATGCTCAATTAATGTCTTGATGGATAAGTACTCCAAGGGATATTAAATTGAAAATAAAATTATCTAAAATTGAAGTGTATTATGGTTAATGTTGGATTAATCAAGAGCATTGAAAAAATAGGTATGGAGAAATATAGAAAATGTTTAACTTCTTCTGCTATGAAAAAGTCATCATGATATAAGACACCATAAATTGGTCAATGCTTTGATGGAATTATAATATCATATTAATCCCACGATAAAGTGCAATTATTTATTTAAGGGGGTTTTATGCATATTTTATTTAATGTGTAATGAACTTATGAGAGATAATTATTTTGAGAGAGGAATTAATTTACAATTAAGGGAATGTGTAGCCTAGTTTTTCCATGACACATACCCAGGGGATGTCCAATAAGAACTATAGTTATAGATAAAAGTTATAATAAATCATGATGTTTTTAGTAGAATATTGATTCATTAAATGAATTGTATTTTATTTGATGATAATGATGATAATAGATGATTCCTTATCTAACAGGTTGTTAATTATCATCCATGAAATAAAATGATGCGACATATGATATGTTTCAATTATAGGAGTCTGAGTCATGTGTGCTCTTGATAAATGTATGAACCGCAATAAAGATTCTCTTATAAGAATATGGAATATCTATAAAATTATTATAGGACTCATCATGGGAAGATATAATGTCAACAATTTTCTAGATGTGACAAGCATTATGTAGTGATGGTAGGTCACTGATTTGGTGGCATTCCTTACAATTTTACTTTATTTTAGGCAATTAATTAATTGTTTACTAAGGTTTCATTGATTAAACTATACAATTTCTCTGTGATGTGTCTATATGGGCCAGATATGTTGATGAAAAATAGTTGGTGGTATTTTGTAATGGATCAATCAAGAACCACAACATCCATAGATCCTAAAGCGAGTAATTTTTAATGAAACCTATTTTTTTGTTTGGGTTTTATTATAAATAATACATTTTATTTATATTGGTAGTCAGTTTTTTAATAAAAAATAATTAATTTATAGACAACACTATAGTTTAGTGTATCTTATTAATCACTTATTTTTGTAACACCTACTGTAAGTTTTGTACAGTTGAAATTTATGATAGTCATGAATTGTGAAACTGAACAGTTAAATAAGGTGAATCTCTTTTAGTATTGGAATGAAATATATAGAGTATGTATAGTTACTATGAAACTTCTGAATTTAATTTTGATTCAACAGTTCTCATTTCAGTTCAATGTGGTTTATGATTTGATTGGTTAGAGTTAAATTAATAGACTAAATTAGAATCACTTATGAGTGATACTAGTAATAAGGAAGATGTTTTGATGATGGAATAAAAGATTAAGGAATTAAAAAGTGGAATAATCCTTAAATGGGATAATATAATTAAAATATATCCAATCAATATAATTTGGTGTATATATCAAATCAATATTTAACCTCACATAGACCAATTACATTGATCAATTGAGTAAACCAACGATAGTAGATGATTGAATTTAATGAACAACTATTTATAAAAAAAATTATTGTGCAGTGACATCAATATTTGAGGATTAATTGGAGGTTGGAATAATTATGCATGGTCTAATAGAGATGAAAAATAATTTTATTATGGTATATATATAATCTATGCTTTCCATGTGTGATTGGATTAGGTGAAATAAAACAGGAGTGCAATTCATTGTATAAAAACATACGGTTGTGTGTTATGAATCTCATCATGTGGTATTTAATTAAAATAATGTTACCTTAGAATGCATTTTTGGGTAGTAATGATAAATTTAGTGTATTTACAAGAATATTATAAATCAATGTGTCTTATTCAATGGATTCAATCAAGTAGATGGGTGATAATTATTTTTGGGGATGAGAAGTCATATGGTTTAGATTTTCTAATATCCACAATCATAATGTGATTATATAATTATTTAAAATAATATTCCTGGAGAACTAGATCCTTGAAATTTATTAATTATTGATTTATATTGATGTTTGTGTGATAGGGTATTATATCAAGGTTCATCTTTTAAGATTTTAGAGATTTCAAAGGAATAAATTGACTTTAGAAAATTGGGGATGTGGTGATACTACTATAATGTTATATTATATTCCATTGAGTACCAAATGTGTGTGCACTAGGTACTCAGGAAGAATCTAGAGGGGTGAGAGTAGGGCCCCTGTTAGCCTTTAGTTTATTAGTGTCCAAATAATTGGTTATCGGTGGAAAACTGTAATGTCCTGGATCGACTGAACTCTAAAATACAAGCTGGACTGGTCTCCACATGACCTCATGTGTGCCTCCTCGATTTAAAAAGGTTTCTGATAACAGAGAGGGCCTATGGTCTATCTGTGGGAAACTATACCCTCATATTTCAGTGCATTCAAAATATTAAACAATGGAAAAGAGATAGAATAAGAATACATTAGGAATAGAAAATGAGGCAATGTATGTAAATAAAAAAAATTCCAATAAAAAACTAGAGGATGATGGATAACAATAATTAATACAATGATCTTAATTGTATGTCATGCATTTATTAAAATATAAGATAACAAGTAAACAAGGGATGACAGTCAAATAATTCATTCTACCACCACAAACCATTTTTTTAATTTTATTACTATTCCACATTATGGAAATGTGGGAATCAACATAACCATTCCTCAAGCATCCATACAACATCATAAAATGAAAAAATGACCAAAACTACTACAAAAAATATCAAGTATAGTATCATTCTTCTTCCCACAAAATTCGTAATGACAACACATTAATCAAGTATTGGAAGTAGCACAATTAAATTTATATACCACTTCAGTTATAATTCATACTTGGGTACCAAACGGTACCTGATTAGTGTGTGAGATACAAAACCTTGTAGTCCAAAAGAGACAGTGTATAGGTATATCTATTTCATGTAATAAATAATTAAAGTGTCCCATAAGGTGTAAATGTGTACTAGTAAACAATAGAATAATTACCAACTCGTTTCGGGTTCCTTCTTGGACACCCAGTCGATATCACCTTCTCTGGACTAAAAAGGAAGTTTGGAAGGAAGTACATGTGCATGACATAATAATATATAGAATTTTACTTATAAATGAAAATACCAGTGTATGAGAGGACCCCCATGATTTTGATTTATCTTAGAGGTCACATTTCAAGGACATTATTTAATCATGTTAATAATATAAACAAGGAATAGTTCAATAGAACTAGGGAAGAATTTCAATAATCCATTAAAACCCTTTGTGTATTCCCAATCCCATCCATGGTGACCTAAATAATATCCCCTTGGTTTATAAGGGTGTCTCTAAACAACCTAGTACCTTTGATTCCATCCATAGAAAACCAAACAACGTCCCTTGTATCCATAATGGTATGATGAATCTGATCCTATACCATGTATATCACATAAGGTACTGGCTATCTTCCTAGGAATGGAATAACTATAATTCCAAATAAGTACATCCTTAGTTTCTCCCGTAGGGAACCACAACTAGACATGATTATGAATAACCTCCTGGAGGTCCCGTAACTGCAATGAAAAAGTAACACTCCCAGCACATCAAGAATAACCAAGTGAGAATAGATATCTATCCATGGAATCCTTAATTTTAAAACATGTTCTCTCCCAGATCACATGATGTTGACATGGAAATCCAAGAACATATCTTAACATGGCATGACATTTATATGTAATGACATGCCATCAAATAGACTTTTCTATATCACATCCATACTATGCTATTCCAAATATGACAGAAAATCCAAGAACTATAGAAAATTTTATAGAAAAGGAACAATTAATTGAACTTGATCAAGTAATTAGTATGAGTTATAATATATAATGAATACCATTTAGACAAGTACATATCATCATTAGGGTTTCAATATAAATAGATAACAATATTACCTAGGTATAACATTTAATCCAACCAATAAATTCTGGAACAAGGCAATGAGAAAAAATTGAGGAACATAGAAGAATAAACATGGCATAGAATTAATATAATAAATGGAATATAGCATAAAGCCAATAGTTCACCCAATGTTCAATAGGCAATTAAATATAAGGCATGTGATAATCAATGTGAGTCATAAAACATGTTTTTTTAATTATATGGTGAGAGGAATGAATCTACAAGAAACCCATTTATTACAATTAAAATTGAAAAGTTAAAACATTCAAATAATGGAAAACCCACATATTGTAATTAACCATTTATGTAATTAAACCATTGGAAACACAAACACCCAAGGTGAGTGTTAATTTTAAACATGGGGAAAAGTCCATGGATGTTAGGCACACCCAATGGGTGAGGATGAAGTTGAATAGAACACCACATGAATGGTTTTCACAATATGGTAGGCTCCCAATTCCCATGAGAAAACATATTAATTTATTAATTAGGTACAAATAACGAATCATGGAGAGACTCCATTGAGTGGAAAAATGAAAAATCATTTAAAAAGAATAAAAATGATTGTAAAGATCCTAAACCACTAACCATATTCCAATGATGTCTCACACATCTGATATAAATATTTAATTAAAATGAGAATGAAAGAAAGTGATGGATGTTTTCAAACATTGTAAAAATAGGGAAAACTATGTTCCATCAAAATAGTTCAATGGATGGAAGAGAATCCTAAAAATAGAAGTTAGTGGAAGGGAGAGCTTTTCAATGTATTTTCTTTTTCTAACAATTAATGATTTGGACACCTTTAGATAAAGATTACATAAACCCTATAATGAATATTGGGGGATATCCTCATTTTAAGGTGGATGGAGAAAATTTCTGGAGAGGAGGAGGAAAAGAAAAGATGGTCTTACAACACTCATTAAGGGAAATGACTATTTCACCTTCAAAAACTGAACCACATGGTTTTACCAAACCTTTCTCTATCCTTGTGATGAATAGTTAGAGGTTACAAATTATGTGGAACTAACCATGTTTCTAAGGAACATTTTTTTGGTAAACCATGTATAGACAGCGTGTTTCACACCTGGACACCTACCTTTGTAGCGTGATTTTCTATTGGGGGCCACACTGTTTCAGAAAATACATGGTCTTAGTTTATAGCATCCAAACCATGCGTTCACTAGGATCAAGTGATTGTAAAACTCTTTTAAACTAATGAGGTACCTCATGTTAGTTTACAGAAGTCTAAAAAAACATATTTTGGCATTCCAACTCATAGAATTACATTCCAAAAATTAGTTTATAAAATGAATCATCCAAAGAGGTTCAGAAGGCTATTTCTCAAGAACAACATGGATTTATCAAAGGTAGAATAATTTAAGGGATGATGGGAATCGCTGAAGAATTTTTGGAGGTTGTGAATGAGAGGGAGGTCATGTCCAATGTGATTATTCAGTTGGACAAGTAGAAGGCATATGACCAGAGGTAAGGGAGTTTCATAATCCCGATGATGAGGAAGATGGGTTTTAGTGAATGGGTTTGTGATCTATGATTTTGTTTCCTCTCCACACCTTGGCTTAGAATCTTTATTATGGGGAATTATTTTGGTTTTTTCAAGATTATATTGGGTGTGTGACAAGGGGCCACCCTATCTCCCATAATATTCATAGTTGCAGAAGAGTCTCTCTCAAGAAATATACACAGATGCTTGGTGAAACATAGAATTTTTCCATATCATTCTCAATATCCGAATGGATCAATGTCCCATATTTTTTTTCTAATGATATTATCATATTTTTGATAGGAAGAAGGTCACCCCTTGTTTAATTTATTCACCTTATATACATTTATGGTAACCTAATTAGAGAATGGGATAACTCGAGGAAGAGAAATGTATTTATATAAAAGAAATGTCCAAGATGAAGGATCCAGAGTTTTTAAGATATTATAAGAATGTAATTGATGTAATTCTATATGATTTATCTTGTGGAACATATTTATAATTGGTATAATAAAAATGATATTCTCTGATGATCACATTAACCAAATTATTTTGAGTTTTCTTAACTGGAAGAGAAGGTTTCTTTCATTTTATGTATCGGTGGCATTTCTTAATAGTGTGATTTCTTTGATACTAATGCATGTCGGGTCCATTATCACTCCACCAAAGGGGATTATCTCAATAATGGATAAGTTGATGAATAGATTCCATGGGTGAGTTGGTCTGATGGATGACAGAACATTCATACATTCCATGTAGGTTCGTTTCTAATGGGATTTTATTTTTGGAGAATTGATGTGGCCCAAAATAATTAGAAATATGTATGGAATGAACTATAAGGATTGAGAATATTAGAAATTTTATAGGATGGGGAATATTATGGTGTTTACCCATGAAATTCATCAGGGGTTTTCTCGCTGGGTCGTCAGCTGAGAGGATATAAATTTTTTGAGGGATAATTTCTTGTGTGAGAATATGCATTTTCTGAGATACCTAAGATAGGACATGTCGGTAAGAGATTCTCACCAACACCTCATTCTGCGTGAAGCCATCATGAGAACGGAATATATAAACATTTTTAATGAAGTTGTGTTTACTAAGTATGTGTACCAAGGATACGTTACAGAGTCAAGATCTATATTCTTTAATGAACAAGATTATTGTAGATTGATTCGAAAGGTGGGGGGTTCACAATGAGTAGAGATCGCACGTTTAGTGTAAGGAGGTCCCCATGAAGATGTGTTTTCTGTTTTGAAGAGTGTGAAACCTAGCCATACCTATGAAGGATAATATACAAAAGAATGGAATTCTCCTAGACTCATGTTGATGTTTTCATAGTAACCCCAAGAGGAATCAGTAATTCATCTATTTTTAAAGGGTAAATGGGTGGTAATTCATTGGTCTATGAAGGATAAATGGGTTTATTACAATGAACTATGTACATCCATGAAGGTCTTCTTCATGAGTTGGTTTTTGGGTGGGGAACAACATGATATGGAGTCCAAGAACTAATTTATCATTGTTACAATGATATTATAGACACTATGAGATGCATGGAACAATGAAATAATTAATGTTCAACCACTTATTACTTTCCAACATGTGGTAAGGAAGACAATACTTCAGGAACACGGATCACTGGTTAATGGTGGACATCAGTTCGGCAGTCATTTCATTCTTCATAATAGACCAGTGGTATGTCCAAGATCCAAGGGTTGTGGGGTAAGATTGAATCCTTCGTGGAATGGTTTCAAAATTAATTTCTGTTGTTGATTGTGAAAGGGGAGATGTGTGGGAGAGGAAAGGTGTGGGATAATAATGGTTTAGTTATGTTTTCTTAGAGTAGCTTCCATGGGTTGGGAAGTTCATTAGGGGTGGAAGTTAGAGCTTTTCCCACTAGTGTCAGGACTTGAAAAAAATTCACATTGGTGTTTCAGAAGTGGAATCAGACTCTGAGGTGTAGACTCGAGCTTTGAATGAGAATGTTAATCAACCTTGGCAATTGAATTATCTTGTTCTAAGTTGTATCATGGATATTTCTAATGGATTTGTGGTTCTTCATACCCCAATAAAAGGCCAACTTTGTTGTAGTTTCTCTTTCTCGGGGGAGTAGTCTTGAAGAAGCCTTGGTGATATTTTCTAACATGATTTTAATACCTTGGGATAATAATGAATTTGTCCAAGGGGATTCCATAGGGATTTATCACTTTATACCTCTATGATTTTTTCTATTCGTTGTAGGGAACATTCTCTTTAGAATTATAAAGAAATAATTTATGTTAAAAATGGATGTGTTCAATTTCCAATAGCCAAAACACCTTACAGATTCAACATAACACACATCATAAAATAAATGGATTATCAATCCAACACTTTTCCTTACAAACAAAAACCTTTTAGGGAACTTAACTGAGACATTCTAACCCGATACACTATCACATCGCCGACCCCTTCACCTCCAAACTTCATCACCAAATGATCAATTAGGAATCACTGTATCACCACCATTTGAATTTTCGTTCATGATGTTCCTCCAGAACACCAATGACACTCACAACATAAGATTAGATCTGATCAGTAGTTCTAATATTAAATGATCCCATTTATACTAACCATGATGACTCTTCCATGAAAATATATATCTAAACCTTTCATTAAAACCATCTTACTATATAACATCAATATGTGGTTCCCCACTGATTGATAACAGAAAGATAGAGGGATATCTAGCCAAACTATACCTAGTCGACTACCCTCATAGAAACTAGAATAGATAGCTGGTGAATTTCAAAAGCTAGACCCACTGCCTCAATATGAAATAACCTAAAACATTCATCGATCATAAACACATTAGACTGTTACCTATTTTTGAGTGTTTCCTCAAGCCAATATTTCTATTTAAACTTTAATGAATCAACATAATCAAATGAATATTCACAACACTAGAAATCAAAATCATTATGGTTATAAGACACCCTCTGATCCTGAAAAATGTTAGGGTAACCCCAATTTCAATAACAAGAGTCCATGGAGATCATCCAAAGAAAATAAAATTAATCAATCACGAGTGATACAAAAGTACAAGCTGAATGTCTTACCTATAAAATATTCATACAAACCAATATAGTAGTTTCTAAACATTAAAGTCAATTGTAAAATAGCTGGTGTCCATGAGTCAGTCCCTGGTGTTACTACTTGGGGACCCAAGAATAATTTCGGGCTAACCCCACCTTATTAACAACCACTCTTATTGAATGAAACACTGATCTAAACAAAAAAACAATCCTAGGACTTTTAAAACATTAGAACCATTTAAAACCAATGATCTATCATTATACCTAGACAATTCCAAAATAAGTTATATAGTCATCCTTAATCCCAGAGTAACCTAAGTGGATTCAAATGGTTCCCAAAATCGACCCAATACAGTCCTATTACCATGAGGTAAAAGTGATAGTTACTTTCCCACCCAATCATTTTCCACCATCAAATGATGAATATTAAAACTATTATATGATGAAATCTTTAGAAAAATGATCTGCTTCACCCATTGATGCACCAACAACCCAACCATGATACATTCTCTAACTGAGACATCGTATCATCGCTCAAATTCAACCACCATGGAACATTCCCAACCAAGGGTGTCCTCATATTTTTTACATACATTCTATAATATTATTAGTGTCATTTATAGCATGAACTAAAATAAAGAGGAGAGAACACTAGCCTAAAGGAATTATTGGCGAGGGGGACCATTTTAAAATAAAATTTCCATGGTTGTGATCCTTATACCTGAAAGGACCATAACTGTTTCCTAAATGATTTATTTAATAGGGAAAATAATTTAATTCCATGCAATATGATTTATATTCCACTGACTATAGGTCATATGCATGGATATCACACATTATAAATAAATTAATAGAAGAGATAATGAATACCATCCACTCAGAGGTTCTATATTATATTCACTTTTATAACTATAAATAAGACTCATCCTTAGTCACATTTGTGCATGCGACAACATTAGGAAATTAAAAAAAATGACTAGACAATATGTCAAACACCTTATCTTTTTAAAGGATCATTTTTAGAATTTGAGGGGATAGATTTTTCATGATGCTCAAGTAACACTACTCCGAGGATAATTGATTTGTTAATCATAAAAACATCATATTAAATTATTGACACTAAAAACAAATGGTTTGATGTACTATTTAGTAAGATGAAGGGTACCATGTATCTCAGCACATAACACCACAATTTTTTATAAGCATAATGGCACAACTGTGACACAACCCATATGCGCAAACTACTATATGAATTGATATATTTGATGTCCTAAAAAAGTTTATACTGAAGTCTTACTTCTCTGTATGAATATTAACCCTACTTATGTCATATCAAGTCACCCATCATTGGTGATGAGAGAGAATGGTCCCACAACCTAACAAGTGGATGTCCATGAAAATGATTTCTTAACCTACTTGAACTGATCTTTTTATAACGATCACTATCATAAAAATGTTCAAAAAATATATAAGCATCCATTAAACAAGGGTTTCATTTTGGAATCTAAGTGTCCCATGTGGAAATATAGAACCAAATCATTACAACTCAGATGAAACCTATCCCATGTAATAAGAAAGGTTTCTAAATATCCTATGTTGATTACCAAATGGGGTAGCCTTTTACTAAAGCTAAAATCATTTACCAAAAACAAGGACAACCCCATAAAAGGTGACTAGTTTTAATGGAATGTCATTTAGATTCATACATTGGAAGTAAGATTCTTATTGAATTTCTCACATTCTATTTTAAGGAAAATCCACAGAAGGGAATCAACTATCCTTACACGATGATTAATAATAATAATAACACTCATGGTTTTATGTCATGGAATTTAACAAAAACTCATTTCACTCTTTAAACATTTGAATGTCATATTTTATGAAAACGGACACCCTTAAATAATGTATAATACATAACACTTATTTAGGCTACACCATAATAAAGAAAAGCATTTTATTATATAATACCCCCTCATAAATTATTATTCACTAATATTATATCACAATTAGAACATTATTATTAAAAACCGTTGTTTAAAAATTAATTATTTAAGATTTATGTATCATAAAAAACATCTCAATAGAGATAAAAATGTATTATATTAATTGAATAACTAATAGTAAAACTAAAACCACATTATATTTACATAAATCTCATATAAGAAGATTTGGGAACTCTTAAAATTCCGACAACTTAATACATTTGAGCACACCCTTGGGGTTAAGCACAAATGTCTAAAAAATGGAATGGAAACCAATGAGGGTCTCATTCATCCATTTTGGATTAATCAAAAAACCCATAAAATTTATGGTTTTAATTTTAAAACACAAAAAGTGGGATTATTTCATTACAACATTCCCCAAATGACCTACTAGGGTCCAGTTTCACATTTATGAAATTGGTTATTCAGTTCATTAATATGGATAATGTGGTAAAAGCATTAATAAGAAAGTAAAAGCATTTTAGGTAAAAATTTATCAACTTTTATATTTATGACAGGTTATAAATTGAAGGATAACAATATATTTTTCGGTTTTATGGGTTACCACTTCCCAATTTCATAAATTGTATATACATATTACAAATTACAATCATCTCCATATACATGCAACCATCTTATACATGATTTATGAAATTTAGTATTTTAAAAATTATAAAATAGTCCTTAGGAATTTAGGGCACATATACCATTATTAAATTACATGGGGGAACTATTATAGAATTTATAATGAACTCATATACCTTATATATTAAATATTATCTCCAAAAACATTTAGTTTTATGTCAGCTCTATAATAACCAACTATGTATTGATTTTATAAATCAGCATTACATGATATTACAAAAATTATATATATTAAAATATAATAATGGACATTACAAAAAATTAATACTAATTAATCCACAAAAATGGTAAGTAGATAAACATTCTAAATAAAATTCAAGTCATAGAAGATAAGCATGGAAAGATATAATATAAGCAGTAGTCACACAACTGTGGAATATAAGAAAAATATGAAAATTTAAATTACTAGAAAGTGATAGTAAAATACCAAAATATGCTAGAAAAAGTAAACATGTCAAAATTATTTATACATTTAATATAAAATATATTCCAATAAAACATGAAATAAAAATTTCTAAATTCCAAAAAAAACCTAGAAATAATCTTAAAATTGTAGGGAATATGCATGGATTGTGAATTAATACATTCCTATAATGATTCATGAAATTCATTATTTTTTCTATACAATTAAAAATGGTAAATACTATAATAATTTTAATTAGTAACAAATAAAAATACACTAATCACATATGGTGAAATCATAATAAACTGTAATAAAAAATAGCATGAACAAAAATCCCATACCTGGCCACATGGAAATTTCCACATACATGGAATTATCACTCACATTATTGATTATTAACCAAGTTATCACACATTAAAAGTATCTAATATTCAAACCGAATAGTAACATGAATGGAAAAATTTTGCAGATACTACATTGAAACATACTGGCTGGACTGAAAACTAAACCGGTAGCTGCAAAATTCTCCACATGATTGCAAGCATGCCTCCATAAGTTCTATAGGTCGATTACTTGCTGCGAGGCTCTAGCATGTGTTAGTGGGGAGAATATTCCCTCATATAGTAGATCATGAATATCATTAAACAATGGATAATTAATAGTGTAAGCATAAAATAGGAACAAACTATAGTGGAATTTATGTAAATAACCAATAATGTTAATAAACAACATGGAGATGTTGAATACCAATAGTGAATACAGTGACGAAAATGGAATTTCATGAATTTATACAATAATGAGAGTATAATGGTATATATTTTTCAAAGCATATATAAAATTCAATACAAAATATAAAAATGAGGAAAATATTATACAAAGTATCTTGCACATAGGTATATTCTTCTACCACCAAACTCCAACCTAATAGCACATCAATATGGCATCAGAAGTATCACACTTCCCTTAATATACCCCTAAATCCATAATTTCTAATCATGTACAAAATGGTACCTAAGTATAGATTGAGATATAAATCTCATTAGGATGGCACCAAAGGTTTCTAGGCCAATCCATTTCATTAAATAAATAAAATGACAATGGTTCATATGGTGTAAATACATATGTGTAAACAATTAAATAATAACCAACTCCATCAATGATCCAAGGTGGAAAACCAACCATTAAATCCTTCTTCGACTGATGTTAGATGACTGGATGTAAGTATCTGTGAAAGTCATAATAATATATTGATAGGTCCATATAATAGAATCAACCAATGTAAGTGATGACCCCATGATTTTGATTTAACATGGAGCTCACATTGAATGGTCATTATAAAAGAAAAATAACAATATAAATATAGAATGTTTCAAAAAAAATAAAGGTATTCAATCCATTAATATTTTAAATACATTATTTTAGTCCTGAGCTCATCCACGATGATCTAAGGAGGATCCCAAGGGTTACAACAATTTTCTCTAAACTACCCAATACAATAAATTCCATCCAAGGAAACCCATATGGTGTCCCTTGTATCACTCAAGGTATGGTGAATCTGAGATTATAATATGCATCTCATAAAGGAGAATAGGTATCACCAGTGTCATGGAATAACCATCATTATAAATGGGTCCATAATTTTTTTCTCCCCTTGGGAACCATCATTTCTCATGAATATGAATAACCGCCCGAGAGCTTATATTTCAAAAGCCAATGTATCACACACGTTTTATCAAGAAGAACGAACAGAATTTCATTATTTCATCAATGGAATCATTAATTAAGGACCCATTTTCTCTCCTAACCCATATAAATTGAGAATGTAAATCCAAACACATATCACACCATGTAATAACATTTATATGAAATCACATGACATCAAATAAACATGACAATGAAACATTATCACTAATACATTAGGACTATAAATTTAACTATAGTCACTATGGAATCATTATGTGCAACGATAGAGGGAATTTAACATGAGATAGGAATGATCATGGGGCGTAAGCCCAAAGGAATAACATGTAAACAATTACATTCAATCATTAAAATTTTAATATATCAAGATAATTAGGATACCAAGGCTTAACATTTAATCCATGTTAATCAATTATGTAACAAATAAATTAAAATAAATTGATGCATAGAGAAAAATAATATTGACATAGAATGAATGTAATAAATAGAATATAAAATAATGAAAGGAGTTCACCCAAATTTCAATAAGTAAATAAATTCTTTGAATTTGGAATTCAATGTGAATCATCAAGCCTGATCATTTAATTACAATGAGAGAGTCATGAAGCTCAAATCCAACCATTTATTCGAATTAAAATTATGTTTTTAAAATATTAAACTAAAGTGAAACCCTTATATGTTAATCACCCATTTAAAGAATAAACCAATGGGAAACACACATACCCATTGTGAGTTTCAATTTAAAACCTGGTAAAAATTCCATGAAAGGTAGGCACACCCAATGTGGGTGGCTAATAATAAGTAAAATACCCTATAATGGGTTTTTTCATGAGTTATCATCCTAATAGTCATGATAAAGATAACTAATTAGTTATTTATGAATTCATAAGGCACCCATAAGAGGATCCAATGGGAGGCACAATGAATAACCATTTGGATTGTTGTAAAATGACTGGAATGAGACTATACCACCAACCTTATTCGAAGGATGCCTCGATCATTCGATATGAATATTGGATTTGTGATAGAATGGACTAAAATGAATGATTTCTCGAAATCTAGGAAAATAAAGAATAATATTTTTCACCTTTATAGTGCAATTTGTCGATGTGGAACTAAGAAATAGAATAGTGCGTAATGGTTGTTTTATTGATGGATTTTTATTGCTTCCGATAGTGATTGATTCAGTCCCTCCTGGGGCAGGATATCAAAAACCTATGATGAGGAGATGAGGATCTCCATGCAAAAAGGGCGAGAATGAATCCAACTGGAGGTTAGGTGGAAAAACAAGGGATTAAATATCATTAATGTAAAATTGGTTTTTTATCCTCAAAAATTGAACCACGCAGTTTGGCCAAACCATGCGCCAATTGTGTGATGAATTGTGTGAGATCAATACCTAAGTGGAATTCACTATGTGGGATAGGCACACTATTTGGGTAAGTTGTGTGTAGCCTATTCACTTCAAACTTTGACAACTAATAAGTCCTCTTTGTTTTCTATTTGGGGGATTCATGGGTTTATAAAAACTATTGGCCCTATTATGAGCACCTGTACCTTGTGATTTTCATGTTCCAACACTCCTAAAAATCATCTAAACTATAGAGAGACCCCATTTTAACTTAACATAGTCTAAAAATAAATCATTTATATATTATATCACTTGGAAATCCATTATAAATTTCATTTTATAGAAAATACATTCCACCAAATGATAAATTTCAAAATTCTAGTGAAATTTCATTTGGTTCAGAACTAATGATGTTATAGCCACATGGTAGATGTTTGTTTCCATTATTTACATAATAACATAAAAATATATTTTGTTTAATTATTAATTATAATCACCCCCTCTTCTTATGACACACACAACCCATTAGCCCGAACTCCCTTCTCTCTATAATGTATTTAAAGATCATGGACCTTCACTTTTATCTAATTCATGATTCATTTGCAGGAGTAGTATGATATTTTTAATATAAATATTAAAATACCTATTATTATTATTTTATTTAAAATAAATTGTTTTCCATACCATATCACTTAAATTTGGGTTTTTATAAAATTCTCAGATTTTGGGATAATAATGACAAATCACCAAATGATTATGGATGTGATAAGTTTTAATACTATAAAGTTGTCAATATTTATCTTCTTAATAAATTTATTTTATGCATTTTGAGTGATATGGTAATCATTCACGGTCCTGTAATCAATAGAGACTTCAAAGGTTCTTATAGGGTTAAAATGTTATAGTTGATTCACTAAACCTTATAGAAGATTGATGAAATGTTTTAGGATTTTAGTATTACCTCAGGAACCCATAAACATGTCACCGTTGGTCTTGTTATTTTTGAAAATACCAAAAATGACATTCAATACTGAAATAAAATACAAGTTTCCTATGAAGGATTCTCATGATATAATTTACAATGTTTATCAAGTGTTATCCTGATAATGGATTGTGTGGTGATAGTTTAGCTATATGAGATAAATTAGAAAGGGAATAAAGTGGTTTATCAATTGGATAAATTCACATAATAGGTATATTTTTTGATTAGGGATGAGGTTATAATGGGAATACCCATTGGGACTATAAAATAATAAAAATAATCAAGCTAATGGTAATGTAATGGTTTTAAATATAGTAATATATTTTCTAGGGGTGATTGAAATATTATTTTACATAATAATATTCTATGATTAAGGTATCACTAATGGGTGATAATTGGTCATATTAAAATAAAGGATCTATTCTATGTTGAGTCCCTAAGTGGCCAACTACAGTTCCTTTATCTATATGTAATGTTATATATAATTAGGTAATGTTTTTATGAATAATGAAATAGTGTGTTTCAAAATTGGTTATAGGCTACATATTAGTTATACTTTATGAAATGATGACTGGTATAGTGGGTTGATTATGGGACAAATAAGACTCATGTAGGGTGAGAAAGGATCTGGAATTCAAAATATCAGAAGGAAACTATCCAATAGACATAAAATGGGTTATTTGATTCGATGAGATTATTTACTCTATAATTTATCCTAACTCATATGTGATACAATTAATGGGAAAATTTTATTTCCCAACAGTGGTCCTTGAAAGTAAGGGGCTTGATTTGTATATTGTAGAACCTATCAGTTGGTTCATTCATGAGTGTTAGTATCTAATACTAAAAGACATATTTTGATTTATAGTACCCCAATAAATGATATATATTTTATAGTCATTCTATTTTACATATTTTACACTATTAAAATGACGTCATGAAGTGAAAACTTTTGTTAAAACATTTACATGAATATGCTTGTCTTCATAAGGTAATTTAAATTTCACACCATCCCTAGGATTTATATATATATTCTGAGGTTTGGTTTATATTATGTCATTCCTCTTGATTCAAATTTATGTATAGATGGTCTATGAAAATTATTTAATTTCCCTTGATTCAGATGTTAGTCACTTTTTTGGTTTACAATGGACGTTCTGGTATTACTATGGTTTGATTTTATATTTTCTTATATGGTTAATGCTGTTTTTTGAAATTATATTTGGATTTGTAATTATAAAATGTTAGGATATTGAGTGGATCATTGATCCACTTTATGTTTTCATCATTACCATAATTTAATGGTTTTATTTGATTTATAGTTATTAATATTTAGAATTATTTATAAATTTAGGTATGATTAAATTTTATTATATCATAATTTTTATTATCATAAAGTATCCTTAAATTTAATTTCATGACAGTTCATAACATGTAATATACGTTTTATATTGATTTCATACTATAAATACATAATTTGGGACCTTAATATGTCATTTATTAGGATTTTACCTTTTTCCATATATCCAATTAACATTGCCATTTTTCCCATAAAACAAAATCATGTGTCCAAATATCTAATATAGCCGATTTATTATTCACCATGTAGCTGCTTTTCCTGATTTTGTTACTCTATATATTACGAGCATATATTGAGCTATAGAACACAAAATAGAGTGATTATTTTTATGGAATTCTATGAAGATTATGTAAATTTCATTAGAAGGTATCAACTTATGAATCGATTTCTATATTATTGAAAAATAGTTTTTAGGATTTCTGATACATGAAAACCTACATTATGAATTTTTTATGTGAATCAATTAAACTAATCGACTACATCGATTCACCTACATGGTCGATTTAGATATGTAGAGAAAATACATATGAAAAAAACAAATATATGAATTTCTAATGTATTTGAGTAAAATTATATATGTAATTATATCATTTTTAAATTTTCAATGTTTTATGAATTGAATCATATTTGGATTTTATTCTTGTTTACTACAAAAATGAAAACATTTTAACTAATTAAAAACTTATTATTAATTATTTTGATATTATGTGATTGGATTTTCATTATATTGAACATGTTTGAATAAATATCAAGAGTGTTATATCATCACCCATGAATCATACAGCTTGAATCTCTACAAATATATATTTTATATTTTACATTTTTCTATTCAAATATATTGTATCTAAATTGGTATTATTTGATATTAAACTCATTCACACTTGTTTTAAAAAATTTAAAATTGGTGTTATTAAATTTTGAAATTCTCCACATTTTACTACTTGTTTTAATATAAATGTTTTTTATTTCACATTTCTAATTAAAAATTTATAATTTCGTGGGGTTCTCTAGATTGGTATTGTAGATGTATTTTAAAAAATTAATTGAAATGATTTATTTTTTATGAGTTAATCATTATTATTTAAAATTTTATTTATGATTTTTGAAATATTTATGAAATAATAATATTTATTTTCTCTCTCATTTTGATAATATAGTATATCATTTTTGAATTTTAAATTCTCTGTAGTATCCCAAATTTTTTTATTTTAATTGTTTTAAAAAGGAAATTTAGATTTTCCACTCTGTATAATTTTCATTTAGTAGACTACTCATCCAATAATTCATTGGGTAGAGGTTTTAAATTGTTATGTGATGTTGTATGATGCATTTAGTGGTCTGGATACTATGATTTGTTTTACATTTTTCATTTTAAAAAAATTTCTCACTAATGATGGTTGATCTATTGAGGGTTGAATTGAAAATTCATCTATATCTACTACCTTGATGAGATTAGCTGATCCCATACTCAAGAATCAGTACTTGTTATTCACTTATTTATCTTTATTTTTCTCCATGGTTTCTTATGCTTGTAAAACATCTTCCCATATCACAAGTTCATTAACATTTGGTTTATGATTTTACATTAAAAAAGACTTTATATCATCTCGTTGTGACCCCTAGATTCTTTCGTCAATATAGTTTATATTGTGGCTCCCTGTATATGATTTAATTATTGTAATTCATCTGGGAATCCCTATTCAAAATTCATGTGTATTTTAATTGTTATTACACTAGAAAAATTAATTTCTATATATGTTATGATTCTAATTATAAAAAGAAATTATTTTACAATGACTATCTCTTTAGGTAGAGAGTCATAAGTGTAGGCTAGGTCCACATTGGACTAAACAATTGTTAAAAAAATGTATTATTTTATTCTTTTACTTTTTTATAAAAATTAAATTCCTTAATTAAAATTGTTAATTAATCTAGAAAATTAATAATTTTTATTAATGAATTTATCTAGTATATCCCCCCAATAAACAATTTGATATATCCTATATGATATAACAATTATTATCAAAGGTATTTTCTTTTGAAATTAATGAAATAATTTTATAAATATTTTTGTTTATATTTTGTTGTATTAATGCTTTCATAGACCTAAAATATATAATAAAATCATCTGTATGATATATGGAATGGATGAAATTAATAGATAGATTATTCTTAATTCACAACACATGTAATGACTCGTATTTTCCATAATTTTTTTTTGAAATTATTAATGAAAATTACGAGACTAGGCACTAGACGGTGTGTGATTTCCAGGCCTGATGTGGCCGAAATTATTTGATAAAAAATGTTATTTTTTAATAGAACACTTAAAAGAATTTTCATAAAAAGTTAAATGACTATTAAAGGGGTGCGCAGATTAGAAATCCAAGGTCATCATTGAGCTCAGAGTAGTAGTTTAACCCTAGGTTTGACTTAATTTTATTTTCGACAGGTCTTCAATGGAAAAACTCAAAAAGTGAGTAACCATATATAAATAAATTTTAGGTTTCAAAATACAAATAACTCATAAAATATAGCTCAAATTGGGAATCAGAGACAACTATTGAGTTTGAAATGGGGTATTTTCATTTGGTTAGCCATAACATTGGGAAACATGGTATGGATATGAAGGATTCTTTTTGGATTTAAAAGCCATTCAAATATTTTTATAAAAATATTTTATTCTTGATGAAAATACATGTTTTATTTTAATACACAATTTTTGTGGGATTCAGGGATATCACTAGAGGCCTATGATTTTTCTGAGGCAAGGAGATGGGGCTCTCTAAAAAAACTGTTGCAGATAGTGGGTTGAAGATCAATGACGAACATAATATTCAAAGAATCATTATCCATGGAAATAATGCGACAACTGTTCTTTGATGGTGATCGAACTGAATCGTGGTGGGGTGTTGATCTCTCTATGAATTATTTTTCTTTATTAGATTCAAATTACGAATATGGACTAAGACATAAATAGGATGATCCACAATTCGATCATTCATGCGGGATGTAAAATCATTGTGTGGATCGATGATATTATATATCTTGTTTATTGTCATTTGATTATTTATTGTTAAAACAACAATCATGAACAAATCATGGATGATATGAACAAGTCCAATATCTATTCAATAGGAAATTCATGTAATTTTTCACTTCCCCCAATCTCTTCATTCCACTTTCCTCTTGAATTTTTATTAGAGTATTGTTCCTCCATCGATTCATGGTGGAATGATCTTAGACTATAGATCTATTCTCATGATAGTGTAAGGTGGAGGAAGTGTTAGGATGTTTCCTGAGGTAGAGGCTCTATCCAGTATTGTCAGAGCGCAATAGGGAATGGATATTGGCCAGGTAGGGGAAGTAATTATAGGTGGGGTGCGTTAAGAATGTGCCACCGATAGGGCGGCTGACAGTGGCGATTGGACATGGTCCATGTGGGACTGTGTTAAGGAGGGGGCCTGTGATGACATATTCCCTAAGAAGTGACCAGTGGATATAGTAGTAGGTCATGATGGAAGAAACTGCGATGCATCCTAGATCCACATCGTATGGAGGACTCCTTGGTGACGGTGAATCCACATTACCATGTATAAGAGATAGGTTGACCACGTGAAATGTTTAATGGTGCTGCGTTGACTGGGGGAGCCTATTGGCCATGCGGCCGAGTGACCACATGGACCATAGGGACTTGTCCAGATGGGCCATGTTTAGTGAAGCAAAGCCGAACCGCATGGCATGGGACATGCTAGATAATCGGTCCATTTACAACATGTCGAGCCCAACCATTTCAGACTGGGATAAATTGAGTAGGTCTGTCTAAACTGGTCTGTTTTGTCGAACCAGTTTTGTATGTTTGGGCCGGGTTTGCCAATGGGTCGGGTTGAGTTCAACAGGTCAGGATAGACCCGCATGGGGCCTTTTTCAAAAAAAAAGGCCATATATTTCATATATATCATACTGTTGTTGAGTCGTCTATGGTGTTGGGATCCTTGATATAGGGTGGTTCTTCTAAGATGGATTAGTGGGTTACTCGTTGGACCAGTAGAGGTTGGTATAATAACCATGGTCCCATCATATGAGAGTTTAATTTAGGATACCATTCCCATCATAGAGTATGACCCATATTCTAGTGTTGGTTGTATCAATCGTGCTTCCATAGTTTAATCAGGTAGATGAAGCATGTATCAAACCAAGAGTCATGATCGATCCTCACATCAATTCATGGGATCATAAATTGGTTTTTTGGAAAATTTGGGAACAATATTTACATTTCCACACATCCTCTATTTAGGATGTTTTCCTTAGTATGGATAGGAGTCCCCTAGTGGTCCTTGGGCATGGATAAACCCCTATCTGTATAAATGAATAGATTATTTCAGTTCTACATGGATAGATCTGACAAGTGTTCTTCAAGAAATTTTTAGCAGTTGATTTTTGGATGTGATTTGGTGAATATAGGACTTAGGGGCTTCATGACATATCAAAACTTTGTTTGTTACCAACACTCTATGTGTTATCAAACTTTGTGTTTTACTAACACTTCATGTGTTATCAATTATTCATGGGTTACAAACTCTCCATGTGTTTCTGAAACTTTATGTCATTAGGATACTAAATGTCTAATAGAAATAATATAACTTTTTTTGACAATAGTGTTTCCATGGTAACTTTTGGTATACTTGTTCTCCATTCTTCTATCAAATAGCACGATTAGTGATATCTCTTGGGAAGAGTGTGCTACAAGCGGAACCATTTATCTAGAAACAGATTAGACATTCTGTCTCTGAGTTCTTTATGGGTATATATAGATGTTATTGTTATGTTTTCTATAGAAATATTCCTATATTGATCATAATATATATTCTTATTGGTGTTTTCCTTTTGTGTTATTTTTTGTGTTATTTTCATTACGGTGTTTCCTCTATAAAATTACTTTGTGTTTAAGGGTTTCCTACTGGGTATGTTTTTCTCACCCATGAACATGATTTTCCCAAAGGTATCGTGTCTTTTTCAGATCATAACTGATTTGATGGTGTCCTCGGTGGACTGAGACCATGTAGTTTTTTGAGAGGGATAGAATAGTTGAGGAGTTCCACAGCTGCTTTAGACAGTTGTTTATGTACATACCTTTCTTGTGGGGATTTGTATAAATGGTTTATAAAGTCATGTTCTATAAACATGTTCTTTTTGGTGATATTTTATTCTCATCCAGTTTTTATTACATCACATTATATTCCAATCATAATCTTTTGGTTGGGATATAGTGTTATACATGCATTTGGTTACTCATTTTTTTTTTACTTTTTACTAATTTGGTATTGGAGATGTGTTAGACTGTACATGTAGTTGGAAAAATGACTCCAATTTGTGGGATATTCGTACTCAGTGCTAGTCACTATCCATAGACATATTAGAGGTTGTATTTTGGTATTCAGGACATGGGACCCTCTAGGATGGGTTTTGATAGAGTAGTATTAGAGGTGGTCATTCCTACTTTAGTATTGAATGTCTGTGAGGATTGTTTTGGAATTTTTTTTAATTTTTTCTAGTTCATATTTTTGGCATGAAACTACAGTGTTGCTGAAAAGGAAAATGTATATGTACCCCAGGACATTGGAATAATGATTCTTTGACTTGATGCATGAAAGAACATGATGAAGGGAAAAATAAATTTATATCCATCACATAGGAATGATTTCTGTTTTATAGGGCCTTATTGTCTCAGCACACTAGGTATAACCATTTAACCATTATACATTATTTTTATAATATGTATTCATGATTATAACCATTGATATTTATGTAGTATGATTGATATTTCAACCTGTTTATTGATGATGTATTCTAGATGGGAACTAGTGACAAAGAAGATTTCTTTAAGATGGTCAACAGGTGGTGTTTTCTCCGGTTTATCAGTTCGTAGACGCGCCTTCAGTTGTCTAGGTGAATCCAGCAAGCCAAACTGAGTCATGGATGGATCTTTTGTAAAAAGATTGTGATACACAGGGTCTAAACATATATCATATTATTCTAAGGAATCAATCACCTAGGATGTATTTTCAACAAGACCTACCAATATTAGGTGAGTGATATAAGCTACAGAACAAGAGGTTTTTTCAGAAACTCTCAGAGCATGATAGTTCCACAAATAAGAGGTGTTTCTATGATTATTGTGGGAAGGGGATGTAGACTTGGGATAGTCCCAATATTCAGGATTCATTTAGTGAGGTAGTTGATAAAACTCCAATGAACAGGTCGTAATAGGAGAAGATAGATCTGTATGGCAACAGACGTGGAAATGGATCTGGGAAAGTAGTAGGAGGAGATTATCATTTTGATGTGTTACCACCACAACCCCCAGGTGGTCCATACTAGATACATGGAGTTAGATGATAGGGGAGGAGATAGTTGTAGGATGTCATTGAATATGACCCAAGGTATTTAGGAATTGATCAATATACTATCTATATCATTCTTTATTTGTTATAATAGATATGAACAAGGGATATTTTTTCCTACTCTTACAAATTATATTTTTTGGTACGTAGATATTCTATTTAAACCATAGACTTACCCTAATTTATAGAGACTACAACCGGAGGAGACACAATGATCACACAATGGCATTGATAGTATGACCTAACTCATAAAGGTGATAATTTTGTTTTGAATCTCATGGTAGTAGTGTGAAGACATTTCTATATTATTTTCAGTATGGACAAGTAGACACAGTTCATGCATAGATTTATTTTTATAGTCAATTTTTCCATTTTATACATGATAATAAGGCCATATTTCTCATTTTATCAGTAAATGGAAAATCCTTGTTCTTCAGGATGGACTATGGAATAAGAGGGTTCATCCAATTATAGTTCATCTTTATAGACTATCCCTAAGTATAGTGAATGTGTTGAGTACTTATATTCATGTAATTATGGTAGAGTATGTTGACGTATCCTCTATAGATAATCTATGTTTAACTACATATCATGAAATATAATTTTAAATTGATCTACACCCTAGGACGCTATAGAAATCTACACCAAAAAATCAGATGGTTCCAGTAGATCATGATGAGAAAAGGGTGTAGTTAGATGACATGTAGAGGAAGGGCTTTGTGAGACCCAATGTTCCACCAAGGGAAGAACTAGGTGGTCTTCATTGATCTTAGACATTTCAGCTTAGAGAATGGAGTTTCAATAAATCTAGTGAAGTTTGAGGTAGTGTTTGATGGGCACTCAAATCTTTAGAATTATATAGTAGGGTGTCGAGAACATATTTTTCTGTGATACATCTGAAACTGAGCATGGTTTTTCGTTATGTAGAGGCATGTAGTGATTTACTATGGTTCATGCAATTTTAAATCACATGACACGATCTACATGACCCATGAGCTTGAGATAGAATAAATAGTCTTCGCATTGAACTTATGGCGACACAACATGATGGGTGAGTAGTTTAATTTTTACATCAACCACAAGAGTCTCATGTATATCTTCTCTATGAAATATTTTATCATCAGTCAAATTTTTTGGATAAAATATCTCCAATGCTATAACTACAAGATTTTATATACTCCTAGGAATGGGAAGATGGAAGTAGATTCTCTCAGAATGAGATCTAGCTAATAGTTGTTGAACGAAGCATCAAATCAGTTAGCCTTATTACATATATCCATTGTGGATGGACTTGAATTATCTTATCTCTTGTAAATGGTTGTAACCCATATAATCTTTCTACATGATAGGGTAGCACAACTATGGGAGACTAACTCGGAGGCTATATATTATAAAATTTCCATAGGACATTCCATTTATGGATTTTAAAATTGTGGGGAGAACGTTGTTCTTTTCAAAGGATGCATGATCATACCATTGGCATTTCAAGAGGAGGTTCTTAGAGAGTTTCATGAATCACCATTTAGTAGTACATCAAGCTATGGAAATGAATTACAAGGATCTCCTATTTTATTTTTGTGGTTATAAATGAAACAGGATGTTTCAGTGTCTGTGTCTCGATGACTTACATATAAAAAAACGAATGACAAGCCTTAGGTTGAATAGGTTTTGAATCTACCCCCTGAGGTTTCATAATTATAATGGGATGGAATAACAATATTCGTTTTGTTGTGTTCACAATGTATGTCCAGGAGGCATGATTCCATCTAGGTGATCATATACTGACTCACCAAGTCATCCGACTTCTTTCCTTTTAGGGAGCAGAGTTCAGTAGAGTTCTTGGGAAACCTCTACGTGCATGTGATAGTTCGGATTCATGGAATTCCATTAATGATAGTTTCATATCGTAATACCTTCTTCACATCCCAATTTTGGAAAGAATTACATGAGGCATTTGGGACTCATTAATGCTTCAGAATAGTGTTTAACTCATAGGAGGAAGACCAGATTGAGTGGGACATTCAAGATGTGTAGAACATTCTACGAACATTCATGTTATGTTTTTTCCAACAGTTTGAAGGATCACCAAAATCAGTTTGACATTAAAGACAACAAAATCTACAAATCAAAAAAAAATTATTGAACCATTTTAGGATTAGTATATTAGGACCTATAGGTCACCACATTATTGGATAGAACCATGAGAGAAGGCACCAATGGGTCTGGAAATAGTGTAGGCGACTGTATAAAAGGTTCATGCACTCTAATAGAGGATTAACACTAAATATAGATATCATAAATCTCATTCTAACATGAAACGATGTTCTTTTGAGTTCGTGGAAATAGTTTATGTGTTCCTTTTGGTATCTCCTCGATGCGGGATATAGAGATCTCGGAGGTACAAAATGCAATCTCCAAGGTTCATCGGACATTTCCTAATGTTGTGTATAGTTGGTGAGCTGGACTACAACATAGATCTACCTATGTATTTGTACTGGGTACATGGAGTCTTCCTCGTGTCTCAACATAGAAGATATCTGCATGATTCATCAAATATCTTTGATAGGGGTGAGTTTTGCAGAGAACCCAATTCAGATGAAATATAGATAGAAGGATATACTTTGTGGGTGGTTGATTCCACTAGTTCCAATTTGGTGGAAGAAAAAAAATATCCAAGAGACGACATGGGTGTAGAATGGTCATATTCAAGCTCAGTGCCCTAAATTTTATGAGTAGAACATTGTTTTGGATTTTGGGGACATTAATCCCTAAGGTGGGGAGAATGTATAGAATCAAATTTTTGTAAATTAATTTTTTGGAATTATTTGGGATAATTTTGAGAATCATAGTTGGATGACATTTGACATAATGACCCAGTGTTCCTAGAATATTTTTCTGAAAAATGTTAATTTTTTAGTAAAAAAGACACACGAAATTTAAGGAAAAGTTAAATGACATTAAAATGGATGACTTGATCATAAATATTAAGGAACGATTGATATCAGTGTAGTTTCTTTAACCTAGGAGTGACAAAACATTAGTTGGTGTGGGACTTTAGGGGAATAAACCAAATAGATCGTAATCATAAAATGTAGTTAGATAAAATACTTTTATTTTTTAAAATTATAATAATTCATATATGGTAACTAGGATTTGAAATCTGAGACCATTATTTAGTTCGTAAGGGATGTTTTCCTCAGGTTTGGCCAAATGTCAGCCAGCATGGGATTGTTGTGAAAGATATTTTTTGGAAGTAAACATCATTAAAATATTTTAATAAAAATATTTCATTCCTGGTGTTGTGAAGAATTTCATTTTATTATGCAATTTTCATAAGATTCCATGTTATCAAAATAAACATATAAATCCTTTATGGCAAGGAGACATATCTCTCTCGACGAATAGTTGCAGATCATAGATCGACGATCAACGACAAACTGCAGATTCAATGGATCTTCACCCACAACAAAAATGTGATGACTTTTCATCATCCGTAATCAAATTGAATGAAGGAATGGTCTCAATCAATTTGGGATTTCATTTCCCTTATTATATTCAAATGATTAATGTGGACCAAAAAAAAGGTTGATCCTCAGTTTTATCATTCTTGTGGGATGGATAAACATTACAAGGATTAAAGAGATTATTGATCTTGGTTATTATTAGTTGATTGTTCTTCGTTAAACATTCTAACATGAACTGATATATGGAGATATGAATAAGGATAAGATCCATCCAATTGGGTGTTCATGTTATTTTTATCTCTTCCTAATCTCTATGTTCCTCGTTCCTCATGAATTATCATCCGATGATCATTGTGCCTTTGATCTATGGTGAAATGATTTGAGCCCAGGGATCTTATCCCATAGTGGAAGCCAAAGGAAATGGATCATACCAGTTCAGAAACAATGTGGTTGGGAAAGCCCGCTGACAGAGGTAGCTCAAATCTAGTAGGGGCCGTTGAGCCAGAAGGGGAGCAATAGGAACGGTCCATCGGTAGGGTGTCAGACGATGAAAATGTGATGAGTTCAAGGTAGGACCACATCAAAAAAGGATGAACACTATATCATAGGCCTCATATGATGGCCATAAGACCCAACAAGAGGCTTTAGCTAAGATAGTTGGGATGTGGTTTAGAGCCATGCCGAATATGGGATCCCACATCAGTTGTGAGGCTATGGGGATAGTTGGAGGAGGATATTCGACCAACTAATATTCTATCTCACACCACATTGAAAGGGGTGCTGACTGGACATGTGGTCGAGCTGCCGCAAGGAAAAGAGGGATGTGGCCTGGGTGGGATACATCTGATGCAACAAAGAAGGCTCTCGTGAAAAGGGTCGAGATGGAGAACCATGCTGTTCCGGTTGCTCCTAGGGTATGGCTTAGTGGCATAGGGGGAAGAGCCCACCCTTCCGAGCTAGTTCAGGCTGCCCCAAACTATCTTGGTTGGGCTCACCAGGTCTAGATGGCATTATTGAGTCAGGAATAGTCAGATGATTTTGTCAAGCTAGTTCTAGTGGATCGGCCTACACATAGATCAATCCCTTTTCACTTAAATGGCCAAATCTTTTAAACAACGCGTCTTATTGAATATTTGTCTACTGCATTATGAACCTTCAAATAGGTTTTTCATTTTTTTATTTCTTTTTGGGGTTTTATATGGATCATTAGAGGTTTAGAGTGTACCCTTGGTCTTTTCTTATGAGGGTTTGATTCATGATCTCATTCCCATCATAAAGGACTACATGCGGTATTATTTGAGTTTTCTAAGCACTAATTTGATTGTTGACTCTACTGGTTGAAGCATGTATCACACTAAGATTGATGCTTGGTCCTCACTTGTCATCCTGGTACCGTTAAATAGGGTTTTTGGACATGGGGTGACCAATATTTACATGAAACTAATACCTTATATAGGATGTTGTTTTCATTAGGTTGAGGAGTCCCCCTAGTGATTTTTGTGAGCATAAGAACCCATATCTATGTATCGAGATAATATTATTTATATTCTACATGAGTAGACCTGATGAGTGTGATTATTGTAGTATTTAGTCTTTGATATTTTTCTATGAAATTGTGTCAACGTTAAATGGGGGATACATGACTTTTCGACACACTGCCTGTTACTGAAACTCTTTTTTTACAGACAATATGTGTTTTACTAACAATCTGTGTGTTATTGAAATTCTACATGTTATCTAATCTTCATGTTTTATCAACACTCGATGTATCTGGGAAACTATGTAACTTTTTGATACCCTAGTGTTCTCTTGGGTAGATCTAGTACACTTTTTCTCCTTGATTTTATCAGATAGCTTGAGGAGTGAGATCTCATGTGAAGAATGTGCTACCTATATAATCATGTATCTAGTAGTGGATGATATTGTAAGGATTTTAATAATTTATGAGTATACATGTATATTCTTGTTATATGTTCTATATGCATATATTGGTGTTTATATGACTATATCTTCTTAGTGGTGTATTTATTTTTTGTTATTTATATGGGGTATATTTTTCATGGTGTTTCTTATTTGGTATATATTTATTATTTGGGGTGTGCTACTGGGTATTTTTTTACTCCTCCATGAAATGTATTTTCATACACAAGTCATGTCTTGTTTATACAATTGACACATTGATAGTTCCTAAGTGGACCAAGACCAGGTGGAGGTTGTAGAGAGACCAGACAGTTTAGGTGTGTTCATGAGGCTTTAGAAAGATGTTCATGTTCATGCCCATCAGATATGGTTTTCAACAGATGATCTTCTGGACATTGTATTATAGACTCATTATTTTTTGAGGGATTATATTCTGGGCCAGTTTTTCTTTACAGCACTTTACATTCCAATTATAATTTGTTGGCTATTATATTATGGTATGAATGAATTTATTTACATTGTATTTATTACTTTTAAGTATTTTTGGATTAGAGATGTGAGTATTTTTACATGTGGTAATGAACTTTCCACCCATTTTTTGTTATAGGCCTACTTGGTGACATTCACCTACACATGTACTATTGGAGGTAGACTTGGGTTGTCACGACATTGGAACCTCTTGGAAAAGTCATAAATTAACATTTATATAAATGATTATGTATACAAGAAGTCTAGAATAAGGGAATCCCTTAAATAGATAAGATTAGAACACTAGCTGATCAATGAAAAACATTACTACCTAACAGAGGTAGAACCAAATTATCTCAGAGGAATCAATTCTACTCATTATTTTTAAAAATACAAATTTTTAAATATGTAATATTTTTCTATTATTATAACTGTGTTCAATAATGTTTCATTATGAAACAAAATACATTACATATGGTAAATTTTACAATTTTCTCACCTTGGATCTAAAAAACAAATTAGAACCAATCATTAAATACACAATAAGAGTACTATAATTTTGGGATTGGTGGAGATGAAATAATAAATCATATTTTATATTGAATCACAAGAATTTTAAGTAAAATAATCCCCCTTGGAGAATATTTGGGGAGCCCATATATGTTCAAAGTGTCCTATGAGATCTACCTAAGAAATAGAAGTCAATGACTGTTGTGATTGATGAAGGAAATAATTTATATAATTACACATTGGTTAAAATCATCAGATCACTTCTTCAATATGTACATTAGTTAAATAATTTTCAGGAAAAAAATAATTCAAATAAAAAAGGTATTTATTTAAAATAAAATAAATATGTTATTTTTATATCATGACAATCTAATGAAAAGGAAATTAGAAAATGGTAAATTTTGAATACATTTAATGGTATTTATAACATGTTGGAGGAAAAGAAAATACTCAATTAGTGACAATGTAATGATCAAAATAATGATTGAAACGAAAATATGGGAAAAACATAAAGAACATATATTACAAAATATGAATGAATAAATATGGGACGTATCAAACATGATTATCCAATATTGAACAAAGAAGGGAGGGATAATAAATACAATAATGAATTGAAACATACTTGTCTTTTTTGAATGAGTTTCACCAATGAATCATATTTAGGTGATGAATTTTTCAATGAGAAAGAATAGTCCAACCTATTTATTAGATTAAAAATGAAAATGAGGTTATTAATTATTCATATTGTTGTTGTTTTTTTGATATTGATGGTTATAACATAAATGATTTAATGCAGAAAATAAAAGTTATCAATATGAAGTTCAGAAGGTTATTTTATTGTATAATGAATTAAAATTAGAAAATAAGTGTCTAATAAAGTAATGCAATAAATAAAATAAAGAAATTAATTATCATAAATAATATATAATAAATTATCATTACTTTTCAATAGTTTGGACTTATGATTATTTAGAGTCAATTCTGAAGGAGAATCATTAAATTATAAATGATGTTTTAATTTTAACAGATATGTTTAAGTTATAATCCATAGATTGTAAAGTTTTATAACAGTACTCTTTTTAGAAGTTCTTCAAGAAATATTTTTTATATAATGATTTAAAAAATTTATGAATGGAAATTATGATATTGAATATACTATTATATTCACTCAATAACATTCTTATAATAAGAATTTTATGCCAATATATTAATCAACATGATTACCTTATAATAGATTTGTTAAACTTATATGGGTTATTAATATTTATATTCCCATCCTAGTTTGAATTAAATAACATTGGTATAAGAAAATCCTTGTAATATAATATTTTAGGAAAAATTCCCTAGTTTTCTCAAAAATGCCACATTGTACATGGTTTGTGTCTATTATTGACATATGGCTAATGATGTATCAAATTTTCTCTTTCATTCCAAATTTTATAGAGACTCTATTAATTTTGGATATAACTCTGAATGAATGGTTATGATATTTTTTGAAATAGAATTTCAAAAATATTTTTAATTTCTTAATATTTATATTTTTAATGTTATAAACAAGAGAAAATCATTATTTCAATGCTATATAATATGATATGTACGTTTAATTTGATTATAATATATTTTTATTTTTTAAAAATGATATTTTTTGATTTTATGATAATATATATTATAAGATTTGTTTTATTTTAATATCTGATTAATCTGAAAATAGGTTAGGTATATTAATGATATATAAACATATGATGTTCTATGATAAATAATGAAATTAATGGATCATTTATGAATATTACACTAATTATCCAAGCATATATGGTTTCTTGATTTACCTAAGTGAAAGGTATGTTTTGATTCTATATAAGAGTCGTTCATAAAAGGTAAGAGGCACAAAAAATATTTTAAATATATCAATTATTTTTATACTACATTTCATCATGAATTATTGCATCCTGATTTATTGGTTTTGATGAAAAATGCTATTCTATGTGGAATGAAATATGTTTGTTATTGTTTATGATTTATGTTGATATATATGGTAATATTTTTTAGTCTCATTAGAACCCCTAATGGAAAAAAGGCCTTCATTTTTGTTGATTTTTAATGACACCCATTTCAAGGGATAAGGGGAACCTTACAATGCCCATAGGCTCCGAGATTACATGCCTCGTAGGATTAGGAGATTAAATGACCCAAAGGTGTTGGGGAATTCAACCAGACTATATACAAGGAACTACCCTACCCAGTATATGCATCATGATAGTAGCTCTTTACCTTCGCAAGGTCGTCTATCTAGGCTTCCCGTGCAAGAATGAGCTGGTCTCGATGGCATAGTTGTACCCTCTTATTCACACAAATCCATTTGTTTGTACTCTGGGGAGTGCACCAGCTATGAATCCTATTCTCGGGCTACTCCTCTTTTCTACTGTGTTTGGGGAAACTGCATGTCGCCTGAAGGCCTTGAGGTGTCCCGCAAGCTCTACTGACCCGAAGGCCTATGTGGCCCGAAATCCTTAAGGACTCCAATCCCAAACCAGTGGCGCAAATTCAATAGTTCTAGCTTCTACAGTACCGAAAATTATGTGATATAGTAACTTCTACAGTGCCTACTACTGTATGCGCACAATGTACAGATCTGCTACAGCACCTGTACAGTGTACAGTTCTTCTATAGTACCAACATTGTGTATAGTTCAACTATAGTGACCACTACAGTGCTCCTACAGTCCCCAGAAATATTCCTCAACTTAGTTTTGATCCTATGTGTTTTGGATGCACTTATGGATACCTCACCAACATGGATGAGGCTCATGTGCTTCATTAGAATGAATCATTAGATAGATTTATTTATTTTGGAATTATAGTTCACAATATTGAAAAAGTTTTAATTTTTTTTAGAATCTAAATGGTATATGGATTATATATTTTTATTTCAAAAAAATGTGATGGAATTTGTTTCAATCATAATTTTGATGTTCCATGAACACCATAACAAAATGGTGCGGTAGATCGGAAAAATTGAACCAACAAAGAATTAGATCAAACCATGGTTAACGAATATATTTTACCAAAATCCTGTTGGGTTTAATATATTAATACTATTGTATATCATTTTAATATAGTTTATGTTACAACTATGTTGAACAAATTACCTTATAAATTTCATAATGGTATATAAGAAAAGATGGTTATTTTAATGTTTTTGGTGGAACATAATTATATTTGAATTCAAAATAAAATATATATAAGTTGGATGCTAGAAATTTTGAAGGTATATTTCATGGTTGTCATACAGTCAAAAAATATTATTTATTTTATAATAAAAATACCATTACTATTGAAGAATATTTTGAAATAATGTATGATGAATCTTTTGATGTTCAAAAATTTGTTTTGGAAAATACTGAAGATAATTTCTAGGAATTGTATTTATATGTAGAAAAAACTCATGAAAATGTATATATTGTGGGGGATAAAAATTCTTCTCAATTTGATCTTAGATAATTGATGATTCTTAAATATCATATAATTGAAAATTATATTGGAAATGATGGTTCTTTAATGAAAATATGATGGAATACTTTATAAATCATTGATAACTCGACTTTCTTTTCTGATAAAGTTCATAATAACGTTTATGATGTTTTAAATTATCCAAATTGGATAATTTCAAAGAAAGATGTGATTAAGAAATATTTTTATAAAAAATATTTGAACATTATTGAATTTTTTATGATAAGAATGTAATCTTAACTAAATAGATATTTAGATATAGGGTGGATGAGTTTGGAATTACTATTAAACATGAATCCAAACTTGTTTCCAAAACATAATCTCACGAAGAAGATGAAGACTATGAAGAATAATTTCCACCTATTTCTAGATAGATGAAATTAAAATTTTATTATATTTTTTAGGTTTTAAGTTTAATCAAATGTATCTTAACCATGTTCTCATAAATAGTTTTATAAATAATGATTTTTATTTTAATAAAAAACATTATTTTGAAAAAGTTCAATTTCTGAATGACGTATTGAAATTATTTAAACCATAGTATTCATTAAATTAAGAACAAAATTATCAGTATGAAAGAAATTATTTATTTGTATTGAATTATGGTTTTAAAATGGGTAATGTTTATTCTAATATTTTTATTAAAATAATTCAAATGATATTTCAATTGTTCAAATTTTTTATGGTGATTTGGTTTTGGGTTCCTCTTGTTAATATATTTATATTGATATTTATTCATTGATTTCGTCCGAGTTTGACATGATTTTAATGGGTGAGGTAAATTTATTTCATGAAATTCTAAAATTCTAAAATAAAATATGTGATCATTTTAAAAAATATAAGTATACTAAAGTATTGTTTAAATGGTTTAGTCTCTATTCTAATAAATCTATAACAAATAAAATGGTTACTAGTAGTAAATTTGAAGTTAATTATTATATAAAATATGTTGACATTATATATTATATAGTTATGTTAAGTACAATCTTTTATTTAACTCAATCTATAATTGATATCATGTTTACTGTTTCATTGTGTGGAAGGATTCTTGATGATCCTAAAGAGAGACATATTATTTATGATAAAAGATTAATAATATTTCTTAATATAACTATTAACATTGGTTCATTTGATTCTTAATATAGAATTTTCAATTTAATATCCTATTATAAATATAATTTAGTATGCAGTAAAATTGAGAGAAATATAACATCTGGTATATATTATTTTCTTATAAAAATATTACATTTTTTCTCATATAATAATAAATTATCATTTTCATTATATATTACAGAAGCTAGTTAATTATCTGCTTCTAGTTGTCGTGTTCAATGTTTATGGACTAAGAAAGAAATATTGGATTTTTATATTTATATTAAAAAATATCATATTTATAGTTATAAAACATCAATACTCTATATTTCTAATAATACTTCAAAATATCATACAATAAAGCATATAGATGTTACATTTAATTTTATTAGACTTCCCTTGAATGAGGGAGATTTTGTTATATTGTTTATTTGAAAAATAAATAATTATGAAAATATATTTACAATGACTTTAAACTTAATTTATATTACAAGTGTTAAATTCGATATTTTCCTAATGAAATATTAATTTTTTCCTGATTTAATTTGTTAGTGGGGAGTTTGAATATGTTTATATGATGATTCTTCTTAATATAGATGGAATATATGAAATTTTAATATTTCTTTTAGATTCATATTACATTATTTTTTAAATATTATTTTCTTATTTAAATATTTAACACCCATCATACATCCTAGATGATGTTTTATTACTATTTAAACCTTAATTTTTCATAAAATTATATTTCATAAAATATTTCACATTATTTTTAAAAAAAATAGTTAGAAATTATTCTCACCACATTTATGTCTATGTTATAATATCAAATTAATTCACAGTGGTTCTAGGATATATGTCTTCAAATATGAATTTGTAATATAACATTTTACAATAATAATATTATGTTTAAATGAAGAATTTTTTTTAATGATTATTATTAACTATTTTAAAGGGGGAGGAGTTTTTTTAAAAATTAAAAATTATTTAGTAATTATAATAAAGGTGGAGATGGTTTTGAAAATTTTATTTGGTTTTTTAATTATAAAAATTATAAATAATTGTTTATATCTAATTGAACCACATTCTATATGGATAATTAAAATTATTTAATTGTTTTCTTTCCTTTTAAATTTCTTACTAAATTTAGTTGTTTGAATACCTTATGTTAATTGCTTATATGAATCTCTGATTTTGGTTTTCTTATGAGTTCAATTAACATACATAGATAAATTTTATGACATGAAAATTACATACACGAATATATATAAGTAGTTTGGGTAAATTATATAGTATATTCTAATATTTTTATATTTTCATTTTCTTATGTGTTGTTTCATATTTTTTTACTACATGTTTATTTAATATATTTGAATTGTTTTAATGACTTTAAAAATTAATATTAATTAAATCGAACATATTTTATGTGATTTTAATTATATTAACTTTTTTTAAGAACAGTAAATATTTTTATATATTCATGCATAAAACACACAACTCGATTTTGGAAAAAAAATTAACTATCTTATGTTATTTTTATGATTTTAATTTTTCAAAATAAATGTTGGTCTATATTAAAATCATTCAATATTTATAAATATTTATAATTTAGTGTTGTTAATATATGAAATTCCAAATTTTTTTTTATTTTTGAATGATATATATTTAATATTATATTTCGAAATAAAATTTTCAATTTTAATGGGATTTAATTTAATCTTATTATTTAAGTCTTATATTAAACTATTTAATCAAATTATTTATATTTTTTGATCAGACATTATTATTTTAAATTTCTAATTTTGAGGTGAGAAATATTTATGCGATGATAATTTTGTTTTCATATATCATTCTTATAATAGAATATATAATTTTTGAATTTTGATTACCCTAATATCTCTCAACATTGTTGAGTTAATTTCTAAAAATTATGAGTATTATTACATTTAATTGTATAGAGTTTCCAAGTAATAGGGTACTAATTAGACAATTATTTGATGATAGATTTCATATTTTCATGTGATACAATGCAGGGAGTGGCGTTATGTTTCCATTGTGACATTATGTACATTGTACATATACAAAACATTTATCACTACTGCTGGAAATTATATCAAGGGTTGAAAAAGTCATATTCGACTTGTACTACCATGATGAGACATGTTGATATTATACTCAAGAAATAGTACCTATAATTCAATTTTTTTATATATTTTTCATCTTAAGATCCAATATTAGTAATACTTATCAAAATATATCATGTAATTTACATTTTATTATTCTTTTACATACAAAATATAATTCTATCATCATGTTGTTAATACAAGATTCAAATAGTAGGACCATTAGGGTTGTGTCTCCAAATATCTAATTGTAGGGTTATAACTGGATTATAACTCCCTATACAAAATTATAGTGTCATATAGTTATACAACCACTAGAAAACATAAGCTGTAATTTTTTTATGATTTACCATAAAAAAATATTAGTAAACAACAATTCTAATACGAAGAATAGTGGTATAAGTGAGACTAGGATCACTTTGGACCAAACTTCTATAAAAAATATATATATTTTTAATTTTTTTGTTTTGTTCTTCAAATTAACTCCATTAAATAAATTTGAAAAATAATTTTTATAATTATTCATCATCTTTAATTTTTTTAATTTGGTATATTCAACCATTTCCCTCAATATACTATCATTAATCACCAATCTAACCTAAAAATTTGGATATTTATTGGCATTATTTGAGGCAAGTAATTCTAGACATCATGTAGTCCTAATATGAATATAATAACCAAATTGAATATCTCCATATTGATTATCTCTATTATATTTAAATTAATAAAAAAACACACCTTATATATTATATAATGTCCTAGGGGGGCCATAGGTCGTATCCTAGTAAGTCTTATTACTCACACCCTTCATATATATTGCAAAGGACCATAAGAATTCATATTATTTTGTAGGTCAAGACTAAGACTACTATAATGATGATCATTTAGGGGTAGATTAATAGATATATAGAGATAATAAAATGGTATTATTGAGGATTTTTATTGAGTTTCCTTGTACATACTATTCTTATTTTATTTATAAAATATATATAATTATATTATTTAGTATTCATGTTATTTTTTATGACTCACTAGTAATTATGCGTGTTCATTTTATGAAAAATAATATTTTATTTTATTTAATAAAGAAGTATTTTTTTAAAAAAATTACACATATATATATTGATATTCAAATTATGGATTTTAAATGTTTAATCTATAATAGTATTCTTATGACACAATGCATATAGTCTCCCTACATATGGTCATAGACACAAATTTCTAGTTGGTTTCCTTTTACATATGGGGAGACATGCATTAGGTAACAAGTTATTACACTAGTATGGTCCATGAGTGGGCTTAGGGTCAGGGAACATTAAATTATTCAAAAATATCAATAAATTCATCTATATCCATGGTTTCATACTATAATATATACCATAATATGAGAATATAAACCATTTTATTAAAAACAAGTTTTATACAATTTAAAAACTAGTTCTTTTTGGTGTCAAATATTATTATATTTTCAATCAAGATAAAATGAAATAAAATAATAAAAAATATTTAATCAAAAATAATTTTGTATAAGTTAGATTATATCAAAAATATATTTCTCTAATACCGAAAAATGTTCAATACCTTTATTATAAAACCTATATATCCCTTTCTAAATTTATTCTAATTTATAAATTATTTGTACACATAAAAAATGATTTAACCATGTAAAATTGTTGTCATTTTCCCTTTATGAAATAAAATAACTGATTATTTTAACACAAATACAATATATGGACTCTCAATGAATTTTTTTATTCCCCTTTCATTTTATTGAAAGATAAAAATCCAATTTCTCATAATTTGATAATAGAATCATTTCACTTATTAATTGATATCTTTTTTAATTTCATAGATGTTGAATAATAATATATATGTCCTAAATTTTTTCTTCTTCATGATAAAACAATTACCATTACTATATGATACTATAATCCTTGGAATTTATCATGTAAATATAATATCATGATCATGTAGCCTTAAAATATATAAGATTGTTGATATTTTTTTATTTTTTTTCATGTTATTTTTAATAATGAATTGATGAAATAAATCCTAAAATAATTAAATGATGATTTATAGATCCAAATGTAGTTTGAGTGGTGGTATTTAACTCTTAATATCATTATAATTCCATGTTGAATGAAGTATACTAATGCGACCCATAGTTCCCTTAGTAATTATATAATGAATAAATTCATTATAAACATCATACATACCACGCATTTCCTTTTTTCCAAATCCATATTATGGTTTTCAGTGATTCTATAAGAATATTCAATTCAATCATTTTTTTCAACATAGGATTAATGAAAATAAGTTAGAATGAAAAGTTATAAAGTGAATCCTTTTTATACATACAATATTTTTATTCATCATATTTATTGTCTTCACTAGTGATTGTCTTATGATTAAGTGGAAACTACAGTACATAAAAATGTAGTCATTATTTTAATAACAATTTTTGTGTTTGAGGTTAGCTGGATAAATTATGAATCATTATATTTTATCATTCCACTCAAATAAATATTTAACATTGTATTATTTTTTATTTTTATCAATAGAAGAATAAATTTTCATATGAGTGTCTTGTTTTTCATATTTTCCATTAATTAATATTATTTAATATATTTCAACTTAAATAATGAACCAATTTATAAATTGTATATATTAGTCTCATAGGATCCATATTTCATAAAATATTTTTTCTAATTAATATTATGTATCTTTGTTTAATTATTTATGTTCATCTTAAAGTCAATTATGTCAAATATAATTATAATATTCTTTTGATAGAAAATATAATTCAATAGTCAATTATATGGATTATATTTACTCTATTTCATTGGTTCCCAATATTTTAGAAATACCCTAGAAAGTGTTGTATAATTATTATGTAACATATAGACATACAACCTTTAGAGTTACAATATTTATTTCACCTTTAGAAAGAAAATTATTGTACACCTATTTCTATTTTTTTTATAAATTTTGAATGATAGTGTTTTTGGAAAGTAATAAGTTATTTAAAGATATTACACCTTGTAATTTAATGGGATCAATATTAAATTTCAATTGAATAATATATATTTCATGTATATTGTATCTTGTGAATTCTATATTATTGGGATGATTTTTTTGATTTAATCTATAGATTGTTTTAAATAACCTAAAATAACATCCTCTAACATTGTGAATTTTTACAGTTTTTTACAATGGAATGAATTTTTATGCACAAATTTAGTGTTTTGAATTAAAATATACATGCATAAATATATTAATAACAAAAAAATAGTATATTATTCTATTTCATTTACATGTTTAAAATCTTGTGAAACTAAAAATATACTTATGAGAATCTATTTTATGATATCTAGTTAGCCCCATATTTTTAGAAATATCAATGGTCATTAGTCTAATAGACATATCGAATAAAATACCACTATGATTTAATCATTACTCAAGGGTTATTTAAAATTATAATATATTAATATCATTAAATGTTTCTAAATAATTATAATAGAATATGTACTTTTAGTTTATGACCATGTAACAAATAGTATTTTTTGAAGAAAAAAATTAAATTTCATGTTTTATAATAATGTTATAGTAAATATATTTATTAAATGACATTATATAGTAATAAATATAAAAATAAATTATACAAACCATAAATGAATTATTAAATAAGATATATTCATGAATAAAGGGACAATTAAACAAATTAATAGCTCAGAAAATTTAAGCATAAAATATAAAAAATATTTAATAAATTATGAATTTAGTAATTTCATATGTCATTGAAAATAAATATTAACCTCCCATAAAATATTAATATAACAATTTAAATAATATATCTAAAATATAGACACATCATATATTTTATTTAAAGGGTACATGTATGAACACCTTAATATTAAAATATTGTATTTATAAAAATATGAAACATTCACATTTTTGAACCCCATATGTACATTTCTTTTTAATAATGTGATTAATTTACATGTTCGTATATATTATATTTATTAAAACAATGATTTATTATAACAAAACAATGTTTGTTATGGTTAAAATAATATTATAATAAGCAATAATATGATCAAATATATTATAATTTAAACTATTTCATTTAATTAGTGTATACATTAAAATTTTAATTTTTATCAATTTAAATAACACATATGATACATTAAAATTTTTATATAAACTATTTAAAGAAAAATTAAAAAAAATTACTCAATGTGAAATAAGGCATTTAATATTAAAAATAATAGGAAATAATTATTTAATAAATATTTCATATAAGTTTAATTACTAATTATTAATCATTAATAGTTATAAATTTAATTTAATAATCCCTTCATAAATTGAATATGTGTTTCAAAATTTAATTAAACAATTTATAAAATATATTCTATTTGATAAAATTAAATTTAAATACATATGTTATATTATAGACATAAATATTCCTTATATCCTTGAATAAGGTACATGAAAAGATTAATGATAATTATGTAATGAACAATGATATCTCATATTATTTATATAAATTTTCATTTTAGAATTTACAGTGATATGACATAATGATTTTTTTAACACATTGGTAAATGTAATTTCAACATTATCATTAGTAACATTACAAATATTAAAGAAAAATATCACTATATAGCTCCCTACAATATTCAATGGCCATAAATTTCACCTTTAACATCTATTGTGATATCTAATATCTATAATATCATAGGATTCTTTTTTATATAATAAGGAAACGTACATGTCATTGGAAATGAAATTGAATATTATTTTACATGTAATATTGATTAATAGCACCAATAGCTCAATATAAATCTTTTATAAAGAATATATTACCATAAATCCTTATCGTGGTCAGTTATTTACATGCCCTACATAAATTTCTATAGTTTTTTATAAGATTAAAATTTATTCAAAACATAATGCAGTGGCTCGGATACCACTACAATATTTCTAATTAATTTCATTAAATAGTAATCGTAAGACTCTTATATAAATATGTGTGTGTGTGTGTGTGTGTATCCACATTATATGTGAATTTAATAACTATTTTGGAAGGTTCTTTGAATTCTCCATGACATGGTAGTATATTGAATTATTGTGATGTTGGTTTAACATATCTGTGACAATTTTATAGTTCAATTTAAATCACAAACTATTTTTTTTGGTTTTTATCATATTTTTTATAAAAACCACTTGGATACTCAATGAATTGAGTAATTATTCATTAAACTATTACTTGTTATAACATTTAGAATATATATTTCATTAATTATAACAAATATATATTAATTCATTATTTTTTAATCATTCATGGTGATGCATTATAACTCCCTTAAAATATTGTACAATTCTTTTTTGGCCACCTGTATGATATATTTAGTAGAGTAAATAAATAGTCCGTGTTTGAAATCACATATCACATAATTTAATATCATTATATCATTATTCAATCAATGTATATCTCTCCTGAATATATACCAAAAAAATATGTATTTCACTATAATATTTTACTATATAGTAGGTTATGATATAATGAATTTTTTAATATATAAAACACATTTCAATCACATATTAGAAGGAGTTCCACAATAAAATCTCATTACCCCTAGTATTGGAACATGTGATATTAGGTGATATGATCTAAATGATCTTATAAATCCTCATTAACTGAAAAATATCTATTGGGAATAAAATTTTCACATGAGGAAATGGTTCAAACTCATTAAATATAAATCACATGGGACATCCACATAGAAGACTGTCAGGACTACTCAGAAATTCAGATGATCACACATATAAATTATATGATCCTAATAATGGAAAACCCAAAATTAGGCATAAACATAAAAGTAAACCCATTAAATAATAATTAAATCAATAAATCACAGTCAAAATGGAATGAAGAGACTTGGTCCGCATTCAAAAAAACTAGATGAATAAAATACCAAAATGAAAATAACACCATGCACATCAATATTCATGTTTTAAGAAATATGAACCATTTCACAGTACAACCACGATAATAAAACCTGAAACCCATGAACAAATAAAATCGAATTGGAAATTTTTTTTTGATATATATCAATGTGAGAAAACAATTCTTGTATGTATCCTCTCAATGCCCCATCCATTCATTTTAAAAAAAATATCCCTTTCATGATAGTTTATAAATTAAATTATAAAGGTAAATATTTCATTTTAATTAAATCTAACTATTTGAAAACTCTATTATAATCTATTTAATCCATGTAACTATTGATTCAATTTAAAAATAATCACACTATGAAAAACATTTTAGGTAATGATAAGAATTTACAGGAAAATAAATAATTTTAAAACCAATCCATTTAAAATAAAAAAATTAAATAAGTAAAAGTAACTGACTAGATTTTATCTATACCTATTTAAATTTCACCATAAAGGAATTATGGGGATAAATTTGATATTTTCAAATAATATAAATTCCATAAGACAAAAATTAATGACATGTCATCCATAAAAAATGAAAACCAATGAATAAAGGTGGTAATAAATCATTCCATTTAAGAAAATGTAAATATAAATAGAATCTTTAGTGTGGTGAAAATATAAATAAATATTTATTTAAATATAATAAAAATAGATAGAATAATTATTTACCATAAACATCCATAATTTATAAATAATAACTGATTAAATTAAAATTTATATGACATCATGGGAGTGTCCCTTGGAAAAATCATTTCGATGTAAACTACATTCCTCCTGATATTTTTTATCATAATCAAATGCAACATTCATATAATAGCATCTATCCAGATTTTAATAATAGAAAACCATAATATTTTACTAGTCTAGATGACACACTGAACCAATATAAAGAAGAAGTATAACATCACTCATCATGGTAACACACTAGCTAGTGGAATGGAGCACTATAACTTCACTATCAAATACAACACACATATCTAGTGGACTAAATAATTATAATATCCTTGAAACATTGACCTAATGAAAACATATTTTACAATGTTTCATGATAACTATAATTAGTTATTAATAACTCAATTTACATATCCTTATTATAAACTACTATATAAGACTTGGGAAACAACTTTTGGGAACAAATTTTTTAATTCATTTAAAAAACCATGAAAAAATGTTGAATAATCTTTGAAAAAATTGAATCACATTCATAAGAACCACAAATCACACTCAAATCCTAATATTAAGAAAACATCCTAAATCAGCTTAATTAATATTCCATGCATAAAGAGATTATTGGATATCATATATCATCCATATATTATTAATCCATTACCTTGAAATATAAGTTTCTATCATTTTATATTTCGACAGAACAAAAAATAAAAATTTATAACATAATACATTTTAAAAGATAATATAGGTAATTTTATGAAACACAACATATGCATAATGTATAAAAATGTAGAGTTTATGAATAGAAATAGAAGATATATCTTATCATAATAAATTAAAACTAGGATATAAACAAATACATTTTGATAGAGAAAAAATAAAATATCATAACATTTTATAAATTTAAACCATATTAATTTAATTATATAGTAAATCCATAATTTAAATTTTTCTAGTTAAGCAGTATGCAACTATCATTAATCAATGTCCCATAAATTGATCCCAAGCTCATAATGACCTCCTCTGATCTCTTGACAACCTAAATCATACATAGAAAATATTTAAGAAATTAAAAAGACATTTAAAACAAAAATACATACAAAATATAATCATTTCCAAACAGACCTGATGACATAAAGTCATCAAACCACTAGTATCGAGGTGTAGTTCATTCTTTATAGGCACCAGACCTAAGCTGTAAAAAATACCCAAAAAGTTATCCCCAAGTCAATGACCAATAAAACAAAAATGCATTAAAACTATAATCAGGCCCAAAAACATAATACCTCAAAATAATGACTAAATATGGGCCAAAATTCTTCCTTGATGATCTAATCTAAAAGCCACAAATAAGAGCCCCAAAATATGGGATGATTACACAAATACTTGGTTGAATAGTATCCCAAAAACTCTACTCATGTAATAAAAAATTCAATAGGCACCAAAACTGGATACAAAGAAGAAGGAAAATAAGAACCAAGAGATATAAAAAATATCCTTTCTATTTTTGAAAAATAAATCGATATTGAGTAACCGAGGAGAATAGTGAAAGAGTTACTCATATCATGTGAGATTATTGGTTGAAAAATTTTTCATTAAAGAGATTGGAGGGTTTTATTTTTAGGCAAGAGTAAGAAAAAATTAAAAATAATAAAAAGGGTCCTTTAAATTATAAAATGGTGGCATCTCCACCTCTAAAACATAGAGGAACTCTCTTGCATCATTGGAAAAACTAGGGCCGATGAAAAAACCTTGATGGGGTTCCCCCTATTATTTTTCTAAATGGGACCTCTTCTATTTGAAATTATGAGCTCTGTGATATGATTTTCTCTATAATCTAGCTAAAACAATGAGTATTACGCCTCCAAAACATATAACCTACAACATTTTTCAATGAGGAACCAATTAAACTCACATGAGTACCAAGATAACCTAAAATGACCAAAACCATGAAGAATTATACATCACACTAGTGACACATAAATAATGTATTATATGAAATTATGGGATCCTTCATTGATGTGGTTATTCAAACCCCATGGTGTGGTGACATGAAAATAATAGATCATCAAACCCAATGTTTCAAAACATCCACAAACACCTCATGAATAACATCAATTTTCACTCCACTAATCGTACACCCTATAAATATCTCAGTAATAACTCATAATAGGAATATACTCTCACTATCCAAAATAAAACCATTTATTCAAATATATATGGAATTTTCAAAACATAAAGAGCTGGTTTTTTTAACCCACCACCCACACTATATATTCATTCAACCCCAAAAATAATTTTGGACTTTTTATAAATGATACAACTCAGATGGAAAGGAACGGTTCCATATACTGTAAATCATCCCACAAAAAGGTCGTGAAATTTTTCATGAACAATTTATTCCAAGTGGGATTGTCACCACCATATAAAAAAACTTACCCTTACTTGAAATCTAAATATAATAGATATAATAAAAAAACACAACACAATAAAAAGAACCTATAAAAATGTCAACCAAACAAATGAAAACCCATTAATCAATAAGTATCCAAATATGAAAGAATGAATTCAATAAACCAAATAAATAAATTATTCATAAATCATAATAATATAAACTCTTGATAATATAATCAACAATTAAAATATAAAATATTTCTACAAAAACCGAGAACAATAAAATTTTAAAATTAAAATCATATCCGTTAAAATAAAAACTCTACCCATTTTAAATAAAAGCAAGGTTTAACCCATAATAAACCAATTAAATGTATGATATTTAAAATTTCACATTATAAAATAGAAATATTTATGATAATGAATGAAAATAAAATATCATTTAAGTACTGAATATTTATTGTCCTTATAAAGGATAATTAAAAAGGAAAATTTATTCACGTGCTTATTTATTTCTAACATAACCCAAATATATTCTAAAAAACAAATTTCATAAATTTTATACATACAAATTTCTATCTACTAATCACAATAGAGAAATAAAAACCATGCCAATACACAAATAAACAAGAAAAATAATAAATAATTTATTTTGAAACATACTATTCTATAAAATGAATTATTAATGATGTGAAAATTTGGTTTCATCCAAAATATTTTAAAATTACTAAGACATTTCACTTTTTTAATAAAAATTAAATTTATATAAGTTCATATCCACCTTATAGTCTCCTAACAAAATCCAGGATTTTAAAATTCAGAACCTCATTTTTATAGATATGTAAAAATGTATTACATCATTTTTAAAAGTATTTAATTTTTCAAATAACACCATTACACATATTATAATTTCAAATTATATATTATTTTAATTTTTCCCCATTAAAATATCTATATTGAAAGTATTTTTTCTTTTCGAATCAATTTGATATTAGGATTACATTAATTTAATACCATCATATTATAAAATAAAATACTTTCCGTCATTAAATCAATTATAATTTACCAAATTCATTAACATAAATACTAATTTCCAAGAACATCATCTTTAATGAGTTGATACCAAAGGTAAAAATATTAAATAATTTCTTATAAAATCAAATAGGAAAAATAACATAAGGAAAAAAAACAATTCATCTCAAACATATTTAAAAAATTGTTAAAAGAGACCAGAGAATCATTCTTAATCAACCCATGAAACTAAAAAAAACATAAAAAAATGATATCCTTAAAATATTCATAGTCCACATGAAAATTTAATATTCTATACCATATAAATAAATCACAATGGTTTCTCTATCATCATCCTTATATAATCAAAATTTGACCATAAAAAAAATAAATTAATCTCGATAATATTATTAAACACTCTAAAATCCCCTATAAATTCATGATATGATATGACTGGTTGAAATTAGGCCCCAAATTATAAGCTAAAACATGATTTTTAATGTTAAAATCTAATATCCACATTGACCCACCCAATACCTTAAAATTTTGGAATTTGATAATATTTTGTCACAAACCAACTCAGGATAAACCTAATTTTCGCACATGAGTTTGACCATGACATAGATTAAAGGGTTTTATTGATCTCTATAACTTATAAACTAGTTCCTATGAATTAAATATTCACAATAAATAATTATTTCACCTAGAAACATGAAAATATTATATTTATTCCACTTGAAAGATCAACTTGACCACTTAAAATGTCAAAAGATTATGAATATAAATAGATATATTACAATATTGTGAAAAACAAAAACAGGAATAAAAAAATATAACTCATAAACAATAAATAAAATCTAATATTCCTAATCAAAATTGACGAAAACAATATAGATCACATATAAAAATACACCATGTGTGTAAAATACTAAAATTAAAATAAAACCATGATGAATTGTCTCGATGTGTTGATAAATCTACTCGATTTAATGACACAACCATGATTCTTGATCTAAAAAACAAAATACTAATTGATGTATAAATAAACCCATAACATAAAATAAAAACATATATTATTATGTTTACAAATTTGAAATATTATTCTCCCCATGCCCCATATATACTTTTCAAATACAAATAGCTTCCAATATAGATTGAAAACAAAATAATTTTTTTTAGTGAAATCATATCAGACGAGAAACCATTATAATAAATTTATATCAAGTAACCCTTTGTCTCAATTAAAAAAACAAACATTGTAAAAAATTTTCGTAAAAGATATTTATTTAATGAAAAAAGAAGAAATATTATGGCCATGAATTTTAAAATACCCACATTTTAGAAGTAATTCGTGGTTACAAACAATTAACAACACATTTTTAAATAAAGAAAAAAATTGGAAGGAAACAATTGTACTTAAAAAACACCAAATTTTTGTAAGATAACCAGTGCTAAGAAAAAATCCATAAAAAACAAGAAGTAATACAGGTAGGAATAAATCCCCACATGGAAGAATATGTATATTGAATTAACAACTATTGGAATATAAAATAGTAACTATAAATAAACAAAAACATTTTCTAAATAATGAATGAACTATAACTAAGTATAAAGGCTTATTATTATGGAATAAAAAAAGAAAAAAACAATATATGAAGACAAAATGGGTGTGTCCATTTAGAAAATAATTTATTAGTAATATATGATCCTCATGATAGTATTTATCTATAATCATATACAATAATTTTATTCCATCCACTCTACAAATTCAAATCATATCTATGGGTTTTACTTCATGGGTAATGGTGAATACTAATATACTATAATGGATAATTATAACTTCAAAAGTAATGGAAAAAAACTAAATTAGTAGAAATAATAGGTTTAACTTCACATGGTATGATAAATAAATAATCTATATGAAATAATAAATTTTAATACATGGAAATTTATACCTAAGGAGTACCAATTTTAAAATGATCCAACAGAGTCTATATAATTCATTTATACCACATGTCACTGAATACTTTTTTCAAAGTTCCAATAGGTCCAATAAAAATTTCAATTTATAACCATGTAATAAATCCAACATTGACAATACTAAACATGAAACATCACATCAAAAGATTTTAAATACAATCAATTCAGTTCTCAGACCCCATCCAATCATACTCAACTCCAAATATCATGAAGCCATCCCAAGAAAACATTAATGAAAAAGGAAATTATAGTAGGACACATATCATATATTTTTTATAAAAACATTCTTTAATAATATTATTAATCTCCATTTTATAATTAAAAATAACTAAAAAACCCATTTATTATTGAATTACATTCAATGGAATTGTTTATGAATTTCAGAAAACACCTCATATGCATAATCAATATGAAAATGGGCTTTTTAATAATAATGGAATAAATAATATCTCGATTAAATTGAATACTATGTTACAAGATAATTCATTTTGAGAAGGATAAATAAATCCAAATTTAAAAAAGATTAAAATAAATCAACAATTTCTTTTAAATGTTAGATAAGAAATCAATGATTTAAATTTATAGTGATTTTCATGACGAAATCTACCTCAACCAATTACCCACAATTTGATCCCAATAACATATTGACTATATCTTATTCTATAAGTGCCTAAATTAATTTATATTATCACGACCCGTCCTCGGGGCCCGTGTCGTGACTTCCCCAAGTCCACCATTCACAGGCCAGGGGCTGGTGACTAGCACCAAAGGCGTAAATCCCAATACAAGGGAAGGCCTTTCCTTAATATAGGGGAAAAAAATCCACATAGTACGTAAGTTGAAGTAAACACTAAGTAAACTGAGTAAAAAATTAAGTGATGGAATGTAAATGGACTATAATACAAACCCAACTGAAAATACAGTACAAATGAGAAAAGAAAGTACAACAGCTGAAAGGTAAAGTCGTAACCAACAAGTCGTCCTCCAGAATTCCCACATGAAGGGTGGGTACATATATTCTCTTCGGCTCCTCGGGTTTTTCTGTCCACTCCGTGTTCGTCCTGCCTCTTATTCCACCTCTGTGTACCGTCCCGCTCCACAAGCCTCAACCACGATCAGCGTTGTCCATCGTCTGCAACCAACACAACGTAGTGCGGGCATAGCCCGTGAAGGGGTGAGTATACAATACACAGTAGGGACCCCGAGACCCCTGAAGGTCTCCCAGAATCCAAAATGGATAGACCACAAAATAAAGATACAAACACGTAGTATCACTAACTATACATAGGTATATGCCCATACATATACCTAATTCATCAATTCCAGTTCTAGTCCAATTCAATAGCCTATGTTCAACCCAGTCCACAAATGAAAGCACAAACCAATCCACAAAGGAATGTACAAACCAATCCCCACAGTATAGCAATTCAATCATATTGAAGATAATGATTGAAAGACATGACTCAGCTCACACAGGTATACTACTCACGAAGAGGGGTGGAGATGATAGATGTAGCCTCTGAACTATCTCCCCTATCGAACCCACCTAGGATCCAAGTACATAAGTCGTCGTTGTCGAACCCACGTAGGATCCATGTAAAGTAACCATCACGGTCGAACCCACGTAGGATCCAAGTACAGTCGTCATCGATGTCGAACCCACAGAAGATCCAAGTACAGTCATCCTCGCTACCGAACCCACGTAGGATCCATGTACAGTAACAATCACTGCCGAGCCCATGTAGGAGCCATGTACAGTCATCATCACTGCAGAAAACACGGAGGATCCAAGTACAGTCATTCTCGCTACCGAACCCACTTGGGATCCAAGTACAGTCACCATCATCGTCACAGTCGCAGCCAGCTCTAGGGATCTCTCACACAACATGCTCGATTCCAGGAGGGTCTGCTCCACGAGACAAGGGGTTCGATAAAACCACTTTCACTAAGTCTGGAGTTTATGTATCACAAATTTTCGTCTCGTCAATTAGAACTCAACCCGATAGACGGCGCGTCAATCAGACGCCCGGTCTGAGAGTTATTGGCTTTTTCGTCTCAGGGGCATGTTTTGTTCCTGAGCTGAAGCCAACCCGACCATAGTCCAGCTATGTCCAAACCTCAAGCGGAGTAAGCCAAAAGAACTATCTCACTATAAGGAATTAAATGTAACTGACGGCACGTCAATCAGACGTTAGGAGCTCATGTTTTAAGTGTTTCTACTTCGAGGGCCCAATTTTTTTTTGTGTTTGAACCAACACTGGCATAAGTAATGTTCTCCAAAACCTTGATTGTAATATACCAAAATGACCTCCTCGATCCAAGAATCTCAATGCAACTAACGGTGTGTCAATCGGAGGTCTCTATCCCAAGATATGGGCGTTTGAACGAACCTGCTCTAAAAATATGGGTTTTTGTCTTGGTCCGACCCGGCCCAATACCCCCTGGGTCGGCCCGAATCGGATCGACCCGACCCAGTTCCGGGTCCGGACCAATTGGGAGCAGCCTGGCCTGGCTGGCGCGGCCTAGTCCGCGCGGCCTACTGTCCGTCTCGGAAGCCGGCCGCGATTCAGCTCAACTCTCGGCTGAGCGGAGTGCGAGGGGGGGGGGGGGGCGCTGCACCCCTGTTTTTCGAAACAGCAGGCCTTAATGGTCGGACATTGCAACCATGAGACCCTTAATGTCCCACCACTAGGTGGTGCCGGCGGCCGGCACACCTGGCCGCCCCTTTCTGAACCGCCTTGGCCAAAGGTCGCGGCACTTCCCCGACCGGTGTTGCGCCCCTCCACGGCGGCCCGCCCCGACTGCAACCTCCCTTGTGTTCTCCAGCGTGCCGTGACGACATCGCACACCACCACCACGGCCCACTCTGAACGCGGTTCTCTTCATCCCTACACGATACAATAGCATTGTTCCGCCTTCACTTCGATTATCAATGTAAATCAACAATGAAATGGGGAGGAGAATTCAATTGTGGTTGTGCGGTCCGATATCCTCCTATTACGTTGGTAACATTTGGCCAAAAATAATTAACAAATAAGATTACATTAAACACGAACAAAGATAACCCCGACCACAATGAAATGATGATGAAAGTCGACGTAACGGTTGATGGAGTCAGATGGGGTGGTTTCATGGACCACAGTGGAGAGCATCCGAGGAGGAAACAACGTCTCCTATTTTAATTAGGGTGAGAACGAATCATGACATCAATGGCGAATTCCCAACTCATCGTTTCCTTCCATGCCATGGAGGAGGAAAAGGAATAGGAAACCAGGATCGCCTGAGTCAATGTTCTTCATCAATGTCTTGGCATTCCTCAATGAAAGAGATGAATTTCTTCAAGTCATAAGAGCTCTCTCTCCTTTTCTCTCAATGCAACAAGACTAACCCCAAATAAAATAAGACTTACTCTTATTTTATGATAACATTCCATGCATTCAAAACATGAAATTGAAACTCATAGTTTAATTAATTGAATAGGTTTTATCAATTAATTTAATGTGAGTTGTCATGAAATAATAGGGGAGAGAGGGTGAGTTACTTAATTAAATGAATACAAAAATTAAATTCGGAGTTACAAACTATACTAGGGGGTTTAGAGGAGTTAAAGGAATGTGAAGGGGTAGGGATCGTGTGGGCCCCACCTCACAAATATCCTACCATGGGTAGTTAGGGGCTTCTGGGTCCCACCCCAACTACCCCATGTAGGATATAACCATTAGATAATGAAAATAAAATTTATACCACAATTTTATTTACTTTACATTTAATCCTTAATTTTTATAAACAACTCCTCCCGAGAAAACGCACCTTCGAAAAGGTCATCATAAGAAAATACCGGCACTACGGTTCCATCAGTGCCCTCAGATTTCAATTCTGAACACCAGTTCAAAAGATAGAAAAACCTGCTCGTCCGTTCACTAAACATACCTGAGCTAAACTTCAGAAATTGATCTCAGGCACATCAGGTCTCTGAATCAGGTTCCGTCAGAAACTACATACTCGTATGATCCCAGAGAATTTAGGAAAAAACTTTCATTGAAATTTAATGGTCTTTACATTACTCCCACCTCTATGATTTATGTCCCCGTAAAGCTACACCATAATTTAGGGAAACAAATGAGTGTACTGTTCACGAATCTGATCCACCCCCTCCCATGTGCTCTCCTGGTTATTCTCGTTCTGCCACATTATGCACATTATAGGAATCAACCATACACGTAGGACCCGCTCCTGTTGATCCTCGATCACCACTGGGACCTCCGAAAATGTCGCCCCATCATAGATGACTAGCTCCTCATGATCAATGATATGCGTTGGGTCGTGCACATATCTCCTTAGCTGAGATACGTGGAAGATGTCATGCACCCTGTGCAATTGTGGGGGAAGAGTCAGGTGATAAGCCACCTCTCCTATCCTACTGAGAACCTAGAATTGTCTGATGAAGCTCAGAGATAACCTGACGCCCCAGCCAAATATCTGTAATCCACATTGAGGTGAGACCCGTAAGAAAACGTGGTCACCATCCTCTAACTCTAGTGGTCTCCGACTCCTATCAGCATAGGACTTTTGTCAGATCTGGGTGGTCCTCATCCGCTCATGGATGATCTGTACCTTTTCCATCGTGGCCTGGAACATCTCTGGTCCTACAAGTATTGACTCTACAGGGTCTGTCCAGCACAGAGGTTATATACACGATCGGTCATACAATTCCTCGTATGGTGCCATCCCGATGGTGGAGTGGTAGCTGTTGTTGTATGCAAACTCCACCAAAGGAAGATGATCCTCCCAGCTGCGACCAAAGTCGAGGACATATGCACGGATCATGTCCTCAAGTGTCTGAATGGTCCTCTCCGTCTGACCATCTGTCTGTGGGTGAAAGGTAGTTCGTAGGCGTAGTTGTGTCGCAAATTCCTCCTGCAACCCCTTCCAAAGCCGGGAAGTAAAGAGAGCATCTCGATTGGAGACGATAGCCGACGACAAAAAATGAATCTTTACGATCTCTTGAACGTAGTGGTGTCCCATGCTCTCCACTGAGCCCTGCTCTCTGATGGGTAAAAAGTGGGCCGACTTGGTGAGTTGGTCTACGATCACCCAGATGGAGTCATCTCCTATGAAAGTACGAGGAAGTCTCGTCACTAAATCCATAGATATCCCATCCCACTTCCAATCCGAGAACTCTAAGGGTTGTACCAAGCCTTTTGGTACCTGGTGCTCTGCCTTCACCTCCTGGAATGTGAGGCATCGTGAAACAAACTCTGCCACAACATTCTTCATACTCAGCCACAATTGATATCGTCTGAGGTCCTGGCACATCTTCGAAACTCCAGGATGTGCCGCTAGAGGGAAAGTGTGAAACTCCCTCAACACATCCTTCCATAATGCATTTGGTACCATGGTACGTCCCCTGAAAATAATGAATTTCTCTCTACCAATAGAAAATCCATCAGGTGCCTGTCCAGTGGAAATATGAGCATGTCGTGTCTCACAGTCAACTTACCCACACTGTGCCTCTCTGACCCGCTGAAGTAGTGGAGGTATGACTGTGAGCGACTGTATATAGGCTTCCCCATCTCTATCCATGAAGGATATCTGCAATGCAGCTAACTGCACTTTCTTCTCTCCAAGAAGATGAATGACCATCCTTCTGCTGAGAGAATCAACTACTACACTCCCCTTTCCCGGACTATAGACTATCTCAAAGTCATAGTCCTGGAAGAACTCGAGCCATCACTGCTGTCTCAAGTTCAGGTCCTTCTGCGAGAAGATGTACGTGAGACTCTTGTGGTTAGAGTAGACTGTAAAGCGCTCTCCTATCAGATAGTGCCACCAAATATTCAGGGCGAAGACCACTACTGCTAATTCCAGGTCATGGGTAGCATAGTTATGCTCGTGTTGCCGCAACTTTTGTGATCCATAGGTGATCTTTGCCTGCTCAAGAATCAGGAAACACCCGAGTCTGGCCCCTGATGCATCGCAGTAAACTACGTACCCTACTCCATCCGCCGATAGCCTCAAGATGGGTGCACTTTTTAATCTATGTCTTGGCTCCTGGAAGCTCTGCAGAAATCTGTCTGACTACACAACGGGCTGCCCCTTCTTCGTTAACGTTCTGAAAAGCTGCAATGATTTCTCTTTTTCCAAAAAGGGAAATCTGGTCTCATCCCCTAGATGAACCACATTTCTTGCCATATAAAGTCAATCATGACATGAAAAGTTGTAATTCATTCCTTGGATGATGTCGTAAGGCCTCAATGCCAGTACCAAGAGCTCCAACCATTAATCTCAACTCCAAGGGTTGAGTCACACTGTCGGCATCAGTGTCTAGTCACTGGGTCTCCTCCAGTAGGAATCTCATATGTGAAGTTCAAGTCAATGGTTTTTAACCGGATCCTCTTAGTATTATCATACAAAATACAAGAATGAAAACATCACTATTGCATGTGTCTTTTATTACTACAACTCAATGTACAAAGTCACAATGAAATAGAAACAATGATGTCCACAAAGCTAGTAGCATTATGGACAAAGGCCACAATTCCTAGAGCTAGTCCCTCTCTTTTCTACCCACTTCCGGAGCTCCATGATCGTAAACTTCAGCTTCCGAAAGTTGTGCTCTCCCCAATCCACCTATTCCCTGTGGTCGGGGTGGGCTTCCTGGTGGTGGTAGTGGTACAGCCTTGAAACGTTGTCCACCACCCGCTACTCGGCCAGCTCCTCGACCACGTCCGCCTGCTCCCAGCGGTACACCATAGTTGAACCTCTGCCATTGCCTGGGAGGTCCCTCTATGGTCTGCTGCTCCTCTGCATGGTGGGTCGGACAGTCACGAGCCATGTGGTCATGCCCGCCACATGCATAAAACTGTCTGCCACTCGCATGACTGGCACTACTGCATGTTCCCCGCACATCTGAACCAGTGTCCTGAGGTCATCCACATGATGGCCTGGTCCCCTTGGAAATCTGCGACGTATATCTACTGCCAGCTACAGAAGACTCCACTATGTTCCTCCCTGCGGTAGGTCTCGCTGCTGGTGAAGGCTCAGCAAAAAATCTCTCCACAAGAAGGGCTCACTCTAGTACTCTTGCCTACGTCGGAATACTGAGGGAGATCATTGAAACCCTGATCTCATGCATCAGTCCCTTCTCGAAGTTCCATTCATAGAAGAATGCGTCACGTACCATGTCTGTGGAGTAGCGCGAGAGATCAGTAAATCTCGCCGAGTACTAGGATACTGTCATGTTGTCCTGCCATAGCTGTAGTAACTTCTGAATACGCACCGCACGGAGGGTGGACGGAACGAACTCCGAGAGAAAAAGGATCTCGAAGTCCAACCAAAGGAGAAATTCCTCGTCGTGAACCTAGAGCATCAGGATCCACCATCTACCTTTTTTTGCGTGCAAGAGACTCACCGCAAGGATCATAATTAGGTATGCTATTTCCCTACCAACCTAAAGAATCGAATGACATCCTCCAACCAGTCGTCGACTGCCTGAGGGTCCATCTCCTAGCGGAACCTGGGTGGTCTCTGACGTTGAAACTCATCTAGTGCACTCAAGTGACGTGCAGCCTCAGCTACTGGGCCTGGGGTCATCAGTGTCTTGGCAAGTAGAGGTACCGACGGTGCCTTTGATGTAATGGGACCTAGTACCAAGGCCTCGTCGCTTGGTGGGCCACCATCTCGCACAATGCTCAAAACCCTAGAGGGATGTCATCGTGAGGCCATCTTGAATGAAACAGGTGTGTCGCGGTCATTACAGTATAACTGTTGAGCTGACACAAAGTAATCACAAAGAAAGCTTTTGAAACACACATGCAATCAATGTTTTCATGCACTGAGTCGGAAATCAGAATTCAGGGTCCTTGTGTATGGATACATTGGCCGCCGCACCACCACTGGACTCCCTGGACTGATAACCACACTCAATACCATTAAAAATATTACTTCACGCAGAAGAAATTATCATATTCCTGAGTTCTACGGTAGAACTGAACTCCTATGATACCAATTTGTCATGACCCATCCTCGGGGCATGTGTCGTGACTACCCCAAGCCCGCCTTGAATAGGCCCGGTTCTGGTGACTAGAACCAAAGGCATAAGTCCCGATAAAACGGAAGTCATATCCTTTATATAGGAAACAAATCACCACAGAGTATGAAAACTAAAGTAAACACTGAGTAAACTGAGTAAAAAAGTAAGTTCTAGAACGTAAATGGGCCAGAATACAAATCCAACTGAAAATATAGTACAAATGAAAAAATAAAGTACAACAGCTTAACAGAGAAGAAGCTACCACCAATTTGTCCTCCGGAATTCCCAACTGAATGGTGTGTACATATAGTCTCGTCGGATCCTCGAGTCTGTCCGTCTGCTCCGTGTTCGTCTCGCATGTTAGTTCACCTCCGGGTACCGTCCTACTCTACAAGCCTCAACCACGATCAGTGCTGTTCGTTGTCTGCAACCAACACAACGTAGTGCATGCATATTCCGTGCAGGGGTGAGTATATGATACTCAGTAGGGACCCCGAGACCCCTGAAGGTCTCACAGAATCCACAAAGGATAGAACACAAAAGAAAAGACACAAACATGTAGTTTCAACCAACTCTACTTAGGTATATGCCCATATATATTTCTAAGTCATCAATTCCAGTTCTGGTCTAATTCACGAGCCCATGTTCAACCCATTCCACACAGGAAAGCACATGCCAATCCACATAGGAAATCAAAACCCAATCCCCACAGGATATCAATTCAATCATATCGAAGATAATGATTGAAAGTCAAGACTCAGCTCACACGAGTATACTACTCATGATGAGTGGTGGAGATGATAGATGTACCCTCTGAACCATCTCCCATGTCTATCCCACGTAGGATCCAAGTACAGAAGTCGTTACTGTCGAACCCACGTAGGATCTAAGTATCGTAACCATCGCTTCTGAAACCCACATAGGATCCAAGTACAGTCATCATTGCTGCCGAACCCACGGAGGATCCAAGTATAGTCGTCCTCGCTGCCGAACCCACGTAGGAACCATGTACAGTAACCATAGCTACCGAACCCAAGATGGATCCAATTATAGTCTTCATCACTGCCGAACCCATGGAGGATCCATGTATAGTTGTCCTCGTAGCCGAACCTACGTAGGATCCAAGTACAGTCGCCATTGTCGTCGTAGTCGTAGCCAGCTCTAGGGTTTCCGCACACAGCATGCTCGATTCCAGGAGGGTCTACACAATGAGCCAAGGGGGTCGATACATCAACTTTCACGAAGTCTGGAGTTGATGTATCAAAATGTTCCATCTCATAAATAGGATCTAAACGTGATAGACGGTGTGTCAATCGAACGCCCGGTCTGAGAGTTATTGGATTTTTCGTATTAGGGGCCCGGTTGGTTTCTGAGCTGAAACCAACCTGACCATACTCCAGCTGCGTCCAAACCCCAAGAAAAGTTATTGAAAAAAGTTGTCTCACTATGAGGAATTCAACATAACTAAAGGCACGTCAATCGGACGTCCGGAGTTCTAGTTATAAGTGTTTCCGCTCTGCGGGCCCCGTTGGTTTCGTGTTTGAACCAAGTCGTCCATACCCAAAATTCTCTGAAACCTTATGTTTAATATACCAAAACGACCGTATCGATCCAAGTATACCAAGGCAACTAACGGTGCATCTAATTGAAGTTCATATCCCATGATATGGTCATTTGAATGAACCTTCTCTGAAAATTTGGGATTTGGGCCAGGTCTGACCCGAACCAATACCCCCTGGGTCGGCCCGAACATGGTCGACCCGACCTGGGTCCGGGTCCGGCCCAATTGTGCGTGGCCTTTCCCGAATGGCATGGCTCATCCCGGTTGGTGCGGCCCGGCCCGACACAGGTGGCCTGACCGGGCGCGGGCGGCCCATCTCAGAAGCCGACCGCGGTTCGGCACTGCTCCCGGCCGAGTAGAGTGCGAGGGGGGGGGGGTACCCCCTATTTTCCTAAACGGTTGGCCTTAATGGGTAACCATTGCAACCGCGGGACCCTTTGGGTCCCGCCTCCAGGTGGCGTGGGCGGCCGGCTCTGGCGGCCGCCCCTTGGTGAAGCACCTCAGCCTAAGGTAATGGCTCTTCCCCGACCTGTGTCACGTGATGGTACTGCGCCCCTCCGCCATGGCCCGCCCCAGCCGCGGCCTCCCTTTGGTTCTCCGGCGCGGTGTGATGACGTTGTACGCCACCACCACGACCCGCTCCGGCCGCGGTTCCTTTGGCTTCACCAGTGCAGTGCGACGGCACTGCGGCCCGCTCCGGTCGCGGTTCTCTTCATCCCCGCGCGGTGCAACGGCACCGCGCCGCCTTCGCTTCGATTGTCAAACGTAAATCAAGATGGAAACGGGGAGGAGAATTCAGCCGGCGTTGGGTTGTATGATCTCCTCCCATTACATTGGTAACATTCGGCCAAAAATAATCAACGTAGAAGATTAAATTAAACACAAATGAAGATAACCCCTGCCATAATCAAACGATGATGAAAGTCGACATCATGGTTGATAGTGTCACGTGGTGTGGTTTTGTGTACGTCGGTGTAGAGAATCCTAGGAGGAAACATTGTCTCCTCTTTTAATCAATGTGAGAAAGATTCATGACGTCGTTGGAGAATTCCAACCTCGTCATTTCTTTTCTTACTGTGAAGGAGGAAAAGGCAGAAGAAACCGAGGTCTCCTGAGTCAATGCTCTTCGTCGGGGTCTTGGCATTCTTTAATGAATGAAATGATGTTTTTCAAGTCATAAGATCTCTCTCCCCTTTTCTCTCAACTCAACAAGACTAACCCCAAATAAAATATGACTTACTTTTATTTTATTATAACATGCCATGCATTCAAAACTTAAAATTCAAACTGTTAGTTAAATTAATTGAATTGGTTTAATCAATTAATTTAATGTGAGTTGGCATGAAATAAAGAAGGAAAGTGGGTGAGTTACCTAAATAAAGGAATAAAAAAAATTAAATGGGGAGTTTCCAACATTAAGAGGGGGTTAAGAGGAGTTAATGAAATATTAAGTGTTGGGGCTCATGTGGGCCCCACCTCACAAATATCCTAACATGGGTAGTTAGGGACTTGAGGGTCCCATACCAACTACCTAATGTAGGATATAACCATTAGATAAAGAAAATAAAATTTTTACCAAAATATTATTTACTTCACATTTAATTCTCAATTATTTTAAACAACTCCTCCTAAGAAAACACACCTTTTGGAAAGGTCATCTTAAGAAAATATCGGTGCGGCGGTTCCATCGGTGTCCTCAGATTTCAATTCTGAGCACCGGTTCAAATGATAGTAAAACCCACTCATCTGTTCACTGAACGTACCCGATCTAAACTTCAGAAATTGATTCCGAGAACACCGGGCCTCAGAATCAAGTTCCGTCAGAAAATATGTACTCGTAAAATCCCAAATAAATTATGAAAAAAATTTCCCTGAAATTTACGAGTCTTTACAGTTAACATCTCAGAATATATATTTAGGGAGAAAAACCTTCAAATAATGATGAATAAGGACTCAAACTGTAGAGACCCCAAACTTGATGTACATGGACATTACATTACTTTTGAGGAATACCTAATACATAGAAAAAACAGACAACAAAGGACTGAAATATTTTAGTGACTTTGGAGGCACGAAATATAATCTTCTAATCTTAGTGAAGGATATTCTACATCCCCCAAAATGATCTTCCCCTTTTCTTACATAAAACCTTTATTTATATCATGGGGAAAAGAAAACATAACAAGGGTGAGCTCAAATGCTCAGAAAGGGTAAACATAGAGAATATAAAACAACCCATAAACATTTGAATGCAAAAACATTAACATAAAATCTAAACATAAAAATATTGAGAAAATACATAAATCTTGAAAGTATGTAAGGAATATATCATAAAGGAAAATCAATCATGATAAAATAGAATGGGAATAAAACATGTAATTGTGTAAAACCATTAATCACATGATATGATTTCCATAGTAGGCAAGGCATTGCTTCCAAGACCATCTTAGTGGAAAAAGTCCCTTTCTTAATCGAGTTCCCTTCTCGTTCCAGTCCTATATCACTAAACCAGACTAACTTGCCATTCTATCCATGTTTATCTCATGAGATATTAATTTTTACCCAATGCATTGGATAGAGATATTGGTCCCACCCATCTCATAATGAAATCATTCTTATGTGTGCCACAACATAAACCTAAATCATTCATCATAACCCAATGAATAAAATGTGCTTCATAAATATCTTCTCATCATAACATAATCCATATAAAACAAATAAATATCATTTCATCATAAGAAAAGAGAAACCATGTAAATCATAGATACATTATAATTTAAATAGACACATATTAAATAATGTCATCTTTGATGGAAAGGGGTTTTGATAATACACATGAAATAAATTCTTGATGAAAATATCCTTTCTTCTTCAAATCATTTTATTTTCAAAAAATGCCATACATATTTAAAAGAAATGAATTTTTCTGAAAATAGTCATGACAAATTGTATAGTAAGCATCATTAAAATAATTCTTTATAAAACCATAAAAATTCGTACATGCCATATAATTTAAAAACATTCTCCCCGTACTTTTAATTGAATAGTCAAAAAGTACCACATATGGTAAACAAAAGAAAGATTCCTTACATAACACAAAGTAAAAGTAAAATATGGGTAAACATGCCATTAAACATACATGGAATAATATTAAACAATTTATTAAAAACATATTATGGTCATGGGTGAAAAATATAACCCCAGTAAATACTTACGTATAAGCGATCTTGGATAAAAATAAGATTACAAAATTATCCCTCACCTTATGTCCAATTTCTTCCGTATGTGTTCGAGACTCTTGTATAGTGGGTTTAAACATATTATTAACTTGTAACATAACCATAATAATATTTATGATATCATATATAGTTCACTTATGTATTTATATTTCCCGTTCATTTGTCAATTCCATGTTAAAGCAACGTTTGTGGTAATATTCTTTTCATTTGACAAACATGTTTGGACTTGTTGTTCTTGACACTATAATTACTTATATCATGATTTACATACATACAGATTTAAAACCTGATTTATATACCATATATATTCAGTATATATATATATATATTTATATAACATATAGATAAATGAAATTAAACACACTGTTCATGAAGATGGTAGGCCATACGTACGCATGAACGCTGTTTTTATTTCCTTATTGACATGAATATAAGTAAGTAGATGAAATATATATATATATATATATATATATATATATATCCAGTAGATTTATCATGTCATATATTTAATTATTATTCATTATATATACATTATAATCATTCTTGAATGGTTAACATGGAGAATGAATCTCATCGCGTCGTGGAGATGGTAATCCGTACGTATGCACGAGCGATGACATCATTCCCATAATTATTGAATTGAATTAGGGTGGATGATATAATATCTCAGAATAATTGTGTTGTTATAATAACTATATATATTTATTCTTTACACCATTATACCCATTTAGGTAAGGTGGTGGTGGAAAAACAGATTACACCACGGCGTGGAGACGGTATTTCGTACGTACACACGCGCGGTGATTTCATTTTCCGTAAGAGGGATAGAAGATGAAATGGGGTTGTTCCATATTTATAATAAAATATAAGTATATTAGTGATACTTATGTTATTACTTTATAATTAAACAACTAATGAAGAAGAAGTTGAAGAAGAAATAAATTTGAAATAATCGGTAGAAGAGATTACATCTTCTTCGACGTACCTCCTTTAAGCTTCCTCTTAAGGGACAATAGTTGGACTGTTGAGAATATCAAAACATACTAAATGTATCTAAGGATGTGGATAAGATAAATGGGCAGGGGTTTTCTAGGATTGAAGGCTGAATTTGTTGTGAAGAGGAGAGGTAGGATGTGCCCTTTTATAAGGGAGGAGAGGGGCACCTTTGGAAACCTCTAAAAATTAATTTATAATAAATTAAATCCCACTTAAAAAACTTCAAAAATGACTCATATTAAAATATTAGATGATATAGGTTTATAATATTATCAAACCTATAAAATTTAGACATGTTGGAGAATAATTTTAAACCTTATCCACTTTATTTATCCTTATTTAATTTATATAATCTTATTTGTGGTAATAAGATTCTAAATTTTAAATTATAATAAATAATTAAATATGTGTTGTTAATTGTCCATAATTAGATAATTTATGACATTTGAGACAATTTAAATTTTTATTTATCATTTTTAAATATATTTGTGATTTTTAATCTATTTAATAATATGTTAAGTTTTTTAAATAACGATACTGTTAATTTCGACAGTATTTATTTATTTGAATTTAAATAAAATCCAAATATAAGATATATTCTAAAAAAAATGTGTAATAAATTACTAAAATGTCATATTCATCTATAAAATTTGTGTATAACATTAATTAGTTCACATAAAATTTATTTTAATATTTATAAAACCATTTATTTGATATTTCCCTTAAAAAAACAATTACTACATCATTTTTGTATAATAATTTAATATAATTATTAGTTGTATAAAAATAAAAAATATATTCCAATGATGAAGATAAATATAATACCTTTAATAAAAATATTTTTACTAGAATTTATGTCCTTAAAATCACAACATTTAAATTGATATATTTATTAAATTATAAAGGTGTCATCTTTGACATCATTTAAAATAAAATAATATAAATGTCTTCATCTGTTTTTTTAAGGCTCTAAATGGTCCACAAAACGACCCTTGGATTCTAAAGGTATATATGTACTATAACAATAAGGTTTGGTCTTGTTTCTGGTCCTTTAGATAGGAATTATTATTTTAATAAAAACTATATTATTGATTTTTCACTAAATAAACAATTTCTGCATCACTATTGTGTGACCATTAATGATAGTTATTTAGTCCCTAAAAATTATAAAGAAATTAAAAAGATGTAGATAATTTTATTATATTTCTGGAGACTATCCATTCTAGATGTTTCATGAATTTTATCACTAAATTAAAATTATTATACTTATAAGATTTACGAGAGTGACATGTTGTCGCTTTCTTTGGTTTTAATAATAATTAAATTATATTCATGGTCAAAAGTTAATAAAATGAATCTATTCTTACCCATAAGTGAGATGGGTCGACTTTTACTCATCATCTAGAATTTTTTAAAATGTTTGGGTAATTTTATAATCTTATTTTTACACTTAATTACCCGATTTACCCTTAACTGCAGTAAATAATAATTACCGTAGTTACAATTCATAATATAAAAAAATAACAAATTAACATAATATGGACCCAATGAGTTCAAACATGGAATTAATTTTTCAAAATTTAAAACACAGAAGTTTCAGTAATTAATTTGAAATTAATTTTGTAGTTAAGAAAATGAGTTTTAAAAGTTAAAACATTGCCAAAGATTGAAATGTTTTTACCCATGAATTCAATGTAACATTAATTGAAATGAAATAAATTATATTAAATGGTAAAAATATATTCTATTTATACATTAAAACCAAAAAATATTATAATTTAACCATATAAATTATTACCATGAAAAAAGTTTTTTTATTAAAATAGAGCGTGTTTTTACTATTAATTAAAATAAGAAAGTTATCAGAATAATATGAAAAAATTATCCAAAGTAAATTTTTATATCCTAATTTCAAAAAAGAATTTTATTTTGTCAAATATAACTTATAAAACTGTCAAAAACTTTATTTAATGTTGGTGCGTCATCAAAAGGTGGGAAAACAACATTTTTTGAAAAATACTTATTTTACCTGAAAAATAAATTTTGTTCTCATACCATGTTCTAGAAAATGTGTATGATAAATAATAATTTTTTAAAATTAAAATTTTATTTAATACTATTCATAACATCTTGTCCATAATAATATTATAACAATACATCATTGTTTAGTGAAAAATGGTATTGCGCACTACACATGCTATCGAGGAAGGTCTTGATTGCATGTAATGCAGGAGAAGTCAGGTATGCGTGTAGTGTAGGATCCTTTTGGTGTAGAATTCAACACAAGACATCAATGAAATTAAAGGAATATTTTTCATAAAATCTTAGGGTATTACATTCTACACCCCTATGAATGAATTTCTCCCTCAAAATTTGTCTGAGTTATAAAAGGTTTACTACTTGAATGTTTCATTAATATAAACCCACATCGTAAAAAGGAATACCAAAAATGAACTTTTAAAACTAAATTATTAAATGTAAAGATTACCCAAAATAACTAATAACTAGGTTTCCACATAAGAGAACATAGGTGAAAATATGGATATGGGAGAGAAATCTAACTATCATGTTCAGATGGAGAGTGGTAGAGAACATGGCTATGAAAAATCCAACAATCACAAAGCCATAAATGTGTGATGATCTAAGGTACCATCTGATTCATCGGATATGAGGGCACTAGGACGATATTTTGGGTTATCAAGATCATTTCCCTAAATATTTATAATAATTAAAAGAAATACTTACTTGATTTTGGTACAATCTCATTATTCTTTGTTCCTTGAACATTTTTCACATCATGTCTTAAAGAAATGAAGTTGAATTTGTCTTTCATGAAGTGTTAGAAGATCATGTGATTGAATGATGGGTCATTCCATCTATCTCAAACAAAAGGTTAGAAAAAGTTATCAAATATACATAAGTCCATATATGGTAGGGTTAATTTTATATGATTCCAAAATGGACTTATATTTCATCTATCATACCACATAATATAATAAAACTGGTTTCTACTAACTAGGAACTTCTTATAGGTCGGTGGTAGGTGATAAAGTCTTATCACACTTCAGTTGTGGGTTCGATTCCTGAAACCTTCTCTAACATGATGGGTTTTCATCCGTCCTACAAGTTGTCCTTTTTCTAAAACAACATTATTATAACATTCCAAAAATAATATTAAAAAAAGGTTATATCATTTATCAATATTATCTTCTGTCCAACATATTCCATTTAAAATATTTAGACTTATCAAAAATACTTCGGACCAAGCTCATAATATACGGAAAATGATTACTTGAATGGTCACATAACAAGTATGTGAATACCATCATTCATCCCACATAAATCATAATATATATCTTGTTAGTCACATTACAAACATGTGAATACCTTAATCATGTATTATTTTGAACCATGAATTACCATAAAACCTTATAGAAATCATGATTACTGTCAAAAGTTTACTCTTTCTACATACCAAAAGCACAAAATTTCTATATACTCAAATCATGATATCACTTTGTCCTTATATCAGCCTTGAGCTCATGAATACTATCAAACATTTAATTTTCTCTGTATCATTTCATTAAGCACATATCATCTACCTTTTAAAAATATTTGAATAACCTTTCATGGTTACCTGTACCATTCATCATATACTTTAAAAAAATCAAGGTAAGACAAAAATGTAACAATCCTTATATTTTTCTTTATTCCACAGTACCATACATTATTCTTGATAAACATACAATAATTTCACTAGCTTCTTAAACCACTGACTGAGCTTAATCACATCTTCCATCTCATATATCATTTGTAGTCTCTTCATCATCATCCACAAAAATACAACCCATATGACCATTTTGATTATTTTCATGAGATTTCCCCTTAGGGAATTGGTTTTCATAATGCCCGTACATTCCACATTTAAATCATTTAACCATTGTTAATGTCTTAGAAATACCATTTCTTTGTCCATGGTGTTAACTGATCCTTTTTCTTTACAATTACTAGATTTTTGTCTTTATTTTACACACCCAAATAATCTTCTAGTTCCTCTAAAATATTCTCCCAGATGCCTCTTACCACATTATTTCCATGATGGAAATTGAACTTTCTTTCCTCTATGATCATCATGAAACTCCATCATTCTGTTATTTGATGAGTCAGGAAACATACCAAAGTTGAGATTATTGATCATTCTATGAGATTGATGGTCAGGAATAATAACTAATTTGGGACTTCCAAATCCAGTTTTATTTGGTTGGTCAAGAATAATAGCATTCCATTGTCCATCATATCCTCAATTATCGTGAATCTTCCGGTTTCCAGCCATTTTCTAAATCCCAAAAAGAATAATGTGAGAGGAAAAATTCATACTAGGAAAACAACATAATTACGGGGAGTAATTTCAATATCTAACATCTTAGGTTTAATTCTAGGTTATTCATGATCGTTATCCAAATTCTAGGACTGTAACCTATACTTATACATATCCTTAGGAACATCCCTAGACATACCGTAGAAATATCTCTAGGGATCTCACTAATGTTTTCTCATCCTAGTTTCCAAAGGATAACTAAACCTTTCCTCTGATACCAACTATATAATCCCCAAACATGACGTACATGGAAATTACATTACCTTTGCAGAATACCTAATACATAACAAAAATAGACACCAAAGGACCATAATAGTTTAGTGTCTTTGGAAACTCCGAATATAATTTTCTAATCTTGGTGAAAGATCATCAACATCTCCCATAAAGTTCATCATTTTTTACCAAAAACCTTTTTTATATCTTGGGGAAAAAGAAAACAAAAAAAGGGTTAGCTAAAATGCTCAGTAAGGGTAAACATAGAGAACATAAAACAATCCATAAACATTTTAATTCAAATTCATGAACATAAAATCTAAACTTAAAAATCTTGAGCAATGACATAAATCTTGGACGTATGTAAGGAATATATCATAAAAAAAGATCAATCATGATAAAATGACATGGTAATAAAACATGTAATTGTGGAAAACCATTAAGAAAATGATACGATTTCCATAGTTGACAAGGCATTGCTGTCAAGACCATCTTAGTGGACAAAGTTCCCTTCTGAATTGAGTTCACTCCTCATTCCAGTCATGTATCACTGAACTGGATTAACTTGTCATTCAAACCATGTCTATATCATGAGATATAAATCATTTCTCAATGCATTTGAAGGATATATAGGTCCCACCTATCTCATAATGAAATAATTTTTACATGTTCCACAACATAAACATAAATCATTCTTCAGAACCAAAAGAATAATATGGGTTATATAAACATCATCCCATCAAAACATCATCCATATAAAAAAAATGGATATCATTTCATAATAAGAAAAGTGAAACCATTTAAATAATAGATACATTATACTTGAAACATTCTCATATGAAATAATTTCATATTTGATGGAAAATGGTTTTGATAAAACACTTGAAATAAATTCATGAGGAAAATATCTTTTCTTCTTCAAAATCATTTTATTTTTGCAAAATGCCTTGAAATTTTAAAAGAACATTATTTTTCTGAAAATATTCATGAAACCTTGTACAGTAAGATTCATGAAAATAATCCTTTATATAACTGTAAAAATCCGTTCATGCCATATAAGTTAAAAACATTCTCCTCGTACTTTTAACGGAAAAGTCAAAAAGTACCACGTATGGTAACCAAAAGAAGGATTCCTTCCATAACGCAAATTAAAAGTAAAAGTGGGCTAAAAATACCATTAAACATAAATAGATGATTATTAAACACTTTATGAAATTAATTTTATGGTCATGGATGAAAAATATATCCCCAATAAATACATACGTATAAGAAATCTCAGATAAAAATGAGATTGCAAAATTATCCCTTACATTATGTCCAATTTCATTTGTATGTATCTTAGACTCTTTTATAGTGGGTTTAAACATATTATTAAATTGTATCAGAACCATATTAATATTTATGATATCATATATGGTTCATTTATGTATTTATATTACCCGTTCATTTGTCAATTCCATGTTAAAGCAGCGTTTGGGGTAATATTCTTTTCATTTTACATACGTGTTTGGACTTGTTGTTATTGATACTATTATTACATATGCCCTTATTTAATTACTTAATGAATGTAAAACATGATTTATATACCATATATATTTAGTATATATATATATAATAGATAGATAAATGAAATGAAACACACCGTTCATGGACACGGTAGGCCGTACGTACGCATTAACGCAATTTTTCATTCCTTATTGACTTGAATGGAAGTAAGTAGATGACATATATATACATAAATAAAATAGATTTATCATGTAATATATTTAATTATTATTCCTTATATATACTTTATAGTCATTTTTGAATGGTTAAATGGAGAATGAATCTCATCGCGTCGTGGAGACGGTAATCCGTACGTACGCATGAGTGATGATATCATTCCCATAATTATTTAATTGAATTGGAGTAGATGATATAATATCTCAGAATCAGTATGATGTTATAATAACTATATATAGTTATTTAGTACACCATTATACCCATCCCGGTAAGGTGGTGGTGGAAAAACTTATTACACCATGGCCTGGAGACGGTATTCAGTACGTACACACGCGCTGTGATTTCGTTTTCCATAGGATGAAAAGAAGATGAAATGGAGTTGTTTCATATTTATAATATAATATCAGTATATTAGTGAAATTGATGTTATTACATTATAATTATATAGATAAATAAGAATATGTTGAAGAAGAAATAAACTTGAAAGAATCTGTAGAAGAGATTACCTCTTCTTCGACGTACCTCCTTTAAGCTACCTTTTAAGGGACTAGTGTTGGTCTTTTGAGAAGACCAAAACCTCTAGAATATTTCTATGGAAGTTGAGAAGATAATGGGAATGTTTTGGCCGATATTGAAATCTCAATGTGTTGTGTAGTGGATAGGGAGGAGGTGCCCTTTTATAAGGGAGGAGAGGGGCACATTTGGAAACCTCAAAAACATTAATTTATAATAAATCTAACCCCACTTAAAAACCTCGAAAAATGACTCATATTCAAATATAAGATGCTATATGTTTGTAATATCATCAACCAATAAAATTTATACATGTAGGAAATTTATTTTAAACCTTATCAACTTGATTTATCCTTATTTAATTTATTTAATCCTATTTGTGGTAATAATATTCTAAATTTTAAATTGTTATAAATAATTACTTATGTGTTGTGAATTGTCTATAATTGGATAATTTATGACATTGTCGACCATATATATTTTAATTTATATATTTTAAATATTTTGGTTATTTTTAAAAAGTTTAATAAATTTTAATTTTTATAAATTAACAATACTGTTAATTTTGACAATATTTATTTATTTGAATTTAAATAAAATCCACACAGAAGATATATTCTAACCAAAATGTTTAATAGATTAATAAAATGTCATATGAATATATAAATTTTTTTATAACATTAATTAGTTCACATAATGTTTATTTTAATATTTATAAATCCATTTATTTGATATTTCTCTTAACCAAACAATTACTACATCATTTTTGTATAATATTTTAATAATCATATTAGTTGTATAAAAATTCAAAATAAAATCCTATGATTATGATAAATATAATTCCATTCATAATAATATTTTTACTCAAATTTAGGATCTTAAAATCACAACATTTAAATTGATATATTTATTAAATTATGAAAGTGACATCTTTGACATCATTTAAAATAAAATAATACAAATGTCCTAATCTGTTTTATAAGGCTTTGAATGGTCCACAAATAGTCTTTAGATTATTCACGTATATATATACTCAACAAATAATGTTTATGAATGTTTTATTTCATTTTCATAGGTATTATTATTTTAATAAAAACTATATTATATATTTTTCACTAAATAAACAATTTCTGCATCACTATTGGGTCACCATTAATTACAATTATTTAATCAATAAAAATTATAAATAAATTAACATGATGTAGGTAATATTATTAGATTTCTGAAGACTATTCATTGTCGAAGTTTGATGAAGTTGTATACTAAATTAAAGTTATTATACTTATAATATTTTAGAGAGTGACATCCTGTCACTTTATTTGGTTTTAATAATAATTAAATTATATTCATGATAAAAATTCCATATAATTAATCTATTTCCACCCATAGGTGACATGGTCAACTTTTATTCATCCAATAGAATTTTGGAAAATTTAGGGTAATTTTATAATATTATTTTGACCCTTAATTACTCAATTCACCTTTAACTACAATAAATAAAAATTACCATAGTTACTATTGATAATATCAAAAAAATAAAAGTAACCTATTAAAATAATTTGGACCCACTGAGTTCAAATATGGAATCCTTTTTTTAAAATTCAAAACACAGAAGCTGCATTAATTAATTTAAAATTAATCTCGTTGTTAAGAAAACAGGTATTAAAATTTTAAACATTGCCAAAGATTGAAAAGTTTTTACCTAGGAATTCAATTTAACATTAATGGAAATGACATACATTATATTAAATGGAAAAAATATATTTTAATTATACTTCAAAACCATTCAATATTATAATTTAACAATATATATTATTACGATGAAAAAAGTTGTTTTTTATTAAAATATAGCATGTTTTTACTATTCATGAAAATAAGAAAGTTATCAGAATAATATGAAAAGTTTATCAAAAGTGATTTTTTATATCCTTATTCCAAATAAGAATTTTATTTTTTCAAATTGAACATAAAGACATGTAAAAAACTAGATTTAATGTGGGTGCACCACCAAAAGGCGACAAAACTGCATTTTTTTTAAAAATACTTATTCTACCCGAAAATTTTATTTTGTTCTCATACCATGTTCTAGAAAATGGTTAAGATGAATAATAATGTTATAAAATACAAAATTTAGTTATTACTATTCATAATGGCTAGTACATAATAATATTATAACAATATATCATTGTTTAGTGAAACCCGGTATTGCGTACTACACACGCTATTGAGGAAGGTCGTGATTGTGTGTAATGAAATCCAAGTCATGGATGCGTGTAGTGAAAGCACTATTTTGTGTAGCATTCAACACAATACATCAATGAAATTAAAGGAATATTTTTCCTAAAATTTCAGGGTATTAAAAAAACATAGACTTCTATGATTTGTACTACATACAACATAATGAAAATGCAAAAGAAAGAATGATTCCACTTTTCGATGGTGAAATCATATACACAAAACATTAACTGAGCAAGAAATAATTAGAAATAACAAAATAATGGGATCATGGAAGAAGAATATGAAGAACAAATTGAGATAACACTATCAATGATATTCTTCTACTAATATTAGAGATAATTGTCAATGTGTATGGAGGAAGATTAATTAATCCTCAAAAAATCATCAAGGTTCTTCAATGAATATACCAAATGAAGGATGGATTTAAATTTTTATGTGGTAAAGAATGGTAATTCAAAAGAGTTGAAAGGTGCTACTAATGTGGGTGACTACACTGTATCATGCTATACACTGTGGTTGAACTCCCACGTAGCCCTAGCTGAATCATGACATATGGACAAACCAAAACATGATACTCCCTCCCACCATGGTACATTCCCCACCCCGATTCGTACTATGGCTCTACATAGCATCACCATAGCACTACAGTTACTCAAAACATCCATACCCGTAAAATATCATACACCATACCGAAAACACCTACAAAGTGAGTGTTTTATCCCTAATAGATAACTCAACAATTTGGTCGTTTCACAACTAAGTTGTGGTGACATGTAATCCATATATCTTGTATCCTAGATTAGTGGAAATTTTATTGACACCTCATGACACAATATGGGTTTCCCTATAATAAAATGACTCCCTTGAAACATCTAAATAATATCTCCAAACGTGACCGAACATTTTCTCTCCAATCCAAATAGAAAAATTAAAATCCCTAAAGATTTTTTTAATCTATGGTAACATGGTTAATTAAAACCTCCCCACCCTAATTCTTTCCTTCCCATTGAATTATTACATGCTTTATATAAAATATACCAGTCACATTATACAAGAAGATTCCACAAACTAGAATTCTTCACACCATAACATCATAAACTCATTCAGTACCTATATATATAGATAATGTCTTCCCTATAGTAAAAATATAATTTACCCCTACTCTAACAGAAAATATAATGAAAATAATAACCTATCTAGGTATATCAAATGAAACTCATCAAAATGATTATAAAATCACTGAAAAATATTCAATAAAGGGGCATTAAATCATAACTGAATCATTTAAATCTACCAAATACTTCTATACATGATAAATCATAAAATATTACACTCTTAAAAACATAAACAATCATAAAAGATAAAATATTCCCCAAAAAATATAATAACAATAAAATTGAAAAATGGTTTTCACATCCTTTGAAATAAATTATACCATCTATAAAAAATAATTGCATATCCCACAAAAAAACATAATACTATAATATTTAACAATTCCAAATACATAAGAAAAATCAATATTTCAATGTTGGAAATAAAATCCTCAGTAAAATATTGAGGATAATATTTTTTTATATAAATGTATAATTAATAAAAATTTTCATTCATATGGTTATGTATTTCACTTGTAACCTAAATATTTTCTAATGAAATCCAATTCTAGAAAGTTCATGTTCATAATTAAACACATTAATATCCTCACATTAACAAAAAAAAGGAATAATAAAAATTCCACCCATTTTATTACATTTCTAAACTAGAAACATAGGAAAAATGCTTTTAGGAAAAAATATTCTATAAAAATATCTTGTTACGTCATTTAAATTGGGTTTCTACATGACTAAATAATTTAGTATTAGATACAAAAAATATTTAGTGATAATTAAATTAACTTATGTCTCTATACATCTTATAGACTATAGATAAAAACAATTAATTTCAATGTTTGAAACTAAATTTAATAAAGATATATAAAAAAACCAACACCATTTTTAAAACTATTAAATTTTAAAAAGGGTATCCTATCACAAACTCAAATTCCAATCACTATCTCATTTTAAAAATTTCAAATAAAGCACCTCTTAATGAAAACACTATTATATTTAAAAGAATTTTATAATATGAACACCTCAAATTTGAAAACCATAAATATTATAAAATTACACTCATTCTTTTATCACATCACTTTAAATTTACAAAAATAACTCATGCAGAGATTCATTTTATTGAAATTAATAATTAAGGGGTATATAAACCAAGTAATTTAATAAAAATAAGACCATATATTATTAAAAAACAATAATACATAAAGGAAATAGTTTCAATGTTATAATTATCATGGATAAAATATTCTTGAGAATTAATGATAATTATCTAATGAGACCATACAAAAAATAGAAAAAGAGGCATCAAAATAAAAATAGAACCTTTTATAAAACATTTCCTACAATCATATATTACATATCATGAAACCTAACCAAATTTCTAATTTATTGTTCTTAAAAAATCCTTCAAAACTAAAATTTTACCCATAATGAAGGATAAATAAAAATCTAAACAAAAATTAATCATCCACAACATCCCCTATAAACATAAGGATTAATGCGAAATGATGTAATGAGGGACATACTCATGGACTACCTCTTCAGTTATTATGGTCCAATTACGGTTTACATTGACCTCCAGCCTAAATTTTGGAAAAGATAATACATAATTGATACTAATTTTCTTTAGGAACTAACTTAGTTTTCCCCTAATCCGACCCATGACAGTTCCGAAATTTCATTATCAATTCCCATAGGAGGGAAAATAGATCCTGGGTAACAAATAAATACAAGCGGTAATGTTTTTTCTAATAAAATAATAATCAAATTGATCATCCACCTAGATAGTCAGTATAAACCACCTCATAACATCGATGATTAGGTATATAGGTAAAATTATTAAATTAATTATTAAATCCAAATATGCTATAAAAATGAAACACATCAGTCATAAATGATATCAAACACAAATGATAACAAGATATGTAAATAAAAAGGATGAAAAAGAACCGACAACTGTATTTAAATAACAACCAAATAAAAAGAATACCATGATCATCAATATTTATGTAGAAAACAATCAACTCTTTTTCATGACACCACAACTATATGCAATCCTAAAATCCAAAACCAACCCCAATCCTAGAAAATCATTAACAAGACATAATATATATAAATATATTTATATTGGGGTTAAAAATATCCCAGTAGGTATCCTCCCACACATCATTAATAATCTTTAAATATAATTCCATTTCATGTTAATTGAGAATAATGACAATATTGGAAACAATTTCATTTTAATTGCTATGAATCACATGAAACCACCGCTATAATATATTGTATCCAAATATCCATTTATCCCATTTAACAAATAATATAACATTTAAAAACATTTTGTGATGAGTTGAATTTTAAGAGAAATGGACAATTTAAAATCTAATCCATTTAAAATATCAACATTTTAAATGTAAAGTGAAATGAAAATAGATATATCTACTAATTCCAAATTCCACCAACAATTAAATTGATATATAAATTTATACATTTAAAACTACAAAAATTCACAAATATAAAAGTATTATGAAATCCTCTAAAATATAACTAATTATAAGGAATATAAATGTGAATAAATCACAACAACTAATTAAATGAATAAAGTAATTACATTAAACAAATAAATAATAATTTATTAAATATAAATTGTAGAATAATTAAAATAATAAAAGAATAATAATATAGTAAAAAATAAAATATTTTAACTAAAATTGGAACTATAAGAGTTACCCTATGAAATCTAAGGATAAGGTAAACAATGATAATCAAGAAAGCCTATAACCATAATCATATTCAATCGTTGTATGTTATTGGATAGACAAAGTGAAATCATAGAAAATTATATGACTTAATTGTCAATGGAAAAACACTAATATTATGGAAAAGAGTTGTAAAAAATTATTAGTCATTGAAATAACTTAATTCTATGGAAGGAATATATATAACATAACTAGTCCTGATATAACACTAAATTAAAAAAACAATTAGTATAAAATCTGTAAATAGTTTACATCAATGGAATCAATTTTTAAACAGGACAATCACACCTTATAGATTAATTCATTTCTCGAGTCATAAAATCATTTATATAAAGTTCCAACTAGGCCTTTCAAAATATCATTTTGAAAGGAAAATTTAAATTTAAATTATAAAAACATATCCATGATGCATCACTTACAAAAACCATAAAAACACATCATTTATTTCTTCAATTTCCACCACAACACAATCAAATAAAAAAATCAAGAAAGCATAACAAACAATCATTTTTACAAATGAATTTATTTGAGAACTGAGATAATCCTTGGGTTATAAAACCAACCTCTTAAACATTATTTTCACCCATTTTTAATTATTATAAACTAAAACACCTAATTTATAATTCAAGTCCTTGAAATATATCCTTCATTAAATTTTAAAAAAACCTCATATGTATTATATATATAAAAATATTTTTCTGAATTTTAACACAATAAATCCATTCTCAAAAAAAAACCAATGGGAGATTCTAAAATATTTATAAAATGATAAATAAATATACGATTCATAAAATTTCCTAAATTTAATCCAATTTTCAAAAAATCAGTATAAAATTAACACAATAAATTTAAAGAGTTTTGATAGAGAAACCAACTTCAACTGGAGACCCATAAATCCAACCCATTGTCATAAAGAGCCCCTACAGTTCCATAAGTGAGTACCTTAACCATATCAATCCATTAATCAATTAAAATACATCCAAATATAGAGTACCACCATGAAAAAAAACATCGCACACACCATGAATCAAAACTATAACAAACCATAAGTAGTAAGGTGTAGTCCACTCCTAAAAATAACTGATATATATTCCATACAAAATAAACTAATCCATATTCACGTATCTATTATCAATAAAACCTAAGTTCACAAAATCCATGACAATATTCATGGGATGAAATTATATAAAACAATGATTAACGATGAATTTAACATCACCTTTTGGGACCTCCACCGTAGGTTGATCCCCAGATTCGAATATGCTGGGATGATTCCCACATTATTTGGTTTAAGAATATACCCAAAACTATAATCAAGTGATAAATATTGAAGAAAAATAATGGTGTAAGGGAGGAACTGAGAGTGATAAAAACTAACATTGATTTTTATTAACTAAAATAAATGGGGATTCCTTGAAGAGTAAGGAGAATGATTTCCTCGACTGGGAGAAGCTTCTAGGTTATGAAAATAAAGAAAAAAGATGGGATTGTGATTATAATTTCAATAATAATGATAATAATAAATGAAAAGACTAAAAATTGGTTGGTAATGAAGAAAACATCAAGATATCCCTCTCCATGCCATGGTTGATTTCCCCCGTAAGAGAAACTAAACCCTATCCAAGGGATGAACCACAATGTTGTTAACCCCTCACACCCTTTCAGATAGGGAATTATCCCACTTGAAACAAAAATATTAATAAACTAGGTATTCCAATATTCTTTTGATAATATCCAACTTTATTTCACTGACATATAGATACCAGAGTAATTATTTATTCAGGCTTCACATAGCCTCAACTTATCAACATGATCACTCAAAACATGCACCGCATTGAAATACGGAACTTTATATCAATAAAATGTAAAAAATGATTCTTTTATATCTAATGTAACCCTCCACACTATGGTAGATTATTGAACATGGTGTGTTGACCTAAGAAACACTAATCTCCCACACCAAATCTACAGAACTCGAATCAACACCACGGTACCCAAATCAATTATCTCTCTACATAACAACCAACCAAAAATATGAATTTAATGACTCAAAACCACACCAAAATCTTTCTCTGAAATCCTAGATGATGTAATAATATCCACAATGAAATCTAAAACCTATAATTACATTTCTTTTATATATTTTTAATCCAAAGGGGTTTGGGGTTTTTGTTTAACTATTAAAAAGTGGTTAATATGAAAATGGATTTTTATGGTGTTCTCTTTTCTTTCCAGTTGATAAATCACATGATAAATTTTATCCATTTTTATACCATTTCATCATATATATAAAATTGACTTGATTTAGATGTATGATGTGATTGGATAGAATATGGGAGAAATTATTTTTCTTAAAGTATTCATTTGGACATTATAGTGATATTTTTGGAAAAAATAATTTAGGTGATGCTTCTTTGTTAATCATAGTAACAAATATCATGATAATTATAAGGTATCTGTAACACCTGAGATTTGATGAGAAATATTTTGGTTTTATTTTATGTGAATAACAAAAGGAATATTTGACTACACACAACACTGCCTTGGATTGCGTTACACGCAAGAGCAGCCTTCCTCGATAGCTTGCATTGTACGCAATACCGGGTTTCACTAAACAAGGATATTTTATTAAAATATTATATAAACTAGTCATTAAGAATATTAATACCCTCTTTTTGAAATTTTATCTTTTAAAATGGACTTCATTTTTGGATTCACAATATCAAAATTAGCCTACGGTGAATTTTTTGTATTTTTCAGAAAACTTTCAATTTTTGATGAATAGTGAAAACACTGACTTAATGGTTAAAACCGTATTTTTATTTATATAATCATTTATTTTATTTAAATTTATTTTATGTCAAAATAGATACATAATACCTATATAAGTTCAATGTAATTCGTTGGAGTAATTTTATATAGATACATAAAAATTTTATTGACCTTTTTACTGCCTTTTACCCACCTCGTAGGAGCAATTGCAATAGTACATAAAACATAATTTAACCACTTCTATGAGTTGAATTTCGAAAATATGAGAGACACGGTTAGTATCAAGGAGTAAAATTTTGTTCAATAAATTAATTTTTTTTGTTGAATAGTAACTTTTTACTTTTTTTTACCACAGTTAAAAGTAAATAGGGTAATTAAGGGTAAAAATGATATTATTATTACCCTAAAAAATATAATAATTCTAGTGGATAAGTTTAATTCGACCAAAAATAACCTTAGGAATAAAATATGACCATTTAGGTCCACATGGATTATATTAGGTCACTTATTATTATTATATTTAGAGAAGAGTTGAAAGAGTTAAATTCAACGTTTAATAACTACAACATTTTTAATATAGGGTTATACATGAGATAAATTTGACTATAAATATTAATTAGAAAGATAAAAAATATTTCCTACCTTATTGTAATTTATACATAATTTTTATACATTTCATAATTTTATTTATTTATGAAACAATGATGATGCAGTAATTACCTTATTAATGAAATATGAACATAATTGATATTATAAATACCCAAATAAATGTAATTTGAGACTTTTTTTAAATTTAACTAATTTAATAGGATAATATGACATTTTAGTATTGATTTAATTATCTTCTTTCGAACTAATCATGCAGTTATGATTTTCACAAAAATTAATTACCAAATAGTTTCAGAATGGTAAAAAAATAATTTTTAAAAAAAATATTATTTTATTAAATGTTATTTTATTCCTAAAAATATATGTTTTGGGAAAATGACTTAGATACAGTTCTATATATTAGTAATTAACAACTTGGGGTTCTTTTTACTTGTTATAGTAATATTATTAACCATATAGTGTAAGAAAACATGAAGAAACATTAAAAGTTAAATTATTTAGCTTAGAGTTAAATCTAAATGACATGGTTAAAATAGTAACATAAACTGGTCTAAAACCTATTGGTTGCGAGGAATTTTACCTATAACCAACTTTTCTTCGAAATAAATTAATTTGGAACTATTAAAAACCGAATATGACTTTATTATAAAATAATATTTTACATTTCTCCTAATGTGCCTCTCTCCTCCATCATAAAAGGGCACCTCCTCCTCCTCCTATTTACACAATTTAGAGACTTCAAGCTCGGATAAAACCTTCCCATTTCCATTATCAACATCTCTAGAAACACAATAGATGTTCTGGTTTTCTTCAAAGTCTAGATTTAGTGACCTAAGAGGAGGTTTAAAAGAGGTGTGTCAAAGAAGAGGTAGTATCCTTTACCAATTCTTTCAAATTCATTTCTTCTTCTACTTCCTCTTATTTTTATTCTATCATAATAAAGTATTAAAATCAGTCTCACTCATATACTGATATATTATTATAAATATGAAACAACTCTATTTCACCTTCTATTCATCCTACGAAAAACAAAATCATCACGCATGCGTACGTACGGAATACTGTTTCCACGCTGTGGTGTAATCTATTTTTCCAACACCACCTTACATGGATTTTTATAATGGTGTAAATATTAACTATATATGGTTATTATGAAATGATAATAGTTCTGAGATATTCTATCATTCACTTAAATACAATTCCACAATCATGGGAATGATATCATCGCTCTTGCGTACGTACGGCCTACCATCTCCATGATGTGATGCGACTCGTTCTACATGATCATCATTGAATAATGATTATATAAATGAATTGAATGAATAAATATGATATATAAAATACTAATAACATTCTGCAAATGATGTATTTAAAACCTATAAATAATAATGAGAATTTATTCGACAAAACACGCATAAGAATATAAAGCAATGAACACCCGAATAACAAGTATCAATGAAATATTATTAATAAAAAGATAAGAATATGACCACATATGATATCATAAAAATAAATATTATTCTATAATAAGTCAATGAAATAATTAAAATCATTATACAGGAGGTTTTGATACTTACGAAGCATATCAGACCTAAGGTAAGGGAAAATCTCACAATATCATTTTTATTCGAGATTTTTTATACTTTAGAATTTACTGGGGGATATTTATCATCCACATCAACGTTTCCTCAATATGTAATACTATTTATATCCTCCTAAAATTTTTTAAATCCAATTTTACACATTGGTTAGTTTTTAGTAAAATATATGAAAAGAATCTTTTGTCATTTTTAGTACGAGGTACTTTTTGACTTTCCTTCCAAAGTACAAGAAAAATGTATTTATTTAACTTACACGAAATGAACGGATTTTTATGATTCCATAGAAAATTAATTACATGAATATTTCATTACAAGTTTTCATGTTTATTTTTAATAAAGTTCTTTTATTTTGAAATTGTATGACATGTTATGAAATGATAATTTTTTTGTAGTAGAAAGGATATTTTCCTCAAGAATGTAGTTTAGGCGTTTTATCCAAATTATTTTCCATCTAAGATAATATAGGGTTATGTTTCTTTCCCTATTTTTAAATTTATTTTATTATTTTATGATGGATTTATTTTTATGATGTTCTTTTATCTTTAATGAATTATGTTATGATGAAATGATGTTTACGAATCCCATTTTTATTACATGGGTTATGCTATGATGTATGATTTATGATCTTGTGGAACACATACGAATGGTATAATTATGAAATGGGTGGGACCTATATCTCCCTTCAATTCATTGTGTAATGATTTATATAACATTATATAGACATGTCTGGAATGACAGGTTAATCCAGTTCATTGATACAGGAGTGATACGAGGAGTGAACTCGGTTCAGAAATTGACTTTTTCCGCTTGGATAGTCTTGGAAATGAGTCTTTACTACTAAGAAATGATTCTCTATGATAATGTGTGTATGCCAAAAGGTTTCATGTTTTCGGTTATGATTTTTGGGATTACATTTCACTACCATGATTTATCCCTTGTTATGATATTATGGTCCCTTTTACAGGTTATGATTTTCAAAATGTAATGTTCTTACGAATATGATATGATTGATATTTATTTTGTTTACCCTTAATGAGCATTTGAGCTCACCCTTTTGTATGATTTCTTTCCCCGGGTCCGGCATAAGGGTATTAAGTAATATATTCTAAAAGGAACTCTATATATGATAAAATAAAAGGGAGACAATGTAGATGATTTATGAACAGTTTTTTATGTTTCCAAGTTTCTAAAGACACTATACCAATACGGTCCTTTCACGGTTTTGTTATATATTGTAATAAGTGTGCTTAAATTTTGAAGTAATGAAAATTTATGTAATGTATGGGTTGTTATTGTGTTACTGATTATTGTATATTTTTTCAACAGATATAATTTTAGGAATAAGATTTTTTTAGGATGCGTTTTCTCGATAGGGTCCCATGGACATAGTTTTCAAGATAGATTTATTATAGAGATATACATTATGTAATTTAATAAAAGTAACGTGAAAATCAAAAAATAAGTGAAAATGATAAATATTATGTGATGGAAAAACAATACTATTTGAAGACATAAAAACATGAGTTAATATGATAAGGTGTTTCAAAATGATAAAGATAAATAAATGGAAATACAAGACATACCATTACTAGATAGCAGTTCACCTAAAAAGAAAAAAATGACAGAGGTGAGAGGATATTTATAAATAATTTATTAAGTCATTCATTGAGATGATACAAAGCATGAAATTCAATTCATAAATAATAATGAAGGAATGTGAATGATTTTAAATAGGATTATAGGATTCATTAAAAATAATTCATTATATAATTTTAGAAATGTTCTTACCGAGACTATGGGATCAAATTTATTTATTAACATTTAATTCGGTTAACTAATGAATGAATTGAGAGGGAAAGTAAAATATTGACTCCAAACTCCACCATTATTTTCAAAGAAACAGTGAATATTTTTAGGGGAGAGGGCTATTGTGATTTTTTTTTGAATATGTGATATGTAATATAAAAATATTGATATATCACTCTATTGAAGCATCGATCTATGGTATTAGAAGGAGAAGTACCATTCACGCTGATATTGAAGAAAAAGTGATGAAATGTATAACTTAGGTGCCTAATAAAGAACTTTGGTTCTGGAATAATCATTTTTTGATTAGTATATACTGGTTAGATGTTTAAAATGAACAGGTTCACAAAAATATTTTCCGAATAAATGATTTCAATCTATTTTACATGTAATAAAAGATGAAGAATTAATTTTTAGGATATTGATTGTTAATAAACATCATCAGAACACTAATAACTCATTGAAGCATAATAGTTATGTTCTATTCCATTATTGTAAAATATATTTTATCACATTATATATGAAAAATAAAAATACACATTCGGTGGACTATAATTCTATGATTGTAATGGATATACCCTACCAGATTTAATTCATAAATTATTATTTTTTATTAGATATGTGATATCATATTTTTTTCAATATCATTTAGAGGAATAGATACCCTGATTGAGGTTAGAACATTGTAAATTATTGTTTTCTCATTAGTGTGATTCTTTTTGTTTTTTAATTGTGTAATTCTCTCAAATTAAAGGATATGGTTGTTTAAAAGTAGAAACCACAAAAATATTAGATCATTGATTCTCTATCCCACTTTGTTATTACACATATAAAAACATGCCCATTTAAGTTATTATTTTATGTTAGAATCCTGGAAATTTATTTTCATTATAAGAAGAAAAATTTCTTATCACTGATCAAAGTAGAGGTAGAGTGTATCGTTTTAAATAATAGATGATATTAGTTAATCTAGATAAAGAATTCATGATATTTCAAAAAATTAATTTTGATCCATATAATTTTTTATCATATAATAAATATGTCTAAAGTTTTAAAAATTCAAATTCATTATCTCGGAATAATTAACATTGATATTGAATATCTCTTCATTAATGAAATATTATATACTATTGTTGTAAATATGGGAAACTACCCTCTAGGCATGAAGTGGTTGATTTATAACCAAATCTATCATTATTGACATTATTGAAACTCATTTAATATGTAATGGAATTAATAACATTATTTCCACATGAATTATTTGATATATCCTTGTCTAATAAACTCATTTCAAAATTTATTTATGATATGTGAATTTTAAAATTTAGGGAGAATATTTTTTCTGATATATTTTCAAAGGGGTAGAAATTCAATTCATTCAAGGGTAGAATTATTTCAATTAGTTTTTGGTGTATTTTGGAATCATGGATGTTATTTACAAATAAAAAAATGGTAAAAAGGAAACCAATTTGAACTACATGAATAACAATAAGTTCAGAATGATGTTATATTTTTTATAAAAAAATTGGGGTTATAGTTTATGGAGATCATATGATATGATAATATATATATATATATATATATATATATATTTAATATTTAAATTTTAATAAAATACTAAATGTAAGAAATTTTCTTACATGTAATAGAAAATGTATTAATTTAATACAATATTATCCATTTATTTTTAATTTTACTAAATTGATATTAACTATCACATTCATTGAAATAATAAATATGATTTATTGTTAAATTAGTGTTTCCTTTTCATTTCTTATAATAAAAAAATATTACATATTTTGTTTTTATAATATATGTGGATAATTTCTCTAATAAATCGAGTGGGGATATTTTTAATAACAATTTAGGGTAATTATACAACATTATTATCTTAGTGTTTAAGAAATGAAATAAATAACAGTGTAATGATTGAAGAAATGACAAGAAGTCATGGATATTTTCTATGATAATATAGAGATTATTTTAGAGAAAAAACCATATCTCAGTGAGAGTAAAAAATACATGGTTTTAAATATTTAAATACAATAAAAGCCATTTATTTGTGAATACTTGATTTTCATCTTGATTTTTGGGATCTTGGTTAACCAATTGAGTAACATTCCATGAAAAGGGTGACCACATTATTTTTGGTGGTGAAAAAGGTTCATATTTTATTTTCATATCTCATTAATATATTGAAACATTAGAAAATATCTTTTTTATTTAATTAATTATTAAAATATGATTTGAATGGGTATTTTACAATAAAAATTAAAAGGTGAATATTATGGGGATCAATGAAAAAAATGATGGAATAATAAAGAGATATCAATAAATTAGTATAAATAAAAAATAACGATTATAAAAACATGGTGAATAAATATATAAGAATAACATAATGTTATGTTATAAAATGATATAGAAAATTAAAAAATTCAGAATCAATTGTTTGTTTCAAGACTGATAAAACTTTGGTACTAATCGATAAATAATGGCATATTGATTTTATTGCTGCACCAACTAATGATGGTGAACTATTTCATATTCTATTTTTAGATAAATCATGAAGTTTATATTTTGAATATTTTTTAAGCACATATCCTAAAAATATATTAAAGGATATGTTCATAGAGATAGAGTTCTATCCTTTAAAATATAAATAATAATGTGTGATTATTTACTCTTGTGAGATAACAAGTGATTATTTTTTTAAACTTCAGTTAGCCTCCATAGTAAATGTGATCTAATTTTTTTGGGTGTTAAATGTTCAATAATATTTTTATGTAATATATTGGTTGATTGAATAACATGTATTAACTATTCATAATGAAAATAAAAAATGGTAATATTAAATGTTAAGTAATTACTATTATTAATCATTGATCCACCCCTCCCCCCAAAAAGATATTATCTCTTTTGGTACTAAAAATTTTAAATATTTATAAATTACCAAAATAGAAATACATAAAACTATTTTATTTAATTTTAAATAAGGATATATTAAAAACAACTTACAAAAATATATCTTAGTAAATTATATATACATAAATTAATTTGATACACATCAAAAAAGGGTTTTTTCCGTCGCATAGAAACACCATTTTTTGAAAAATAGGCATTAAAAATAAATTTAATAACATTTGGTTTATTTAATTTTTAAAAATAATCTCTAAAATGACATCATTGAATTCAAATAATTTTTACATTATTTTAATTTTGAATATATTTTAAATAATTTTACCGTAACCTGAAAATATTATTTTCATAATGGTAAATGAATAAAAATTAAAATTGTTGAAATCAGTAATATGATTAATAATAAATTTTTAACACTAATGAAAACATAAAATTGAGTTTATGTAATGATTTCTGTAATAAACAATTAACATTCACTTGAGGTGGATACAAAATTAAAATAATTACCCTTAACATTTTATATTTTCTATAGTAACATGAGTATAAAACACTATCTATAAATAATTTAGTATAGGTTAGTACATAATGATGTAGTTCTTGTTGAGATTCATAACTATCTTGAGATTCAAGTGACATATCATTATGTATGAATGAATTACTGGGTTATTAGTGTTCTAATATAACAAACATTTTTTGGATAAGATATTTAGGAAAACATTCCTCATTTTTTTATCTCAAATGTTGAAAATATATTATCCAGAATACTAATTTGGTTATTGATTATATATATTGATAATATATAATTTTCATAATAAATTTGTGAGTTAATAAAAATATTATACATAAGTAAATAAATTTTTTAATTAAGTATTGGTTTAATGTTGGTCAAAATATACCATATTCCAATAATTTTACCTTATGATTCTCATTATAATTTAGAATTTATTATATTCCTATTTGTTAGTGTAAAAATAATAAATATGATCAAAACATGTTTTTGGAACATCCATTATCAATATACTAATATTATTTTAACATTATATCTTATTACCTATACCAATAGGAATTATTATCCAAGAAGGAAAATAATAATTGAAAGGGTAGGTGATTTAGTTATTCAATCCAATAATAACAATGAATTATATTTTTTTAACTATAATAATTAATTAAGGGAAAATAATTATAAAATATATTCATTATGTTGGAATGTTTTGAATAAATAGATAATCAAAAAAGAGAGTTTGAGATGTTCATTTTAATTAAGTTCACCTACCAATGTGATTATATAGTCCTTTGTGTTATTAGATCTCTTAGATTCAATATAAATTTATACCATTATCGAGAATGATATAAGTAAATGATATATACTAGATATTGTTTCATAATAAAATCACCCAATGAATCTATATTTTCTACCAAAAATTAAAACTTTTCTTAGCTAATTCATACTAGTTAAAATAACAAATAAAAACTATTTTGTTATTAACAAATAACTGCCTTTTCATTAGTTTAATAACGAACATGTTGAATGTTATATTATAAAAATAAATCCATTATAATGTTTACAACTTCTTATTTTTTTTATCTGATTTATTAATTAATGATACATCTCCTTAGACTCTATAATATAAAAAATAATTATTTATTCACAATTATATTATAGATATTAATTCACTTTTGTACTTCTAAATGATAATTTATTGTCGAAAAAATATCATTCTCTTTATTATTGAAATTTCTATAAATCATATTCTACATTTTAAGGGTATGAATTGAAATGCATCCAAAAATTCAAATTATTTTGGATACCCACATGGTGTTATGACCCTTTTAATCTTATAAATTTTTTCAACATTTTTTATATTGAAATTATAATTTATAAATATAAAATTGATCAATATTATTTCAATTTTATATGGTATGAATTATATATAATAAAAAACCCATTCGACTTCACTATAATCCCACTACACCCACTTGGGTATCATTATGATTATACATAAATTATCAATTATTTTATTTTTTAACATAGATAAATTACATAAAATTATTCTATTTTTGATAATTACTTCCCAACTACTGGCAACACAATTTGAGTTCCTTGGTCACCCAATGGTACCTCTAGTTTACCTCCACATTATTATCTATTATTCTCTTCATGAAATAATTCTATGATTTAAAATCCTTCAATAACCTATAAATCATCATTTATATTATTCATGACTGTCAACCAAATATGCTATAGACAAACTAAAAAATGTTCAATGACATGTTTCAAAATAAAAGCATTTATTATTCCATTCATTTCTTCACTCACATAGATGTATTTCTATTACTTTCACTCATAATAAAAGTTAATGACAATCTATAATAGATTAAAGTAATAATAATGAGGAAATTAACATCCTGGGTGATAAGAATTCTAATTTTTGTGGAATATCATCTGAATCATTCATGAAATTATTCTTCTGTAGTATTCATAAACTCTTTAATATAAAAATGGTATTATTAATATCCCTCTTCCTATAAAAACATTAACAGAAGTAAATAATAATAATTAAAATCATATATATTCTAGAGTGACCAGATTTTTTACAACATATAATTGCATCAAAATAGATTATTATTTATTAAATAAGAAAATTATTAATTCCAAAATCAATTATGTTTAGTATCATAAGAAACCTATAAACATACAAAATAGTTACTTAATTGTTCTGAATCATTTATCACTAATATATTCATAATTATCACCCATGTTATAAATCTCATACATAAAACACTTCTTGATTAGATAGGTAAATATAACATAAGAACAGGTGAGCTCTGATTCTGATTAAGGGTAATCGAGGGATTTAACATTTATCATATAAGGATAGAACATGAAAAGGGGTATGATAACATGGGAATAACATTTTAAACCATAATCTATATATCGTAGAACCAAATATTGAATCATTGAAAAAGACATGGAAATTTATATGGAAGGAATAATAAAATAATAAGAGAACATAAGACGTTAGTGAAAAAAATAAGCATAATAAATGAGTTTGTGGAATAAAAATACGAATAAAAAAAATAATTTCCATAGTATTTAAATCTAATATACAAGACTATCATATTAGAAAAAGTACATTACTAAATTGGGTTCACTCCCCATTATACTAATGTTTATCTCATCATATATTTATATTTACCCAATTAATTTGAGGGATATTTAGGTCCTACAAATCACAAAATTAAAAACATGTATATGAGTGCCATAATATCAGAAAAAATTCATCAAATCAGACACCATGTAATGAAATATATTTCATAAACATTTTATAACTTCATACTAAAATAACCCAAAGAGAAGTAATGTGTTTCGAAAAAATTTCATCATTTATCATAATATAACCCATGAAAAAGTAATGGGTTTTATAAACATATTATAATAAACCTAAATTATACAATAAATAATTAATATGGTATCCCATGACCATATTCACATTAAATAATAAGAATGTCGATGGTTATTGTCATTTTTGAATCAAAATATCCTTAAAATATTCTTGAGGGATATAACCATTCCACTTTCAAATCATTTATCTAAAACATTAAATTTTTTAAAATATTAGGGAAAAAAATTTATTTGAAAATAATAATTAGATCATTGAGTGTAATATTTAAACATTAACTGGACATGGTGAATGAAAATTTGTTTCATGAAATATAAATTAATAAAACATGACTTCCAATGTTTTGTTAGAAAATACACAAGGCACCTCATATAAAAAAGAAAAATAATATTCCATTCAATAATTTTTATAATAATTAAAACATGGTTAGAAATGAATTTAAAATTTATTTTATTGTAGTATGAAACATCATTAAAACATTTTTAGAAAGCATAGATAAGGAATAATTATTTTTTTCACATAATGTAATAAATGAAGTCAAATTACTTTAAAAATATTTTTTTAGACTCTTGAGTATATAATTTGAGAAAAAATAAATGAAAAATATATATTTTCATGAAATAATAAGAGGAATAAAATTCATGATAATATTGAGAGTATAATGATAATATATCATCATCAAAACAAAATCATAATAAATCCTGATAAATAGTGATATTATCAAATATGAAACCTAACCCTAGGTCCAACTTCTTTAATACATTTTAATCATCTTGTGTCATAAGTATATTTGTATTAATCATATTATAAAAAATAATAAGTAAAAAATATAAAACCATATATGATATAGATTTATTTTTTTGTCACATATTTAATAACAACTATGTATTAAAAACACAATTTCAGGTCATAATGGCATTGTTTTCAATGAAAGTTTTAGCTTTTTATTGTTGGTACTATTACATTGATAATACTTCCATCATATCTATAATGTAAAAAATGGTATAAATATCATACAACATAATTATATATATATATATATATATATTAATTTATAGTTATAAATTAATTGTAGGGACAGAAAAACTAATTACCCCATTCATGGGGATGGTAAGTCGTACATATACATGAATGTTGTTTTCATATTTCAATAGATAGAATTAAAGAATGATAAATATTCATTTACTTCTCCAAGATCATTATTATATCAGATATATCATATATATTTAACAAATTTATCTTAATTTACAAAAAGTTGAAATATTAATGAAAAAAATAACATTGATTTGTCAAATTGTTAGTCTACACACATACATGAGCGACATTATCATTTCCCAATGGACTACTTAGTAAGAAGTTTGACATGTAATTAACATTCTATAAGTATATTAGTGTTTTGAATATAGTATAAAAATATTAATCTCAACATAACACCCAACCATAAAAGATTATGAAAAAAATAAATTGTATCACTACATGGACACGGTAAACTATACGTATGAACATGTTATACGTTAACCTATATTTTTTTAGAAAAGTGCATGTGTAATGTTGTTACCATAAGCATGAAAAAATTTCAATTTATTGAGGATACTATTGTTATTATTTTATGAAGAAAATAATATATTTATGGATGGTAAATGAAAAGTAAAATAGAAAGTAATCAGTTATGGGGATGTGTAAAATTCTGATAATAATATTTTATTATTCATAAACCCTAATTTTGATCATTATTTTATAGAGATTTTTTTGGGTTGTATTATGTGAAATATAAATAAAGATTTTTTGGTTCATGGTTGGTGTAGAATTTTCCCAAACCTTGTACCCCCTAGTGAAAACCATTAAACCATGGAAAACGAGGTTTTTCATGGTTTTACAATATACAAACCCACCTATATAAAACCATGTTCCTGAGAATGTGAATATATAGGAAGAACATGGTTTGGGAGTACAATTTTTCTAATCGTGTGACCCACTCTAGAAAACTGTGTTTACATGTTTATTTTATACTAAAAAAATTTGAAATGATCTTGTGCCCATGTTTAAGATCACTAATCTCCTCATTAAACTAAAACATGATTTTAATATATAGTAATTCCCTATAGAACTGATATTGGATCATCCAAACCCATCTTTGGTTAATAAGACTGTAAATAGAAGATATAATCCATCTTCATTAAGTTGATATCATCTATAATTTTTTATTTCGATCTCCATTTCATTCTTACTAATATATTGATGGATCATATAATCTTGTATGGATATAAAATCCATTAATTGATTCCATGATTCAATGATCGATTTCTTGATCTTCAATGCCATCATAATTCATTGGTGGATATCATTGTGAATATTTTTTATTAATTTTTGATTAATGGTATGTATTTTTATTTGGAATATTCCATATAATTTAATACTTGATTCTATTAACTTGTTTTAAATATATTTTAAATTTTTTTATAAAACAATGATTTAATGCAATTTTTTTATTGAATTTGAAATGAGTTCAATTTTGTGGAAAGCCCCCAATTCTGACAGAATTTTAATTTGGGATCTTCTTTGAGAAATTATGGAATATATGAATATATTTTATGATTGATTTTAGAATATTTTTTAAATTAAAATTATGAAAACCTATAATAGATTTTTAAAAAGAAAAGTGATGAAAAAAAGAACCCCCATGTTTTAGTTCAGAAACTGAATCAGAATATTGAGGCCGAATATTAGGAAATTGAATTGTAAATGATTATTTTATTTGAAATGAGATGATTTTCCATTTTTTATTGACCGATTAAAAAAAAGGATATATAGGGTAGTTAGTCAGTTATTTGGGATAAGAAAGATATTTTATTGATTCCCTAAATATATATTGATGATTTAAATGCTAAAAAATCATATATTCACATATATTTTCCTATATGGGATGTTGATGAGTCTTATTTGTCATGAGCTTGAGGGGCATGTGTATATGTATATAGCTTTGTTCTCTGATAAGAGAAGTGTAAGGATATTATAGCAAGAAACAAAATTTTTTTTGGGTATATGACAATTTTTCTTTTTGTAATTATTTTTATTATATATTACATTCATTATAGGACTATATTATTCATATCAAATGATTCATATAATTTTTTTTAATTTTTTTAAGAACATTTATAATATTTTTTCCAGAGATTGAAAAAGAATATTTTTTTTTAAATATGAAAATGATATATTATTTTATTTATTATCTTATTAAAATTGAATGCATGATTTATTTTATTATTATGGAATATAATATAGAACACTTGGTGTGACCCTACTAGGATTTATAGCTCAGACCCTTCTTTTTTCCATCACGAATTTTTAGATTTTATTATGCTTTCCCCGAGAAAAGGGAATGTACTACATTGAGGTGGTGGAAATTCTAGATCATCTAAAAAATGGGTTTCTAATATCTTATTGGGATGTTTTTCTTTCAAATTATAACTTTTATAATGAATTGTTTTGGTTTTTGTTATAACTATTTCATTTTTGGATCATTCTCCCTCTAGAATGTTGAGCATTATAACATGTAACTTTTTATCTTCCATTGTTTTGTTGTAAATTTTTTTCTTATATTATCTCGACTGGTTATATGATATTTTCACTAACCTATGTTGATATGAAACCCCCATTGGTATATAATAGAGTTGACTCTATTATCACGGTACTAGTGTATCCCTGATGGTTCGTGAAAAAGTTGAATTAAAGGTGAATGTTAAGAGTCGTTCATTGAAGTCAGTATGTAGTTTGTGTAATCATTATGGGATATAAGAGATATATGTTAACATGTTTCTAGCCAGCTATCATTATAATAATCATTAATTTACAAAGGTTTCTTGGGAAGTATTCTTGAGGAATAACATGATATACTTCTATTCAATTCTATTTATTTTATTTGGATAGGTTGAAATACAAATCCTAATATATTATAAGAAGGGATTGATATTCCCATTTCTCTTTTTTGAGTTTTTGATCTAATTAATAATATGATGTCATAATTTTTTTCATGTTATGTATCATCAATGTCTCTGATAAGATGTTTGAATATTCTCTAGTTGGAAACTTCTAGTGATAAATAGTGATAAAATCCTTATGTGGAACATAATCTTGGTGATATTGTTGTGTGTGATATCCAAGATCTAAGAGATAGACATGCACTCCTTCTAGTTTATGATCCAATTTTGTAACCTCCAATGGATGAATCATGGAATATCTCATAAGATTAACTTCAATATAATCTAAGAGTATTAAATGGCCAAGAATAAACAAAGCTAGAAGAGTATTCGCTGAGAATGATAGTGATTCTATTTTATTTCATGGAAACACCAATTTTGATTAATGTAAAATGTGTTACATTCATTATATAAAGACTTGTATAAGATAGTGGAATTTTATAGTCAAAGATAATAAGAATGATTGTTTTGAGTGGATATAATTTACGGTTATATTCAATGATCATTTCTATATGGATTATATGGTGTTATCTAATGCTATTGAGTTTTTCAAACTCAATTCTGCAGATATGAGAATGATGGAGTATAAAAAATTATTTTCCAGTTATGTGTAATTTTCAAGATTGATTGTATCTAATGGGAAGATGATGAATTAATGGTTTGATATGGGTATTTGACCAAATATTCATTCATAGGTTTCCTTATTGAATCACACTTTTATACTAGTGTGCTGGATTGGGCATTGAGGGTTGAGTGTGACCTAGGAAGAAATTAACAGTTGACGGGAGTTCGTTTTTCTCCCAGATTATGTACTATGAGTTTTGTTAAAGTAAATTGGACGATTGATTAGTATCATGGTGGTTATTGATAGAAGTCATCCTCTAGACCACATGTCATTCTAGGTAGAGGCCCTTTTATATACATCCACTGTGGAATGTTGAATCATTCAAAATGGATTTTAAACATGGGGCCCAAGATCATCAGTTTTAATTGACACTCATATAACTTATTAAATTGTTTCTAAATGTATTATTCCCCAAATATTTTTAGATTATCAAAAAAACACTAATGAAAAATTTTGCAACCACATGATTCAATAAAAAAATGGTTTTAACCATGGGCATGAGAAATAAAGTTTTGTTCAACATTAAAATAGTCTCCAGAGGATGTAGATATGAGTCCAATGACAATGAGATGTACCATCAGTATATATTCCTCCATAGTTACTATATTATTTATTATTGGTAAATCACATTCATTTATATCAACTCGTATTATAATCTTATAAATATTTGTATAAATATTTTGTCTTATTAGATTTCTATTACAGAACCCCTAAAAATGAAAAAAATATTGGGTATTTTTTCCAATTTGTGTATTCTATTTATCAATGACTAAAATTACCTAGTAATTTATAATTCTCTACAAGAAACTTGTTAATGAAATTTTTGGAATATATTGGTTTATTGCTAATTAATCCTGAATTGATGGTCATTTTTTATGTGTCTCTTTTACCATTTTGGAAGGCACGTTTCAAATCTTTTAAGGAGGATGAGACCAAGGGTAATGTAGAGTCAGAACATCGTATCTATATTTGGTGACTGTAATAATTGTATATTCTATTTTTTAGAAGTAGAAATATTTGAGCTATCATGAATCGAATTTGGCCTCCATCAATGCTGGCACCCGACTCGGCTCATGTCAAGGACCGTAGGGAATTCCCAATCCCCATGGGAAAGTACATGTTCCTGGGTATCACAAAATGTAATTTGGGAATGAATTACCAAAGTTTATAAACATTAAACAACAAAGAAATCCAACATAACAAATCTGCATTTTTTTTGAAAAAAACAATATTTTAAAAAAAATAGAATTGAATTATTTAATTTAAAACAATTCACCAATACAATAACAAATGAAGAAACAAAAAATGGCCAACCCAAGAACCACCTCATGGAAAGAGGCACCATCCGCAAGTCATCTCCATGACACTACAACAAGAAGGACAGACAAAAATTCGAACCATTGGCACTAAAAGATTTACCAAAACCTATGACAATATAAACAAGTCTAATTAAACCTAAAGGTGTAATAAGGGTGTGATAAAAATAGCAGTAGAATGCCACCAATATAAGTTCCATCGTATAAGAATTCAAAGAAAAAGACTTGAATGTTTTCAAAAACATGAAATGATAATATGAATTTTAAAGAGATAAATCTTTATATAAAAATAGTTTTCATGTGGGTAACTTTAAATAATCAACACTTTTAAAAAGAATTCCAAAGAAACTAAATTTTTCCAGCCAAATATATCATATGATGACAGTAAACATAATTTATTTAATGATCACTTGCAATGGGAATATAACCTCTAGGCACTAGCTCACTATTAGTCCCAGGTACCTCGTATCTCAGTGAAAGTAACCATAAAAATATTTCTTCTCATGCACATGAGCCATGAGTAGGGAGAATACCCATAAACTAGTGATTCCCCATTATAATCATCACAATCATCATTATAGTTTATTTAGTGTTTTCATCATAAAACATTCTAAGTGAATCTTGGGCCAAACCCCACGGGATCAATAGCAAACAAGTACATGTCCACCCTCCTAGATACCTGGGTTTTCCCCTTTATGGTCAAAAACGTTCCACACCATATAACACACAATTTCGACATAAAATTCCATTTAAAAAGACACACAAAAACACACTCCAAACAAATCTCATGTATATCACACAAGTCACATAATCCCATTTTTCATTCAAATACTTTATGAAATCTCACTCACAACAAAACAGCCCACAACACATTTCACATCTTAGTCACACTTCGATAAATCATTTGAAAAAATTATAAAACATTTCTATGATATAGAAAATAACAAAATATACATTCCGTGTTAAAAAAGTCCACTTAAAATTCCACTCCTACCAGAATAGTTTGACAACATAGTTGCACCAATTACAATGATCAAGAAACCACATAAAAATGTAATGAAAGAATTCTAAGGATCAAAACCATGTTTTTCACATAAAATCAATCCAAAAAGTCACTTTTGAGACCAATGGAATTCCAAAATAACATTAAACTAGAATTGGAATCCCTAAAAACATTTAATAAAACCATTTCTTGATCCTTAGAACATCCCCACATGATAAAATATGAAATGAATATGACAAACACTCATTTTTTAACAATATTTCAACTTAAAAATCAATCACATGAAAAATTCTACAAAATTTATTTTTTAAAACAAATAGAATAGAATAAAATCATGCTAAAAAATATAAATCATGAAAAAAAACTCATCTAATAATGCCTACACATGTAATCACTTACTATTTGTGACAAAAAATCTAAACCACTGTGTGAACCAACAATCGAACCACTGTGACACTGCAAGGAAGTGAAATCGAGCCAAATTAGAAAAGATTTAAGGAAAATGATACAAAATCAAACCTATGTAATAAACCTAGCTTATGAACATTTTATAACCTCAAAAAATGTTGAAGAAACCCTATGAAAATGGGAGGAACATGGGAGGAAACTCATGTAATTGAGATATATTGAATAAAATGCCTCAAATATAGTAGTATATGAATTTCCAAACATCCATAACTTCAAGTAAGTTTTTATTAAGTCTGTATAGGTCATTTGAGAACTGAAATGGAGGTAAAATAGTAAAAATTGAAGGAGTTATGAATGAAACAATTTACCTCTTCAAATATGGAATATTTGATAAATCCATAGATGTTTTTCCCAAATTCACGATGAATATGAGATCCAAAGAGTTTGAGGACAACATGGAGGTGTTACATGGATAAGTGGGTTCATTTGAGGGTTTTAATTATCGAAAAACCATAACATTGAATTATATATTAAAGAATAAAAATAAAAATAATGCCATAAATTGGCTTCCGATCTGGCCCAACACCTTAATAAAAGACCCAAATCCATCATTATTATGGTTTCCTATCAGATCCAAATTGATATGGATGTTTTAATATACTAGGGGATACCAATTGAGACGTGTAATGAGTGTAAAATGTTATAAAATTATGGAGTTATAATAGAAAAAATATTTATTTTTTAATTTGGAAATGGGCTCACAGTTTGGACCAAATTTTGAAAACACACCATTTCCACCAAAATGCATGGGAAACCCCCCTAAAAAAGAAATAATGGAAATTAAATAAAAAATTCCTTTCAAATAATTCATGGATGTAACAATTTTCCGCAAAATAATATTTTTTTTCTCTTAGAAAGCCATAATAAGGCCAGGAGTAAAAACCAATCCCAATCTAAAGGCCGAAATGGATTCCTTATCTATGTTTCGCACACCTCAAAAAAGGACCAAAACACCATAAATTGATAATTAAGGTAATTAATACTCTCACAAACCAATAAATATAGTAATTAATAAAAAAATATAGAATATTAAATCTACATCCCGAAACAAAAGTCCCCAAACTCTATCCGAACGAGACTCAAGCAACATACCTGGAATGAACAACAAAATAAACGAGGTCACCACAGTCTTACTAAAACGAAACTGTTGGGCGCACTCTAATCATAATTTTTACTCAAGGTGGGAGTTTAAATGTTAAATTAATCTAAATTAGACTACTAATTTCCAAAATAAAACTAGCGACAAAACCAAGTTACTAATACAAGGAGACATAAACAGACTCCCCAATATAAGGGGTATCTCAATTTTTTCTGTGATAGAATATGGACACTAACAGGGGGAGGCCTGAATGGAATCTTAGAAAAAGGGGTATAATTTTATTATACTTTTACAACAATAATTAAATGAGACTCAATGTGGGTCTTCCCACCATAGAATCCAACCATCGTTACTGACCAGCTCGGGTCCACACGAGAAGCCCACAATATTTAAAGAGATGGCATGACCACATAATTAATCCACACGATTAGGGAAATCATGTGCTAACTATTCAGAGAATTCTGCCCAAATGTGATGCTCATCAAGGTTACATGTGATGAAGAGAATGGACGTACAGAGACTATGCAATAGCTACTGTCTTTTATCACACAATTTCTTAGGTTGGAACATAGTTTCTTCTAACGATGCGAAAACCATTCTCTTCAATATTCCTACCCCAAATTTCATCATTTTCACTAAAAATTCAAAGGAACCACAAGGGAATAACATTGAATCATGATATCACATGGAAACAAGGTCCTCTAACCTCTACCACTGAATGGGAACAACAGAAACAAGATGAAAACATCAATATTTTAATCTATTCTCATCATTAATACTAAGGATATAACATTGACCAACAGATTGAATAACCTGGTGATTTACCCTGACTATGCACCGACATCACTATAGTACCTATTGTTGGATCTCATAGGATTAGAGCATCTTTTTCCTCATAGTTAGGATTTGGAAACCCCCTGAATGTAAATTCTCTTTTCGGTTCCATGAAAACTAAACAATAATCCCAGGTGGGTTCTTCAAGACATATGACATTCCAAACTCACATTACCATAACCCCAATTTCAATGAAACTGGTTCATAAATGAAGTACACAAATCAACCATTTTTTCTTCAGACGAGAAAAAGAAAGAGGAAATGATATATGAAAACACCTTCTTATAAACATAATATTTCAGAATTTCCAAAAGGGATACAAGCATCTGAAAAAACAGAGACTCTCATAAGAGTTTTCAACCTTCACCCTTATAGTCAAACGAACACACAACATCACAAGGCGTCACCCTACATGACCATTTAAACTAATAAAAAAAGTAGGGGGACCTTATGTCGAGTCCTAAATATCACATGATTCAAGAAAGTGTCCATAATAGCCTCTCATAACCATATTTCCCACACTTTTGGTTTAATGTGATCACCTATAAAAAACTGACTATATAAAATCCAGAGGCCCTCTAAGACACCATCCACATTAAGAACCCCAGACTACTATCAATGTTGACAACTTTTATAACTTAATAAACTAAGGACTATTTCATCATCCAATGACACTCTCCCACTACAAGAGGATCAAAAACACCATGAGATGAAATGGTGCCGATTCAATATATGAATCATGAGAAAAATAGTCTTTATATTGGTCAATTGGATCATCATCCAATGTTGTAACAATCTGGGTTGCATGTCCGTTGTTCACTAACCCTAAATGGGGCGGTCTAATCCCACTAGAGACCGAAGAAACCAACCTAGATATTCCATTTGTCAAGACACATGACATACTAGAACCGAACACATATGGGGATCCACTATAAATGAATCCCAATAAATTTCTCAAAAGAAGACCACTAACCACCAATTTAACCCATCTTACTGACCAAACAAAAAACCCAAAACACTATTCATAAAAGTGGGGTTATTTCACTAAAAACATCCCAAAACATCAACATTTCGAAAAAAACATAAGACATGCCATCCCAAACTAGTCATTATGACATCATGTTTTTGTTTAAAATCATCTCTTTGATAACATACAGTTCCATGGTTAAATCATCCACCAATGATACCCCTCGGGCCTCACACATGCTTGTTTTTGTGACAAACATGGAACCCTCATCATATCCATCTCGATACTCATCTAGTCATTTCATATATCATCCATAATCCCATATAACACCATGCATGTGTCCATTCATTGAAATACCAGAGGTTAAAAAAATTCCCTTCCTCTTTTCGAAACCAAAACATTCTACCGGTACTTCCTTTTTCTCAAGACCGCTATCCAGAAAATCAAAACCCATTTTACCTATAAAATACATTTCAAAAAATTAATAAAAATTCTATAGAAATTGAATTCCAATTAATTCACATTAATTACAAATCATTTCACTCCATTTCATAACAGTTATTATTTTTTGGAAAACTCCATTTCATAAATCATTATTATTGGGAACTCAACTCTTATTTTAATAAAACAAGAATCCAAAATTTCATAAAACTTCTCAAATTATCTCTAGTTAGAAAATAAAAATATATTTCCAAACTCCAAATATGACCTCCGAAACATTCTATCCCATTAAAACACCATTCAATTGCATATAAAACTCGATAGGAAATAATTTTTCATAATCGAATTTAACATAGTCCCGACATTCAAAAAAGGTGTACACAAACCATTTTCCATTTCAAAAAAAATTCGACAATTCTATTATACCATTTCAAAAATCATGCAATTCCATATTTATTAGAAAATAATTTCCCAAAAATTTTGTGCTTCTTAAAACAATGACATTTTTCATTTAAAACCAAAAATCCAAGTGTTTAAAACTAAAGGACATATGTCTATGTGAGGGGAAACTAGTTTCGGTGGATGACATGGAAATATGGTTTGTGACCATATGAAAATCACTTCACAATCACAGAGAGTGTTCTAGGGAAATATCCCCAGATCCACATGGTTTTCAAGGGCCTGCGAGCTCACTGAGAACATTAACCCAACTCTCTTTTCATTTCACCTAATCATTATCAATCAAATAAATCCAATGGACTCAGATAAGTACCAACTTCCCCTGGTGACTGGTATCCTATCATGAGATGTATTGGACAAGAACACTTCCAATAACTGGAATTTCAAGTCCTGGAAATCCAAGATTCTGACTATACTAACTCTTCCCCATTTATCTGAACCTAAAGAGAGCGAACATAACCTGCTCTGATTCCATTTTGCCACAAACTGAATCTAGTCACCATTAAAACTGGAACCCGACCCAACTCGTGGAAAGGCCCAAAGGGTGTTCAAGATCAACATGGGATTTCATAAGTAATTGGGTAATACAAAATATTATTTTTGAATGATTTACCAGAGTTTATAAACACCAAACAACTAACAAATCCTTCATAAAAAATATGTATTTTTTAAAAAACAACCCATATTTTACAAAAAACTCATTATTCAATTACATAATTAATTCAATTATCAATTAATATAACAAAAGAAGAAACCCAAAATGGATATCCCGTGATCCTGATCCTAGAAAGAGGCACTACCCTCAAGCCATATCCCTGACACTGCACAAGAATGACCGATATAAACCCAAAACATTGGAAATAAAATCCTTACCATGACTTGTGACAAACTATAGAAGTCTACTTACACCCAAATGTGTAAGTAGGGTGTGAGAAAAATCCCAATAGGTTTCCACTACAAAAATATTCCATTTCATAAACATTAAATAACAAAAAATATTACATGTTTACATAAACATAAGGTGCTGATATGAATTTTAATGATATGAAAATTTAATTAAAAATAGTTTTCTAGTAGGACACATTAGAGAATAAACAATTTTAAATAGTATGAAAAATTTAATGAATTTTTTCAGACACACATTTCGTAAGCCAACAGTAATCATAATGCATCTAATGAGAACCAACAACTAGAAAATAACCCTAAGGAACTAGCACACTGTGTGTCCCTGGTACCTCGTATCTTAGTGAATTTAACCATAAAAATATATGTTCTCCTGCACAAGATACACTAGTTTGGAGCATACCAATAACCAAGTGGTTCCCGATCATCGACATCATCATCATCATAGTATATTTAGTGTTGTAATCGTCAAAACCTGTTATGTGAAATATGGCCCAAACCCTATGGGATCACTATCATATTAGTACACGTCCACCCACCGAGATATATGGGTTTCCCCCCATATTCTAAAACAAGATACACATAATATAAATTATCATTTCCACTTAAAAAGGCCAATTAAAAATCACACACACTCACCAAAAATCCCTCATGTATATCAAAAAGTCACAAAATCTTCTTTTATATTAAAATTCTTTTTGAAATCATATTAACACCAAAACATCCCACAACACGATTCACATTTCGTTCACAATTCAATTATTCCTTAAAAAAATTTATAAAACCTTTCCAAGATTGAAAACATCACACAACAGACCGTTTAAATTATAATATACCATTTCAAAAGTACACTGATACCTATAGTGTTTAGAATCATTGTTGTACCTCTTACATTGATCAAGAGACCACTTAAAACCTTCATGTGAAATATCCAAGGAACGTAACCCAATTTGGAACATTAAATCCATCTAAAAAGCCTTTTTTGAGAACAAGTCATTCCAATATAACCATAATCCATAATTAGAATGAATAAAAAATTTAATAAGACTATTTCATGAACCTTTTAACAACCCCACATGATATAACCTGAAATAATTATAACAAACACTCAATTTCCCACAATGATTCCACATAAAAATCAACCGATTGAAATTTGATACCAATATATAATTTTAGAAAAAAACTCCGAATAGAAGCATTCTAAAAATATAAATTATGTAAAACTAACTCACCAAATAATTTTCACACATGGAATCACTTACTATTTTTTCAAAAACTCCAAAATGTTGTACGAAACATCAATCGCACCACCTCCACACAACACAAAATTGAAATCATTCCATAATACATAAAATTTAATAAAAATGGCACAAAATCAAACCTTAGGTATGAACCCTAGGTATGAACCATAGATTCTATACATTATAGAACCTCATGAAAATTAGAACATACCTTAAGAAAAATGGAGGAACATGAGAGGAAACTCACTTAATTGAGAGATGTTGAATAAAACACCCCAAATACAAAAGTATCTGATGTTTAAAATAGCCAAAAACGAAATTGGGGTTCTAATAATGCTATGTAGGTCACGTGAGAAATCTAATGGAGTGGAAAGAGAAAACAATTATGGAGTAATAAAAGAAACAATTTACATATTCAAATCTGGACAATTTGAGAAACCCATAAAATTTTCACCCTAATTATCAATGCATATGACCACTAAATAGGTCATGGATAGCATGGGAGAAAAAATTTGGTAACTGTTATCTGGTGAGATTTGGAATAACAGAATAACCTAAAAATTAAATGATATATTAAATAATTAAAAAACATTAAATGAGGAAATGTACATTCAGACTTTCCCAAAACCTTAATAAAAAACCTAAATCCATCATTATTATTGATTCTTATGAGACAAAATTGATATGGTGGTATCAATATACCCAGGGATTCCAATTGGGAAGTGGAATGGTTGTAATTTTTTTTTAAATGAACGGGTTATAAAAAAAATTATTTTTAAATATAGAAATGCGCTCACAGTTTGGCCCAAATTTTGAAAACCACCCATTTCTACCAAAATGCCTAAAAACCCCCAAAAACAATGAAATAATGTAAATAAAATGAATAATTACATTAAAATAATTAATGGATATGACATGAGAAACGATTTCTATCTTGTTTTAATCTATCTTCCTCACATGTCTCCTTTTGATTTCTCTAGTTTTACACTGGTAAGAGTGGTGGAGTTATTTATCAATTTAGTTCATATTAATCAACGCTATATATACCATGTTACCATATGGAACCATATTATATTAATAATTTGATTAATTATTTTGATGGTTTGCTAGATAAAGGATTCATACACCCGAGTGTGTAACCTTGGATGGCGCCTATTCTCTTTTCTAAAAAGGTTGAATAAATATTATACTATGTGTTTCTTACCAAAAAATCAACCAAGATATAGTAAAGAACTCCTATATATTCCCTTAAATAAATGATATATTTTTTTAGTTATATGGGGAAAATTGGATCTTAAAGATTTATATTTATTATGGTTATCACTAGTTGGTAATAAAATAATCTTATATTAAAAAACTACCATGTATAGTATGAATATCTATTAGGGGTATCGTTTCATTCAATTTCATCTAACCAATTCTCCTAAAATCATTATTGATATAATAAATAGGATTTTCCACATGTATCTTGATAGGTTAATGTTAGTATCGATGTTGACATCCGAGATTACCCTCATTCTGTGGAGGATTATGTTGATCATATTAGATCAGATTTAAAAAAATTCACAAATCACCAAATCTATGCAAGGATATCAAAATGTTATTTTAGGATTTGGGAAGTGATGTTTTTGGGACACAAAATTGTAGAACATGAAATCTCACTAGAACCTAAAATTTTGAAATCTATTATTAAATATGAGAAATCATGAAATATTTTTAAGATTAGAAGCTTCTTGTGTCTAATAGTGTGTTATGAGTGGTTGGTAAAAGATTTATTGAATATAGATTCTCTAATGACAGATCTAGCTAAAAATGTTGTAATGATCATTTGGCATGAAAAACTGTAGAGTTATTTTTAGGAGATGAAACATATTTTGACTGATGGAATTGGGGTTTCCACTTATATTTTCTAGGATGGTCTATGTATAATTTTATGATTCATTAGGTTATGGTTTCTGATCTGTTCATTTGTAGGGTGACCATTTTGTTGTCTATTGTTTTCAAATTATTATTGATCATGAGGATTATTATCTAATTCAGGAACTTGATCTCAAATCCATTATGAATTCATGTAATTGTTGGTGATATTTAATTTATTAAGAAATTTTTTAGGTTTATTCTAAAATTAATATATTGAGTAATATAATCTCTAAAAAACATTTTAATCTTTGTCATATGTGTTGGGTGTTGTTCCTGATGTCTTTTAATTTAGACATATCTTATACCCCAGTGAAAGATAATGTCATGGTAAATTTTTTGTGAAGAAAATTTCTAAATCAGTTCGTGAATAAATCATCAAAATATTTAAATTTTATGAATTTTTATTAATAGTATAATTTTTGAGTCTAATAGGAAGAGGCCAAAGTTGTCTTGAATTTTTTATACATGAACTCTACTCTTCTCGAGATGATTCTTTAGGAATAACATCTCAATGATAAAATCTATTTTATTTGGGTCACTCTATATGGTGGGGAGACTTTGGAAGAGTGTTAATTCTCCATATAGGGTATTATATGTTTTTTGGAATTGTTTTTTGTGTGCTTTTATCCCTGAGATAATATCTAATGGGGGATTTTCTTGATTCCTAGCGGGATGTGCACCAATGAACCAAAAAAATTCATTTTAGGAAATGATAATTATGGTGGCCTTGTATCAGATGGCCCATCAATTAATTGGGTTCAATTTTCTATACTTTCCAACAGGTCAAGGTCTAGCACCAGAAACATTCAAATTTTATCCATTCCCTTCCATTGTTGTCTTCGATGTGGGACAAGTTTTATATTCACATTATGATTGGGTCTCCACATACCCTACAAAATATGAATGTTATTTGGTTTGTGATTGATTGGATGACAAAATCACATTGATTTATACCCACTGATGATAGAAACATTGTTGATGTTTTGGAAATATCCATTTTCAAGAGGTTGTTCATTTAAACAAAGATCAATCTTCTATAGTCTCTCATAATTATCAATGTTTTACCTATTAATTTTAATGAGAAATTTAGGAGGTGATGATATAGCATGTTAATAGGAGTACTACATACAATCCATAGTTGGATGGACAAATATAGTGGGATACATAGAGTTTTTATGGTAATCATAATGCCCAGATCCATAATATTAGTGGTGATTAAGATGACTATTTGGGATTAGTTGAGTTTCCCTACTACAATAGTTACGACTCCATGATCAGAATAGATTATTTTGAGACCCTATATGGAATTCCATGTAAATATATGCTGTTTTATTCATAGATTATAGAAAACTCTATGGTTTGACTATGTTTTGTCTAAGAGATTATGCTAATGATTCAGTTGATTCATTATTTAATTTTGAAAACACCAATCCCGTAAAGATCCTATATTTTCCATTTTAATAGACTATTTTAGTTTTCATTTGGGGACCAGTTTTTTGAGAGTAACACCTTGGTTGAGTAATTGACATCTGGGGAGGCAATGGAAGCTATCTCATCATTACATGGGACGTTTTTAGGTTTTTGAGAATTTGGGGAATGTTTCATATCATTTATAATTTCAACCATAGTTCATGTTGATACATAATGTGTTACATGTATCGCAACTTCATAAGTATCATTCTGACCAATATAATGCCTTTCTCATGGAAGATTTTGATATTGAGAATGATTTATCTATGACTAAAAATTATATATATATTTTTTATTCTGAGATAATGGTAATTTTTATTGAATGGATATACCTTTGGTCCTTGTTATATAGAAAATTGTTTTTTATTATTATGAGACTTGGGAGCATGGGTCACTGATGATAGAGATGATTCCTCATATCATTATTATGGAATATTCTTGATAAGATTTATAGGCGTAGAAATTTTTAATGGTGGGGATATTGTGACATCCCATTAATTTTTCATAAGTAATATTTTACTATATTTTTTATCAATATTTGGTCGAGACTTTTCTATGGTCATTTTGGGTGATATTTAGAAATGTTTGGTGTATCTTTTGGATTTTCATAGTTGGCTCATAGTTTTTATAAACTATTTTCCCCATCACAAATAGTGAAACCCTGGAATGTGAGCGCCCACATCATTGGTGCATGGTTTAACAAACTAAGAACCCACCATGGGGAAACTGTGATGGTTGGAAAGTGATTCCACAATGAACACTGAGTTATAGTGCATATTTCTCTTATAGTGAAACCATATCTATAAATCCATTCTTTTAAGTATATTTTATTTTTAATTTTTTTTTTCAAAATATATGATCCCCCAATTATGATAATTAATCTCATCATATGAAAATAACCATAATTACTTGTATACGAAAGATAAATATAGTTTAATTTGGATCATCTAAACCCCGTGTTTGGTGGATCAAATTGTCTATGAAATATTAATCCTTCTCTAATAAAGAGATATCCTTTGTAATATTTTCTTTCTGCCTCTCCTTCATTCCTCCAAATTGTTAGATATATTATCTCATATTTTATGTACTAAACTCAATTTATGGGGATCTTGATTCTAGATTTTATTTCATGGTCTTGAATGTAATTTTCATCATTGTTGAATCTAGTTGTGGGCATTGATTCTCGATCATTGATAAAATGACGGTTGTTGTATTTGATATTTTCCATATAGATTAAAAATTTATTTTCGTAACATGTTTGAAATATATTTTAATTAATTTTTAAAACTAATATTTGAAGTTATTTGATTATATAATTTTAAATGGATGTATTTTGGAAGAAATCCCATATTCAAATGGAATTGGAATATGTTGTGTGTTTGTAGAAATGATTGAATTGGTGATGAGATTTGGGAAATGATTTTTGTAAATATATTATATGTAAATGATGAAAACCTAATATAATTTTTTAAAAAAAAAGAATTAAATGATAAAAAACACATGTCTTTGTTTTAAAATTTAATTTCTATATTGAGACTAAAAGTTTTGCAATTGATCTATAAATAATTATTTGATTTGAAATTATATGATCTTACATTTTTTCATTAATTTATTGAGAACATGTGTGTCATTTTAGTTAGTGGGACATTTTGGAAAAACATGATGGGTTCTTGATTCACTAAAAATGAATTCATGATGAAAACTATTGCAAAACCCATGTTATGACTATCTTATATATAATGGGAAGGTGATAAGTCATATTCATATTGAACCTTAGGGATGTGTGTACACATATTTAGCCTTTATCATTGATATGTGATGTGAAAGGATCCTATATCCAGAAACTAATATACTATTGAGATGAATAAACATTGTGCATATTGTGATTATTTTGATTATATATTCCATTGATTATAGATCTATTCTATTCATGAAAAATAATTTATATAAAATATTTTATATAAAAAAATATTTAATAAATGTCTTAATTTTTCCATCCATTTAAAAGATTCATGTTTTGTATAAAATATAAAAAATGATATATTTTTCATTTTCCAATTCCATTAAAATTGAAAGAATTTGTTTTCTTATAATGAAATAAATTATGGAAAACATTGCGAGATGATACTAGGCTTTATAGATCAGACACTACCTTTCCATTTTTAATTTTTTAGATTTTATTATGATAGTTCTGGGAAATGGGAATATACCATTTCATGGAAGTTGAGGTTACTGATACTTTGAGTCATGTGTTGTTGTTTTCATCAGCATGGGATGATTTAATTTCTTATGATTACATTGATGATATACTATTTGCGGTTTTATTATACCTATTTGTTTTCAATTACTTTCTACCATTGGGGGGTTGAGCTTACTAACTATTAACCTTTTATATCCCCCTATTTTGTGGAAAATTTATTTCCTCATTTATCATGTATGATGTTAGGTTATTTTCTCAAACCTGTGGGGGTTACGAATTCATGTATGGCTATGACATTGTAATCTCGATTATAATGGTACCAAGGTTTTAGGGCTAGTTCATGGCTTGATTTCCTCTTATCTTAAATACGTGTTTTAGATTTAATCAAAATGGATATAGGGTTGTACTTTAAGGAAAACCAAAACTGCTATGATGTTGTTAGATAGTTGGAGAAGAAAAATTTGTAGTGATTGGTTGAGATAAAAGGCTTAAAGTTGTGTGAAGAAGTGAAATGTGGTGGAATTTATTAATTGAGGAGGAACACCTGTAGTTTCCTAAAATATTAGATTAATATAAGTTAATTTTTATGTCAAAATTTCTCCAAATTGATAATATATGAAGTCAATATTAGTATGATATTAAATCATATAATATAATAAAATTACAGTAAATTTATATCACATTTTTATCCTTATAATTTAGTTTTAACCTCCCAATAATCATTTTTAGAATAACATTAATATTAACTCTTTCTTCATTTTATGGGTTAATAATGATAGTATAGGATAAAAAATGAGGGATAAATTATCTATGATTGTTTTTTAAAATATATACCATTTAATTTGTTCAATCTAAGTTTCTTATAATTTTAAAGGAATTAATAAATTATTATTTTTTTCAGAATAACCTTAAATATATTTTTACACTATTCATATAATTTAACATTGAATACATCAAGAAAGAAGGGAAATTTAAATCCAATACATCAAAACATACTTAATGAAACATATCATGATTTTAAAATAGGAACATCACATATGAATGCATATATGTCACACAAAATAAATCATAGAATATAACTAAACACCCTGAAACATTATGATATATTTATTTTAAAATAAATTCAATATCTTAAATATCTTTTAATTCATGAAACACCAGGTCTAAACTAAACATGATACCCTATTAAAATATTCTTATTTAAAATTGACCATTTTAATATAGACATTATGTTAATGGACAAGAATAATACTAACTAAATTATTAAAATAAAATGGTTTACACCTTTATAAAATAAATTCAATGGTTATATATTTATTATTATTAATATAAAAACCATTTTAAATAAATAGAAATGTTTTCTAATGAACTATATTGTCTATAAAAGGTGGTCTAGTCACCCATTTCTAACATAATTTAAAATACATTTTACCACATATTGAAAATTTATTTTTGAAAAAATGTACATAATTTATGATATATAAATATTAAAGTTATTGTTGGGTGGTTTATTATAATTTATTTAAGGGATAAATTTTTTAGTTAATTGTTTAAAAAATATATTTTTAAAAACAATTCCATTAAATCATTGAATTCACAATTTACATTTTATTTTAATATGGTTTTAACATTAAAATTAGTTAACTAACATATCTATAAATCCAATTTGATTCATTGGAATCAATATTATATGTAATTTTCATAAAAAGACTATTTAAATGTAAAAAACATTCCCTTTCTAAAACAATGTTTTAATTTTGTCTTTGTGATTAGTTTTCAATTAAAATTTACAACTTTTATAAATGATGTTTGGAAAAATGGATTTATATTTTTAATATTAATATTTTTTATCATCTAATATGAACAAATTTATTATTTACAATTATTAATACAATGAAATTAAAAAATTAATAACAGTGGTTAATCTGGAAATAGGTTTATCAGGTGTTAAACTAAAATTATAAATTGTAAAACAACTTATAAACTTATCCAAAACCCTTTTTATGGAATTATTATTTTATATTAAAACATATTATCATATATATTGTCCCATTTTATATCTTTTTTTGTTAAAATATGTTTAAACGTTTTCCTTTTCAAAATATTACTCGTCTTGCAGTCACCTCAATTATTAAAGGACGCCTCATATACTCTTCTATTCAAACATCAGAAAACATTTATATCAGCCAATAACTACCTTAATAAAATAATTAAATCCCTAAACACATCCCAATGTTGGTTTTATAACATTATCGTATTTTAAAAGTTTATTAAATTAATCCTAAATAGGTTCATCGAAGAAGTGGTAATATTCATAACAATGCATTTTCATTATACTCATTCTAATAACTCCTAATATTGTCCAACCCATAAAAAAAATTAAACCTAGATCTATATTGATTTATATTTTATTATTCTAATTTCATCCCCAATATCCATTTATAAATGCATCAAATTTAAAATGAAACCATCGATCATTAATATGGTGGACTACCGCCTCACGAACTGATGTAGTATTATTTCCATAACAACCTTTAGAGGATGGATTTAATGATGTATTAAATATATTTTTACTAAATTTATCATTATATTATATAAAAGAATTATCATACCACATATACTTTCTTACTTTCCATTTTGGCAAAGATATGATAATGCCACTCATCTGTATGGCATACTACCACATCGCGAAGCAATGTGATTTGTTTTTCACTTAATATTTACATAAAAGGTAGTAATGATAAAACATAATTAAATAATGTGATAATTATACTTACTAAAATATAACATCATATATAACTTCATCCAATATAATCCATGGGTGAACAATAATGGAAATCATGCCTACATGTGGAGTAACAACTCAATGTTGCGATGATAAATGATTATCAATTTATACTTACCTGGTTGGATATAATGATTTACTTCATTAATATAATATATATATAATTATTCTATATAGTTCAATTAATATTTATTTTCATTTCAATATAACATTGAAGAAAAATTAAAACCTCATTTATGAGTACGTATAACCTAACATTTCAATTTGTGTTGCAGTCAATTTTATATCTTAATATTTTATAGATTACTATAAATAAATATAAAATTAATATATATGATATTTATATCATGTTTAAAATTATTTATGTTATTTAGCAATGATCAATGTCAAATTAAAAAAATTCCTAAATCAAAACATACATGAAAAATGAAGCAATTATCACCCGAAATAATTATCTTAAAAAAGAATTTATAATAAAATTGTGTGATAATACTATAACTAAATAATATATATAATGATATATATGAATGTGTTTCTATAATGGATTTATAATAAACTTATATTTATTTTATAGTTGGTTTAATAAAATACTAATTAAGTAGAACAAAGGGTAATGGTTTCTCATCTCACTGTTACTTTTGTGAGACATATATAGTATTCACCACATATTTCTTTGTGTGGATTATATAATACATATTTTTATATTTTATATATTTAATATATATCTCTTCATTGTATTTGATATTTTATTTATATTTATTTCATTCATTAGATTTATGATTCAAAATTTACGAATGTGGAAATAGTCTATTTCCTAATCTCATAATTATTTGGGATTGTTTTATTAAGTATATAATAGATTAAATATATTGAATTTATATATTTAAATAAATATATAATGTTATACTATGGTTATTAATTGAATTTATAAATAAATTGTACCATTTTTACATACATTTTTACATAACATTATTTAGAAAATATTTTTTAAAAATCTTAATTCATTTCTTTCTTCAATCGAAAAACATTTTTATCAAAATATATGTTTTCTAATTATGTGTTAAATATTTTATTATACTTTTAAGAATGAATTTTTATATAAAATTTTAAACATTATTACTATTTTTAGAATTTATTAAATGTAATATTCAAATATTTTAAAAAACAATTGTCATTTCCCATTCACGGAAAATAAGAAAAGAATATAAGTTTTAACATGATTAACATGGATATAATTTGATTCCACATTGACCAATGAATGTTTTAAAATCATTTTAAAATATTTTAAAGTCTATTTTTGAATAAATTTTTTCTGAATTATTTTTCAACCTTTTTGTTTCAAAAAAAGTTTCAACACAAAAATTTTATTTTCCAAAAAACTGTTTTGAATGATATTTTTATGATATTTATATTCCTAAATGACATCATATTTTTATTTTACTTATTATTAACATGGAATTCATACAATTTATTCCATCCTAATTATATATATTGATTGTTTATGATACTATTTATTGGGTATGGAAAATTTTATTACAATTCATTGTATTACTATGGATTGTTTATGCTTATGTTTTTTGATTGGTGGTAATATTAACATTTTTATGTTAGTTTTTAAATAAAAATTCATATGTTTATTATCATTAAAAAATTTCATATGAATAATGTAATGGAATTATTATGTGATAGGTGGGTACTGATGATAAAAATCCACATCATGCATCAGTAGGTCTGATGAGAAAAATTATCTTGGGTATTTGGCTAATGAATTACCAATTTATGAAATATTTTTTGTAATAATGCATTGATGATAATAAGTCTTACAATGATTCCATAAAAGAGTTATTATGATTTATGGTATTATTTATTCCACCATTATGAATTCAATTATTGTCATTAAATATGATTATTCTATTAGTTTAATATCCATTATTATGTTTTGAGAACATGTGATTATTTTCATGAATTTATTTGATCATATTTTATTCCAACAAATTTATACTGAAGATATTGATTAAATAAATTGTGTTTCAGTTATTTACCATTAAATTTTTTTATTACTTATTTATTCATATCTCACACTATACACAGACACATACTATGTATATGAGATTATCCCTTCATTATGTATTATTTTCACTTGGATAACAAGAAATGTATGGGGATTGATATACAGAGATATGATTTGAGGAATAGTGTATTTACAAAATAAAATAGTTTTTTTTATTTTATTTTTTCAATAGTATTGATATTTTTATTTATGTATCTATTTTAATTAGGATAATAAAGTATTTCTCTCTTCGTGATTTAGTTCATTGAATATTTTGACAACATAATAAAGGAACCTTCATCTCTAGGTGATTGGGGTAGAGGTATCTAAATATGGAATTAGTGGATGATTAGTAAAATCAACAGAACTAGGTTTAAGAAATCATATATTAGATAACATAAATCTATGATATACCTTTGGGATATATATAATATAATAATCTAATGTTTTGATAAGAACTATGTCTATGGGTTTTTTAGCTATATTAATATCTAAATGAAAAATATTAGTAGAAAAGCTTCTATAAATAATGTTTCAAGAGGTAATAACTATATAAAGTATTTATTGGCGTTGATTCGATCATCACCTATTGCACAAAAATAGGAATAAATGTTTCCTTGGTTTGGCACACCATTGGGATATTCATAGGATAAATTATATTCTCTTTAAAAGAAATTATAAAGGAGAATAAAATATATATATAACAAAAGAAACAATTTTTATTATTTCTTGATTATCCTATCCAGTCATGCATTTTTTTCATTTTTGTTAATTTTTTCACTAGTTTTTATAAAATATATTATGTTTAATTATGTTATAATCTAATCTGGTTTATAAAATTTTATATAAATAACACCTACTGGAAAAACATGAAATCATATCAATGCACGTAATCTAAATGATAAAGATGTAACTGGTCACCCAAACATTATCAACATATCAAGACAAAGTATTATGTTATATATATATATAGAAATAATAATATATGTATTATTTATTTTAAGTTAATCCCATGATAAAGATGATAGTAAAACAATTATATGGATAAGGCGGTAAATAGTTATTTTCCCAGTTATAATTATTGTTGAAAGAAACAATACAGTACTTTATTGATAGTAATGATATTTTTCTACACATTTATAGAGAGAGGACACCATAGTCATGATTTCATGGGAAATAAAAAAATTTCCCATGTTAAATTCTTTAACTAGAATGAGATTTGTACTAAAGAAATAAATGTTCCTAGTTTCATGGGAATATGCCCTCGAATTACAATAGAAAAAGTGGAATCATTAATATTCTTTCTTTTGGGTTAAAAAATTATTTTACAGGATTATTTAATAAATTATATTATTGTTATAAGAGTAATAAAATTTCTATGGACTATACATAATTACTATTTTATAAAGAATTTGAGTGTATATATTGAATTGTAACAATTAACAATAAGAGTGTTTAAGTGTAGAGTTGATATTTTTGGGAAAAATTGATCGAGGGAAGATAAACCATGACATGTTCTAGAGGATTATATAATAATGATAAATATATTTTTATGGTATATTAAATGTAATAATGAAATTGATTGTGATTTTATGGTGTCTTTTATTTTTTTGTAGTTTACTTTGTGTTTGGATTTATGGAATATTTTAAATAACAAGAGATATTATTTTTGTAAAAATGAATATATTCATAAATGTTTTATTTAGATAAGGGTATTATCATATTTTGATTTTGAAAATAATAGTCACATTATGCAATCTATCGAGTATAATGATTCTGTAGTTACTTTTTTTAAAATTTTGTGAAACATATTTTGTATGAGCCTTAAGGTAACTTATTTTTATACTGGAATAAGATAAACATTGTATGTTATTAGATAAATGTTTCAAACGATTTGGATTTCAATAATGAAAGTAGTAAAAACTTTTTCCGATTTATTGATCTTAAAATTCATTAAAAGATAATTTTAGAGGTTTAGAAAAAAACAATATGTACATATTATTTCATGGAGTAAGAGAGTGTTCCAAAAATGATATAAGTGAATTCAAACCATAACATTGGGATTAATTTATATATATATATATATATATCAAGTAAATATATTTAATTATATTATTAGACATTAAGAGAACGCCTGTACTCTAGGAATAATTACATGAAACAACAAAATTATCTTAAAACATTCATTTCTGATGAAAGGATGGTTTTTCCATCTTTTACTTATTTATTATTTTGTAATTGTTATCCTCTTATTGATACCCCAAATTATTGTGATCAATTACCGTAAACATTATTTGTATGTATATATGCTTTTCAACCATGTCCTTATCATAACATCCAACCTATTTTCTCTAATGTGGAAATGTAGTTACGTATTAATTCCATATGACATTCATACTTCAATTTATATCTTCTCTAAAATATTTTTTATTAACTCTTCTCATGATGTCATATTCCAAGAATGGTATTTTCATATTTCAAACCCTTTTTATTGAGATAATGATTAAATTATAATGATTCAATTTATTAAACATGGTAGAACGTAACTCCCAAATATTTTTAAAGATTAACATCATATTCAATAGTGTAAATGACATAAAACACCAAGAATAGAAGATAATCTATCAACCTAAGATTTTATGATATATTATTTAAAATTAAATCAGTCTCTTCAGTATAATGAAATTCATGAAACACATTGCTCGAACAAAACATGATACTCTATTAAAATATTATTATTTCATCATTACCATTATACACTAACTATTATGTAGGGGGTAGGAATTGAAATACCTAAATTAAGAAAATAATTTTTTATATTTTTAAAATATAAATTAAATATGTATTCATTCAATATAATTAAAATAATAAAAATTTGAAAGGAAAATAAATTTCATTGGAAAATAATATTTTTTCTAAAAGTCCTTATAGTCAGGCCTTGTAACCTAATTTAAAGTTAATTTTCCTCAGCGATAGAAAATAAATTTGATAAAATAAATATCAATTTCTGAATATAAATTTCAATGTTATCTTTGGGTGATATTTTTATCACTCTTTTAAAAAAAATATAGAGTAATGAAAAATACTAGTTTTTAATAAAAAACAACCATTTCAATTAAATAATTTCCATGATAAATTTTATTTTTATATGGCTTTAATAGTAATTTAATTTTAATTATATACATATTAATAGAATGTATTTCATTTCAATCAATTTCATATTTAAATTTAATATAAAAATATTTTAATCATTTGAATCTTTTTTTCTTTAGAAATATATTTTTCCACACATCGTGGTGATTAAATTTAAAGTAAAATATTCCACTTTTTTAAATTGAATTTGGAAAAAAATTATACTTTTTTGAATCAGAATAATTTATAGTATCAAATATTTTCAAACTAATTTTTTATCATAATTAATAATAAAACAGTAAAAATATTTCTAAGGTTAGGGTGCAAATGGAATTACCTATCAGTAAAACTAAAATGATAAGGGGTAAAATGAAATATAAACTTATAAAACATGCATTTTATAGAATTAATTTTCCATTATCAACTATTAGTTTCATTATTGGCACAATTTAGAGCCTTCTGGAATGTATAAAACATGCGTTCAGCTTTTTCTTTTAAAAAAATTACAAGTGTATGACTCACCTCGCTTATAAGAAGTCATTCCCTCTCCACTCCTCTGAATTCATATAAATCCATTTGGATCATCAAATAACTACATAAATCACTTAATTAGACAATTACCCACATAATATAGAGCTTTTTTAGATCATAAATCAAATCATGGAATGATTTCGTTTAAACCTGAAGAGGTTTCTCAAAGAAGATGTCATTATTTTATCTCTAAATTTTCATTTTACTTCTTATTCTGACTCATTATTATTATTTATTACAATTAAAAAAATAAAAATAGTACCTATTATATAATGATATGTTCTTATGTTTACTTACTAACCTATATCCATTTAAATTACATAAGATGGAAAATTAATCTTTTCATCGTGTGTGTGGTAGTTTAATGCCTCTTGAACTAATGTAGATCATTTTCTATCACAACATTTTGTAGATTGATGTAATTATTTATTTAACCTATTTTATGATATTTAATATATAATTATACACATTTATTTATCATATCACAAATACCTTCTTAATTTATATTCTTTGAGGGATATGATAATGTTTCTTGTGTGTTTGACAGACTATCACAATGCATTGTGATATGATTCAATTTAACATATGTTTTACAGAAGAGGTAGTAGGATAAAATATAATAAGTATATATTATATTTAATGTTTTTTAAATATTAAATTACATCTAAATTATTACATTCTATTCTATTGGAAAATAACAACATCTCTCATGCATGGGTGTGGACTACCACCTCCATGTTGTAATGTGAAAAGTTTTCTATGTTAGGCTTATATTGATAGTAAGAAGGTTTTATTTTATTTATATAAATTATATAAATAAAATAAAAATTATTTTTAAAATTTTAATTAGTTATTATTTTCATTTTATTCCATCTTTTGAGAAAATTGGAAACAAAATCCTTGCATATGACCAGCAAACCATCTCCATGAACTGTGTAATCCATTTTCAATCCCTAGCTTTTACAGAATACTGTAGATAAATATTTAATGAATATATATGGTATACAATTTATTTTTAGAAATATATAGATTATTTTAATAGGATAAAATTAAAATCACCAAAATTGATGAACCAAAACATACATGAAATACAAAGCAACTTCCAACAAAACTATGATTCGAGAAATGAATTTCTAATAAATTAGTGATAAATACCTATAAGTAAATAATTTATGGTATTATATATATTATTATGGTTATTTATTTTATTTTTCATTGTCCTGCATTTAATACATATAATATTCAAACACATGTTATGGAATATCATCACCTTGTAAGGGTCTCCCGTCTAATTTTTACTTCCATGAGTCACAGACCATATTCACCACTTATTTGTATTTATGATTTATATAATTCCTAATTTTCTATTTATTTAATTAATATGTTTCAATTCACAGTTTTTAATGATTCATTTTATGTTATTTCATTCATGGTGCATATGATTAAAATGTTACCAAAGTGGTAATGGCCTATTTCAAAATGTCATCATCATTATGGACTATTTCTATTTAAGAATACAATGGGTGAATTATTAAATATTACTATATCAAAAAAATTGTATTTTAGTCCCTCATTTATATTCATAAAAATTTTCATCTAATTGTATTATTTTTCATCTTCTAGTAATTTAATTATTGAGAACCTGTTTTTATGAAAATCTAACTTTCTTTCACTATTCTGTCAAAAAACCTTTTTATCAAAATAAATTTTTTTTTTAAAAGTCAACAATGTAATTTTTGTTTTCCTAATTACTTATTAAAGATATTTTTACACATTTTTTATACATAAAAAAATAAATATTTATCTTTATGTTGTTTTAAAAACAAGGATCATTTAGATTTTACATGAAATGTGAAATGAATCGTTATTTTTTATGAATGGATTGAATGGAATTTTACACCATAATAAACACTCAATGTCTTAAATGTTAATTTACATTATTTCAATGAATTATTTCAATGAAATTTATTTTCATAATATTTTGTGAAATTTTAATTTTCCTACTATTTTCAATGTGAAGAGGATATTTTCATAAAAAAATGCTTTCAGTTAAATTTTTTTGATATTTCTATCCATAACTGAAATAAAAACAATTTTATTATATTGAAATACAAGGGATAAATTATGGTTATACCATCCTTATTATTTATCCATATTGTTTATGATCATTTTGACTTGGGATTTACAACATTATTATCATTCACCGTCTTACTCAAGATGATTTATTATTTTGATTATTTATTATGGTAATTATCAAAATTCATTTTTATCAATATGAATTTTTATGTTGAATATGTTTCACCCCTTTAATAGATTGAATTAATTGAATTTATTAAGATAAATTTGGAGCCCAAAATTGTTTATCCCCTCAGTGAATCAATATGTCTTATGAGAAAAATTATCATGGGTCTATGTCTAATGCCATACCCATTTATCTAAGTTGTGTTAACACAATGACTTGATGATAACATGTATTGGAATCATTCCATGTTATTACGATTAATATGATTGACATTATGAATTCAATAATTATGAATTTAGTCATTGATATTCCATGTTCTAATTAAATTAAATTTAATATTTGAGGTTAAATATCAATCTCATGTAATTATATATTCGTAATTATATGATAATAATTTATTCAATCCATATTATGCTCAATATATTGATTAAATTGAATTTATAATAGTTATTTACATTAATATATTGATTATTACATATTTATTTACCCATTCCTCTATATTCTTATCCTTAATAAACATCTAACCACACACAATTCTTATGTTTTATTCTACCCAGGATACTTGGACATGTTTTGTGACTAATATGGTTGGATAAACTACAAATAATAATTAAATTATTAATAAAAACAATTTTTTTATATTTTTATTTTGGAAATTAATTTAATTAATGTATATATTTTTCCAAGACTAAAAATCTCTTTAGTCCATCAAGATGTGATTCTGTTACCTTTTTCCAATAGATTAATGTATCCAAAACACTAGTCTAATAGGGTCTGGGTCACCACACCTAATATATTATATAGAACTAGAATATTCATGGGTCACATTAACTCATTTTAAATATATCATTTTAATATTTTTAAAATCATTTATAAATTATTTCAAAATAGATAATTACCATGTCGGTGTGGAATAGTATATTAATGTCATTTTATAATGATGATAAAAAATTTAAAAATTATATTAATTAATTAATTTTATTACTATATAAATAGATACCATATTCATTCATAACATTATTATGTCCCTTTGTCGATAAAGAACAGATATTTAAAACAAAGAGCATGGAATTTTGTATATTTTTTTAATTTAATTATCATATTGTTTATTTTTATAGACAAGTTCTTACTAAATTAAAATTTTAACATATTCTGGTGATAAGGGCCTACTTCCCCTCATGTAGAAAAAAATATGATTAAAAATAATTTCCTTACCATATAGTTTAATCCTAAATTTACCAAGTTTTCCCTTAACCATGGTGAAAAATTCTACAACATTTATAAATACTTTTAAATTTAAAACTGGTCTATTTAAAAAATTTAACCCACTTGATGAAAAATATGTATATAATTTTATATAATTAAATACTTATAAATTTCTGATATTAATTATAATTTGTCCCCATAAAATTCATTGAATACCACTTTTTACAAAATTACATTTGTAACAGTAAAACTAGATTAATTTTTAGACAATATATACCCAAATATTACTAGAATATTTTTTGAAAACACGATTGAATATATAATATATAAATTAAATTAAATTCATTCACCAAAATTGTTCAATTTAATTGCAAATTATAAAAAAAACATTCTGCAAAAAAAATCAAAAAGAAAAATCTCTTATATATTTAAATGATGTTCTTTTAATTTATAAACAATTTACGATAAAGGAATTAATTTTAAACAAGTGTAAACAATAAATTATATAAATTATGTTATTCTAATCAGTAAAAATAAATCCCATGGATATGTGATAATAATTTTCTTAGAGTATACTATAGTTTGTTTAAAATCAATGTTAAGATTAATGGTTGTTATCGAAGAGATTAAATTTATTTCAAAAATATATTTCATATCATTTATGGGTGTTTGATTATACCCCCAATAAAATAATTTTCCATAAAAATTATGATACCATAATATATTCGACTGATGATACTTTTTCCTCATTAAATCCCCAGGTTCCCATAAATCTTCCTCAAATTGGGGGTTTTACAAAAATATACTTTTACAATGTGAGTGGTTTTGTTTTGCGACATTTTCAATATATGATAAAAAATATCTACTAGTTTTTCCTCAAATGAATGATATTTATTATGTATTATAACCAGTTATTTTTGTATATTTTGAATATTATGTAATTACTTCTTCTTGAGAGACATGTGGAGCTCATCATTAACATGACAATGATTTTTTCATAGAACAATTCGATAATCAACCATTATGATTTGATCAATAATTTAAAATGGGGTGATAAATATAGTGCATATTTTTCTCTTATTTATAAATGCAATCATCCTCTTCTAGGGATATATTCATAAGAATTCCTTGACACCGACATGAAACTCTACTTTTTTATGAAAATTGTTAGCATAACTTTTTTTATTGACTCTGAGCTACTCTAATGTGATGCTAAATAGATAAAAATATCTATACCATTTCCTCATCTATATCAGTTCCCAATATCTATCTTTCCCTAAATTATTTCAATCATATTATAATTCCATAATTTCTACCAAATACGGCATCATATGTACCATCTGAATGATATAATCATACTTATTTTTGTTACTAAAAATTCTAAAAAATGAAGGTGTTGATCACAACAAACTTTGAAATCCATAGGGAAAGGTCTCAATATGTCTTCCATTATTTGAATGGTCCCCTCAGGATAGCCATCGATTTGAGGATGATAAAAAGTCCTATAACATAACTCTCTATCACGATCCATCAAATACTTCTCCAAATCATTGAGGTAATCACCAAATACATAAAAAAATAGTTGATAGTGGTACACTATAAAATATAAAAACATTAATAATTTATAAAGTAGTATACATATCAAGAAATAAATCACCTATAAGGAAACTAAATTGTCATGATTCTGTATGTAGATTAACCACAACCAATATAGAATTATTATTTTTAGATATTTTGGGGAGTCAAAAGAAAAAATATATGGTGATGTTTTCCCCTTTACATTCATATTGGTAATGGATTTAACATCACCTTAGAATTTTTTCTCTCATCCTTAACCTTATGAAATACTAAGAACTAATGAAAATAATCTATAAAAACATTATTCAAGCCTTCCAAAAAAATATTCTTTCAAATATCTATGCATTTTCATAATTCCAAGTAAATAGAGTATGAATAAATATGATCTTATTCTAATAGATCATTCTATCAATATTGTACATAATAGACATATATGTGATTCTAGAACCCATTTTTTATCATAATCAAGGTTTAACTTCATAGCATTTATCAATTTGTTTTCAAACTCTGCATCTTCCTTATATTCCGTTTTAAGCTTCTCCTTGATAGATGGTTCAAAACTAATTTGAAAAGATAATATTTTACCATTCATTCAATAATTCAATATCCATCTATTGAATTCTAGAAATAGTATATCTTTTGTGATCTTCATATTAGATTATGTATCATGATTTTTTTATAGAGAGAATCTTCCACAATTTTTTCTCTTAATGTTTAACTTTATTGACCAATTATAATCATTAATAATCACCAAAAATATTATTTAGAATATGTTTAGATTCTTTGGTGAGAAAAAAATACATTGATACTTTTTTATCCTTATTAATTACACAGTATTATCCATGTATATAATTCCATCATATCTTTAATAACACAAATACCACAACAAACACTAAATTGCCAGTTGAGTGATTTTTATGAACACTTATTTGTTTTAAGTCATAATATAATACCATATAACTTTTAATTAAGATAAAATCTCGTATGTTATTTGATGCATCAATATATTTTGAAAACCCTTCTCCACTATAGGGTAGTGTCTGAATAGGTAAACAGACTACACATCTCTGGAGTTCCAGCAAATATTTCATACATTCATTGGTCCAAATAATCATGAATTATTTATGATTTAATATGGTTAATATATTTTATTCAAGGTTGAGTTTTCCATAATCAATTTAATATAAAATCCCCTTTTTAATTAGAATATTGACCCATATGATGGATGTAATTTCAATATGAAGTTAATTTTCTCTTCACATTGGTATAAGATCATAGGATACAAATTGATATTAATTATAACATCTCTTCCACTGAAATTAATGTCAAATTTATTTATTGAAATCCCATCCAAGCCCAAAATAACATTTAATTAAAATGGATGAAGAATGAAAAGATTTGTAGGAAGCACATTCCAACAATTAGTAATCAGAGAATAATCATCAACATGGGATGTGATCATCATACCAATACGAGATTTTACATCAATTTCAAAAAAAAAATTATGTGTTACTATGGTACATTTAGAATGTAATTTTGATATAAATGAGTGGTATTTCCAAAATAAAAAAAAGACATTATTAGTTCAACAATGGATTGCATGTTTACCATTTACTCTGTTTTCCTTGCACACTTCATCATAGATAGGGATAAAATTAGAATTATTTTTATATCAGGTCTTAGGAAGATATTCAAGTCGATAGTAATCATTAACCCTAAGATTTTAGAATTGTTTAACATAATTATAATAATTTATTCATTTAAAAAACTAGATTATGGGTGGTGCATTCTATATTGATTTCTCTCTATTAACATCGTGATAAAACATATTTCAATAACTTCCACATTTGATTTCCCCATAACCCATATATTCAACTCATAACACATTTCTAGTTTTCTTTAGTCAATTTATCCTATATTTCCTTCTATTTTTTAACCATAAAGAAATTGTTATATTATTCTCTCTATGGTTTTTAGAGTATGGTTTCAGTTACATTTTTATTATCTTGTCATAACATTGATATTGATATATAAATTTCTTTTTCACTAAAACCTTGATATCACTTCAAATATTTTCTTCATATATAGTTATGTACATTATGGATAATGCCCTTCTAAGGCAAGGTTTCATGATAATGATAAATTTATCAACTATACATTTATTTTTGATGATAATACCAGAATCGTACCACACAAGTCTTGAAAAATTTGACACATAGGTACCAAAGAATTCATCATCCTCATTTTTCAACAAAAGGAACTACGTATCATTTTTCATATAAAAAATATGAGAAAATTATTTATTGTGATATAATATCATTAACACATCTGACTCTATAATGTTAATTTCTTCTTATTTCAACATATTATTGATAAAAGCTCATCATTGTTATGATTTTTATTCCAAATGATAAACAAGAAGAATAAATTCCACATGTTCCAAACACTTCAGAATAACAAATATCATTTCAATCATTCTGATCCATTTCTTATCAATCATTAGAGTAGAGGAACCAATAAATTTAGGCATGTGTTTCTTAATTAACTACTCAACATATTTTTGTTACCACATTTTCTAATTTGGAATCTAAATTTGATTGATATACTGATAATTTTCTGTAAAAATAACATTAATAATGTTCATTCCATCTCAAATTTATTTAGTATTTTAAGGATGATAGTCATTTCATTGTCATTTTCATTCAAATTAAGCGTGATTTATTTTTTTTATAACTATTTAATAAAATCTAAAGTATAGTTTAACCCCTAATAACCATATTTGAAAACTATATACCCCGGAAAAAATAATTTCTAGAATGACAAAAAATAACACTTTCTATAAAATATGTACCATACTCATTAGATTGAGAAGTGATGGGGTGATACATGAATTAGGTGACATCCCCATGACCCCAATGTCTACAAATAATTTTGAATGGATATAATGAAATTTGAGGATAAAATATTACCTTTCAAGATAAAACACCATGAAAAACATATACTAAGAAATATCCAATATTAATAGATTATGCATGTGTATATGATTATTAAATAATGGGAAAAATCGATAAACCATTTACAATATTAGAATAAAAATTAAAAAAATAACCGAAAAAGTTCAATATAATAGGAGGCCAAAACGCATACAAAATATATAATCTTGAGAAATAGCCAAACAAAATTGGAGTTCCAAATCCAAATTCTATGCCCATGGTATCAGGATAGACCATTGGGGAATTATTATTCCTTCCATTTACCTATATATTGATGTATGAAACTTAAAAATACCCCAATGTTCTCTTGAAGGGGGTGAGTATATACTTGGTAGGATTTCCACAGTGACATCCCAACTCATGCCACTAGAATAAGAAATAGTTATCACATTCCAAGTAAAAAAATTTAGAATAATTTAAAATAGTTTGTATCAAAAATAGAATCATGTTTTATGGAAGAAAATAAACAAAACCATTGAATCATTTCTCCTTTATTTAGAAATCCAATTACTTGTTTCTTCATAGACACATAGATTCATGTTTTTTGATAGTTTAATACTCATGACTGGTCTCATTTATATCCATCTTTTTGTCACAAATTTACATATATCTTTGTATCTGAATGGAAAATAATTCTTATTCAGGGTCACTTCTATGTAGTGAACTCTTGCTAATTTTTTTTTACAAATTTAAATCCCTTTCATTTCACAATAAACTATACTTTATTGAAAATTTCATCAAACACTCTCCTTCCATAAAAAACCATAATTTGAAAACATTCATTTCAATTTTATAACATAAGTGATTTTTAATTTAAATAGAATTTTCCAAATTTCTAAAAAAATTAACCAAAGAGGCTTCTATCAAGAATCACACATGAATTTTATAATAATTTCAATCAAATGATTTAATAAAAACTACTTCTTCATGTTATAAAATGAGTGTATATGGGCTAAAATCGATCATCCTAACAACAGTTAGTGAAAATGTAGAACACCACAAAGATAATATACATTAGTCTGTGTATCCTTTTTCACTAAAAATATTCAATCCAATATCATCAATATTCCAATAAAATAAAATATATTTATCTATAAAGGACCAAATATATGGTTTCAATGGATAAAAGAAAACTATATAAAAAAACAACGAGGAATAAAGGGAGAGAACATGGAATTACCTGTGATTCTTGATCTCCAATGAACATTGATTCACCTAAAATTAACATTCAAATAAAAATGAATCATCACAAATGTATATCAAGGGAGGGGAGATTGAGATATTGTGTTATTAGGTAACTAATGAGGATTTAAATATTTAATTTATATTCAAAAAACATTATTGAATGTTCAAACTGTACATCACACAACTAGGTCACAAGATTTAGAAAATTTTGTGCTAACCACATGGTGCTACTATCATAAAGATACCCCTTGAGTAAATTATTCATAATATTATAAAACCCATGTTCATTCCATGATTTTATCTCTATTTCACTTTTCATAATTTACTTTATATACTAAAATCGGTTTTCTAAATAATGTGCAAACAGTACACCTACCAAGTGACTCCCAAAACATGTTTCATGGTTTCCTTGAGTTATTGAATGAAATACCCAAACAATTCACAAACTGTCAACCACTAGAAACACTGAAAAATCATGTCAAAACCACACAAAAAATCCCAAAATATAACACAACCATTAAATAGGATAATCCATGCAAAACAAATGACATGTAGTTGATAATAAGTGTACAAAAATCACTAAAGAAATGGTATTTACATCCTTAGAATGTAATAAATCTGTGTTTTAATGGAATATTTTATTCCATTACTCAAACATTTCATTTTAATTCTCCCAAGATTCATCATTAACCTAGCCATGTTACCATAAAACACACATCAAACTAATTATTTTCCCATCCATGATCTTTTATTTACATTCCAAAATTCAGACTAAAACATGGATCAATGTAGCAGCTGGTTCAAGATTCACACGGTCCCATAAAATCATGTGGCTAGTATTGGGTTTGTAATTACCCAATTTAGTTAAATGAAACACATTATGAATAAAACTGAAAATTACTATAAAATCCAACTGATAAGTGATATAACCAATATTCTCTGATATCTAAATATGACCAATGTATAGTGGTTAAATGATTTTGTACTTACCAAAATGATGATACCAAATCCATGAAGTTATTTTCTAGAAAACATGTTCAATTCCATTAGATGATAATAGTCCTCAATGATTATCCAAAAATGATTTCTATTGACTCTGAGTTTTATACATTCTTTTTCTAATAATATGAATCTTATTTGATGTCTCTTACACAATTTTGGGTACAATCAGTGATGTATCACATGTTTCTATATGATAAAGTGGAAAATTATAAGAAAAAACATATAAAACGTCAAAATGAGACATATGTATTGTGTATATGAAACACTTATTGTATGAGAAATCCATTAATTATATATGATCCTCTCATGAGAAACCAAAATACATTACACATGATGTAAGAATTTCATCAAATATTTTTATTATCATTTTATATTTTCCATCCATTGGAGGGTAATAAGTAATAATTCTAGTGATTTGAGGTATAAGGTATTTCTATATGGATTTATAAAAATATGATGTAATCATTGGGCCATGTTAAGAACAATCAAGACTGAAACATTCAAAATCATTACAATTTCATGAATATAGTATTTGGGAAATTCATCAACCATATTAGTTTCATGAAAAATGATGATGCACGATGACATTTTGAGGTTATTGACTATAATCTATATTGTATCTTGTTTCATTACATCCTTGCTAGACCTATTAAAAAATACATAACCATATGACTTTAATTTCGACTTTGTAATAGTTAATGACTATAATTTATCTTCTCGTTGTTGATGCTCTACCTAGAAATGATGATAGGTGAAGCATCTCTAGACATTCTTTAATACAACTCTTTTTTTGAAAACTCATAAAAAGTGTTCACAAAATGGATTTTACGTTGATTAAATTACATTATATATAATCCTTATCAAAAGGATGTAGGAACTATGAAGTATTTCTTGATAGGAAAAATGTATGGCCATCCAATTTGTAGACCATAACACTGAACACCAACCAATCATATATCCAATAACGGACTCCAAAAAATAAGGTTTTGAATTAATAGTAACACATTTAATATCAAATATCTTATCCATATTAACATGAATAACCAAATCTGGAATAAGAGAAACTATATAGAGAACTAAACCATTACCTAATTTTGTGTAATCTTGATGCATATCATATGTAACTGACCGGAAAATACAATTATATGAAGAATCATTAGATAAAAGGAATTTGATATACATCTTTAATAATTTTTATATTATTTCAAATTCCCAATGTATAATATTGTTTAAGGATGAAAATTTTAATATATTTCATCCATCTTCATTGATATAGATTAAAATATATTTGTGATAAAATATGTTTTAAGAGTTTATGATCTGTATAAACCATAATATTCTCACAAAAATGATAATAATGTTAGGTATTCAATGTATAGACTACAACAACAAACTTAAAATCATATATTGGTTATATCTTTTCATTAACCTATAATTTTCATTAACCATAATCTAGAATATAATATCCCTGAATGAGAACACAACCGATCCCTGATCTCAATGCATCACAATAGATTGCATAGCACTATATATACACTAGGAATATGAGGATAAGTTATTTTGAATGTATAAAAATATATTATTTAAATGATTTATGTCATTCATCCTTCCATTTTAAAGTAACTCTATTCCCCATGAAAGATATCATCTATTCGGTGAAACCTGAAAAAGAATTTACAAAAAATATCTAGTATCCCACATATCAAATAAATCTATGTATCTCAATGAGATTTGGTAGTAGTATCCAAGCGTTAACAAATTATATGCTTCTATGATCTTTATAAATTCATTTTCTAGAAATTACATGCCCCAAAAAATTTATCTCTTATATCTAGAAATCAAACATTGATACCTTACCATAAAAGAGATTCTCCCACAAGACACGAAACACTATATCCAAGTGGTGTTCATGATCATATTTTTCTGAAATATAGCATAATATCATCAACAAACATGAAAATATAGGAATCATGATACATATAAATTATTTTATTAGTCTTTTACATAAACATGGAATGTGTATTCATAATACCATAAATAATAATGAAACATTATCAATTTCCATATCTACTTTTGACGGTTTCTTCATAATATTACACGTATGAAATCTCAGTTGGTGATATATTGAGTGTAATTAAATTTTTCATAACAATATTTATTCCCTCAATATATCTTAAAATTAATCAATTTTTGGAATAGGATACTAATTTTTTATTATAATGTTATTAATATTATGATAATCCACAAAAGCCAAAGAGTATCATCCACTTTGTTGGGAAATAGAATTGGTGTTTCCCATAGAGACGTGCTCCGTCAAATGAACCCCTTACATTTTAAAAATTCTAATTGAACATTATTATTTTTCTACATTATTTTTTTATTCATATATAATGGAAGGGAAATACTAATAGTCACTGGATAGAGATAAATCATAAACTCCAAATCTTTTTGTGTGGAATCCAAGGGAAATTTTCCAAAAAGAAAATATGGAATTTTTTAAAATTTGATGGAAAATAAATAGTTCATAACACATCTGTGGATTCCAATGTTAGAGATACCAAATGATAAGATATGTTTCCAACCAGTGATGCCAAAATTCCTCCTCAAGCTAAGATTACATTGCAATATTCTATAAGTGTTTCTTTATACAATATATATATATCTGAAACTAACATTTTGGAAAATAACGGTATATGTGGGCCCCTATTGTTGTAACTAATTTCATACCCACAATCATGTGATATAAATAAATATCAATAACAAACAAATCATAATGAAAAATTTCCCCATCAAAACTTATAAAACAACCTCTTCACATAAGATCACGGAACACTATTTTTAAGAGGTGTTTAATGATTCAATATAGAATGAATCATCGAAACATGAAGAACTATATGATCAACAAAATGAGAAGGTATATAAGGGGGAGGAGATCCATTATCAAAAAAATCATGGATATGGGTAGAAATAGAATGATTTGTACTTATAACTTTCAAAGTAATAGATTGATCATATATGATCACCTAATCAAGACCATAGTGTTTGTTTTATGTTTCCCCTACGTAATTATTATCTTGTTGTGATTTAATTAGATGAACATTCGTTTTCTTCCTTGATCCACCTTGGATCACTCAGTTTCGAGGATAAGTTCTATTCTGATGATCTTATCTATTTGAAGAATATAATGTATGACAAAGATGATACATGTCTCTAGAACCCATCCTTAGAGCACTATAGAATTAAAAATGCATATTTACCATCTAACTAAAATCCTGAAAACATATATGATGTAAAAAGATCCAACATAATTTTATTAAAAACCATTTTGAAAACATCCAAATATACATTCTAGTCATGGAGGGATATTTACTGATCCTATATCCGAATATTGAGGTATCGCACCACACGAGATGTAGGTATCCCTCTTTTGATTATTCAAGGAATTATAGTTCTTTCTTGTTCCCATAGTTATGATCATTCTCCATCTACATGTATTTCAAAATATATCACTTTATTCAATTTCTGATATATAGTCCATTTATGTATTTTTTGTAATTCAATGAACTACAGTCTTTGTGTATGTTTTTTGTCTCACCTAAATAAAAAATACATGTCACCAATGATGAAATTTCTAAAGCATCTATGTAAAATAAGAGTAAATTCTAAAAAAAAATATTCTTACTTCATTTCCATGAGATTCTCTTTCCTAAAACTAAATAATGTTGATTTTTAGTAATTTTGAACATGTGGGGATATAATTGATTATTACAAAAACATAAAAATTATATAATGTGATTCATTAATAAAATTTATCCTGAACAACGAAATCAAAAAAGTTTCAAAATATATCCTCAATAATATACATTTCCAATATTAATTTCAACTCTACTAGTATCACTTGGAAATATTAGACTCTATTCATCCATTTCAACCATTCTTTTATGTTTTCTAGTATGGAATCTTCTCTAAATGTCAGAATGTTCAGATTTTGGAACTGAACCTAATATTCCAATTTTCAATGCTCGTTATTCCGATTACCCCAATTCATTTATTTCAATTCTTTTTAAAATGATTTGGACTAGTTGTTGGTTCACCAATAGATCAGGTGAAACCATATATCTAGTAGCCTCTTCTAGTTCATTTATATTGTGCCTACCCAATTCTATTCACTATTGCTAGAGAAAAAACTCCATTTAATAATCCCCTATTAGAATGTGAAGTCTTAGAAATTCCAAATTACCATATTAACAAATAAATAATCATTATTTTCATAATCGATACATTTTAAACATTTTCAAAATTTTCCATAATGCCTAAAACTGATAATGATCAATGTAGTCTTAATGGGGATTACTACTATAAATTCATGATATAAAATCCAAGTTAGCTAAACCAATAATGATGTGATGGGAAATCTTGTAGAAGTGTCTTAAATTACATATGTACCCATAGATCATTGGAAAATTATGTTTATAAAAAGGTTCTCTACTTTGTCTCTTTAAGTAGTACATTACAGGTTCTAAAAATATTATATCCTTTCTATCAACACAAGAGATCGACAGACTGACCAAATCTGAAACCATTTCTAAATCAAGGACTGGAAAAATATAATACCATTTATAACATTATTCCCTTACTCATTATATTGGGATATTATGGGGTTCTACTGGACATATGTGAGATCCCCAAGATACCAAAAGTTGGAAATAAATTCTGCAGTCTTCAAAGAACATTGGAGGATTATTTTTCCATTCATGATAAGGATTCCTGAAAAACATAAAAATAATAACATCCAATCCTCATAGAAGATTATTTTGTACTATTATATTAAAAAAAAGAAAACCAAAAATCCAAAAACAAATAACAATATAATATTACCAATAGAAATTTCAGCAAATAATAAAAAGAGAAAAGGACACTTCAAAACCTAATGGCTTCCAAAAAAGATTGCCAAGAAATATCCAAACCAGATCAAATCTCTCAACCATCATGTTGTAACCATAGTATCAAATTGCATCACTAGATAAATATTATTCCATCACATTACATGTATCTTGGTATACCACATCTTCAAAGGCACTGAATTTCAAATGTAGGGGGTGTGTATACACATAGTAGAATTTCCCCAAATACTTCCCAACTCAAACCACTAGAATAATATCATATTGAAAAAAATTATTAAATAATTAAAAATAATTAAAAAATGATATATAAAAAAAACGAATTTTCGGTGGAAGAAATTTATAACCATTTAATTGTTACGCATTTATTTTGTATACCCATTACTTCTTTTGATACAAATACATGAAAATTATAGGTGACAATTCCATACCCGTGATAGGTATTTCACCAATCCACTAAGTCTTAAAATGGTAACCACTATCATGGTTCCACAATAGCACACACCCTATATTTAGGGTCACATCTATACAATAATCTCAGAAAACCCATTTATCCTGAATTCTACGCTAATAAATTTAACAATAAACCAATATTTATTGTAATCATTTAATAAAAAAACTGTATACAAAAAATAAATTTATATGAATGATTTAATAATTATACAAAAGAATTTTTCTAAAATATATTAATTTTTTTTTTGCATTTAAAAAGAAATTACTCAAAGAGGATTCCACCAACAATCACACAACAATTTTAAAAAAACATTAATCAAATAATTAATTAATAACAAATCCATGAAGTTATATATTTTTTGAAGGTTTGATAGAATCCATGGACCTCTAAATGTATTGGTAAAACGAAGAACACCACTATTATCTTCTAGATAAATATTTGGATCATAGTTCCACCAATACTATCCTACATATTTCATCAATATTCTCATCAAAGAACATATATATTCTCATAATTAACTAGGTATATGATTTAAGAATATAGAATAATAGTTGATCTAAGAGGAATAAGGAATTAAAAGAGACAACATGGACTTACTAATGATTCTATATTTATAATCAACATATATTGACATCAAATCATATTACATATATAATGGAATGATCTCTATATTCTTAGTGGGAAGAGTAATTCTAGATCCTAAGTGAAAATCTATATAATGAGACTTTTGATATTTTATTCAGATTAAAACCACATTTTTTATAAGGCCGAATATAAGTCTCATGGTTAGACTAAACATTTTGAAAAACCGTGCATGAACCATGTGATGATATATTCTGAAATCCACACTTCACTTGTTTGGATCGCATTATTAGAAAAGTTGTGCACAAACCCTCACTTTGTCTCTATTTCATTTTTCATTTTTCCCCTAGGAACTCACATGTTTTTCAAAAACATTAACTGACCCTTCATTTTACTAGTGAAATTAAAAATATAATTGATAGTTTATTTAATGTTGTGTAAAAAATTTAATAACTACTCACAAGTCATAAAACTCTGAAAGAACCTCTAAAACATTTCTAAACCAATCCAAACCTCTTTAACATTAATCAATTAATTATATATTCTAAAAAACATAACAAATGTCATTTATATAAAACGAGTAGTGTTAAAAAAAATTCATAACATCATGGATTTAATATAGGGCTCTCATGATCATTACCAAATCATTATAATTTTGTCCTATACATGAACTTTTTCCCAGGATTCTAACTAATGTTTTCACATCCTATCTTTCTAATGTTTATAATCATGATTTTTATACATAGTGTTACATCTAAATAGATGAATAGTGATTACATAAAATAAAGGTAAATGCTAGAGTTGTATAGTTCTAGTATCTTTGGAAACATGAAAAAAAACTGGTTCTTAAGAGCTCTACAAAATATTCCACTTTGATATTAATAATTATTACACATCTTATAAATCTCAAACATCAAACCAGTATTCATAAATTATGCAAAGAAAGTATAATAAAGGGTGAGCTCATATCACGAGTAAACAAGTGATATTTCAATGATCATAAAAGTATATCATGCACTCATCATTTTAAAATAGTGACATATATATTATAGATCATAATATTTATTATAACATAATTTTTTAATGTTTATAAGACATGAATCTTACATGAATATAAGAACATGGTCCATGAAGAGTATATAATAGTCATACATCAATTGTTTGTGGCATACACATAAGTATATAAAATCATTTCATTTTTATTCAAGGTTTATTTCCAATACCATGATAGTGTATTGAGTTCACTCTCAAAACCATCATAGTAATCATGGTTAACCCCTAAGACTATCATAGTAGAGAAATTCCATTGATGTACTGTGTCCACTCCAAATCACAGTCCCATTAATTTCGTGATATATCAATCATTACCCAATGCATGAATGGAGATATATGTCCCACCAATAACAAAATAAAAACGAAACATATTTATGCCATGTGATTATAAAATATTTATCATATAATAACTCAATAAAATAAATGGGTTCCCTAAACAGTTCATCATTTAATCATAGCATAGCCCATTGCAAAAGAATAGGTTTTATAAAAAATTATTTGAAAACACAGACCATCCATTGAAGGAATATAGATGGTATCCTTGCATTATATTCCCATTAAATCCAAATAAACATTGATACATGTTATCATTAATTAACCAAAATATCATTATGACATTATTGCCGAAAATATCCTTTCTCTTTTGAAAACACGTCATTAAAATATAAAAATTTTCCAAATAGTAATGAAAGAAATTTCATTGAATGTAACCATGGAAAGATGTAAAAATAGCATAAAAACATTGACTTTACATGATGCTGAAATATTATATTCATTATTTATAGGTTCGAAAATCTTGTTTACATACATCTTTTGTAAAAGTCACAAAGTACCTCATTTAGAAAAAGTGTAGAATATTTATTTTATAATTTTTTTAAACAAATAGGTAAAAATGAAATTAAAAAATCATATAATAATACAGATATTATTCTTTGAAATAATATTACTAAACATGTATAGATAAGGAAAAAAATTTCAACCCAAGAGAGAAATGAAGTCTATTTTCAATAAAAACACATTTTCAGCTTCTTGAGTATATAACGTGTGAAAAATGAAGTGAAAAAAATTATTTTAACAAACTAAAAATCGATAAGAAATTTCATTATATTAATGATAGGATAATAATAAAATTTTATCATTACAACATAATCATGAACAATCCCTATAAACAATGAGATTTTAAAATAAAGCCCATTAAGTATTGTCTGAAAAAATTCATCCATTTTAGAAAATTCGTTATAATAAATATAGGTTTATCGTAAGTATAATTAAAAAAATTATAATATATATCAACCCATATAAAATATACTTTAACCCTTTTATCAACTGTTTATTAAAATTATTTTTATTAAAACACTACTCTAGTTGATAATTGAATCCTTTTCCACATTATTTTTGGTTAGGTTGTTTTTTTCATTATACACTCATCATAGTTACATAATTTATATAATATTATTCGTTATATAAATATATTATATATTAACTTAATATATATTTTATTAATCTATAAATTTTTAGTTTGTAAATATTAATTACACCATTCATGGAGATGGTAAGTCGTACGTACACATGAATGTTATTTTAATTTTTTAATAGATAGAAAAAAAATAAATTTCACTATTGAATAAACATTAAAATATAATTATAATATATTATATGTCATATATATTCCTGATATTAATCCTCATTAACTTCTAAGAAAAATATAAAATACAAACAATTCATGTTAATTCTTGTTAGTGTTAGTCCACATTTTTACATGAGTGACATTATCATTTCCAAAAGGATTGGATGGAAAAATGTTGGAAAAGATATTGTAATTATATAGGTATAATTGTATCATAAATGACATATATATATGTTAAAACCAAAATATACCGATCCATAAAATAATGTGATTAAAAATTAATTAAAATGCTATAGGGAGGCATTAATTCATACGAATACATGAGAAATAATTTCAAATCGCATTTGATGGGAACGATGGTCTATAATGGTGTTTCCATAAGAATAAAAAATTTAACTATATTTATGAAACTAAATTTAAATTTTATTATGAATATGATGAATATATAGAAGTTGAAATAAAAATATAAGAGACTGTGATCTATTGTGGAAATTACAACTTCATTAGAACGAATCTTTTAGATGTCTTATAATAATCTATATTTGTTGTATTTTAGGAATAAAAAACATATATATGTGTGTAATGTGTACTATAGAATATAAATTGGTAGAGTTTGGTTGTAATGGATGGCACAATGTCAGGTCAATAATACAATGGATGGTGCTCTATTATTAATATGAGGAGGGGCTCTCTTGTAATTTCTTAAAATATAAAATTAATATAAATTAATATTTATGTAAAACTGAATAAAAAATGACAATACTAAAATATAAAATGAGGACTATAATTCATATAATCCAATAATAATATTATTATTTTTGATCAATTTTTTAGCCTTATCTTTTAATTTCAACCCCCGTTATCCTTTTTGTCAATTACCACAATATTAATGTTCTCTACCCATTATCAGTTAATAATGTAACTATAAAATGAAAAAATACCCAATAATATACCATGGTTCGTGTCAAAACCAACTTCCAGTTAATGAATCCTAATATAGGTTTTTATTAATTTTATATCATTTAAAAAAATATACTTTACAATAAAATATCATTAATGTAACTTAATGCTATTCATCTAACTTAAATTTCAATACATTAAGAAAAATGGATAATTAAAATAAATTTATTTCCAACCTTCCAAATATTTCATATTGATCTAGAAAATTCATGTTAAACATTAACTCATTCATATTATATCAATATAAATATTTTTAAAATATTTTATTTTATACATTTATTAATTGGAGAAATATTGTATCCAGGTTTCATAAGCAACTATGGTCATTAAATATTTAATAAAATATATATATTTTATGAATGTAATTTAATTAATTCCAAAATAGAAACATATATTCATTCATTGTATTAGTTTTTATATATGTGTACACAAAACAAAAATTAACCAATGAGTGGCATTTTGTAGTTTTCATTAATTTAGATATTATATAGTTGAATTTTATGGAAAATTGCCCATTATGCTAATAAATTTAAAGGATAAGTTAAAAAGAGTCATTTCTTAATTGTGTAATAATTAAGATGAAAAATTATTCACTTACTAATAATTTGTTTCCTAGATTAAACCAATTTATACCTTACATGGTAGATAAATTTTACCACGGTTACTATTAATATTAAAAAAAAGTAAAAGGGAAATATATACCAAATTTTAATTACTAAATATAAATATTTAACTAATTTTATTTAATAGAATACCTCAAAATTTATAAAAAAATTAATATAATTCCATAAATTACCATGAAAACATATTTTTAGATAAATGCATTGTTAAGAATAAATGGGATTTGTTATTATCCATTACGTAATTTAAAATATTAGATGACTATTAGAAAAAAATTTAGAATATAAAATATTTAAATTTCAGTTAAATCAATCACCCAAAGTGATAAAATTAATTTTTTAGGATAAAAAATACATTAGTCACATTAATACAGTTTTTTAGAAAAGCATCTCTATTATTTTAAAATAAATATTATATTCATTTATAATTAATTGATGACTAATGAATATATTTTATACTTCTATGAAACATAAATTTAAATAATTTAGTTATTCATATTGATACCCACCTATCAGAAGTCTTGATGATAACAAAAAATAATTGTATGTGGTGGTCGGTCAAAATTTGTTGCTGCATATAACCCATCATTTTGAAGGAAATTAAATTCAGTACAAAATATTTATTAAAATAATGGGGTGTTACATATTCAGTTTTCTTTCCACCAATAAATTTTCATTACATAATAAAATTTTAATGAAAAAATCAATTAATTAAAATTATATTCCCTTTGAATGATTACTCTCGATTTATCTATAAATTATATATATTAATTTCTTCATGTATTGTCTCCATTGGAAACATAGACAAAGATTATATATATATATATAAGATAAAATAAAATTCTATAACATCCTATTTGGTAGATATTTAACTATTAAATTCATTCTTCACCCTTTAAAGGAATCATAAGAAAAAAATGTGGATAAATTTTTCTTGATCCCTTATAAAAATAAAATATAATTTTATTTTACAATATTGTACCATATCAGTTATGAATTTGGATTTCAGTAATCAATACAATAATTTCTTATATACATATAAGTATATACGTATGAGTTTATATGTGTAAATTTGTATATATATGTATATGTATATATATATCCCAAAATTATTTCAAAATTCATTATTAAAATCATGTTTCTTAAATATATTTGAATCAATTATTATGATATTCCATAAATAACCATATATATTATATAAAGAAATGATCATAATTTTATTTCTCTATTATATAATGATACAAATTAAGGATTAATAAATTATTTATGAAAATTTAAAGTATAATAGGATAATAAAAATAACTAAATTACATGAAATTATGTTGAAAATACAATGAATCTGTTTTTCAGAAATAACAGTTTTTTTTTGAAAAATTATTTACATATAAAGTAAAATTTTATAAATAAGGTCATAATTTTGGAAAACAAATGTATGAAACTTTTATTTTAGACATATTTAATGGAATATATATTATATAAGGGTGTATATCAGAAGTAAAGAATCATTAGGACCATTAAAAAGGGTTCTGTAAACATTTGGAAATATGACCATTAAATTGAACCCATACCATTTGTGGGAAATTTTTTTTCTATTGTATATTTTGAAAAAATGTACAAGTAAATAAATCTAATATTTATTTTCATGACCCATGCCTCCAATTGTTCCCCTCATGAACTGGTAATGATGAATGAATGATAATAGACTTGGAGTCCTTCCTCTATAGGCCCCAGGATGGGGACTCTCTATAACTGTGTACAAATATCAAAATATGGGAGGAATTACACATTATAAAGCAACAATATTGGGAGAAATTATATATGATTAAAAAATAAACACCTAGATATACATAACAAAAAGAACAAATTGCCCCACATTCATGTTTAAAATAGAGCTGATAGAAATAAAAATTATCGAATGTAATTACCAAAAGTAAGGCTACGAAGCGACAAAAAAACTATCAAGATCAACAATAGTAAGTTCAATAAAAATCATTGAAATCCCCCGGGATTCCTAAATTCATTTTTATATATTTAGGGTGGGAAAAAATGTATAGTTAATAGGGAAGCAAAATTCTCTCATGCAAATGTGAAAGGGCCATATTAACGCACCCGTGAGAAAATAGCAGAACCAAACATCACCTAATATGGTGTAATGATCACAAACCCTCAGAAAGGAATGATCACCAATTAACATAGCTAGAGAAATATAATAAAAACAATATTGATGATATGGTACACCACACCACATTCCCACAGATTATCCTCTCTCACACCCTAATGGAAAATTTCATGGTGCTCCCACCTCTTCTGAATATACAACATCACATCTCTCCCACGCACATCTAGGCCTCAAATAATATCCTAGATGTAAACACCGAGGACTCACAAAAAATCCCACCTGCACACACATGGGCCTCACAACACATCCCTTCTCAACCAGAAAACATTTGGACTGCATATCACAAATCATCTATTACGCACCTTATAGACAAACCACCCCTCCTACAAAAACCTGGGCTACCACATCCCGCCTGAATAACCTTTGGATTCCACTTCATAGAAGAGGTAGTGTGGAAGAGTAGGTGGCCATCCATCCATCCTCCCATTTGGATTATGGGAATGAAATACTCCCCCACGATAACAGTTGTGTTTGGAACATTTATCTCAACTAGGGTGTGGTGTGTATAGAAATCACAAAGAAAATACAATTGTACACACACATGGTTCCAAACACTCATGCCGAACCTGTGGGTACTCGTACATAACTTCAACTAAAAACACTACCACCATTACTACTACCCTCAAAATTGAATCACCATACATGAAGACAAAAAACGCCACTTCACATTCCAAACCAAAATTATTTTACAATTTCTATTATGTTAGCCAAACCAACCCAAGCCATTCCAAACTTTATAAAACAATTATTTATTCATTCCACTACTACCTGAGGAAATATGAGACATAGTAATTGGAAAAACAAAAAATATCACTATACAAAGTGAAGATCCCAGATAAATAAAAGAATCTTTAAATTAATGTCACATAATAAAAGAACCATAAGAAACGTGTGGCCTTCTGAATGCCACTCATAGAGAAAATCTGGGTGAAACACCCATTCATGATATATCATAAATCGATCTCTTGGTACGGGTTGAAGAATTATGAATGCTATAAATGGTGAATAACCCATACCAACCACTACCATCCTTCTTCATGATCATCCTTCCCAGTCCAGAATTCCATCCAAGACCACCCCCCACATAGAAACAAAACTATAAACACACTAACCACAACCAGATCTGCTTACCTACTGCACAGACCTACCATGCTCAGTCGCCATATCAAAATAGAGAACCCGTAATTTCCAATAATATTCACAACAACTTCACCACACCAGCAAAGCCAAACATATTTTCATATTTATCAAGGTATCTTTTATTTAATTACCATATTAATTTGGAGGTTATTCCAAAAAATGAATGATCATGAGGAATCTATTTATTAACCAAATATATGTGTTTAATAATTATCATAAACATCCATTCAATAGGTTTGAAAAACCATGTTTTCCACAAAATTACTCTATGTGAAAACATGGACCACCCGAAATCAATGATTTTTAGTGCATTGTTAGCCTATATAGGTCACAATATCAATAAAATAATAACACCATATAAACATGAGTTACTTTTCCAAGAACCATGTTATTTGATTTAAAATTTGTTAAATAATAATTATTAATAAGAGAAAAATTATATTCACAAGGGTAACATCCATATACCATTACTTCATGATTTAACATTAAGAAAGATAAAATGATAACTACCTGGAAGAAATGAGATCAGAACATTGACATTTTACTAAAATAGTGGCACATATTTAGTATTAAAAACCCCAAGGAAACATGAACCAAAAGCCGCAACACATTTCTCAAGTCTTATGGGAATATGGAATATGGGATTATTATAATAAGGGGAAAATATAAGGAAGAACATAGGGTAAATTTATCATTAACTTGGAATGAGAAAATTTTAGTTGTGGGATTTGATATATTTTTTATATTCCGTTAATCGATGATAAATCCAAGATGACACATTTTGACAAATTAAAAACCCATAGACTCTTACTAAATTAATGATAGTATTTGTGGGAATTGAATCTCTCTTAAATATCTTCATACTATAATTTAGAAGTGTTTTTATTAAGGATGTTTGATAAGAGGTAAAAATGGAAAAAGATCAAATCACTATTCATGAGTCACCATTAGATGATACATTACTCGATAATGAAAAAATGGTTGACGTATTACTGGATGAAGCACTTTTGGGTGAGTGACCAACACTGAGCCACCTCTAGAATGTGACCACCAGTGAGTCACCACATGTGATTCACAACCATTGAGTTACCGCTAGTGAGACATTGCCAGGGAGTCACCTCCTGTGAGTCACTACTAGCGAGTCTCTGCCAGCAAGTCACTACGAGTGATTCGCTGCTAGGGATTCACCACTAGAGAGCGACCACCATGGTGAGACACCATTAGTGTGAAATACAATTGGAAATCTCAAAAATAGTGAAATTTAACAAAGTGATAAAATGAGTCACCTTGAACTCCTTCAAAAACTCAAAAACTAGACTCTCACAATATAATGGACTAGAGCGGTCTAGGCCATTACCTAATATACCACTCAAATTTTTCATAGCCTCTAGAATACAAATAAAAATCAAAAGGAAATTATTGTGTAAGGGCCCAAACAACCATCCCTTGAGACACCACTCTAGGATCTCACTACATAATAAACACTGCTACCGACCAAATGCATAAAAATTAAATTATAAACAACATTGGTTTGTTCAAAGGTTGTATTGTAAACCTCACATCTAAGAAAAAAAATTACAAAATATGTACTCTAGGATTAATCTTATCAACCCAATCAACCACTAAACACACTACACAAGCACATCATACAACACAATCTAAACACACAATTTAGGGATTTCAGCCTCCTTTTAATGAAAATATCTTCTATGGGTGGAACTTATTGGCCCATGTGGGTTTAATTGAATCACATTTAATGAATCTAGATTATCAATAAGGTCCTCCCATATTCATTTATCAGAACATTACCACATATAATACTACACACATCACAAAATAAGGTAAAACAACTCATCTAGTAAAATAACGCGATTTAAACATCACATTTCAATGGAAATCATCAAAAAAATCTTCGTATTCGTCACACATATACATCTCCCTCTATAATGCACTCTCCTCTTGAATACTATAACTCCAAAACAATAAACCATTAGAATTGTACAACCACGTAATACTTTCTATTAACAATCAGGGACTTCCATTTGATGCTCCAAAAACATCGTGTTGTCCTTTATTTCCATCTATCCCCGGTCAATGAAATGGGATTCATCATAGAGATACTATCGAATATGAGAGACATGTAAGATTTAATTGATCATCTCTAACCGTGGGGGAAACTCCAATTAGTATTCAACTTTTAAAACTCTTTCTAAAACCTCAATGGTCCCAACACAACTTTGAGAAATATTACACCATTTAAGAAACCTATGCTACCCACAATGAGTAAAAACCATACAAACTATAGGGACCCAACCTAGATATCCATGTTCCTACTTCGGTGATCAGCATAATAAATCTTATGGTCCTGTTATTCTTTCATCTAATCACAAAAAGATAAAAAAAATTCTAGCATGCTCTGCACCACATCAGGATAACTAACAGCTATCCCCAAAACGATGATCTAGAAAATTTAAGAACGACATGGTATCCCAAATAATCATAAAATGGATACATTCCATTGTATGATTGATATATCTTATTATCAGAAAACAATTCCAAAGAAAGGTTTGATACCAAATATCAACAATTTTCTAAGACGCGCACTCATAACATATCCTCCAATGGATGGATAATCCATTCCTTCTTCCCATTTGTCTGAAGGTTTAAGGATTTGTTGAAGAAAAACTGGTTTTGAAAATAATACTAAAATCAATTAAAATATTATGATGTAAAACTCATTTCCTGTTCCGATTAAGTAGAACATAAAAATCAATAAAAACAAAATAATTTTCTATATACCTCTTATCCAAGGTATCTGATAGGCCCGGCTCTTTAATCTATAATTGATGGGATGATTTTTTCGATTGGTCCTCTACAAAAAATTTGTCAACACAACCAACCAAATATTTGGGTATCCCTATGACCAAATCCAATTAGGTTTCATCCCATTTGAACACTTGAACATCCATTAGATTCAACAAATCACATGAAATATGATGCTCATACTTCACCTACATAAAAACCAAGATTATTTCAACAAACTCCAACACTAAGTATTTTGGCCTAGGCTACTAAAACAGTGTCTTCAATGTAGAGACCTGAAGCCTGACTTACATGGACTTTACATTACTTTTGCGGAATACTTAGTACATAACAAAAACACACACACAAGGATCGTAATAGTTTAGTGTCTTTGGAAACTCGGAATAAAATCTTCTAATCGTGGTGAAAGATCTTAAACATCTCCCATAAAGATCTTCTTTTTTTTATACCTAAAACCTTTCTTTATATCCTGGGGAAAAGAAAACATAAAAGGGTGAGCTCAAATGCTCAGTAAGGGTAAACAAAATAAATATCAATCACATCATATACATAAGCACATAACTTTTGGAAATCTTAACCTGCAAAAGAGATCATAATTTCATAACATGGGGTAAATCATGGCAGTGAAATGTAATCACAATAATCATAACAAAAAACATGAAACTTTGTGGCATTCACACATAATCATAGAGAATCATTTCTTGTTAGTCAAGACTCATTTCCAAGACTATCTTAGTGGACAAAGTCCCTTTTTGAATCGAGTAACCCTCGTTTCAGTCCTGTTTCACTGAACCGATATAACCTACCATTCCAGCCATGTCTATCTCATCAGATATAAAATCATTACCCAATGCATTGGAGGGAGATATAGGTCCCACCCATCTTATAATGAATCCTTTCTTATGTGTTCCACATAATCATAAATCATACATCATCGCATAACCCATGTAATAAAAATGGGATTCTTAAACAACATGACATCATAAAACAATTCATATAAGATAAAGGAATTCATAAAAATATTTCCATCACAACATAATCAAATCCATGTAATAATAGGGATAAAAACAGAACCCTTTTATTATCTTAGATGGAAAATATTTTTGATAAAATACTTGAACTCCATTCTTGAGGAAAATATCCTTTCTTCTTCAAAAACATTTTCCTTTCTTAACATGTCTTACAATTTAAAACTAAAAGAAGTTTATTAAAAATAAACTTGAAAACTTGTAAAGGAAGCTTCTTGGAAATAATTTTTTAAAAATCCATTCATGCCGTATAAATTAAAAAAAACATTCTTCGTACTTTTGTCGGAAAAGTCAAAAAATCACCTCGTATGAAAAAGCGACAAAAGATTCCTTTCATATTCTTTACTAAAAACTCACTGAAGGGTAAAAATGGATTTAAAAAATTGTAGGTGGATGGAAATAATATTACATATTGATGAAACATGTGTGTGGATGATAAAATACACCCCAGTAAATACTTACGAATAAACAATCTCGGATAAAAATGAGATTGTGATATTTCCCTTACCTTAGGTCCGACTTGCTTTGTAAGTGTCTGAACCTCCTGTATAATGATTTAAATCATGTTATTGACTTATTACAGAATCATATTCATTGTTATGATATCATATATGGTTCACTTATGACATTATATTACCCGTTCTTTTGTAAATTCCATGTTAAAGAAGCGTTTTGGGTAACATCGTTTCATTTATCGTAGGTGTTTTGACTTGTTGTTCTTGACATCATTATTACTTATATCATGATTTACTTACTTCCAGAATATAAAATATGATTTATATATCAAATATATTCAGTATATATATATATATAATAGGTAGATAAATAAAATGAAAAACACCGTTCATGGAGATGGTAGTCCGTACGTACGCATGAACGCTGTTTTCCTTTCCTTATTGTCTTGAAATGGAAGTAAGTAGATGACATACATATGTATATATATACATAAATCCAGTAGCTTTATAATGTCATATATTTCATTATTATTTCTTATATATACATTATAATCATTCTTAAATGGTTAACATGGAGAATGAATCTCATCGCGTCGTGGAGACGGTATTCCGTACGTACGCACGAGCGATGATATCATTTCTATAAATATTGAATTGAATTGGAGTGGATTATACAATATATCAGAATCAATATGATGTTGTAATAACTATGTATAGTTATTCTTTACACCATTATACCCATCCATGTAAGGTGGTGGTGGAAAATAGATTACACCACGGCGTGGAGACGGTATTCCGTACGTACACACGCGCGGTGATTTCTTTTTCCGTAGGATGGATAGATGGTGAAACATGGTTGTTTTATACTTATAATAACATATCAGTATATGAGTGATACTGATGTTATTACTTCATAATGAAACAACCTAAGAAGAAGAAGTGGAAGAAGAAATAAAGATGAAAGAATTGGTAACGGTAATTACCTCTTCTTTGAAGTGCCTCTTTGAGACCTCCTCTTAGGGCACTAGAATTGGTCTTTGAGGAAGATCCGAACCTCTAGGATGTTGCTAGGGAAGTGGAGAGGAGAAATTGGCAGGGGTTGTCCGAGATTGAGTGCTCAAATTGGTGTGAGGAAGAGGGGGAGGAGGTGTCCTTTTATAAGGGAGGAGAGGGGCACCTTAGGAATATCTCAAAATATTATTTTATATTAAAGTCAAAATCGGTTTATAATGGTTCCAAAGGGTATTACTTCGAAGATAAAGTGGGGATGGGTCTAAATCCTATCAACCAATAGGATTTAGACAAGTTTAGGGTATTATTTTAACCTTATCAATTAGATTTAACTCTAAGTTAAATAATTTAACTTTTACCGTGGCTTTTGGTTTTCTTTCACTATATGGTTAATAAACTTACTATAAAATGCCAAACGAACCCCAAATTGTATATTAGTAATACATATATCCTTATCTAAGTCATTTGGCCGAACCTTAGATTTTTAGGAATAAAATAACAATTAATAATATAATATTTGATTTAAAAACTATTTTGTGTCAATTTTGATACTATTTGATATATGATTTTTGTGAAAGTCATAACAGAATTATATGTTCGAACCAAGTTGATTAAATCAACACTAATATATCATAGTAACCTATAAAATTAGTGTAATTCATAAAAAATCTCAAATTACATTTATTTTGGTGTTTATAACATCAATTATGTCAATATTTCATTAATAAGATAATTACTGCATCATCGTTGTGTCATAAATAAATTAAATTATTTGATGTCTAAAAATTACAAATAAAATACCATCATGTAGGAAATCTTTTTAGCTTTCTAATGAATATTTAAAATCGAATTTATCTTATGTATAACCCCATATTAAAAATGATTTACTTATTAAACTTTGATTTTAACTATTTTAACCTTTCTTTAAATAAATTAATAATAAATGTCCTAATCTAATCCAAGTGGGCCTAAATGGTCATATTTTATTCCTAAGTTTGTTTTTTGTCGAATTACACTTGTCCAATAGAATTAGGACATGTGTTAGGGTAATATTAATATCATATTTATCTTTAGTTACCCTATTTACTATTAACCGCGGTAAAAAAAAAGTAAAAAGTTACTATTCACCAAAAAAATTATTTTCATCTCATTGAACCACATTTTAGTCCTTGATATTAACCGTGTCTCTCGGATTTTCGAAATTCCATTCACAGAAGCGGTAAAATTATGTTTTATGGAAAATTCAGTTTTTTAACCTACCACTTAGTGGTTTCACTATTCATCAAAAATTGAAAGTTTTCAGAAAAATACCAAAATTTCATCCTAAGCTATATTTCATATTACGAATTCAAAAATAAAATCTATTTTACCAAATTCATAACATAGAAGTTGCATTAATTAATTTTATAATTAAATACCGTTGTTAAAATAAATAGCGTGTTTTTAGGAAACAATATATATCAAAAGATTGACACTTGATTATGTCTGGTTTAAATGTGAAATTACAACCAATGACCAACATTGTATTAAATTGTAAAAATATATTCTAAATATACTTTAAAACCACTCAAATTAATAATTTATCACTATTAATTATTTCGATTAAAAAGGTTGTTTTTAATTATAATTTAGTACTTTTTCACTATTCATCAGAATATGAAAGTTATCTGAAAAGTACCAAAATTTCACCTCAGGCTAAATTCGATACTCCGAATCCAAGAATGAAGTTCATTTTGAAAAATAAGATTTACAGAATTTTAAAAAGTGGTTATTACTATTCATAACGGCTAGTTTTAATAATATTTTAATAGCACATCGTTGTTTAGTGAAACTCGGTATTGCGTATTACACAAGCTATCGAGGAAGGTCGCGATTACGTGTAATGCAAGGCAATACAAGGATGCGTGTTGTGCAAGCTCCTTTTGGTGTAGCGTACAACACAAGACATTAATAAAATTAAAAAGAATATTTCTTTATAAAATTTTGGGCTGTTACATTCTACCCCCCTTAAAATGAATTTCGCCCTCGAAATTCGTCGGGGTTATAAATGGTTTACTATTCGAAAGTTTCTTTAATAGAAACCCACATCGTAAAAAGGAATACCAAAACTTGACTTTAAAATCTAAAGTATGAAATGTAACGATTACCCAAATAAACTAATCACTGGGTTTCCACATAGGTGAAAATATGGATATGGAATAGAAATCTAACCATCATGTTCTGATGGAGAGTGGTAGAGAACATGGCTATGGAAAAGCCAGTAATCACAAATCCATAGATTTGTGATGATATAAGGTACCATCTGATTCATCAGGTATAAGATCACTAGGACAACATTTTTGGTTTTCAAGATCATTTCCCTAAAGTTGAAAATTTTCTTAGAATAAATACTTACTTTATTTTGGTACAATCTTACTTTTGTTCGTGCCTTGAACAATTTCTTAAATAAATGAAGTTGAATTTGTTATCCGTGAAGTGTTAGCAGATCATGTGATAGAATGACGGGTCATTCCATCTGTCTCAAACAAAAGGTTAGCAAAAATTATATACATAAGTCGATCTATAGTGAGATTAATCATATATGGTTCCTAAAATGAACTTATACTTCACATATCATACTGCTTAATATAATAAACTAGTTTTCTACTAAACAGGGACTTCCTGTAGGCCTGTGGTAGGAGATAAAGGCCAGTCGCACTTCGGTTGTGGATTTGATTCCCACAGCCTTGTCCGACGCGATGGGCTGTCGCCCGTCCTGCAGGTTGTCCCTTTTTCTAAAACTACGTTACTATAACATCCCATCAATAATATCGAAAGTCTTCTATCCTTAAACAATACTAACTTATGTCCCACATAATCCAGTCTAATCTTTAGGCTTATACATAATACTGCAGTCCACTCTCATAATATAGTGACAACGATTACCATAGATTTAATACTGTCGTTGATCCCCACATATCATAAGATATGTCTTGTTGGTCACATTCCAAACATTCAAAGTCCTTAATCGTGTATTCTCTTGAATACCTTAGTGAAAACATGAGTGCAGTTAAAAGTTAACACTTTCCACATACCAAAATCCTCAAAATTCTATATACTCAAACCATGATATCACTTAGTCCTTATATCAATCATGAGCTCATGAATACTATTAAACATTTCATTTTCTCGTTTTCCCTTTATTATGCGCATATCATCTTATTTCCAAAACAGTATCTCAATCACTTTGAATACCACATCAATAAATATTGCAATATTATTTTGGAATCCCATTACATAAACACTTAATCATTCCACCACATCGTTGTCATATTCAACATTACCAATAGTGATCGCATGTGATTTCCCTTTGCCCTTTGCCTTCAGTGGTTGCTCATGTTGATCATCACTAACCCTTGGATTAGGACAATTATTAGCATAATGCCCCATTTCCTTGCACTTGAAGCATTGAAGTGTTGGTGGTGCGTTCTCTGCAGTGTTTGCTTTACTCACATCATTAGAAACCCTTTTTCCATTACTTCGACACTCAGCTGCTCGATGACCTTCTTTTCCACACTTAAAACATTTTCTAGTCCCTTTAAGACAGTCTCCACCATGCTTCTTTCCACACTTTGTGCATAAGGAAACATTCATCTTCTTTTCACCATTATTCTGAGATTTCTCCTTGAACTCCATCTTTCGTTTCTTGTCAAAACCATGAGATGGATATGTAACACCAACTTCCATTTCTACCTTGATAGCACAATGCACAATTTCTTCATAGCTACTGAAGTCTCTTATAGCTAATGCCCTTTGAAGACTTGGTTTTAAGCCACTGAAAAATCGATCAACTTTACTTTCAGGTTGGATGATAATTCCAGAAGCATACCTTGCAAGTCTTGTAAAATTTGCTTCATAGGTACCAACAGATTCATCGTCCCTTTGCTTCAGTTCAAGAAACTCTTTCTCCATCTTTGTTCGAAGAATACGAGGGAAGTACTTATTGAAAAATAAGTTCTTGAACTCGTCCCATTCCATGGACTCAATTTCATCTCTTTGCCTTGTATTCTTGATAAGATTCCACCATTGATCAGCTTCACCTTCCAAATGATATACTGCTAAGATGACTTTATCATGTTCATAACATTGAAGAACTGAAAATATCTTTTCAGTGGTACTGATCCATTGTTCAGCAACAAGTGGATCAGAAGACCCACTGAAAGAAGGTGGACGTTGCCTCATGAAGGACTCAATAGAATATTGTTCCCTTCTCTGCTCATTTGGAAGTCCAGAATGATTCATAGCTTGTGTAAGTATAGCAATAAGATTTTTCACTCCATCTCCCATAACATTTGTTTGTTCAGGAGGACAATCATTGCATTGTCCATTGAATTGATCAACACGGTTTCTTCGGGTTCCAGCCATCGTCTAAAACCCAAAAAGAATAGTGTGAGAGGAAAAAATCATGCTAGGAAAAACAACATAGTAAAGGGGGAGTACCCTTAATATCTAACATCTTAGGTTAAATTCTAAGATCGTTACCGTAGTTCTAGGACCATATCCTATACGTATACTTATCCTTAGGGACATCCCTAGACATACCATAGAAATATCTCTAGGGATCTCACTAACGTTTTCGCATCCTAGTTTCCAAAGGTTGACTAAACCTCCCTCTGATACCAACTGTAGAGACCCGAAGCCTGACTTACATGGACTTTACATTACTTTTGCGGAATACTTAGTACATAACAAAAACACACACACAAGGATCGTAATAGTTTAGTGTCTTTGGAAACTCGGAATAAAATCTTCTAATCGTGGTGAAAGATCTTCAACATCTCCCATAAAGATCTTCTTCTTTTTTTATACCTAAAACCTTTCTTTATATCCTGGGGAAAAGAAAACATAAAAGGGTGAGCTCAAATGCTCAGTAAGGGTAAACAAAAGAAATATCAATCACATCATATACATAAGCACATAACTTTTGGAAATCTTAACCTGCAAAAGAGATCATAATTTCATAACATGGGGTAAATCATGGCAGTGAAATGTAATCACAATAATCATAACATAAAACATGAAACTTTGTGGCATTCACACATAATCATAGGGAATCATTTCTTGTTAGTCAAGACTCATTGCCAAGACTATCTTAGTGGACAAAGTCCCTTTCTGAATCGAGTAACCCTCGTTTCAGTCCTGTTTCACTGAACCGGTATAACCTACCATTCCAGCCATGTCTATCTCATGAGATATAAAATCTTTACCCAATGCATTGGAGGGAGATATAGGTCCCACCCATCTTATAATGAATCCTTTCTTATGTGTTCCACATAATCATAAATCAAACATCATCGCATAACCCATGTAATAAAAATGGGATTCTTAAACAACATGACATCATAAAACAATTCATATAAGATAAAGAAATTCATAAAAATATTTCCATCACAACATAATCAAATCCATGTAATAATAGGGATAAAAACATAACCCTTTTATTATCTTAGATGGAAAATAATTTTGATAAAATACTTGAACTCCATTCTTGAGGAAAATATCCTTTCTTCTTCAAAAACATTTTCCTTTCTTAACATGTCTTACAATTTAAAACTAAAAGAAGTTGATTAAAAATAAACTTGAAAACTTGTAAAGGAAGCTTCTTGGAAATAATGTTTTAAAAATCCATTCATGCCGTATAAATTAAAAAAAACATTCTTCGTACTTTTGTCGGAAAAGTCAAAAAATCACCTCGTATGAAAAAGCGACAAAAGATTCCTTTCATATTCTTTACTAAAAACTCACCGAAGGGTAAAAATGGATTTAAAAAATTGTAGGTGGATGGAAATAATATTACATATTGATGAAACATGGGTGTGGATGATAAAATACACCCCAGTAAATACTTACGAATAAACAATCTCGGATAAAAATGAGATTGTGATATTTCCCTTACCTTAGGTCCGACTTGCTTTGTAAGTGTCCGAACCTCCTGTATAATGATTTAAATCATGTTATTGACTTATTACAGAATCATATTCATTGTTATGATATCATATATGGTTCACTTATGACATTATATTACCCGTTCTTTTGTAAATTCCATGTTAATGAAGCGTTTTGGGTAACATCGTTTCATTTATCGTAGGTGTTTTGACTTGTTGTTATTTACATCATTATTACTTATATCATGATTTACTTACTTCCAGAATATAAAATATGATTTATATATCATATATATTCAGTATATATATATATATAATAGGTAGATAAATAAAATGAAAAACACCGTTCATGGAGACGGTTGTCCGTACGTACGCATGAACGCTGTTTTCCTTTCCTTATTGTCTTGAAATGGAAGTAAGTAGATGACATACATATGTATATATATACATAAATCCAGTAGCTTTATAATGTCATATATTTCATTATTATTTCTTATATATACATTATAATCATTCTTAAATGGTTAACATGGAGAATGAATCTCATCGCGTCGTGGAGACGGTATTCCATACGTACGCACGAGCGATGATATCATTTCTAAAAATATTGAATTGAATTGCAGTGGATTATACAATATATCAGAATCAATATGATGTTGTAATAACTATGTATAGTTATTCTTTACACCATTATACCCATCCATGTAAGGTGGTGGTGGAAAATAGATTACACCACGGCGTGGAGACGGTATTCCGTACGTACGCACGCGCGGTGATTTCTTTTTCCGTAGGATGGATAGATGGTGAAATAGGGTTGTTTCATACTTATAATAACATATCAGTATATGAGTGATACTGATGTTATTACTTCATTATGAAACAACCTAAGAAGAAGAAGTGGAAGAAGAAATAAAGACGAAAGAATTGGTAACGGTAATTAACTCTTCTTTGAGGTGCCTCTTTGAGACCTCCTCTTAGGGCACTAGAATTGGTCTTTGAGGAAGATCAAAACCTCTAGGATGTTGCTAGGGAAGTGGAGAGAAGAAATTGGCAGGGTTTGGCCGAGCTTGAGTGCTCAAATTGGTGTGAGGAGGAGGGGGAGGAGGTGTCCTTTTATAAGGGAGGAGAGGGGCACCTTAGGAATATCTCAAAATATTATTTTATATTAAAGTAAAAATCGGTTTATAATGGTTCCAAAGGGTCTTATTTCGAAGATAAAGTGGGGATGGGTCGAAATCCTATCAACCAATAGGATTTAGACAAGTTTAGGGTATTATTTTAACCTTATCAATTAGATTTAACTCTAAGTTAAATAATTTAACTTTTACCGTGTCTTTTTGTTTTCTTTCACTATATGGTTAATAAACTTACTATAAAATGCCAAACGAACCCCAAATTGTATATTATTAATACATATATCCTTATCTAAGTCATTTGGCCGAACCTTAGATTTTTAGGAATAAAATAACAATTAATAATATAATATTTTATTTAAAAACTATTTTGTGTCAATTTTGATACTATTTGATATATGATTTTTGTGAAAGTCATAACAGAATTATATGTTCGAACCAAGTTGATTAAATCAACACTAATATATCATAGTAACCTAGAAAATTAGTGGAATTCATAAAAATCTCAAATTACATTTATTTTGGTGTTTATAACATCAATTATGTCAATATTTCATTAATAAGATAATTACTGCATCATCGTTGTGTCATAAATAAATTAAATTATTTGATGTCTAAAAATTACAAATAAACTACCATCATGTAGGAAATCTTTTTAGCTTTCTAATGAATATTTACAATCGAATTTATCTTATGTATAACCCCATATTAAAAATGATTTACTTATTAAACTTTGATTTTAACTATTTTAACCTTTCTTTAAATAAGTTAATAATAAATGTCCTAATCTAATCCAAGTGGGCCTAAATGGTCATATTTTATTCCTAAGTTTGTTTTTGGTCGAATTACACTTGTCCAATAGAATTAGGACATGTGTTAGGGTAATATTAATATCATATTTACCTTTAGTTACCCTATTTACTATTAACCGCGGTAAAAAAAAGTAAAAAGTTACTATTCACCAAAAAAATTATTTTCATCTCATTGAACCACATTTTAGTCCTTGATATTAACCGTGTCTCTCGGATTTTCGAAATTCCATTCACAGAAGCGGTAAAATTAAGTTTTATGCAAAATTCAGTTTTTTAACCTGCCACTTAGTGGTTTCACTATTCATCAAAAATTGAAAGTTTTCAGAAAAATACCAAAATTTCATCCTAAGCTATATTTCATATTCCGAATTCAAAAATAAAATCTATTTTACCAAATTCATAACATAGAAGTTGCATTAATTAATTTTATAATTAAATACCGTTGTTAAAATAAATAGCGTGTTTTTAGGAAACAATATATATCAAAAGATTAACACTTGATTATGTCTAGTTTAAATGTGAAATTACAACCAATGACCAACATTGTATTAAATTGTAAAAATATATTCTAAATATACTTTAAAACCACTCAAATTAATAATTTATCACTATTAATTATTTCGATTAAAAAAATTGTTTTTAATTATAATTTAGTACTTTTTCACTATTCATCAGAATATGAAAGTTATCCGAAAAGTACCAAAATTTCACCTTAGGCTAAATTCGATACTCCGAATCCAAGAATGAAGTTCATTTTGAAAAATAAGATTTACAGAATTTTAAAAAGTGGTTATTACTATTCATAACGGCTAGTTTTAATAATATTTTAATAGCACATCGTTGTTTAATGAAACTCGGTATTGCGTATTACACACGCTATCGAGGAAGGTCGCGATTACGTGTAATGCAAGGCAATACAAGGATGCGTGTTGTGCAAGCTCCTTTTGGTGTAGCGTACAACACAAGACATTAATAAAATTAAAAAGAATATTTCTTTATAAAATCTTGGGCTGTTACATTCAAGTTATTGTATAACTTCAAAATTATTAACTATATGTCATGTGGGTGAGTTATGAAACTCATTAAGGACTCCAATGTGAATAACTACTAGAAAAAACAAATTCCTATGAAACATCATCTGGTTTTAACCATCCTCTGACCTTTTATCCAAAGAATCACCTTGGAAAACATGATAACAAATCACTTATAGCTCTGAGTCTCACCTATAAGACTATTCATCCATCTGCATCAGAGAATACTACATCATAATCTAATTCAAAAATTATTTACCACCGACGTATCTTACCTCTAATCGCAATGCTATCATCTCCTCTATCACATTACAAAAATAATTAGTTTCCCTAACAACCTCTTTATGTGACATTCTACTAAATGCATCGGCCATGATATTTCCCTTTCCCGAGGGGTTGGAGATATCAATATCATAGTCCAAAATAAACATTATCCACCTTTACTATCTCAAATTCATGTCACCCAAGGAAAATATATACCTCAAACCCTTATTATATGTGAAGACAAAAAGCACTCCCCAATGAGGTAATTCCACCACAACATAAAAGGGAACAAAACCGTTTCATGTTCACGATTGCAGGTGGCATAGTTACACTTGTAGGGACAAAACATCCTAATCTAGTAAGAGATCCGCAACTAATTATGAATCATCACAGTTCCCTAATCCATATGGGATTCATCAAAAAACACCTCAAACACCACCCTTCCTCATGAAAATGGACCACTAGAGCACTGTCCAACATCCACCATTAGGTAACTGAACTCTACATCACACTGACCACTCTGCAAAAAAGATTTCTTTTTTTTCTAGTAAAATCTTTTAATTGGGATAAAACTCATGATAAATGGGGTATAAACCTCTAATAATATAGTGATAGAAAAAGGGAAATGTAAAAATATTACATCTTCATGAGTGATTCCCAAGAAAAAATGCTTCAAGAGTCATTGGGTCTTCTTCGACACCCTATAAAGACACCACATGCATGATGAAATGCACATATTATGTCCAAAAAAGACACTTTAAAAACATTATATTGATCTAGTGGAATCAAAAACCAGTAGAATAGTTATGAGATACAAGGCATGGTCCTATTTTTCCATTGAGTAGATTAAAATATATTTGAATAATATTAAGAGGAACGGATCCCCAAACTCATGGATGACAAAGTACATAATCCTTAGAATCATATTTTTTTTGTTTGTAACATCAATTATAATGAGTAAAAAGTCAATATGTCCATAATTTCATTTTATGGAAACATTGGGATATATCCCAACTTCACCCTCAACTAGATATATAGAAACAATATATTGATCTTAGAAAACTACTTCTTCCCTATCTTATTGTCTAAAATATCATTTATTAATTGAAGGGGTAACAGTTTTTGACTATCACCTTATTAATACTATAGAAGTCTATGAACAATCTCATTCCACCATACACATTTTTAGTGAACAACACAACTTCACCCCACAATGACACACTAGGCCAGATAAAACCCTTCTTCATTAGATTGTCTATCTAAATCCATAACTCCCATAACTCAAAAGGATCTATCGGATAATGATCCATTGAAATTAAAGAATCACCAAGCTGAAAGTTGATCCCGAAAACAAAATCACATAGATGGGGGTTGAGTCACAACCTCCTTGTGGAAAGAATCCCGAAACTCCGCAAAATCCTTGAGAATATCTATAATTTTAGTATCCACTAATTCCACTGACAACTCATCCAAAAAATCATGATGTGGATTCATATACTAATTTCCTACTTAAAACCCCCACTGGACAATGAAAACCAAACATTGAAAAAAGCATTACAAACATGACTCTCATCTAGAAGCAGTCGATAATAGAACAAATAATGTACAACTAGTCGATGCCATTTACTTAATCATATGGCTACATATGTAGAAATAAGAGATACCCATGGGAGTGATGCAATCCCATAATTAGTCACACACCAGGCACCCATCAAACTAGCGATTCTGGAATCTGGTTGGCTTAGTCAACACCATAGGCATAGGAATACATTTGATGTATATTCTTAGAGAATAATATAGAGAAGGTGAAATAATAGAGTACTAAGCTCTTAATTGAATCGATGCACAAACAAAAGTGAAGATGAAATAGATCATTCCTCTAATGATCTATGGCCATGATGGGACTCCTACCTCTTCATCCTGAAACATAACACAACTAACTACTCTATAACTATTTTAACAACAAACACTACTATATGCTCAATTCATGGTCCCCAGTCATGAAGAACATCATAAGGATTGCCTCTACCCTCTCTATCACCTCTCTGTAGAGAAAAAATATGTTGTCAATGTTGCTGAAATGAACACACTAAAAACTATTTTTGAGGCTCATGATGAACTGTAATCCTCCACCAAACTGAGCTCAACCTGACACCAGGAAATAGTTATAAATATAGAAAAAACCCATTGAATAAAAACATCTACCCCATGTCCATAAGAAAAAATTTGATACCACTGAAAACAGACAACGAAAAGGGATCTACTAAGGTCATCTCCCCCATCGTCTAAACCTTGAAGGTGTGGGTGCCTGAGACATTCCATAAATAACTCGATTGGTTCTTCTATCATATTAGACCTCCCCATGAGTACATTTGATATATCACCTCTTCATTCTTTTTATTCTCCAATTATATCAATTATATAAAAGGAGTAACTTCATAATGTTTAAAAGGGCTGAGTTCCTCCTGAATATGTCTCGCATGATATGCCTAATGTAAAAAAATATCTAGGAAGAAATGAATATGGTTCTCTAACATGATACCAAGAACCCCATTAACATACTCCCCGGTTGAAGGGGGAGTAACTCATGCCACTTATTAATATTCATTGTCGATGAAAGGAACTCCTCACAGAAATTCTTTTGGATGGTCAACCCAAAAATGTATTCCTCCTTACACTCTGCTAGATACAACATCCACCACTGATGTGCATCACCCATCATCTGACTAACTACCAAATGGGACCCTATAATCTAGCTGGGACCAGATCAAATCGATTACAATCTCCCGCTCCCCATGCCTACCTTATATTTCACCATGAAAAATCCCACGTACATTCCCAATGTATGATATAGTAAATCATGAAACATCCTCTACCAATAATCTACATCCATATCTAGATCAACTCCACGGCTATCAACTATATCATCCTGTTGAACCTATACTACATGTTACACACACAGATGAAAACCAGAAGCAACAGCTGAAATGTAAACAATTATTTTCTATACCCAGATAGTATGGAATTCTATTAAAAAATGATTTTAATTCATTTTATTAATTTTATCTATTATGGCCATCCCAAAATATCCTAATTAAATAATGAACACAATTCACATTGATGAATGTACCTTTCCTAGGCCTCTACCCCATTAAGAGGTCTATATTGTGTGGTCGTTCAATAAGATAGAGTTTGTGGACTAGTTCATTTGGGGCCCTAAAATATCTTTTCCTATACAGTCTTTATATATTATGCTATGCACTAAGGTCAACTAAAACTATTGTCATACCATACCATGAAATTATTATTATGTCTAACTCCAAACACCATCATATCCCTCAAACATTACCTCTAATACCACACTGTCATGTCCCCTCCGTCCAATGATTCGCCTCATGGGATGGAAATGAATAATGATTGATAATGACCCTTGAATTCCTCCTCCAATAGGCCCTGGGATGGAGATTATCAGCAAGGTGTAAAAATATCACAATATGGGAGACATTTCCCATTATTAGGAAATATTAAATGGGTATATGATGCATTGTCCACAGAGAAATTTAGAGACATAGATAAAATTGTTCTCAAACCATACCACATGAATGTATAAAATAGAACTTATAAAAATAAAAATTTCCCCCAAGAAAAGACAGAAATGTAAGGATTTGTTTTGACACAACAACTGTTAAGATCTATGCTATTATGGTCTAGCATGATCTGTAAAATCTTCCTTGAAACTTGATAAAAATTATATATATGAAGGGTGAGTATAATGGTATACTTAGTAGAAAAAACAATTTCTACCATACACATTTGAAGGATGAATGCTAATGCACCCACAAGAAAACAATATAACCAAAAATAATGTAATCATGTATACTAACTATCCAACTTCACTAAGGCACACTTCCAATGTAAAAAAAGTCAATTAATATAACATAAATCACCATTATAATTGGGTACACTAAACAACATTATAAATAATTATCCTCTCTCACACCACATTGGAAACATCACAGATCTCCGACATCATTCTAATATACCACATCACATCCTTCCCACAAACACCAATGCCTCACAACACATCCCTCCAACACAAAAATGGACTTCACAACAAATCACATCTCATCTAAAATACAACAAGGAAAGTTCATTAAAAATAATCCCAAAGACAACTAGAATGAAAACCACCCCACCCACAATCACATGGGATAACACTTATCACAACATCTGGCATAAGAAAACATGGTAAGTCACCACCTATAAGAGGGATAAGGGAGGATCTGGTGGACAACCATCCATCCTCCCAATCGGAGGTTTGGAAATACACCCTCCCCAGTGATAATGTGGGTGTTCGGAATGTATTTATCAACTAGCTTGATGTGTATATAGAAGTCAAAATGGAAATTAAAGTTCATATATATATAGTATGAAATACTCAATCCCAACCTATGGGTTCCCTAACGAACCGCCAACTCACAACACTACCCCCATTGCTGCTACCATTGATTGATGAACACCATACATCAATCCACAAAACCCAATTTACATTCCAATACAAAAATTATGAATCCATTTCCATTATGTTATCCAATCCAACCAGACCCATTACAAACATTATTATTCAATTATTTATTTTCTCTTTCACTACCTGAGAAACTACGAAACATAACAATGGGAAATAAAAAATTCACTTTATAAAGTGAATAGCCTAGATAAATAAAGGATGATTCTCATTAAAGACACATTATTCCACAACCTTTAGAAATGGGATGATTTCTACATGCTACATGTAGAGAAACTCTGAGAGAGTCACACACTGGTGATATATCATATATATATCTCTTGTTATAGGGTGAATCATTATGAATGTTATCAATGGAAAGTAGCCAGTATAACCCCTTTAATCTTTATTAATGGTCATCCTTACCAAAAAATAATTCCAACCACCCCCCACACATAAAAATATCTAGAAAAACACTATCCAAAAAAAGATATACAGCCCTGCTACACAAATATACCATGACCAAATCTCAACATCAACATAACCAACCACCTATAAACAACCATTCAAAAAAATTATCCCCAAAAAAACAAATAAAAATTTTATAACTATCAAGGAATACCATATTAAATTCCTCTTGTTAATTCAGGGGTTGTCAATGAAACTGGAATATCCTAGGGCATCCATTTAATAACAAAACATATTTGGTTGAAAATTTTAAAAAGTAGTTGTTAACTAGTGAAAAAACTCATGATTTATGTAAAACAACTATATAAACATAAAAGGACCCCAAAACAGAAACGAGTTTCAGTTGGGATTTAGCCAAAATAGATTACAATATCCAAAAACCATAACATTGAAAGAATATGCTGCATTATTACATGCCTCAAATTTATTGATTTAAAACATGTCCAGTTATCTTTATTAATTTGGAAACAAATATATTTTTAAGGGTAACATCCATATACATGCCCCACATGATACAAAATTAATAAAGATGAAGGGAAAAATTTCTAGAAGAAAAGATCCTCGACACATCCTTGCTGCTCTGAAATAGGGGTGCACATGTAGCATGAATAACTAAAATGAAACATGAACTAAAAACCACAACACTTTACTAAACTCTTATGGGAATAAGATCTATGGGCATCCTGTACCATGGGGAAAAGAAAAAATAAAATTGGGGAAAGGTATCTCAGCTTTAGAAATATTTAAAAATATTCATAGGTTTAGAAAAATATTTGATTTTCCTTTAATGGAATATCTATTCATGATAATGTATTTTTAAAAATTAAATGCCTCGAAACATTAATAAAATAAAGACAACATAATGGGATTCGAATAATTCTAAAATCAATTAAAAAAATTATTTATAATCATTTTATATGAGGAAAAGAAATAAAAATGAAAAAATTGGATGAAGCGGGAAACATTGTTCAAATGACACATTTAGACAAGGCATTACTCGGTGAATAACTGCTCATGAACCACTATTAGACAAGGCACCACTCGGTGATGCATCGTAGGATGAGACGTCATGGGACAAGGCATCATTGAATGTGGAACTGCTGTGAATGTGACCACCAGCGAGTGATCACTAGTGAAGAGCCACTAGAAAGGCACTGCCAGCAAGCCACAACCAACAACTCACCACCAGCGAGTGACCTCTAGGGATAAACACCATTTTTGTGATACACCATTGGAAAAATATAAAACTGGTAAATTCTGAAATGTGAGGAAATGAGTTACCTTGACATGACATATCACCTCAAACACCAAATTCCTACAACGTATTGGAATGAAGATGTCTGAGACCTTACATTGATTATTAACATTATGAAAATGTATTAAAATTAATTTTCTTAATTTTAAAATTATTCCATCCTAAATAAAATAAAATGAAAGAATTTATTTGTGTAACATGATTTACACTTATTTATGAAAACATGGTTTTTGTGTTCTATATAAATGATGATTTAGTAACATTTAGAGAATTATTTTGATAAAATACATTAAAATTTTGGAATAATCTTATAATAATTAAAATAATGATGATATGTGATTTTTTTGAGAAATTTGAATATAGACAAGAATAATAAAAATAAAATCAACACATATATTACATTTAATGAATTTATATTTACATGAAAATTTATAATAACTATTTTAATGGATTTCATGACCCAAATTGAAATTTATTTGTAAAATATTATATATAAAATTATTTTACACAATTTAAATCACAATAATTTAATTTTTAATGTTTAATATAATTTTTAGTTAATTGAAAAAGTATTTCTCTTACTTTGATTCTTTCATATATATAATTTAACATAATGATACATTTCAATTTTAGATATATTTCATTGTAAATAACATATAGTTTTAATTCAAATACTATTTCATATCACAATTAAAACCACTATTTGATGTCTTGTCATGTATTTTTATTATATTCAATATTTAATTCCAAAATATCTCTCCCGACCAAATATAAATACCCCTTATCACTCACATTCACAAAAAACATCCAAAAATATTCCCAGTACCTAAAATATTCTCATATTAAAGAAATTAAGCTGATTTATGATCATAAAATTTTTTAGCCTCACCACACACAAAGTATCCATGTAGTTAGGTACATGGTTATATAAGAATATTCAAACAAGACCAAACATTCCTTATCGCTTTTTTTATTAAAATTTCCTATTTATGAATTTATATTTTTTCAGACATACCAAATTTAACAAATTAATTTGTATAGAGATATAAAATAATTATATCAGGTGTTTCAAAATTGAATATTAAATCTAAATAAAATATACATATTATCTCTATCATCTGTTGACATATCATTTACATTGTTTTCTTTACATTCTACACAGATGATATATTTTCATTACATATTATATACTTCATGGTTGGTTAGTGTGATATATATATTGAATAAATAAGTAATTTTATTTATTTTTAACCTTGTATAATTTTGTTTGTAATATTTTTATAATTTAGTTAGTGATTTTTTTGGGGTTTTCAAACTACCAAAAATTATTATATTTTGGAATATCAAAATTTAAAACATAATATAATACTCATATAGGATTTATTGTCTAACATCACACCACGTTTAACTATAAAAACTATCATAAACAACTATATTAACATTATAGAGAATATGTAACTCATTTAAAATATACAATAATCAATTCAATAATAAATAAACACCTTGGAATACTTAAAAATAATAATTCCTAAAGAAATTCATCAATAATGAATGAAAAATAACTAACTATTAATAAAAATAAATGATATAAAATAAGATAAATTTACAAAAAATGGTTATATATTAATGTTTTAATAAATAAATGTTTGTTTTAATATGGGATTAATCATGTTAAAGAAATAATGGACTTAGTGCAAGGGATTCAATCCCATTCACTACTCTTTTAGTTTGATTTCACATTTCTTTTCTACTTTATTTTATGTCTTATATTTTTATCATGTGGATTCCAAAAAATATTTTTCTTTTTATTTTGGGATAATTTATCCTTTCTATTATACCTCTTTATTAATTATAAAATTACATTATGATTTCTATCTTGTCTTTGAAAATCCTTTTTCATTTTTATTCATATTTTAAAAAAAGGAGTATATTTATTTTCGATTAGAATTATCATATTTCTTTTCAATATTTTTTATTTTTATGTATTTATATACATTTATTTTTTCTAAATAATTCATCTTCTATTTGATACTTATAATGTTAATGATGTGTTATACAATGTTTATCTCTCATTTGGTTCAATTTCACTCTTCTTCTCAATAATTTTTAATGTATTAAATTATACTATGAGGATGTTTCTAAAGTATTTTTCCTTTTAGGATATTTATTTATTTTTTATAAATATTTATTATTTATAATTATATAATAAGAAACCATGTCAATTATTCTCTTTGAGTTAATTTCTTCATATTTTTCTAATATCTTTTAGATGTTTTATATGAAACTCTCAATACAATTTCTATATAATTTCTCCTTTTAATTATTTATTTGGTATTTAAATAAATTTTATATATTTCATTGATTCTTCTTACCTCTCATCATATGAACATTATAAGAATACTCTTTCCAAATAACTTTTAAAATACCATTATTTTGTTATTATTATTTTTATTGTTTATATATTATACAAGTCATTTGTAAATGTGTATATATATTTGATGGTTATCTACGAGGTGTTTTAATTTTATATTTCTTTAGTAATTATTTATTTTTCTATTACGTATTTATTTGTTGATGATATGTTATCTGATTGAAGACTATTATGAAACATTATTCTCTGTTAACATATGTTATCCATGTTGTTATTATTGATTCATGTAAAATCAATGCATCAATTACATCAAATATTTAAAATTGTTTTTCAAATATATTTTGACTTGATAGGTTGTGATATAATTATACATATTTATAATAAAGTATATAAAGCTTTACCTCCTTATATACAATTTATGGGAATGGGTAGAGTGTCTAGACTATCCATGATAAATTTTATTGGTAGTAATCCCTTTCTGATTCTTATGATGATTCATTATTATGAATGTGAATCATTTTATTCCTTATTATTTAAAAAATCAATGTTTTCCAAATTTTTATTATATTTTTTTAACTCGTGTTTTACATAAAATTCAATTATATTATTGATAATATAAATTAATTTCACATTCTTATTCAATTATCATAAGTTATGATTAATTGTTCACCGATCTGCGAATCTAATATCATAATTACTGTTCATTTTGTAGCTCACATTAATAATGTTTCTCATTCTTCTATTTCATTCCCTTATAAATAACCTTATCTTGTACTTTATTTGATGTATTTGCATAGGATATACTAAATGATTAGGATAGATAAATAAATATATATGAGGTATAAAATAATGTAATTGGTTATATTTTAATGTTATTATATACGTTGAGATTTATTATTTACCTATTTCCCTAATACATGAAAATTTAGATTCTAAGAATGGTAGGATGATGTGAAAAGTCATTTTTTCAATGAAAATAATTTATTTAAAAAATTAAATTAGAAATTATAGGTCTTATCTATCTCATTTAATATTATTTGAACTTGAATATTGAATTAAGTTCATTGAAAGGTTGATTTGACTTTCATTATAACATATAATATGTAAAGAAAAATATATATAAATTCTCATATTTTATAATATATATTTCCACTAAATCATTTGTATTTTTTATGAGAATCTACAAGATTTCATTATTTAGTCATTCATAATGTAATAAATTTTTACGTCAAAAAATAAGTATTTATATTCATTTTTTAAATGAAAAATATCCATTCTAATGTAAATTTTAACTCATCAATATTTCCCACTAAACCTACATTAGTATAATAACATTAATAATTTCATACCTACTAATGAAAATTATTTCCTAAATTAATTATAACATTAACTTATTGAATTAATATCTTCTCTTATATCAATTGAGAATCGGTAAGATATAGTTAGAATATAATATATAAATTCAACGTGAATATAATATCATGACTTAAATTATTAAATTAAATAAGGTTAAAAATTAATCATTAATATACTTTCGTATTAAAAAAATCACCACCAAAATATTTCTAATATTTCATTTACCATTTCAATTTTCTATGGAAATTATTTAAATTAATCAATGAAAATGATTTTTTGAAACATATGTTGATAATTTTATCAAGATAAGAATTTCATTTCTTCATTTTTTATTATATAAAGCCTCATGAAATGTAATTTATATAAAAAATCATTATTTCTTAGACAAGAAACTACTCGCATTTATTAAATCCATTGGTTATAAATAATATATAATCAAAATAATTGGTGAAATAAAGTTATATGGAATAAATATCCATGAAAAATTGGTTATTTTATAGTTTAAATATAATTTACTCCATTCTCCAAAAATAGAAACCAAAAAAAGAATACTAATTTTTTATAAATTAATATAACTCATAAATTAAATACGTTGTATTTAGTATTCAAGGTATATTTCACTAAACAATCACTCCATCTGTTTTACTGATATAAAATTCATCCTCAAGATCTCCATTTAAAAGTATATACTTCCCTTTTATAAATATATGTGTTTATTTGTTTAAGAAACATTAGGAAGTGACATTTCATTTATTTATATTAATATTATAAAAATCATATTTTTCATCAAAATTTATTACTGGAACTTTTAAATAGAATTTAGAAAATATAATTTTATTGTTTCTAGAAACTTCTCACTTCTCATTGAATTTATTTAAAAATTATTAAATCATAGCAATTTTTTAATATTTTCAGTATTAGATACAAATATTATTTTTAGCTCTATTTTATTCATTTAATAAGATATCTACTCACACTATTAAATGAACTATATGATATATTTTTCTTTTAATTAATTAATCAAGGAAGTGTGACCTATTATATTCATAATTCTTCCTATTTTAATTGAGACGTATTTACCAAAACCTATTTTTAACCTAGGATATGTTTTATTTACAATTAATTACATTCATGTACAATATATTGTACATTTATCACTTTTATATGTTGTATCAACTACTTTTCCATATTCCTTACCCATTCATTTAATGTTTATAGTTTATTATTTTTTCAGTCTTAAATTGTTTACAACCTTATATTCAATATATTCATCAATATATTACCCTTTACTTTTCATTGAGACAACCAACACTGATTTTAACATGAAAATTTTCAATTATTTAATGGAAATGTTTTTCATAACTAATCTATCCGATCAATGTGTTGATATAAAATTAAATTAACTCCATCCTCTCTATCTTAAAATAAAAACCACTCATCATCATTTCTGAAAAAAATCATATGGGGTTATATCTTAATATTATATTAAAATACATTTACAATGACTATGAACATCCACATTAAAATTTTTTCTAAAATATTACGTCAATATATTATTATTTTTTGTCACTGTTCTTTTTATATTAACAATTATTTGATTCAATCAATATATGAATCAACAAAAAATTCAAATGTAAGAATATTATATCCAAAAATGTGTTTGATATAGAATAAAAAAGGTATAATGTAATATAAAATACCATTAATTTAAAATATATTAAATCTATTATATGTATTTAAAAAAACTAAATACTGAGTTTTCTTACATAAAATGAAACAACAAATTTATTTTATATATTAAATTTCACGCAAGTACTAGTTTTTCTGAACAATAATATATTATTAAAATATTATTATTTAATACAACAATATATAACCTCCATATTAAATTGGTTTTTATGAATTGGATTAAATAACATATAAAAATATAAGTTTGAATTAATTAGAAACCATTTATATACAAACGAATATAAAAACAAATCGAATATAATTAATTTTTTTTATAAAACTATATTTATACAATAAATGGAAATTTAAATTAATAACTAAAATTAATTAATATGAATGAATGGGTATAAATTATAATTATATATTAAATATTCAATAAAATTCTTTTGAATAAATCAAATATATTTCATATGAATAAGATAAAAAAATCTATTTTTAAATATATCAAGCTGTATTTTTCTTTAGAAAATTTTTCCACATATTATTTGAAAAACTTTTTTAGAAAATAAAAGTTTAGACATTAATAATTTATATTTTAAAATATAAAATTTACTTTTAGAATGATTAATTTTAAAATTAACATTGGGAATTTTTTTTAAACGTTTCGTTTTTTATAAATTGTCAAAAATACTAGATTTTAATTAAAAAGTGACTTTTCGTCCACATAATATAAAATGTTATGTTATATTTTTAATTGGTTTCAATGTAAAATTAAAAAAATTAAATATATTAATAAAATTTAATTATTTTAAATAATTTTTATTTTCTTATTAAAATATAAACAAATTTTGTGATGTTTTTATCCTTTCCACTTTAAAAACTTGTTTTTCCCATTTGTATGATTAATTTTAAATTTATTTCTACCAATTTTGTTATTTTAATTTAGAAAATTAGGTTATATATTTTGATATATAAAAATTGAATATTCATATTAAGGAAAACATGTTTTTAAAAAATGATTGTCCAAAAAATTAAAACTAATTACAATAATTAAGGTAAAATGAGTTAATGTAGTGGTTAAACATTAATTTTATATGGGTAAATGGCCTAAAAACGTGTCTGAATCCAATTGGATGGTCATATTTAGACCATTAACCCACTTGGATATAATATATATCATTATGCATCTCACATTATGCAAAGGAACCTCCCAATAGTGACTACACTCTAGTATTTACATGAATATCACTCCTCCTCCATTATAAAAGGGAACCCCTGTCGGTTGTTGAAAAATAGAAATACTTTGGGCTCAAACAAAACATTAAAAATTTAATTTCCAAATTAAATCCCACAATCCTAGAAACCCCACATTTTTCTTAAATAATACTAATAATATCTTTTGGAGTATACCAAAACAAATAACCCAAAAGAGAGGAAACATTATTCAACAAGAAAATTTGTATTATTTACGTATCCACATATTAAATTGTTATTATATTATTATTATATAATAGAAAATGTATATTAAATTCAATTATTTTTGTTATTTGATGATTATGATCTACACTATCACACACATCCATCAAATGGGAAATAAAATCATTGTTCATTTGTATGACAGACTACAACCCCGTGAACTGATGTCGTTCATTATACCATTACAACCATTAACAGTTGTTAATAATGATGGAATTATAGTTTATATATATATATATATATAACATTCATTATTTATTTATTTATTATTTTTATGTTATTTTATAACACAAACCTACATGTTTTTTATTTTATGGTTACACAATAACACTGTTTGTGGGCGTGTGGACAACATTGTCCTTAATGTTATTTGATTTGTTCACACATTACATTGAATGTATTAAAGATGGATTTAATAAAAATATGTGATATATATGAAATTAATAGGTACTATAATAATACATATATATATATATAATTTCCATTTTTTTCATTTAATATTATATTAAAAGGGAAACAATATTCATGTGTATATATAACATACCATCTCCATTAATGGTGTATTTTGTTTCTTATTTAAAAAATTTAGGAATTAATGTAAATTTATATGTAATGAGTAAATATGATATTTTAATAATGGTATAAATTAAATATATTATTACATCATACTTTGTGTAACATGAACAAAAAATATAATTGTTCAAAAAAAACTCGAAAACAATGTATTTAACACCTGAAATAGTGAAAATAATGAGTGTCTTTTAAAGGATGCGGCCGAAGCCACATTTATTAACCAAGAAAATAAAATACCTCTTTAACTAGGTAATTGAAGACTCATTACATATCCCGAAGGCCCATTGAACATTTATCCCTTAAAATGGCCCGTTGGACCAAATTTTTGGCTTAATGACCATTTGTGAATAGTACTACTATAATACCGCCTACAATAGCACCACACAGCACACGCTGCTGCTATATTGACTTTCCACCGCTATAGTGCTCGTCATCACTACAGTTCCTACCACCACTATAGTACACTACAGTACTATGACATTCATATGCCTAATGGGTTTTAGACCCCCATTTTTCCTGTTGGATTATAGGGTGCTTAGCACGAAGCCAAACCCCAACTACAAAATAATGAGTGTCTATAAACACACTTGAAATAATATATTATTAAAAGATGATATTTTATATTATAAATATTATTATGGTTCTTTTGTAGGTTAATAACATGATTAATATCATTATATAAAAGTTAAATCTACTTTCTACCAAAAGGGAGCATAAGGTAAGGGATTTTGTCTCAATTTTATTTAATTGAGGAATATTGTATTTTTATACCCCTAATTTATTTTGTATGGTGTGAATAATTATCCCTGACATGTAATACCCAGAATAATTCACTATTCATGATATTTAAATTTCTAATTTGAATTATTTCTTTTAATTGGATTTCAGTTAAAAGATACCATGTTGTACAAAATTTTGCAACCCAATTTCATTCAATGGGATATGTTACTTCCTCCTGCAGCTAATATTATATTATTTTTTATATAATGAAATTGAATATATATTAATTTACTTTGATTTATTTTATTTGTTTTAAAAATTTATATACAAAATATATTTTTTATTAATTCTCACTTAAATGTTATGAAAATGTTAATGTTTTATATCATTATCTCAATTTAATCAATATATTTTTTCATGAATTTATATTAAAGGATATTATTTAATAAAATATCCATAAACATATTTTTTTTATTCCCTAGTGGTTATTAATTATTTTTCTAGTAATAGTACCAGTTTAATACCCTTTAGTACAAAAAATGTATTAGAAATTTTTTTAAAAAACTCAACTTCATTTTTCTCTTCAGTCAAAAATAGATTTTCTCTCAAAACAATGATTTATAAAAATCATTCCGAATTAATTTTTAACATTTTACAAATGATTTATTGGATAAACGTTTACACATTATTTATGTTAAAAAATTTTCCAATGTAATCTTATTGTCCCTTTCCAGACAAGGCACTTTTCTATAATTTGACGATAAAGAAGTAATGTTCTTTTTACATTGCATGGAATTTTCAACTGACATTTCTTTATTGATTATTTCGAAGGTTTTTGAATTTTTTTAAAATAATATTATATTCAATGTGATATTCAATGAAAATTTATTTTTAAAATGTTTTCCAAAATGATAAATCAATTTTTTTTAGAATTTTTTTAATGATCTTTTTGTCTTATCCATATTAACAAACATTATTTTTACCCTAATGGGTATATATCATATTAACACACTAACTATTTTTAATATAGATAGATTATGATTTTTTTGACCAAGTTTAACATTTATATTCACTTCATTGAATCCTTTTGTAAGTCATTTACTTCCCCTTCAGTTATTCACATTCAAGTAACCTGTGAACATTAGATTTACTCTTCATATCCGCATTATATATCATGGAGTAGATTTCTTCCTAAAGAATATACCATTTTATCCTATGGTGTTTACATTTATAGTTATTGATTAATATGGGACGTATTTATAAACATTTTTCCATTAATTAGTATGAATATTTGATAAGTAAAATTTTGTTTGAATTAAATAGATTATTCGATATATAAGGAATTCATTAGATATGAAAGTCTCAGGTTGGGGATCAGTTAATTAAATACCCTCAATGAACCGGTGGCCTCATAGAAAAACATAGTTGGCTAGAATTAGATAATCGGTTTTAACATAGTATTTCTTAAACTATCTTGAGGATGGATCTTGACTGTAAAGGAATCAGGTGCCACAGAAAATTTACTTCTGCTAATAAAGCATTGAATAACATCATATTTCAGTTATTAATATCCATGATATTTTCAATAAAAAAATATATTGAGTCATTTAATTATTCTTTTATTGATCAAATTGAATATGTATTCATTTACTCAGATTTCAATTTTTTTACACACATCCTTCTTGGTTTATTAAATATATGGCATGTGTGTTCAATCATTTACCATTCCATATTGATTTTTCTCATCGATTAAATATTTTTTACACTATACATAAGCCGTACAAAAAATTTGATCTCACAATTATTCTATTTCCTATCCCCAGGATTCCATGATGTTTACAAAGAAATATATGCAAGGATATACTTTATAAACTAATTATTTTATCAAAAAAATTATGTTGTAATTTTTTTATTCATTTGTAATACAAAACTCATGTTTTTATCCTGTTAACCAATACTAATAAAATATTTGACCCATTGGGATGAAATTTAATTATATATTAACAATGTATAAATGTATTAAGATAGTTGATTTTATCTTTTTTGGGTCTAGTTAAATAATTTTTTTTATCAGAGCATGTTTTGTTTCAAACTTGGGAACTAGATTTAAGAAAACATAGATTAGTGAACATAACCCTAACATAGACATTAAGTATTACCATTAAAGAAAATATGTATGATTTGACTAAAATTTTATCTATACTGTCATTGGATTATGATATTAATGTTTATAATAAGTTTTAATTGTTAAAAATCTATTTTTTAGTATTTCGGTAATTAGATTCTAAATCAATAGTGATTTTTTAGTGAAATATATGGAATTTATATTTTTTAGTATAATTTAATTTTAGGAATAATGCCTATATATTTTACTTATATAACTTTAAATGTTATGAAAAATTATAGGGTTAATTTTAAAATAATATTACTAGTCCTTTTTGGAAAAAGTGGTTTTATAAAAACCCAAAAAAATAGGTTATTTAATGATAAATTTCATTTCATGGATCTACATTATATATTTTTTCAAATATTATAGGAATTATATTAATGTAGTTTTAAAAATTGTAAACAAGTATATATGGTGAAAACCTGTTGCATCTAGTGAAGTAGGGACACATGAACCAATGACTAAAGAACAATAAGGGTTTTATGCCTACCACTGTTGTATGTGATGTCTTATTTAATATGTCATTGTGTTCAGTTAGACAATTTTATGAATTAATACTAATTATAAGCCTAGAATATTAATTTTTTTGGTTTAGATATTAAGGTATTAACAATATTGGGATTTTTAAATTGTTAGAGACAAATATAATGACAGGTTTTATGCATCTTATTATCTATAAATTTTAGTGGTTCAAGAATATTTTTTTGGTTATTCATTTGTTGAATTAGTAGATTAATTCTAATTTATCATAGAAAAAAAGGGAGAATATTTTTATTATTTAATTATATAAACATAGTATATTTATTTATATTATTAGATAAAAAAATAATTACTAAACATTAAGAAATTTTCTTGACAAAAAAAAATATCCAAATACATTAATTTGTGTTAAATTTATAGTATTTAAAACCATAAATGATTAATGGGTTTTAGGCCCTAAAATTTCCAATGAAAATTCATTTTTTTGTGATAAATGACATCAATAATGATCTAATAATATTTATTGTTTTCGTCTATGTCCATATCTACACATGTTTTTTATGCTCTCCTACATGGGAATCTAGTTACATGACCTTTATACTTCCCTTTATATCTTATTGAGAAGATATTATATTAAACCATTTAAGATGTGGGAATTCAAAAATGTAATTTTAAATTATCAAAACCATTATTTCTAATATCATGTTAAAATTTGTATGACACAATTTAATTATGTCGGGGAGAATATAACACCTCAAAATGCTAAAGTAAAAACATTGTTTCTAGTAGCATGTATGAAACAAAACACCAAGAATAAAAAGGAATATAACATCTTAAGAAGTTGAAGTATATTTAACATTTAATATATTTTTTATTTCACCAGTAATGAGTTATCATGAATAGTACACAACAACAGCTTTCTTTGATAGTTGGTGTGACACGCAAGACTGAGTTTTACAGAACACCAATATATTATTAAAATGTTATTATTTAATATAAAAAAATATCACATCACTATTAAAATTTTATTTATGAATAGGATTAAATAGATTACAAAAAATTATTGTTTCATTCATAAATTAATTATAAATTAACATATAAACCAATCAAATATAATGAATTTTTTTTATAAAACTATTTTTATGCTCCCAAATGAAATTTATAATAATAAATTAAATTAATTACTTGACCGTTATATCATAAAAAACGAACTATTGATATATTTAATTTATTTGAATTAGGTTTTGTATTAATTAAATGAATCGTGGTGAATTTTATTCTATTATGGATTCCTTCATGGAACGTTTTCATAATGAGGGAGATTATAAATGATACTTATAAAGATGAAAAATGAAATTGAGTACTTCACATGGATGATCCATTTATGTGGATTCTCAAATTATTAGATTTATTTGTATGGTCAATATAATAAATTTTCCCACTGTATACTCTTAAAATTAATTTTCATAAATAGAAATGGAATATATACTCACATGGCCTTTTTATCCCTGATAGTGATTTGATTAATGGAATAAAAATATAAATTAATTTATTATTATAAGTTGTTATGAAAATATATAATGTGAAATTTTAATTATTTAAATCATTGGGCCTATATATTATATTTTACCAAGGGTAATACTTTCATTATTTAAACATAATGACTTAAAAAAACTCATAGATTAAATGAAATTTTACTATTCATGGAATGATACTTGGACTCCTAATGTTTAATTCCTTTTATAGAATCATAGGTTGAACTAAATAGTTTACATCTTGAGAGATTCATTGATTATAGATAAGAATATGAATGGATGGGCTCATAGGTTAAATGAAATTATAAAAATCCTGAAGTGATACATGGCTTCATATTACAGAATTCTACTGATGGGCTAATATGTGGGATTAAATTATAAATATTCATGTAAGACACATTGATTTCCAATATATAATAACTCTGCTGGGAAAAAAGGTAAAATTATATTATATTATTCATGAACCCTATTCAGTTTTCCCTTGATTAGGTAATATTTAAGGTTATCGAACCAATATATCCTTATATGATAATCATTATATATGGATGTATTTGTTTCTCATAAAAATCCAAATGTTTAGTATTACAAATAAATGGATACGATCATAGACATGGGTCATGCTTCTACATTTTTGTACGTATTCTCGTAGACATGTGTCTTATACCAAGGTAGGTAGAGTTATCCATGTGTACCACAGTGAGCCTAATACTAACATGGAACTATAATTACATTACTATATTACATTTCATTTACATAGACAACACTAAATTTTATCTACACAAATTTGATTTGAATTATTCACTATTGATGGTGGCCAACTAAGAATTAATCTCAACATATTTAAGAAAGAAATTAGTACCCAAATAGATCTCTTGGTAACATGTTAGGACCTTGGATCGATCCTCCTTGTCGTTACTCATTATAGACTTCGACTTGATAGGGATATGGGGGTTGAGCATGTACTCAGACAATGTGCACGATTTGGAATATATTATTTATTTAGTTATTTATTTTTAATATTTTTTTTGTACGTATATATATTGTATGGTTGACTGTCCTATATTTTAGGCATATCATGTTCATGAATTTTTATATTAGTGGGAAACATTTTGGGATCCCTATTTAATAGTATTCGTTTGTTACATTTATTATCCACTTAATTTTTTCTATTTACGATTATATATATTTATCACAAATCCATGTGGTAAAGTATTCCCACATAATAAATTATATAACCTCACTATGAGTAGGTATCTCCTAGATAATGAGTTGGTGCACTTGAGTCTATGTGGCCAACAGGTCAGGTTACTAATCATAGTGTGAAATAGGTTGGGATTCCATAATTGGTATCATAACATATTTTTTTCCTTGTATTTATATTCAGGATGTTACATTGGATAATAGTAATATATTGGGACTTGGTAAACAACTATATTATATATATCCAACCTATACATGGAGTAAAGATCATATTCCTAGGGCTTTGACTATTCACAATAATATTGAAAATTATAGTTGATTATTATTTCACCATGTGTGGTTGATGGACTTTTCTACTGGGTAATGTTTTATTAGCGTTACCTATTGGCTTGGTGTTCCATGATTTATTTACCTATTAGGCAATAATGAGAAGAGGTTATGTGTTTCTAGGTATCAATTCAGAAACATTGGATTCACATTTTGTTATAATTCTTATATGTATATTATACCTATGTGATTGTGTTCCATGAATTGTTTTAAAACATAATTTTGAAGTTATTCATTATGTTTATTATTATATTATGATTATTTGATTATTTCCCTATCCATCATAATTCATTTATAATGATATTTCTTTACTTTATTAGGTTATGATATATGGTATGTTAAATAAAGTGTCTACATTAACCGAAATGGTGTTTTCCAATATATATAGAAGATGGAATTCACTTTATTCAAAATGGGACTAAATATAGAAATGAAATAATTTTGAAATTAAATTTGGATAACAGAATGAAATTTGTTTCTGGTTATTATATTCTATTCATTTTTTAAGGATGTGAGCTAAATTGTGTATCATTTTAAATTTACAAGGTCATGTACCTCTACAAGATGGGAATGATGATCCATATAATTGAATCCTATTATTTATGATAGGGTGATGTATGTTAGTTTTAGCATCGTATTATGATGAGATAACCCTTTAGAGGATGTTTAAAGTATTTTGTGAAATTTATTATTAATTGATTTCACTTAAATGGAATGACAATAAAAATTTATAGCTAATTGAATCTAAATTTATTTCATGGATGCACATATAAGTAAAACTTGGTTAGTATGATGGGACCCGTCATCCTTTACCATTAATTTTATGTGCATTGTAAAAAACCCCATGGGGGTGTTTATGATAATGGGATGGTTTTTTAAGGTGTCTTTAGACAATTATCTAGCGTTAAATATATGTTTATCGGAGAATCATAACAGATGCCCTAAAATTCTGATATACATTTTTCTTCTTTTGGGAATTATTTTGATGATCTGTTAGTTAATTAAAACATAAATTATGAACTAAATGATTTTTCCCCTATAACATGGAATTATAATTTTCCTTAACTATTCCCTATTTGTGAGGACATGTGGATAATTAAGTTGATAAAAATGATAATAGGTGATATTTTTCCTATAATTCTATGATATATCAACCAAATAAGTGACCCATTTTGTAGTTCATTTATAATATGTACTTTATTATACATAAACATATGACACTTTAATGTTGATTATAAATGTTATTTAATTAATTTTCTTAAATAAAACCTTTTATAGGTTTTGAAAAATGGTCTTGTTTGGGGTAATTTTATACTTTCATTGTGAAATTATTTTAAAGGGAATTCAAATGTTTCTTGTATATTTTAATGTATTTATTTTATTTCTCAAAAATAAATGATATGTGGTAGATCCTAGTGTCATTTTAGGAATTAATATTTTTTAAAACTTAAAAAATAACATAAAATATGGGTTAGATATTTTTGATACTTCCCCATGACATGGGAAATTAGTATACTTTTGATTCTAGTTCTATTGTGAGTTAAAATAATTTATTTGACCATTGGAGTCAAGTAGGACACCTTGAAAGTGAGACGAAACCGCTAAGAATGTAGGGTGTTTTATAGTATATTCACGTTCCAAAGGTTATTACTATGAATGGATTTTGTATTTTTTTCATCTTTTATCCACTTATATTGATGTAGTCATCATTCTAATAGCACTCCCCTATGAGGATGTTTAGAGCAAATTAAGGACTAGTAAACTGACACATGGAAGGTGAACATATTATTCCTATATTGACATGTTTTACATATATAGGCTGATGATAATTTACAGAACACCTTTTTTACATATTAATAGACATTATATATGATTTTTAGATACAACAAAATAGATTTCTGTAGTGGTATATAGTTCTCATGTGACAGACCTGGGGGATTGGTGGAATACCTAAAGGCTATGTATTGAGTTTTGAATAGTAGGGAAAGATGGGAGACGTAGAGTCCATTTTATATAGAGAAGTCACAAGTTATTCGTCATTTTATAGTTTTATTAACTGAAAATTGTGATATAGTTTTTCATAGTTTTATAGGTATTTTTAGAGATGGTTATCTTCATTGAACAATTGTTATCTTATTGATGCATGGAAGAAGACTGGGTTTTCTAAATTTTGACTATTGATGCCTTGTGGTTTATAAAAATAACATGGAGGTCTTTGTATGAATACTGGCTTTTATGGGAAAATTTTTTAGGGTTCTCGTCCTTGTTGACAATTGGTTTTGCATTGAATCTTTAATTATTTAAATGAGAGCATGGATAAAGAAATCATTTGAAAAATTATGGAATAGGTGGGTGCTTTATTTATAGGTGGAGTCCCCTGGGAGTTCATTGAATATTGATAATTAATATAGTGTGTATTACAGTGAGCTTAGCCAGGTTGATGGATAAATCACAATTGTGTGATTAGGGTCTTGAATCGAGTGGTATAGAATGTACACCCATTGTGTATGATATGTTTAGTTTTCACTGGTTATACATGGGTACTGTTTATATTGGAACATTAGTGAGTATAATGGTTGGGGACAAGGTTTGATGGATTCCCAAATGAGGCTTGTGGACTTGGACACTTGGATCCTTATGTAAATTAAATGATGATCCCATATGATGATGGATAAATAAGAAATAATTTTGGTAATGCGAGATTATTGTCCCATGATATGTCTGTGAAATAAAGTTTGTAATGGGAGATTAATGACTAACTGGTCCATCAAGATTTTTAATAGGTCTTCCTATATCCAGTTAAAAGAGGTCATTGCATTGATTTAATATTAAAATGGGGCTTCGACCCCAACCTTTAAAAAAATCGCGGTGTTACGGTCTAATTAAGGTGTGAATATCTTAGTTTATGTGACTATGGAATTGGATAGAGACATCCCTATCAATAGAATCCTAGTATAAAACTAGTTTTTAGGTGATTATTCCAATTATTTTGACATCATCATGAGTTGGTTGAGAGAGAATTTTCTAAACGCTAAGCTACCCAATAATTATTTCTAGTATGATGAAAGGAATCAATTAGGGTATCATATAAGATAGGATTATGGAAATCTCTAATGTTTGGAGTACATACTTGTCAAGTTTACAGTTGTGACACTCACTGTCATTTGAAATTTGTTGAACGCCACGAGAACCATTATAGGGGTGTAATAATGAGTGATCTGTGATTTTTAATTTAGTTATCACTGATGAATATATTTATATAAATTCCATTTTTAATATTTGAGAATGGGAAGGCCTTAGGAATTGGTATTAAAATAATTTTTTTGTGGTGAAATGAATTATCCAAAGGTGAGGTGTCGTACATATTTTAAAGGTGGGTGAACTAAATGATATAAGTGTAATTATATATTGAGACCAATCATAGGATGATTGTTTTGGATTTCATATTGTATTGGATATCTGGGAATATGTATGTCTATTTTTCATGGCTAATTATAGCTGCCATTTTGAAAATGAACATGGATGATGTATGTTTTTGTGTGTCAGCCATGGGTTAGCTTATAACATTCCAAGGTTAATTGATTAGAAATGTACTTGTTCCTATGTTGTGGCATGGTATTGGTTATAAAAGATGGTTACTTAAACATGGATACAACATCAAATGTCATGTAATTAATTTAGTCAGAATGTCTGTAATGATATTAATATGCCTCATATTAAAGGAATCGCATTCTAGTATACTAATTTATCATCCATTAAGGTTAATAATTTTTTAAAATCACCTCCTAATGGATATTCAATTTGAACATTCTCAATCAGTTTGATATTTTCATTGAGGAACCACATCAAACACTTTTTTTGGTTAAGATTGGTTAAATCGAAATGTCGGTAATATATTTTCAATGATAGTATTTTCTAACTAGGAATGTACATTTAATTGGTTATAAAACATTCATTTCTACAAGAGAAACATGTCAATGGAATTTTTCAAATGCTGAGGGAGTGCATAATTTTCCAATTAAGATGGCGAAAATACATTGAATTATAAGTGGATGTTAATGGTTAGTACCCATAGTGCGGAACACGATAAGCGAGCTGAAAAAAGGATAGCATAATGATAATTTCATAAGTTTATTTAGGCTCATGTAACTGTCTTCTTGATTTTTATTCTTTGGATATGAGTGTTGGATTGAGTTTTAATGACTTTATTTATGTTTTCTTAATGAGATTCTTAGAGGTGCATTCAGATTTTGGAAATTCAATGAGGCTTTTTGAATGGGATGTCCTGATAGGTTTGTTGTTGCCATTATATTCGCCTAATAATTCAAGGGGAAGATAATTTCAAATGTTGGGAGGTTGTATGATCCCATGTTTTGGATCAAGATTGAGATTCAAAATGAATTCAAATTTCTAATGGAAAATGTGATGAATATTATGATAAGGATCCAAAAGAAATTTTGAGAGTAAATACACTTAAAAGTGTTGTTTTTGAAAATATTTAATACTTTAGGGGTATCTAAAAATCCTAAATGAGTATTAAATGTATTGGGATTTGAAACTTAGTTTTAAGGAAGACAGGCATGGGTGCATGGTGGGAATCTAATTATTATTAATCATGTTGAGTAACCATGTGGCCTATTTTTTGAAGGAGAATAGTTTTTTCATAAAATTATGTGGGACTAGGGAACCATTATATATAGTGAAAATCCAAATATTTTATATCCTAGTTAGATACATGATTTGATTAGTCATGTTCCACAACATTGTGATTAATGTGGTGTGGGGATTGAGAAAATGTCAATGGCATGGTTGGTCCACAGTTTCTTTAACCACAAACATGAACTAATTAGGGTGTGGCACTTAGGATGAGTGACATAAAAGGTTATCCAAACCATGTGGCTAAACTATGTTCGACATTAAAAGGGGGAAATGTCTGTTTTCCCTTCATACATTTTACCCAAAATCTTCTCACAGTCATTCACAGCTCCTCCTCTATCAATGGGAACACTCCCTCCACTATTCATTGATTTTATGGATCTCCCCCATGGGAATTTAGAATCAAATTACATTGGTAAATTTGACTTCAATTTATTGTTATATCATTTTTTTCATCCTTTTTTTACATGATCATAATATTTGAAGTTATATCCATATTATTTTATATTCCCTATTTTCAAGGTGTTTTTTGTTTCTTCTGATTTATATCATTTCACCTCGAGTTCCAGGCTGATAATGGATGAGTGGTACATTCAATGAATGTGGTAGATTGTATACAGGATTTTCCCATAGTTTTTTGTTTTTTATAAAATGATTTGTTTTGTCTTCTTCTGAGCCTTTATTTATTCACTATATAAATGGGATATAAATTTTTAATCATTTAAAGAATTAATTTGGATATATTACATGCACTAAGATTCATAAATGGAGGTTGTATACATCGAATTGAACCATCTCTATAGAGTGTGTTTCTTAAATACCAATGACCCCTTCCCTGATTATGTTTTCTATCACCCTTTACATTTCATGAAATGGACACATAATAGTTTGAATTTAATTTAAAGTGAATGAATTTTAAAATGGTTAAATTCGTACCCTTTACCCCATATTTCATTCATAAAAATAAATATTTATAGAAATAATTATGTATGTTTTAATTAAATAACTGAATCATAATTAATTTTATAATATTTTGGATTCCTCCAAGACACATTTTATTTGATATGGGTTATATTAAATGATAGTTATTAATGTGTAAAATGAAAATAAATATACAATTTTTTGGGTCCCTTAATGTAATGGCATAAATGATTAATTCTATGTGAATGGTTAATACCATCACCTGGAATAATGATTATTTTAAAAATATATTAATTACAATAAATAGTAAATTTAATTTATACACAAATAGAACCTATATCACTTGTAATCATTAGATTTATTAAATGACACTATAAATGAAGATATTATTGTATGTTTGAATGGAAATTTCATAGTTTAAATGTTTAGTTATTAAATAAAATATGCCTAATTATTATATTGTACATGGGAGATTATTGAGTTACTTAAATTTAATCCCTTAGATGGGGTCATAAGTTAAATTTAATTGTATTATTTCATGAGTATTACATAGATTCATGATATATATTTCCTTATATGGGATCACAAGTTGAGAAAAGTTGTATATGACTTCATAAATAATAGGATTACTGATACCAAATTCCATGAATGATCTCATGGGTCAAATGATTTTATAGCATTCCATGAGAAATAATAGGATTTCTGATATATAATTACATTTATATGATTATAGTTTGAATGAAATTATATAAATCATTGTGTGCGAGTTAGATTCCATATACATTAAACATTGGAAGATATCATAGGTGAAATGATATTATATTAGGCTTGATTGCATTTTTTTCCTAGATTATGGAATCATTAATGTTATGAGACCTATAAAGCCTTCTATGATCATAATTATATATCGATAAATTGATTTCTTATTGGGACCCACATATCTAGAATTACACATGGATGTTTGGGTTCATAAACATGAGTCCTTTTTCATATTGATATTATGATGAGAGAAATTTATCTTAGAGAAAAGTAGCTAGAGTTTTCTATGTATCCCATGAGGATCCTGATAATGACATAGTTTACAATTACATTAATACTATACAATTCATAATCCTGCATGAAACATTATTACAGATTCATGGATTTGAATTTCATTAGATGTCATCAGTGGTGGCTTATAGGGTTTTACTCACCACCATTTGGTGCCACTAATTGGTACGGAAAAAGATATCTTGTTTATAGGTTTGATCCCGTGATTTTATATTCACATTGTTACTCATTATTTCCTAGGAATTAACATGTATCTAGGGGATGAAAATATACTCTAGATAATTAAATGATTTGGAGAATTTTATTTATTTAATTATTCTTATCATTCTAGCCTAGATATATGAATTAACTAATGTATTCTTGCCTAAATTTTATTTTTGGTATATAATTTCCATTCATTGTTTGATTATTTGGTACTTAGTATGTAATATATTTATTATTATTCTATAGTTACATTGATCTTCCACAACATTTGGTCAATTTTCTCATCAACTATATTAATCCCTGATCTGAATGGTACACAATCCCATATGTATGACCATTAGACTCTCAGTACTAGTTAGAAACCAATTCAATATTAGTAATAATGGTTGAGGTGATGTAGTCAGCCGACATGGTTAGTGTTCATAGGACCAACAAGGTCAGGTTGTCACATGATGAATATATTCCTTTTCTTCATTTAAAAAAGTTTATATTTTTATAAGAATCACTTTTTGAATTTCTACTTTTAGAAAAAATATTTTTTATATTTACATACATTTTCATGATCATATTAAACACTAATTAGTCATTATATCCATATAATAACACATAAAAAGTTACAGTGGGTATATAAGGAAACATTATTCCGTGATAATAAGTTCTAAAACATATTAAAAAATTTCCAACTCCTAAACTAATTTATAGTTGAGTTTTTCATATATTTTCATTAACATGATTTTTATATTAAATATAATTTCATAAAATTTATGTATTTCTTAATAAGTAGTAATTAATATCATTATAATTCAATGAAAATGTGTAAAGGTATAAATAAATCCCATGTATCAAAATTACCACCATTTTTTAATTTTATAACATTAAAATTAAATAATAAATACATTATATGTAACGTCCTGGACCCGGGTGCCACGCAACAGGTGCCCCGAGCCCGGTTCACCATGTGGCCTCAAGCGCATTTCCCCAAATGCCAGAGGCTACCGACTAGCAATGAGGGACCAGGTTTGATAGTTGGGAACTATTCCCTCATCTGTCAATGTGTAGCACAGCGGAATACAAAATAAACATACAACGACAGTAGGAGCAGTAAACATACACAACTGAAATAAACTACATTAGTGAATATAACCAACAGTATATAAATGATGATGCTACATGTTTCATGTTCTACTAAAGCAGCCAGAACCTGTTATACCTCAATATAGAAAAACAAAATACAGAGTACAACAAACAAGAAAAATAGCTGGTAGCGGCATCGCGAGCCTAGGATTGGTCCCATGCCCTTCTACTCCTCAACAACAATCAAGTACCTGTATAGGGACTCTTTCCCCTATCTACACCTGCAGAAACGTAATCTATTTGGGCCAAAAAACATGACCCAAACAGGGTGTGAGAAATATATCTCAGTAGGCAGCCACCAAAGGCCCGTGCCCAACTGCGTGTAAGCATGAACCAACAGTGTGCAATAATAAAATGCAATAAAGTAAGCAGTATTAAAAAGTAACTAACTTAACAATTAAATTTCTATTTTATTATTCATTTAAATCATTTAATTTAGTAACATTCTTTTTCTCAACAGCCTCATGCCCTCATGCCAACCAGAACCATTCCCTCATGCTAAAATAGTAAACCATGAACTCAGGCTTGCCCTTAGGCCATACAGAATCTAACCTGCAGGTATTGCCCTCAGGTGTAACAGAAATTTCCCTCATGCGTAGGAAGTGTCGCCCCTAGGCACAGATGTCAATCCCTCAGGCACAAAAGGTTTCCCTAAGGAGAAATACTAAAGCCCTCGGGCTAAATAGTGCAGCGCCTTCAGGCTAATCACAACAACGCCCGCAGGCTAAATAAAAAAATGCCCTTAGGCTAAACAGGTAATCAGGCCATGCCCAACAGGGAAGCAAGAAATAAAAAGCAATTACTCTCAAGGAAATTCTACTGTTACTACTTTGAAGGCATACCCTCGGGTATCCTGTCCAAATGGCTAAACAGTTGAACACACCCCCCGGGGTGGTTCCAGATCCAAGAAACGATCCCAGCCAGCATTTTATCTTCCCAATTTAATCACCTATGCAATTCTAGGCATTAAATATAGCAACGGCCTCAGCCTCACAACACCCCATCATGGGTTCATGGCACAAAAACGCACAAAAACGCATGACAGTTGGAAAATAATCACAAAGCCACCTACCTTATGCGCCAACGAACGTTATACGCGAACGCCAACTCCAGAAACGCCCAAGAACGGTGTAGATCTGACGAAGAAAAAAACTCATTCAAAGGTAAATAACTTCAGGTGGGAGAAGAATTGGTCAGAAGCTGCCAAGGAGGAGGAAGCCCTTACCCGTGCGGTTCCAACTGGATTGTCCAAGGCGAAAAATGATTCAAGAAGATCACCTGGTGGATCTTCAAAGGTTCAACTACCCTCCTTGGATCCAAAATGGCTCAAACGTCTCCTATGCCAAATGAGGAGGCTACTGCATGTCTTAAGCTGAAAAAACAAAGTACACTGCATGTACTTTTGAGTACACGGCATGTACTTTCTTTATTTAACTGTTCCCCTAGTGGCACCACCACACAGTTCATCTGTCGACATGATTACATGGAATGTACTCTCGAGTACACGGCGTGTACTGTCGCCCAGCAAGCGGCGACTCCAACTCCTTACTGTTTAAGCCTACCGACTAACTACACGGCATGTAAGGTACCACTACACGGCGTGTAGTCAGTTCATACACCCATCGTCACCAACAATGCTACACACCTCGTGTAATCATCCTAAAACAGCCAAAAGTACACGGTGTGTGGACAAAGTTCACGGCGTGTAGTTCCAAAATTTAGGATTTTTCCCCATTTTCCTTATTTTCTCAAAAACACTTAAGGAAAATGAAAAAAGAAGAAGCACTTACCTCAAAAATAATAACCAGGTTCTTACAACCTTCCACCCTTATATAAATCCATCCCTGAATTTACCTTCAAAGGGTGGCGAAGATAAAGCTCAGAAAAGCTCTAGCCACTAAGCACGTCTGTCAGCCTCCCGCTCCCAGGTCTCGTCCTGCACTCGGCCATGCTGCCATAGCACCTGTACGAGAGGAACTGACCGGCCTTGGAGAACCTTCATTCTCATGTCAACGATACGGATCAGATGCTCCTCGAAGGATGCATCTGCCTCCAGCTCAACCTCCTCAGGCTGAAAGATGTGAGACAAGTCTGAATGATAGCGACGCAACTGAGACACGTTGAAGACGTCGTGCATGGCTCGGTACCGCTGTAGTAACTACATCCAATAGGCAACCATCCCGGCTCTATCCAGAATCTCAAATGGTCCCACATACCTCGGTGAAATCTTACCCTGTCTCCTCATCATCTTGTGTCCCAGCCTCAGAGAAACATGTAAGAAAACCTGATCCCCGACCACGAACTCCAAAGGTCATCTGCAGTGATCAGCATAAGACTTCTGATGAGACTGCGCGGTAGCCATCTGCTTTTGAATCAACTGGACCTGCTCAGATGTCTCTTGTATGAGCTGTGGACCCAGTAAAGCTACCTCACCTTCCTATAACCAGCATAAAAGAAAATTTTTATGGCCTACCATATAAAGCCTCGTAAGGTTCCATCTCAATAGTCGCCTGAAAACTAATGTTATAGGAAAACTTTAATAAGCGTATATGATTCTCCCAATATCCCCCGATGTCTAGGATGCATGCACACAGCATGTCCTCTAGCACCTGCATCGTACGCTCTGACTTTCCATCTATCTGAGGGTGGTATGTTGTGCTTAGAGGAACCTGAGTACCCAGTGCCCTCAAAAAACTCTTCCAGAAACGAGACGTAATGCGGGCGTCCCTATCCAAAATGATCGAACTAGGGACCCCATGAAGGTGTATGATCTCTCGTATATGAAGCCTTCTGAGCTCGTCCACACTGAAGGTCTCCTTGATCGGCAAGAAGTTACCTACCTTCGTGAGTCTATCCACAACAACCCACACCGCGACATTGCCTCGAGGTGACCTCGGCAATCCCATAACGAAATCCATTGTGTCATCATCCCATTTCCTCTCTGGAATGGGTAACTGTTGTAATAGCCCATCTGGCCTCTGGTTCTCTGCCTTCACCTGCTGACAGGTGGAAAACCTCGTAACAAAACCAATTATCTCTCTCTTCATACCCGGCCACCAGTACTGACGCCTCAAGTCACGGTACATCTTGGTAACCCCGGGATGAACTTCCCAAATTGAATCATGAAACACCCACATCAGCTCCTCGCGTATATCCCCTGTAAACCATACTCATCCATGGAAATGCAAAACCTCATCATCGCCTTTCGTACAACTGGGAGGAGGGTCTTCACTTTCCACTGACTCCCATAGAACTAGGCCTTCTAAATCAGATAGTTGTCTCATACTCACTCATTCCAGGAGGGTAGAAGTCACAGCTAATAATGAAAGATAAGTCTTCCCATGACTATCGTGCACCTCTAGATGCATCTCAGAGAACAAAGCCATGAGCTGCCACTCACCACTGGCCTCCTGCACCGCCAGTATCTGATTCTTCCTACTCGGTGCATTGGGTACAACATTACGTTTACCAGCTGTATAGGCAAGAACAAAATCTAAGGACTATAGGTACTCGACCCACCTTCTCTGCCTCATATTCAGGTCATGCTGAGTAAAGATATACTTGAGGATTTTGTGGTCAATGAAAACCACAAAATTCTCTCCCAATAGATAATTTCTCCAACAACGCAACTCATGAACAACTGCAGCCAACTCGAGATCATGTGTCGGGTAATTCCTCTCATGTGTCCTCAACTGCCGAGACCCGTACGCAACAACTCGATCGCCCTGTATCAAAATAGCTCCCAGCCCAATCCCTGATGCATCATAGTAAACTGTATAGCTCTTCCCCTGATCTGGGAGTATTAGGATTGGTACTGATGTCAACCTTCCCTTCAGGTCCTGAAAATCTGTCTCGCAAGCTTCTGACCAAACAAACTTCACACCCTTCAAAGTTAGACCCATCAATGGTGCTTCTAAGAGGGGGAATTCCTGTATGAAGCGTCTTTATAAACCACCCAGTCCTAAGAAAATTCATATCTCAAACACGTTATTAGGTTACTCCAAGGAAACTACCGCTATCACCTTCTCTGGGACTACTACAACTCCCACCTCTAAGATTATATGACACAACAAGTGAATCTGGTACATCCAAAAGTGGCACTTTGAGAGCTTAGCATATAGCTGATGCTCTCTTAGTGTACTCAATACGATCTTAATATGGGTGGCATCGTTGTGTCGAGTGTAAGAGTACACCAAGATGTCTTCCATGAATACCACCACAAAGGAATCAAGATACCGATGGAACACACAATTCATCCGATCCATGAAAACTGATGGCGCATTCGTGAGTCCGAACGGCATAACCAAGTACACGTACATACCATATCTGCTCTGAAAAGATGTAAGATGTATATCTGATGGTCTCACGTGAAGCCGATGATATCCAGATCTCAATTCAATCTTTGAGAACACACGTGCTCCATGAAGCTGATTAAACAGATCATCTATCCTCGGTAAGGGATATCGGCTATTAACTGTCAACTAGTTCAGCTTCCGATAAACCACGCAAAGTCTGAGGGTACCATCTACCTTCTTCACAAAATGGACTGGAGAACCCCAAGGAGAAGTACTGGGTCGGATAATGCCATTTTCTTGTAACTCCTCTAACTGCCTCTCAAGCTCCTGCAACTCAGGCGTGGCCATGCTATAATGAGGAATGGACACCGGTGCTTCTCCTGGAAGAATCTCGATAGAGAAATCCACCTCACGCACAGGAGGTACACCTAAAAAGTCGTCCGGGATGACATCCCTAAAATTATCAACAACTGGAGGGAAATCCGTCTGACAAGTCCCCTGGTCATCCAGATATAATCTCGCAATCTGGGTTGTGACTCCACCTCGCCCATGATGCTCTGGTCCAGCTCGACTCGCCTGAGCATCCCACCAGCCCTTGTATAGAAACTCTCTTCCCTCTGGTGACATGAAACTCACCATGTGACGATTGCAGTCTACAAAGGATCGAAAGGGAACCAACCAGTCCATCCCGAGAATAATGTCATAGCTCGTCATCTCTAAGACACAGAGGTCCCAATAGAAGTGACACCCTCCAACCTCAAGGGGGAACTCCTTGAACTGATGCACATTAGTCGTCCTAGTTCCCAATGGTGTGTCTAGAGTCAAGATATCGGAAGAAGTAGAAACACATAGCCCAAGGATCTCCACAACGGGTACAGATGTAAACCTATGCATAGAACCCGTATCGAAAAGTACTGAAGACAAGACAGAAGCTTCTAGAATTGTACCTATGACTATAGAAGGTCTAGGATCCTGGTCTTACTGTGTCTGTTGCACTGCATATGTCTGACCAGTGTCACGACCCTACGACACAACCTGGCTACCCTGAGCTATCCCGCCCTATTGCCTCTGCGATCCTGGTGTCTGGATACCACGACCACGACCACCATCTCTGCCTGCGCGCCCTGACGTATTCCAGTTCCCTGACTGGCAAGAAGCCACTGGTCCTGCTACTGCACACAGAGTCTGCACAGAACCCCTCTCACTAGGCACTGGCGGAAACGCCCTGCAAAAGCGATGCAGATGACCCATCTTGCCGCAATCTCGGCACTGCACTAGGTCTCGTGGACACTGCGGTCTCTTTTTCCACTCTCTTCCACACTAGTAGCACCTGAGTGGGCCACCTGAAGAAGCTGCATGGCTGGTACTGCCACCCTGAGAGTAGTCCATCTGTCTCTTCCTATTGCAAGTAGAAATAATACCAGTAACAGGTGCTGAACCACCATGGCCCACACCACTAGATTCCCACAGGTTCCTCTCTATAATCAGCGCCTAATTCACAATCACATGTACAGTAGGAAACCTGAAAACATTTACCAGCACTCGGATGTCATACCTATGACCATCCTCAAAATGCCTGGCTCTCAACGTCTCATCACCCACCAGTACTGGTGAAAAACACTAAATCTCTGTTAAACGAGAAGAATGGTCCATCACCGACATAGCTCTCTACTGTAGACTCATGAACTCTCGAGCTCTATATTCCCTCTGAGTCTCGGGAAAGAAGAATCCATAGAAGACAGCCTGAAAATATTCCCCCTCCATGTATCTGTGATGCTCTGACAGGGTGGTAACGTCCCACCACCTCTTTGTGGAATCACGTAGCATATAAGTCGCGAGCTTCACCCTCCGCCCTGGAGGCATCTCAAGATACTTGAAAATAGTCTGCATCGATCCTAGCCAAAACTCTGCAGCCTGTGGTCTGCCATCCCCTGAAAACGTAGGCGGATGCTGCTGCTGAATGATACGAGTCAGCTCGGCCATAGATGTGGCAGCCTGCGGTGCCCCCTGAAAGGTCTGCATGAACCGCATAAATCCTTCACGGAACTGCGCCTCCGTTCCTGTGTCTGGTATAGCAGATGGCACCGCATCTGGCTCTACTGGAGGATCAACTGGTAGCCCATGGCCCACCATCTCTGGAGTATAATCGTCGCTTCTCTCCTAGCGAACAACGCACGGTCTTCTAGGAAGCATGACACTATAGGGTCAAAAGCATGCCTCAGATTCAATATTATTATGACCTAAAATCGAAGTAACCACAAAGGAAACAAGAGGAAGAAGAAATTCAAAATTTGCAAAACAAGACTACACGGCGTGTACACTGACTACACAATGTGCACTTGACATCCGTTCCCATACCCGGGTCCTTCTACATGGCTAAGCCACATGTCTTCCGTCGAACAAAACTACACACTGTGTATATTTTCTACACGGCATGTATGGTGTTATTTTTCAACTACACGTGTCATCTGTGACATGGCCGACTACTCGGCTTGACACTACACGGCATGTTACACCCGCACACGGCATGTACACCATCTTGTTTCCTAACCACACGGCTAACTCCACACGGTATGTCCTCGGACAATACTACATGGCGTGTCCCACTGGTACACAGCATGTTCATGGAGTGGTCACACCGGGCCATGTTGTTAGTTACACGGCCGAGTCCCCAGGTCACACTACATGGTGTGTCTATAATTGACACGGTGTGTTCTGTCAAGGAGTTCACCGAACCGTGTTGTTAGTTACATGGCTGGACTCCGGGTCAACACTACACGGTGTGTCCACTTAGTACACGGCGTGTTTCACCCAATCCCTTCCCTACCTCGTGTCACCGCCCACACGGTTTGTGACACGGGAAGAGACTACACAACGTGTACTTCAGGTACAACGCGTGTACTCAAAAAGTTTCATTTTCTTCCCAAATAGATAAACATACACGGCGTGTATAAAAATACTACATGGTGTGTATACTGGGATTCCGGACAGTATGCCTCCGAAACTTCCCCAAAACCCAGAAAATACTGAAACTAACACCTAAGTGTCAAATTCCGACTCGTGGGGGCCCATACTCTCCACGAATCAAATTTTGACATCTTATATGTGTTATAACCAATAAAAAGTCAGTGATCCCCAAATTTCCGATCAATGGGCGTCCATACTCCCCCAAAACCAATGTTTGGCATCCATTCTATAAACAAGCTCAAACAAACATACCATATCACTAGGTAAGTATTTATCAAGCATCTATCACAACAACATTCTTTATTAGCACAACAACTATCACAACAACATGCAAATTCTAATGCACCTACATGGCATGGAAACTATGCAGGGCATGTGATATCTAGCATGTGCATATATGATGCATGAGATGGAATACCCTCATCTCATCGGGTTGCAACTAAATAGAACCCATAAATAAAATATAAACTGCACAATCTCAAAGTGTGTCACCCAACGGTTAAAACATATCAACCATAAAATTTCCAAAATCAAAAGAATGAAAAATACGAGGTAGACTGGATTTTCCCTGTACACGGGTTACCTACGCCCGGGCACAAATTATTACCAACTACCATTCCGTCCTATCCCTGACTACGACTCCAAATAGTATGTCAAAGAAAAAAACTCCTCTTATACCACTTTGTAACGTCCCGGACCCTGGTGCCACGCAACGGGTGCCCCGAGCCCGATTCAGCACATGACCTCAAGCGAATTTCCCCAAACGCCAGAGGCTGCTGACTAGATGTGAGGGCCCAGGTCTGATAGTGGGTAAACTATTCCCTCATTTGTTAAAGTGTAGTGCAGAGGAATACAAAATAAACATACAACGACAGCGGAAACAGTAAAAATACACAACTGAAATAAACTACGACATTGAATATAACCAAACGTATATAAATGATGATTCTACATGTATCATGTTCTAAGAATCCAGCTAGAACATGTTATACATCAATACAGTACAAAAAAATATACAGTACAACAAACAAGAAAAACTGCTGGTAGCGGCATCGTGAGCCTAGGCTCGGTCCCATGTCCTCCTACTCCTCAGCAACAGTCAAGTACCTGTATAGGGACTCTTTCCCCTATCTACACCTGTAGAAACATAATCTGTTTGGGACAGAAAACATGAACCAAACAAGATGTGATAAATATATCTCAGTAGGCACCCACCAAAGGCACGTGCCCAACTGCGTGTAAGCATGCAAGAACAGTGTGCAATAATAAAATGAAATAAATTAAGCAGTAATAAAAAGTAACTAACTTAACAATTAAATTTCCATTTTATTATTCATTTAATTCATTTAATTTAGTAACATTCTTGTGCTCAATATCACCAAGACCTCAGACCAACCAGAACTGTGCCCTTAGGCTAAAATAGTAAACCACGCCCTTAGTCTTTCCCTCAGGCCATATAGAATCTAACCCGCAGGTATTTCCCTCAAGCATAATAGAAATTTCCCTCAGGCATACGAAGTGTCGCGCTCAGGCACATAAGTCAAGCCCTTAGGCACAAAACGTTGCCCTCAGGTGAAATACTACAGCCCTTGGGATAAATAGTGTAGTGCCCTCAGGCTAATCACAACAACACCCTCAGTCTAAATACAACAATGCCCTAATGCTAAACAGGTAATCGGGACATGCCCAATAGGAAAACAAGCAGTAAAAAGCAATTCCTCTCAAGGAAATTCTTCAATTACTACTTTGAAGGTATACCCTCGGGTATCCCGGCCAAACGGCTAAACAGTGGATCACACCCCCCAGGGTGGTTCCAGATCCAAGAAACGATCCCAAACAGCATTTTATCATCCCAATTTAATCACCTATGCAATTCTAGGCATTAAATATAGCAACAACCTTAGCCTCACGACACCCCATCATGGGTTCGTGTCATAAAAATGCACAAACACGCACGACAGTTGGAAAATAATCACAAAGCTACCTACGTAATGCGCCAACAAATGTTATACCCGAACGCCGACTCTATAAACGCCCAAGAACGGCGTAGATCTGACGAAGAACAAAACTAATTAAAATGTAAATAAAATCATGTGGGAGAAGAATTGGTTAGAAGCGGCCAACGAGGTGGAATCCCTTACCCGTGCGGTTCCAACGGGATCATCCGAGGCGGAAACCGATTCCTGACGTACACCCGGTGGAACTTCAAAGGTCTGGACGCCCTCCTTGGCTCCAAAATGGCTCAAATGCCTCCTCTACCAAATGAGGAGGCTACTGACTGTTTTAAGACGAAGAAACAAAGTACACGGCGTGTACTTTTGAGTACACGACATGTAAATTATTCATTTAATTGTTCCCCTAGAGGCACCACCGCACTGTTCATCTATCGACATGATTACACGACATGTACTCCCGAGTACACAACGTGTACTATCTCCCAGCTGGCGGAAACTCCACCGCCTTACTATTTAAGCCTGTCAACTGACTACACGGCGTGTAAGGTACCACTACATGGTGTGTAGTTGGTTCCTACACCCCTCGTCGCCGACAATGCTACACGCCCCATGTACTCATCCCAATACGGCCAAAAGTACACCGCGTGTGGACAATGTACACGGCGTATAGTTCCAATATTTAGGATTTTTCCCCATTTTCTATATTTTCACAAAAACATTTAAGGAAAAGGAAAAATAAGAACCCCTACCTCAAAAATAAGAACCAGGTTCTTACATTATATATGATTAACACAACTCAAATGAGACTATAAAATCATGTGAATATCATACGTAAATTTTTTATATTATAAGGGTTGTTGTATCTTGGAAATTCTAATGTAATAAAAATCACCATAATAGGTAGGAAAAATATTCAAAATAAGGTAACATATTTTATAATATAAATATAAAGAACCATGATATGAAATAAATTTATTGACCTTTCTTATATTTAAGTTGTATATATAGTATAATAGAAGGATATTTAATAATTATAAAAACTATGGTAGTTAGTTAAAATATATTCATTATATTAGTTACTTAGTCATCACAATATTATATTTTCTATAATAAAAAACTAATTATATAAGTAATCAATTAAATAATTTTAGTCTTTGTATATACAAATACCATAAATGAATATCTAATGTAATTTATTTAATTTTTTTATTCAGATTACTCTTATAAATTGTTTTTTTTATAATATGTTTTCTATTCATCTATTAAAAAAATACATTTCTATATTTATTTTAATTTTTTTTATTTTTCTTATAAAAAATTAAATTTGATAGAATAATTTTTAAATTATAAATATTCACAAAAAAAATTAGTCATGATATAATTTCTGGGACATTTAAAAATTTAAAAAAAAAGTGTCATGTCCCATGGCCAATGTTTTTCACAATTTTCATTCTTTTCATTTTTTTGTAGTATTACAGATGTAATAGAACTTCTTTTAAATAATAATAATATTTTTTAGTTTACTAATTATAAAATAATACTTAATTAAATTATTTCAAATTGGTCAATAATATATTTAAATCCTATATATTTACTTATAAATTATACAACTATATTTTTAAAACAGTAAGAAATGTTTTACATAATGAAAAAAAAATTAATGAATTACGGGATTTTTGAAATTAATAATTTACAGTTAATTGGAAATTATTATCATAGAAAGTCTTAATAGTTCAAATTATATCATATAAATTAATTTAGGGTGAATTGTTTTAGTAAAAAAATAAATATTAATTGAAATAAACATATGATATATAATGTCATGAAAATGTAAGGAAGATATCATCATGAAAATAAATCAGTCCATAAGTAAGAAACCCTACGTATAGACTATAATGTCTATAATACAATTACTTATTGTTCTAAAGACTAATAATGTAAGTATTTTTCATTTAGTTATATTGTTTATATTTTTTTTAATCTCAAAATCCCCTTCCCCTCCTCTAAATATCCCTTCCCAACCCCATTTGTGAACTACATAAAAAAACCCTCCCATAATTAAATATACTCATATTTATTCCTAATGGAATCAATCATGTATTTGAAATATTCTAGTCTCCCTAAATCCCATGTATCAATTGTTTGAGGTACACAAAAATGGGGGTTTCAAAACAGAAGAGGCAATGGGTTATATCGATTTTTATTTAATTTAATTTTCTTATTTAATTTTATATTTTTTAAAACCAATCATTATTCAACTAATTATTTTTTATATCATAAAAATATTTATATTTTTATTATTATGAATAGTTAATATAATCCACAAATAGAAAATGTATTTAATCTCTCTCCAACTACGGTGTGTCCATGCTTTTTCGGTTTTACCATCTATAAGGACGTTGATTGTTTTTTTATTATCACTTCTTCTATAGTTGGAAAATATAATATAAATAAAATATATATAAAATTATAAAATATATTTAAGATTATATACATATGAAACTCATGGACATATATTAATGATCAATAGCCCAATATTTAAGTAGTCACGGAATGCTTTGAACTTGTATTTAATGAGGAATGTTATCAACAAAACATTTTTAATAAATAAATAATTATAGAAAAAAATTAATAAAAATTTTATATTAAATAGTAACTTATTAATGTTTTACTAAGAAATTTCTCATATAATTTTATGAGTATAAAAAGTTAACACAATAAAAAGGTAAGGGGATTCTCTATCAATTATCAACACTTATGAATTATTTCTACTAACCCATTATTTTTTAACTTCTTATTTTAAAAAAAATGTATGTTTATTTATTTATCTATATTTTTTTCTTAATGTACAATTTAATTTTAATATCCCCTTTATGTTCACTTTGAATATGTATGAAAACTTATTTCTTCAACAATTGAAAACTATTTTTCTTTATATATCAGATTTAAAAAGAATTATGTGTCTTATTAATATTGAATATTATGAGTAATTTTTTTATTTTATTTTAAGTTGATATATATTTCATTCTATGATTTAATATTTTCTAGTTTTTTATTTAATACATGATGACATTTTGGAGAGGGACACTTCTCAATTTTGTTCTTGATGATTCACCATTTTTAATTGTTTGAGTTCCCCAATCATTTTGAAAGTATAAATTTTCAATATGAATCCAATTTCATCATAGTCTATCCAATATTTAAAATTAATTTATACATAATTTAGGTATCCTTTATTTCATATGTCAACCACATGAATTTTAATATATTATTATGTGAAAATTGGAATCAAAATTATATATTTTTCAAATACATTGGGTTAGTCTTCTATCTCATGATATAATATATATGGGGAATGTATAGTGGTAATAACCAAAAAATGTTAATTTATATTAGTAATGATCGTTAATGAATGAATTTTCTATTTTAATATTATTTTGGAACTATATTCTTAACCTCTTTAAAATTATTTTTATTGTCTTATAATTGTGAACACATATATTTTTTTTGATAGTGATCATTATGTCTGTTCATATTCTCATGTTTATTTATGTTATAATTTTATTCCAATTATTCATCCCCTTATAATGATTTTATGATAAACATTTTATTTCATGTATCACTATAATTGTTTATATTTGTTAATATTATTATCCTTACCTCAGTATGACTATGATAAAGGCATTTGTTTGGTCCACTTGGTCAAATACCCTTAGGGTGTGGGGAATCCTTGTATGACTAATTAATATTATTTCCCCTTCAGATCTTGTTTCATAATTAAAAAGAACATAAATCCATTTTTCCTCAGTCGCAATATATGAACAAAAATGAAATCCTTCATAGGTCACAATGAATATTACAGGGGTAACCCTTACTGGGTTACATCTAAGGAGCACACAATGGCGTTGCCCCGATGTACCAAATCCACAAAATCTCAATACCAATTACATGATTTGGACAAGATATTTTATGAAAATTCTTTCCTCATTTACAATATTTAGTGTTTTATCACTACATTCCCAAGGGTAACTCATAATGTATCTTCATCAAGATCACTACTGATGGGAAGGATCATCTTCTTACTCTTCTTTTTCTCACTGCGGTTGTAAGGGATCCCCTCACAATTTATGAACATGTAGGCCCCTTAATTTTCAATAAATAAGGCATCCTCAAATGTATGTAGATGCTCGGTAGAGGATTCCTTTTCAACTAAAGATGATATCCTATTATTTGTTAACTTTTAGGATAGAGAAAAGTACTTTTGTGAATTTTTCTATATATTTTCAAGCTTCCTTGACTCCTACACAAACCACTAAGCTTCCTCTATGTAACACCTCCTTGTACAACCTCTATGTACCTCCTCCTCGTACCCCCACTGCAAAGAGTCTCTGTATACCACCTCCGTATACAACTTCCGAATACCACCTCTGCATACCATACTTCCTTATTTTGAAAACTGCTACCTTCGCGGAGTGCTCGTCATCCATGTTCTAGATCTTCCTCCTCCATGTACCACATATTCCTCTTATTCATACCGCTTACATTGAGAGATATAGTTCCCCCCAAAAAAATTGGCAGAATTTCATCAGTACAAACTACTTCATAGAATTCTCCATTACAAGCTTCCTTTAGACTTCACTGAATTCTCAGAGATATGATTTTATCAAATGGAATTCACTCTCACTTAATGAATTTATTAGAACTTCATATATACGAAAACAATATTCAAAATCAACTAATCTGATGTTACCCAAATCTTATATGTGGTACTACCTCCACAGTGTATTGAACCTTCCACGAACTGTTTCCCTACGCAGTCCATGTATTGACTTTCTTCTTTTATGGCAGCCCAAATCACCGTCAATTTTTTTTTGAAAGATTTCATTTGTGGAATCTCAAATCGTCGCCTCATTTCTGAGAATGAATATCCATCCCATGTACCAGAAGTCTTCACTAAAAAAGGTTTTTGTAGGCGGTCTGCATCATACACATCGTGGTGTCCTTCCTTTGTTGATTCCCTTCGATGTTCCGCATACCACTATATCCATTCTGCGAACTATGATTCATAGTCTACACACTATGTTCCCCCATGTGGAAATCACCATTTTCAAAAATCCAATATCTCTATTTGGAGTCTAAATGAATTGGAAAACAATTGTAAATTGTTCCACCATAAAATCTTGCTTTAGAAAACACCAATAATTATCATTTAAGGTCATATGGCTTTGTCAACAGACACAGTCACACTCAATACAAACCAATAGTGCACCTTGATGGATTTTTACCCAACAAAATTAAATAATGTTTATTGTATAATGTTAATTAATGTGGTAATATGAACCAAATATTCTATGTCACTGATCTTAAAAATATCCTGAGGCATAATTTTTTTTATTACATAGTTTTTTTTAAATGATGTATTTATGATATGGGTAAATATAGTTTTTATTTGAAAAATTTATAGTTAATAATGGTATTGGGATAGAAAGAAACTAAAACCTTGGATGAACTAAGGTATTTTATATGTTAATTTATATTAATCATATGAATTAGTAATTAATTTACTCAACCATTTCTTATTAAATTATTTTATTTTTTCCCAAAAACCTTTTTTTTTGAAAAATATTCCCAACAATGAGGAACCATGTTAATAACCTATATGATGGTTAATGTGATGACTATTCAAATGATATTTGGAATGCTTTGGGGGATATAGTTGAAAGCCTCATGGAGGTATATAAAAACGTTTCGTATGTTTTTATAATAACCTAAAACATGTGAAGCATCCACCTTCACCTAATAAATTAAATTAGAAGTTGAGTTCATCATGAAATAAAAAACACCAAAATTTAATTAATTTCCATATCAATATACAATAAAACTATGTGTCAAATACATTGAAAATATATTTTATATGCATCATTAATATAATAAAATGAATGTTTCTCTATAGATATAAAAATTTTAAGGAGAATAATCTCATTATAGAATTTAGTAAAGAATATTTGGCTCTAGGATGACGTCAACTCAATAGACTGGAATAAATTAATGAAAAAATTTATTAATATATGTATTCCTCGTACTGTATTGAAATTAATAGAGACATATAGAGATTATATGTATCACGTAAAATGATAATGGAGTTATTATGACTTATTATGTTAATTTAATATGGATTAAAATGTACATAAATTTTTTTCAGCAATCATTATATATGAATCAGTAGATTAGTTAGTGGGTTATTGAAAATTCTCTAAAAACTCCAACAATTCAATAATTTTAGAGTTAAGAAGATTAATTTTTATATTATATTAATGTATATATATATATATTAAAGAGCGTCCTTGCGGACATAAAGAGAATAATAAATGATTTAATTTTATATTAGAATATCAAATAACAAAATACATGTAGAAATGAATATCCAACAACCTACATGTAAAAGTTATGGGGCGACACCCATTTACTAACCTTAACGTAATAGAAACAGTCATCTTGTGTTGAAAAGGACAAAATTAAGAACAATATGGTAAAAGGGAAATGAAGGAGAACAATAGGATAAAGTAAATTATGTATTTATGCATTTCACCACTCATGTTATAATCCTTCAATCGCATAGATCTTGTACACTATACAAGCCATGGAGGCAAACCAAATATCTATAAGGATAATAAACATTATGAATTATAAATCCAAGAGAATTATGATGAGTGTAAAATGGAAACACTAATAAGGTGTATAAAAAATATTTTGGTGAAAGGTAAACAAACTATTCTCCCAATAAAAGCGTTTATATTGTTCTTTTTTTACTCATTTTCTAACATCGCTGTCTTAATTCACCTCCACTATGACAAAATGATGTTAAACATTCTTCAAGTGCACCAACCCATAATCTAAAGGCTATCAAATATCAGTGCGGGTTTATGTAAATCACGGGGAGACAATACCATCTCTCATATAGTAAACTATAAATCATAATGAAATATATATCCACTATAATAATTTCAATATAATAGTAATGTAATGATATCATACCCACTAAATTATATAAAAAAGTAACAAAACCAACCATTGTATAACAAAATGAGTCACTATATATAAATTATTATTCATATATAAATATACAAGATATCTTATATGTAGATTATATACATCAATATCTAAAATAAGAAAAATAATAGATACATCCATAAAACTAGTCTAGAACCCTAACCTACTCCTTTCTCCAGTCTCCAATCACATATATCTTCTCAACCAACCAATAAAGGTACCTTTCTTTCTCACACATCATGAACCATGAAATACACATGGTAGTGGTTCCCATGTTTTTTTTATAACATTGTTGGTCACCACTTACTATGTCCCTAAGAAAGTATATAAAATAAATGAAAATACTTGACATTTTATTCCAATAATGGAACATATGAATAAACCCTAACATAATTTTATTCCTAGTAGCTAACCATATCTGTCCATATATGATTTACCTTGAATTTTAGTGGGAATAAAAACCATTGAAGAATGGTATATCACTCATCATCTAATAATCAAGGTTGAGTAATGCATCACCCTCACAATCCATCAAATTGAAAAAAAAACATCATTGATCCATTTTCAATGTTTAATGATAAAACTCATAAAAACCAGTTACCAACTATGGGTGGATGATAATAAACCAATACTCCTACTTTGGTGGAAAAAATACTATTAATACACATCCTGTGTGGGAAAAGATTAGAAAACATGGTAGTCCCTATGTTAATGAAGTTACACCAATATAAAATCAAACAAGTGGAAGATATACACTTAATTTTAACATATAAGTGGAGGATGAATAATAAATATGTCAAGGGAGGACGATATAGTAACATGAAATGAGTTTATGTTGAGGATGAACTGCCAATATAAATCTATATGTATATTATTAACAAGGAGTAACAACTCTCTAGGTGGATGATATAAAATAATAATATATAAGACTTCTAATAATCGATCACATTATCATGTCAATCCTTATCATGGAATGGTTTAGGAAACCACATGATTCTAACATTTTCAAATATTAATGATAAGTCACCAATCTCAATTCCAATTTCAAATTTCCATATTACATCCCAAAATGTCACCAGTCAAAGATTACCATAGAATTGATACCCATCACTCATGGTATTTATCATAAGTCTATTAGATTATTTTCACACACCGTCTAGTGTTTTATTTCTTAATAAAATTTAATATAATGAATTTAAATTGGTGATTATCTGATTTCATACAACATAAGAAACACATGTATGGACTCGTGGGATTGTGATGGACTACTAAGAATAGCTTGGAAGGGTAATTTTCATTATATAAATCTACCCATTTCAGATCTAGATAGATGATATAAAAAAATATGACAAAATCCCATTTTTAGGATATTTTAATGATGCAATGTGAAATAGTGAAAGAATTCATTGTATGTAGAAAACACAATAACAATGATCATACAATATTATTGCCTTCCATTATTGATAATTAATGGGGGAGTTAAACCCATTAGAAGATAAGAATGAGATTAGAGGATAATGGTGTGTGTAAGTGATAAAGAGAATGGGTGATTGCACATTAATTTTAAATATTAAACATTTAAATAATTAATTAAATATGAAAAATAAAATAAATAATTGGTAATGTGTTGTAACATGAACATAATAGGAATTATGCAACACCCATGAATGGGTAAGGTTGCAACATGGCTACGATTTTCATAGAAAAATTACTTACCCTAAAAAAGAAAGAAAATAAAACTAAAGTTATCTTCTTTATGGCAGTATTTTTTGATTTAAAAAATTTCCCACTTCTCCATAGAAGAACCAAGAATATCAATAATGGGTCTCAAGGAATGAACACCCCCTTTATAGTACAAAGCCCTCAATTAATGATGAACTTGAGAATCATTGCCAACTCATTGTGGAATTATACAATTATTTGTAGTGAAACCTTCTCTATCATGTTGTGATAGATGTATCATCCTCAATATTGTTGACGTAAGTTACTGATTGTATTTTGGGTTAAATCCTATAATATTGGTTAATTAAATGCTGATCAGATATACATGGACGATCAGGGATTTTTTAAGGATTGAAGACATAAAAGAATGATGAATTTGGCCATTTTGTGCATCATTCATGGTTAGAGAACATTTAGAGATATCTATGCACCTAAACCTTTATATATAGGTGGAAGGGTTCATGGTTATGTAAAACATTTCTTGGGGTGGGGAAAACCATGCATCATTAGACTGGGGAATTCCACATGGAGGGCACATGGGTTTTCAATCATTGTGGGTGTCACGAGGTAAATGTTTTACTCAACACATCTTAAATAAATTTAGGTGTAGAGTATGAAATGGTTTGGAAAAACATGTGGCCAAATTTTTCACCACATTAAAAAGTATAAAATTATGATACTTCTCCCTCATGAATATTATATTTTCACATGACTATCCTCCACTTTCTTATACCTCCATTCCTTGTGATATACCTAAAACCCCAAGATCTACCATGTATCGATAAATCTAATTTCTAGTCCATTTGTAATTCCATTGGTTTAGGATCAAATATCCTGGTGAGATTAATCATCCTCTTATTTACCTTTTTTGGATTCGGTATTGTAGATTTGTTCATCTTCTTTTGAGGAATTGAAATCCTCTTTTTCTCTTGATCATATATTAGGGATTCTAGGGGGAATAAATAAAGATCTTGGGAAAATGGTAAGGGTTTTATCATCATCAAATTTTATGTAGGTGGTCAATAAGTTATATCATGTGGTTTTGATATAGATTTGTGCATTTATGGTTGTGTTCATGGTATCCTTTTTTGTGGCTTTATTACCTCCAATATCCATTCATAAAATGGAATTTTAAATAGGGATTTAATCCCCACCTAACCCCCTGGGATTTTTTGAGGTTTACTAGACCAATTTAGGGCCACCCATTTAGTGCACAAATGACTCTGAATATAGGAAATTGAATGTTATGTCCAAAATTGAAATTTGATATAGTAAATACTATAAATAACATATTGGTATGTTAAATTGAATTAAAAATGCATATGGATTTATGTTTCTAGACTCTAATAATGGAATATGGGTTTGTTTGAATAAAATTTAATGTGTTACAGTTAAAAAGAAGTGATTAATCCAACTATCTTATGAATTATACTTGAAATTATTATGTTTACTAAAGCATATAAATTAATTAATATGTTAATTGGTTAAACTTTCATGACTTGATTTATAAGTTATATGGGAAAACATTTTGTATTTTATAATTATTTAAATTGAGCTAATATATGAGAATTATGAGATATGCATAATTGGTTAAGGTATAAGGGAAAGAATCAGTTAAATAGGCTATGAAATAAAAATGGTAAATGTACTAATGGGTTAATGCAGGATCATAATCCTATATTTTGAATGATTTTGAAATGATAATGTTATGTTATTTACGAAGAATTTTTTTTATGGTATATTCAGAAATGGGTAAATAAGAATGTGAACAAGGCTTGGTTATTGTGTGGTATTGGACTCGATGATCTATGCCCATATCTTATGTAAAAAAGGAGGCTATAAACTCACCTCAAAACACATGGGTTAGGGGAGGGAACAGAGGATATATTCCCCTAATCGATGCAATTTAATAGACTACCTATAATGAGTCTACTAGGTCATTTTATTGAATTTATTGGGCAATTTTATCCCTATAGTGTTAGGGAACATGAATTATTCCTTTATTCATAGTAATTTCCTGAATTAAGACATAGTGTAAATGATGTAATGACTGACCCATGGAATACCTAAAAATGATAAAATATATTAATGAAGATATTGTAATTGATGAAATGGTATAAATTCTGAAGATGGTTTTTGAGTATTTTTTTAACTAATGGATCCTAAGTTTCCCTTTTTTACATTTTCATTTATTTATTACTTGCATACGCTATATGTTTAAAATGGATATTTTGTAGAAACCATCAGTGGTGGCCTAAGGGTTGTACTCAAACCCTACATGGAAAACTATTGGTTTCCCAATCATGCATCATTGTTGCTAGTCAAGATAAGTAAATGACCTTATTATGGGGAGTTGAGTAGGGTATGGTGAGTTCGTTGATGGGGATCCAGACATGATCTTTGGAACCATTTTAGGGATTTCATAGTGGGTATTTATTTTGGAATTTAAATAAATTTTAGAACTATTATCATGACATGACATATATTATATTTGGTATTAGGTTGAACCCTATTTGGAACTTAGTGGGACATATAGCATCCCGCATTTTTATTACATAACTTTTCAATACATTTCACAACCAACTGATCTTTAATGTATACTCTCTTGGAAATAAGGAAAATAATACAATAAAAAAACATAAAAAATTATTATAAACCCCTTTTAGGGATTCATCATAGGTTCATCGAATGTAAAACTACTAAATCTCAATTCCTAGAGACATACATCAACGGAAAGGGAGAGTGGAAGACCCAATAAGGGTAAACAAGGGAATCAGTTTACTTAGTTAACAATAACAACATAAGGACATGAGAAATTGAATTATAGGAATATCATAATGAAATAAAAATGGAAACTAACTTGAATATGTGGATAAAAAATTTCATTTAGACACTCATGAACATATCACCAAGGTTTATCCCTATGGTGTCATAAAAATAACAAAGGTTATTCACCAAGGTATCATGAAACTTGTCATCTCTACAGATTAATTCATCACACAATGAATTGGAGTGATATCTGGGTGTACCCTTAATATGTATTTATTTTCATGTGTTCCAAATATATAATAATCAAACATTTCATTAATAACCCAGAGAGATTGAAATAAATGGTATTCATTTCAAAATCATGTCATTTTAAAAGTACTTAAAAACCTCATCATTAAGTCATTTATAGCTCATGGAAAGGGAGTCAGGGTTATATGTAGTTCAATTACAGAATAAAATATATAAATTTTACGTATTGATTAATACCACTTGATATGAAAATATAATTGAGTATTCACATAAATAATACAAGTGAATTTCTTGAGAAAAATAGAGAGATTTTGAGATGAAAATTCTGTAGCATAACGTCTGTATAACATGGTTTTAGAAAACATTGAAAAGAGTGGGTATAGGAGTCAATAACTCATAAATTAGACATAATAAAGTATTGGTATAGAATAAAATGAAATAATATCATGGTATGGTGATTTAAAGTAAATACCATAAGAAGATGAAACTCAAAGGAAAAGAGAAGATGCGATATTTTTAACAAATATTTTGGCAGCCTAATGATGTCACTTAAAAATTCAGATAATAAATTTATAAGAGAAAAAATGGTATCTAAAAAATTATAAACTAAATGGATAGTAATGATAAAATATAATAACATACCCTTGACATAAATAGATGGAAACAAGAAGACAATACATAAAGGAAGTCATGGCCTTAAAAGAGGAGGGTGAAAGGATGTCTTATCTTGAAAAGTACCTTTGAAAGCATGAAAGTAGAGACCTTCGGAGGATTGAGAGAACCATGGGAGGACTCCTTTGGAGGTAAGGAGACCAGAACTTCGTTGAGGATGACCGTGGAATGAATTTAATGAGGTAAATGGCTTGGTATTTATAGGATAAGTGAGTGAATTAATTATTAATTTCCAAGGGACACCTCATCAGTGGTATTTGTCAAACCATGGGCTTTCCCATGGTATTTGCCCATGGTATTGGCCACTTGGGAAACCTTATAGCATATATCACTATTCATAAGTCGACTAGAAATCTTACATCATTATTACATCATTAATGTTGTCATTAAACACCAGAAACTCAAAACTGCATTTTTATCATTCACCGATAATTCTACTGTTTCAAATAAATCCCAAATATTCACCCTAACATAATATCAATTCTCTGAATTCATAAATGAATTCCATTTTATGAAAATAATTTTCTCAATTATATTAATTTAAATTTTAAATAAAATTATTATTTATTCCAATAATACAACTTTTCAACTATAACTCATTTTTAACACCATAAAAAAGAAAAAAAGGTCCCATAAAAATATCGTATACACATAAGACAATAAAGTAAAAATTTATTATTAATTTTTATCAAAATAAATTTCCAATTTTATTTATTAAATTAATTAAATAAATTAAATAAAATATTTATGTCATACAAAAATACCAAAACATAAACTATGATCTTTTTTTCACTTTTAAGACTTCTAAAATGTATTTATACATTCATGGGTGAAGTTACTATTTATTTGGTCAATTTACTAGTCATTACTATTCATATTGGTATGTTACAATTCATACTTTACTATTCATTAAAAACCAAGTTGATCTTATTAGACTCTACATTTCTCACTAATAAAAATTGTAGAAGAACATTTTTTGAAAATCATATCACATTATTAATTATTTAATGTAAAAATATTAATTTCAAATACCCTTTTTTCATAAATTCATCAATAATACACATCCTATATTTATCTGGATATTTAAAATTCACAAACATTTCCATAAGAAGAAATAAAAATATTATTTATATAAAAGGATTACACAAAGTAGCTACGGTCTCATTACATAGCCCCTTATAACACTGGCCTTGGACCTAAGTGTAATGTGTGTTATTGTGATAGAATCATTGTGTGGCTCGAACATCATTGCCCAAGTGGTGATTTTTATCAGCTTGAACTTATCACTTAGGTGATTTTGTTCAAGATTTATACGTTGATGTTCATCTTGGGCTTGGTACAGAGAAAAGCCTGATGATACTACCTCTTTCCCATGCTCCGAAAAAATAGGATTCATATTGCTTAAGTCTACTGGATGAGGCCCTTCAATCTTCTTTCTATTTTATTTAACAAAGATAACAATATTTATAGAAACACAATTTTAAGATTATAGTTTCCAATGGTCATATTGACCTATGATCATATAATAGTCGAAACCCAGCGGTCTCATTTTAATTATACCCACTTCATTAATTAAGATATATATGTTTGTTGAGTATAAAATAAAATAAAATAGAAAATTAAGAAACAAATATAATCAAGAAGTCTGGGTCGTTTCATTCTTCCCCCCATAAGTAATTTCCTCAGTGAAATTTTATCACTTACCCTCTGATGAGAAAAGGTGAGGTACTTCTGTCTCATAGACTCCTCTGGTTCCCACGTGGCTTCTTCACATTTGTGGTTCCTCTAAAACACCTTAACAAGGTGTGCGGTCTTTTTGCGTAGAACCTTGTCTCTATGATCCAAGGACTCCACAGGTTTCTCCTCATAAGAGAGGTCATGTTCTTGTTGTACCACCACTTGATTTAGTACATGTGAAGGGTCAGGTATGTACTTCCTCAAGTGGTATATTTGGAATACATCATGAACGTTTGATAGATTTCAAGGAAGTCCAAGCAGATGCACAACCACTCCCATACGATTAATGATTTCATAGGGGCCAATGTACCTAGGGCTGAGATTCTCTTTCTTCTCATACATAATGACTCTATTCCATGGTGAAAAATTAAGAAAGATATTGTCACCAACATCAAACTCAAATTCCCTTCGACGGTTGTCGGCATAGCTCTTTTTTCGACTCTGAACAGCTATCATGTGTTATTGGATGGCATGAATTTTTTCTGTCATCTCTTGCATAAGATGATGCCCAAGAAGCATTATTTCACCAGCTTCATTGAAAAAATTAGGGGTGCAACATCACCTCCCATATAGAGATTTATAGGGTGAAATTTGAATTCTAGAGTGGAATCTATTGTTGTAAGAGAACTCAACTAAATAGTGATGTTGATCCCATCCACCCTTAAATTTCATTGATCATGTTCTCGAAATTTCCTCAAGTGTTTGAATATTCCCTTTAGATTGGCCATCAGTTTGGGGGTGATAGGATGTACTGAAATTCAATTCAGTGCTCAAATCTTGTTGAATACTTCTCTAAAATTTTGATGTGAGCCTTGGATCATGATCGGATACAATAGAAAGTGGAATTCCATGTAGCCTTTCGACTTCATTCATGTAAATCCTGGAAAGTTGATCAAGATGGAAATCTTCCTAAATGATGATAAAATGGGCAGTCTTGGTGAGATATTCCACAATAACCCATATTTCATTATTTCCTTTGGAAGTTCTCGGGAGACCAGTAACGAAGTCCATAGTGATATTGTCCCACTTCCATGCTGGTATGGGTAGTGGTTGCAATACCCCTTTAAGAATTTGTCTCTCTTCCTTCACTTGCTGACATACCAGGCACCTTGAAGAGTATTCAGCAATCTCCCTTTTCATATTATCCCAGAAATAATTATCACGAAGTTCCCTATACATTTTCGTGCGACCATAATGTATAGAGAAAGTAGAGCAATGAGCTTCATCCATCAAATAATTCTTTACTTTTGGAATAGATGGAACACATAGTCTTGTATGAAATTTCAGTACACCTTCTTGATCAATATTGAACTGAAGAAACATCCCATTCTTCACAACCTCAAACTTCTTCTATAACAAAGGATATTATTTCAGATCTTTCTTCATCTTATCTAGTAGTTACAGTTGATAAATCATTTGGGTTAGGGTTGATGATTTCCATTCCTTTATGATTTACATGTCTAGTTTTACTATGACATTGATCAAAGGGTCTCTTTGAATTCTAAAAGTGGGTAAAACAACTGGGTCTTTCCTACTTAATGCATCAGTGAGTTTGTTTGCTCTTCTGGGATGATAATGAATTGAACAATCATAGTCTTTATGGAGTTCCAACCATCTCCATTGTATCATGTTATATTGATTTTGTGTGAAAATATACTTTATGTATTGATGGTTTGAGTATATATCACATTTCTCCACATAATGATAGTGCCGCTATATCATCAAGGCAAAAAAGACCACAGCCAGCTCCAGATCATGTGCAGGATATTTCTGCTCATTAGTATTTAACTATCGATATGCATAATCAATGACCTTGTCATTTTTCATGAGGACGAACAAAAGACCTTTAAAATATGCACCGCTAAAACTAACGAATCTTTATCCACTTGAGGGCCGAGTTAACACAGTTGCAGTAACCAATCTCTTCTTCAGCTCTTTTGGAAACTTGCCTCACACTCTATTGTCGAGATAAACTTGACCCCTTTTTGAGTTAACATGGTTAATGGTTTATAATTTCATGAAATTTTTTTCACAAACCTCATATAATAACCTGTTAATATAAGGACACTATAAATCTCAGTTGTTTTTGTAAGCTGAGGCCACTCCTCTACAACTTTTGACATTGCAGGGTCAACTATGATTCCTTCATTGGTAACAATGTTCCCCAAGAAAGCATCATGTGGTAACCAAAATTCAAATTTACTGAACATTCCAAAAAGTCTCTCCTTCAATATATTTTTAAAATAACCCTTAGATGATCCTCATGCTCCTCACTAATTTTGGAATATATCATAATATAGTCAATAAAAACTACCACAATGTTATCAAGGTAGTCATTAAAGCCTCTATTAATCATATCCATAAAAATAGAAGGTGTGTTAGTCAGTCCAAAAGTCATAACAACAAACTCATAATGCCCATATCTGGATCATAAGGTATTTTTTCGAATATCTTCTTTCTTTACCCCCAATTGATGATAACCAGATCAAAGATCAATCTTAGAGAAAAATTGAGACCCATGATGTTTTTCAAATGAGAAATCAATTCATGGAAAAATTTATTTGTTCTTTACAATGATCCTGTTCAGTTCTCTATAATCAATGAACAGCCACATCGATCCATCCTTCTTCTTCATAAAAAGAACAGGTTCTCCCCTTGGAGACACACTCAGTCAGATAAACCCATTCTCCAAAAGTACTTGGAGTTGTTTCTTTAATTCCTCTGGATCCGCATTGGCCATCCTATAGGGGGTCTTTGATAGTGGATGAGATCTAGGTATGAGTTAAATAGAGAACTCTACCTCTCTTTCTAGGGTAGGTCCAGGAAACTCTTTAGGAAATACGTCAATGTATTCTTAGTTGATGGGTACATTTTCTATCCTCGAACTCACATTTCCTTATTCTTCATCACATATTATTTCCATAAAGAATGTTATAAGATATTCTTATAGAAAAATATCATGTTGAGATATCTCTCCATGGAAAATAACATTAGGTTTTCCATTCAAGACTACTGAGATTTCCTTACTTCGACATTTCATCCTAGCATTAATCTTTGAGAGACAGTCCATCCCTAGTATAATGTCAAATTCCAGCATGGGAATGAATACTAGATTTGTGATAAGATTTTTCTCAACATTGTAACTACTAGAGTTTCCTAACACTAATGATTCTCGAATATTCCCACCAAGAGTCATGAATGGTAACTCTACTTTTTTCAAGTCAGAGGTTGATTCTAAATTCTTTACTATCATGGAGGAAATGCATAGAACCAGAATAAAAAAACGTACTTTCTAGATTTTTGAGAATAGAAATAGTACCTTCTACAACATCATTTGGAGCATAAACATCAGTTGTCATGATAGAAAAAACATGACCTATCACCCTTGTCCTTTGCTGAAGCAGATGGTGGTTCCCCTCCACTGCCCTCGGATTTGGACACTGATTGAAAAAGTGCCCCAGTTTTCCACACATAAAGAACAAGACATAAGGTAGGGCATGCACCATCTTCACCTTGTCATTAGTGTTTGTAAGTTGAGGTTTCACCTCAAAATGAAAATTCCTCACAATATGGCAATCTCAACCTCACACGTAACATTTCCCGCCCCCGAGTAGGCAGTTCCCTGAATGCTTCTTCCTGCATTTATTACATGTGGGGCATTTCAATTGCTTTCCTCTAATTCTTTGATCAATGATCCTCCATAAGAATGGATCCATTGATATATTGTTTTCGTTGGATTTATGAGACCATTGAGTATCACAAAAAATTAGTTCTATTTTCATCGCACTTCACACAATTTCCTCATACATGTCATTATCACGGTTGGCTAGATTCTACCGTAGATGAGGTCTTAGTCCCCTAAAGAATCTATCAGCCTTGCCATTTGGATCCATGAAAAATCTAGAGGTGTAACATGAAATCCTTGTGATGTTCATCTCTTATCTTCCCATAGATTCATTCTCCTTCTGCTTCAGCTCGAGAAACTCCATCTTTATTCATGTTCTCATGGATCAAGGTAAATTCTTATGGAAGAAGATACCTAGGAAATATTACCACTCCATATCTTCAACATCCACTCATATCCTAGTGTTTATTATTAGTTCCCACCACTGATCAGCTTCTCCTTCTAAGCGATAGACAGTCAGGGTGACCTTTTCTTTCTCTGAACAGCAGATCTCATAAATGGTTTTCTCGATAGAGCTGATCCACTGCTCAGCAATCAATGGGTCAGTCGATCCACTGATGTTCGGTGGGTTTTGACTCATAAAGGACTTAATAGAATTTTGTTCCCTTCACGGTGAGATTGTTCTCTCAGCTTGATTCTTGTTATTTCCCATGACTTCAGTCAGTTGGTTCATCATTCTCTTGAATGTTTCCATTCCAGCTTCTATTGGAGGGCCGTCAGCGCATGGTCCATTGCGGTCACCATTTGCACGGTTCCTCCTATTTCCAGCCATTCTAAAAGAATAAAACCATAGTGAGAAACTTTTTTCATTTATGAATATTTTAACAAATAACGTATTTTATTTCTTAAAACATCATACTTAAACAATTAAATTTCATTATAAATCCTTCATAATGATTCATAAAAAGCATATGTTAAACCAAACATATCCCCCGAGAGTGTCATAACCAAGAGTTCATCAAGGAATGTTATCATGCACCATTTCCTGTTTGAGTCTAGAACAAAGAGGTGTTTTTAGGTTTTACCCCTATGTACATCTGTGCCAGAGCCACCTCTACCTGATCATATCCAGACATGGATGTATTTGTTTGATAAACCAATTACTCAATACTCACCAAAATAGTAGGAAGTTTACATACATTTAAAATTTTCAATTGGATTATTCCTAAATTTTTCATATCCTAATTTCCAAAAATAACTAATATATCCTTTGATACAAACTATGGAATCCCACCTTTTTATTACATAACTTTTCATTACATTTTACAACAAGAGGATCTTTAAAGTACAGTGTCTTGGAAGTCAGTAACTTTATAAAAAACAACATAAATCATTCTTCTAAACCAATTTTTGGGCTTCATAATATGTTCACCATATGTAGAACTACTAAATGTCGTTTCCTAGAGACATACATCAAAGGAAAGGGTGAGAAGAAGGCCCAGTAAGGGTAAACAAGGGAATCATTTTACTTTTTTAACAATAACAACATAAAGACATGAGAAATTGAAGTATAGGCATATCATAATGAGTCGATCGTGGAACATAACTTGAATACATGGCTACAACATTTCATTTAGAAATTCATGAACTTATCACCATGGTTCATCCCCAAGTTGTCATAAAAATTACCAAGGTTATTCACCAAGGTATCATGAAACTTGTCATATCAAGAGATAAATTCTTTACCAAATTCATTGGAGTTCTATAACGGTGAACCTTTAATATGTATTTAAATTCATGTGATCCATGGATTTCAAAATCAAACATTTCATAAATAACCCTTAGATAATATAATAAATGGGTTTCATTTCAAAATCATGATGTTTTAAATGTTCTAAAAAATATGATAATTTAGACATTTATAACTCATGGAAAGGGAGTGAGGGTTATATGTATGTCAATTACATAATAAAATTAATCAATTTTAAATATTTATGAATACCCCTCTATATAAAAATAGAATAGGGTATTTACATAAATAATACAACAGAATTTCTTGAGAAAAAAGAGAGATATTTTGAGATGAAAATTTTGTAGCATAACTATTGTATAACATGGTTTCAGAAAACATTGAAAAGAGAAGGGACAAGAGTTACCCACTCATAAATAACTCATAATACAGTATGCGTATGTTATAAAAATAAATATGATCATGCTATTGATATTTGAATGAAATACCATACGAAAATGTAACTTGAAGGAAAAGAGAAGATGCAATTTCTTTTACAAAAATTTCAGCAGCCTAAGGGTGTCACTTAGAAATTTAGAAAATATATTGATGAGAGAAAAAATGGAGTCTCAAAAATTAGAAAAGAAATTTTCAGTAATGAGAACATATAATAACATACCCTCAATATAAAGATATGGAAACATGACGACACAATATAAAGGAATTCATGGATTTAAAAGAGGAGGGTGAACGGATCCCTTACCTTGAATTGTAACTTTGAAAGTTTGAAGGTCAGGACCCTGGGAGGCTTGAGGGCACATTGGGTGGAATCCTTGGGAGGTAAGAAGACCATAACATAGGTGAGGATTATTTTGGAATGAAATAAATGAGGGAAAGTTCTTGATAATTATAGGTAAATTTAGTGAATAAATTATTAATTTCCAAGGGACACCTCATTGGTGGTATTTGCAAAACCATGGGCTTGCCCATGGTATTTTCACATGTTATTGGCCACCTAGGACTCCTCATAAATCTTAAATCATTATTACATCATTAATGATGTCATTGAACACCTGAAACTCAAAACTGCATTTTTACAAATCAATTATAATTCAAATGTTTCAGAAAAATCCCAAAAATTCACCCAAACATAATATCAATGATCTGAATTCAAAAATGAAGCCATTTTATGAAAATAATTTTATAAATATTTGTAATTTAATTTTTAAGTAAAATCATTATTTATTCCAAAAATACTACTTTAAAACAATAACTCATTTTGTATCACCTTAAAAAAGTAACCAAGGTCCCATAAAAATATTATATACCTATAAGACAATAAAGAAAAAAAAATTTATGAAATTTTATGAAAATAAATTTCCATTTTAAAATATTAAATTACTTACAGAAATGTAAATAAAATATTTATGGAATACAAAAATAACTAAACCCTAATTGTGATCGTTTTTTCTCTTTTAAGATGTCTAAAATTTATTAATTCATTCATGGGAGAAGTTACTATTTTTTTGTTCAATGTACTATTAATCACTATTCATTACTATTCATTTGGGTATGTTACTATTCATACATTAATATTCTGTAAAAACGAAGCTGCTCTTATTAGATTCTAAATATCTCATAGATCACAAATATAGAAGACCATTTTTTGAAAATAATTTCAAATTATTAATTATTTAATGAAAAAAAATAATTTAAAATACCATTTTTTCCTAAATTTATCAATGATACACATCCTATATTTATCTATATTTTTTAAATTCACAAAATTTTCCATAAGAATAAATAACAATTTTATTTATATAATAGGATTACACTAAGCAGCTAAGGTCTTGTTACATAGCCCATTATAACACCAGCATAAAACCTAAGTGTAACGTGTGCTATGGCGATAGAATGATGGGGTGGCTCAGACAAAAATGCCCGAGTGGTGATCTCTTTTATGTTGGACTTCTCCCTTAGGTGACTTCGTCCATGCTTCATATGTTGTAGTTCGGCTTGGGCTTGGTCCAGGGCAAAGCCCGGTGATGCTACATCCTTCCCAAGCACTAACATATGGGATTCATATTGATCGAGTCTACTGGATGAGGCCATTCAATCTTTTTTATGTATTAATTAACCAAGATAAGCGTATTTATAAAAAAACAATGTTAAAATTATAGTTTCCAACAGTCAGGTTATCCAATGGTCATATAAAAGTTGAAACCAAATGGTCTCATTTTAATTATACCCACTTCATTAATTAAAGGATATAGTTTTGTTGACTATAAAATAAAATTACACACAAAATTAAAAAAAATACAATTAAATTGTTCGGGCCATTAAAGGAAATGTTTTTTTTTTTCTAGATTATTATTTTGTGACATAATTTATTATATATTTTGTATTACTATGGTAAAGTGGTTATAATATCTCCATATATCAATTTAAACACTCCCTTCTAATTATAATCCACTGACATATGGGGAGGAACTCTTGAGGTCATGTGGTGACCCGACATGGGTCTCCATTTAGTGGATTCTGGGTCAGGTAGATTACAAATTTGTAATAAAGGATCTCTTTTTTGTTGTGTTAAATTTTAAAATAGTGTATGATATATTATGATTTTCTAGGACAGTGTAATGAGCTTGATCATAGGATTAGATAACCCATGCAGAAGGGAAAACCCATTTACCTAGTGTGGGACTTTTTTGGTGTGTGTTGTTATAGTTGAATGATATTTCACCCTTAGGTGATGCACATGTTGTGGGATGTGACTATTTTTTAATATTCTTCTCATGGCCATAATGACATGAGGACATGACTTTGGGAAACATAATAGTATCTGAGGGATATAGGTGGAATGCATAATTATATGCATGAATGGGACGGTTGTGTGTGACATAAAGGGTAAAATGTATTTACTTCCCAGATAAAATTAAATAAATCGGTGTCTAATAATGATGATGAAAACGGTTAAATAAAAATAATGTTAAAGAATGGTTGAAGAATTATGCTCAATTAAAGGTTTAAAATTTCTTAACAAGGTAGTTGTAATAACATTTGAAATCGGAAATGTGTCTATGAGGAAATATTAGCATTGTAAAAGAGGAAGTGGCCATAGGAAAGGTGACTATTGAAATACTTGAGACTAGGTATGTTCATTAACCCCCCATGTCATTCATCAATAGTGTTGTATATGTTCAAGGGTAGAATTGTAGATGTACTTATATCTGTTGGGTTAGTGTACTCAATATGAATTTTTTATGTCTAGTATAGAGACTCCTTATATATGAATTGTGGGAGCTTTATGTTATGTGTCCTAATTATCATGTTATGAATTGTACAGAAATGAAACAATGGTGACATGTGATATATGGGAGAAAAGAGGATACCATTGAGAATTCTCCAGGAGTAGTAGAACTAGGAAATCCAATGGTCCTAGATAATTTAGGGGAATCTTTGTTCTACAAAAACATCACACGGTTTATGTAAAAGATGGAATGGGACCCGGGGTGGTTCGTCCAAGTATGTCCAATATGAACAGATAATTTCAATAGTATCACCCTATAATCTTTTCCATAGAGGGTGTACCTGAGGTTACAAAGTTTTGTATAAATTCTATCCAAAAAAACATGAATCCCTTAGAGAATTTAGTAGAGACAATGTCATGCTGGAATCTTATCTATTGTGAGGAAGGGAAAAATGCTTGTGGGATATTCTAGTTCAGACTCATAAGGCTGAATTAATTTTATGAAAATACTTCCAGGATATGTTTCTAGAATATTGTAATATTGATACCTATAGGTGGGAGAATTCTTTAAAATTTCTGATGTTGACTCCAAAAATAATGTCAGTGATGTAGTATGCAGGTCGATTCACAGACATGCAATACTTTGTTCTAGCATTGGTAGCTGGTGAGGAAAATTTGGAATGATTCATTCAATAAGGAATTAGTAATGAGATTAAATCCCATGTAAAAATATTTCATCTGAATTGGATTGTAGAGTCGGTGGATTAGGATTTTACCTACAAAGGGAATTATAAGGAGGCTTCAGGAAGTGGGCTCAATGTTCTAATTAGACATACTAGTGATGTGACTTCTAATGATAAAAAATATCATTTTAGGAGTATCTACATGATTGAGTGTCTGAAGAATATTCAAATTAGTGGGCATACTATCAGGGTTGAAGTCATGGGTTTTTATAGTATTGTGGCATGTTAGGGCACATGCATGTTCAGTGCCCCAACCACCGGTTGAGTGTCCAACATGTAGAAGAATGGGCCATGTGTAGAGGTTCTTCTAGAACCCCGGACAGCTAGGAGTAGTTGGATGATAGAGCTAGCTACCAATTGTTGTAAGGTGTTCAGTTAACCCTTATCAACAAGACAGATGGAACTCGACAGGTGGTTTTAGTCGAGATAGTGGATTTGGCACGCCAGAGAAAGAGTGTCTACATTAATAGCATAGTATAGAACTATAAGCACAGATCTAGGTCCATTGTAGGGAGGTATAAATCTTCATGTGGTTAAGTCTACACCAGGAAGTTATAAAGTGGGACCATCAACTATGTAAGGTACAACAATTTTAGTATCCATTATTTTTAGTGATTTTCTTATACATTTACTTCACATTATGTTATTTCTTCTCAGTTTATTGTTTTTTTCGGCCTAGTGGAGGAATGTGTGTATGAGGTTATACTGATCTATACACCATTAAGGGTGTCAACATAGGATATCAAGTAGTGTAGGGGGTGTTCCTTTGAGGTTGTTGATTTCCATTTTCTATTGTATTTATTTGTTAATGAAATGTCATGTTTCTATTTTATTATGGTTATGGATTTGATATTGTTATACTAGGACGACATTGAATATTATGTTTGAACTATAGCTTTCCATTTCTAATAATGGAGTTTGGTCTATGTTTTTTTTCAATCTGCACATGGATGACTAGTGATGTTTAAAGGAATGTAGTCATGCGTTTGAGGCTGAAATCAGTATTGAAGGTGGCGTTGTTTCCCAGTGATTGCTAATTTTTTGGGCCTAAAAAATTTTGATTTTTGTTACTATTTACAACAAAGATACACAGTAAAATCTGGAAGTACATGGTGAAGTAATGTGGTATACAGTGAAGATGCATGGTATGTGGAGAAGGTGAACTGTTCATGGTTAAGAATTGTGGTATGTGGAATGGTTCCCATAACTGAAAACATATCGTAGCAACGGTACGTTGTGAAGGCATGCGGTATGCGGAATGTTGTTGAAAATGGTTCGCAGTAATAGTACGCAGTGAAGACATATAATACAAAAGATGTTTAAGTTTGGAATGATTTTTGCAATTCAAAAAATAGGAGCGGTACACAGTGGAGCCTAACAATACCCGTATGGAGTTCAGTTTACAGTGAAGATCGTCCCACATTGAAATATTTGGGTGAATCAAATTATAAATATTTGTGGAGTTATGTGACTATTTATGGAACATTAACCCCCATTTTAAGTGATTAGGTTTGAGATTAAAATTTTGGTAAGAAATTTGGTGATGTTCGATGTGATACACTGTGGAGAAGACAGTACGCGGAGACAATCATCCACATAATAAAATAGTATGCGAGAGAGAGCATGGTTCCCATAGGTAGCTCTCAAAGTACATGGTAGAGAAAGGTAGTATGCAGAGTAGGACAATATGTAGAGGAGTGGAGCAGTACGTTGAGCAGATCAGTAGGCCAAGAAGGAAAGTTTACGGATGAGCTGGATGGTATGTGGAGGATCAGGACAGTATGGAAATACAACAGTGGTACACAGAAATAAAAGTAATATGCAGAAGACCCATGGAAGCCTGAAAAGTTACCAATTCAGTTTTAAAAATTAATTTATATAATATATTAGTGTATATGAAAAACAAATTACATTTTTGGGTGATTACAGGACATCAACAGAGCATCCATTTACACTTGAGGATGCATGATTTGATGCTTAACCATTAATGAGGCATTCAAGTCTTTAAACAGGGTGATGATTATACCAACATAGTGAGCAAGGGGGAGTCAGTAGAACTGATCTAAGGGACGTAGTGTGCTATCCCTAAAAACTTGTAAAGTCAGTGCACTTTGGATAGAGTGAATATAAAAAAATATAGTAATCCAAAACATGTGAAGATTACTGTTTTTTGTGTAACCAACACATTGTCGATTTATGCTCATTTGATGTAGCCCTTAGTGGTGAACCAAGTAAAATTGATGTGTCATTGTTTTCCATGTGATTGATAATATTTTTTACATTCACTTATGATAGGTTTAACATGTTCCTACAAACATGAGAAAAAGATACATATGTTTAAAAGAAAATGTTGACACTGAAATTCACCCCTCCCCTCTCAGGGTGTCTCAGGGTCCTTCCAGTGGTATCAAAGGGTAAAAGATTCAAGTTTTAAATATGTCCTATTTTTTTGACATAGAGAATATAGTTATTGTCAGGGGATTTCCATTTTTTGGTAGTAGTAACTTCTAGATATGGAATAACAGGATGAGATCTCATCTATTTTCTCTTGTAATTGATTTAATTTTTTCCACTACACAGTGAATATTCTTCACTAATATAACCAGTCAATATATGATATATAAAGATAATAAAATTATGGATAGTGATACTAATGAATAGAATAACCTTACTATATCTCTATATGATCAAATATATATGATGGTGACGAACTTTATGTCATCAATGCCTATGTGGGAGAAATTGGAGAATATTTATAAAGTTGACAACAAAGTGAAGTAGGCGATGCTCCATGTTTTACCCAATAAGATTAATGATCTAATGATACACTCTAATTAAAATGATGATTCGTTTTTCAAACAAATTTCTAAATTTATAGGAGAAATTATAGTTGTTGGAAATGAGATAAAAGAAATTTACATTGTAAAAGAAATTTTGAGAAGAATTCCACCCATTTATAATGCAATGAGTTTATCTCTTTACAAAAGGTATATTTCCAAAACTCTGGTTGATAGTCTGATAATCAGGTTGGTGGTATTTGATATAATAATCAACCTAGAAGATACAACAACTAGTATATGAAAGGAAATAGAATTCAATGTTAGATAAAAATAGGAAATTTTAGGAGGTTGTGTAGATGAATATTATGAGGAAAAAGAATTTATTTCCATCATTTTTAAGAAAATAAAGATGATAAACAAGGAAATTTGAAATAAAGATAACTCTGGATTATTTTCACTATAGAAGAGTTGGGGACATTTCCTCTCATTCTCCAAGATAGTTCAATATTGAATAAAGTGAAGATAAAGACACTCAAAATCCTTAGAAAAGGTTTTTCAAAAATAAATACTTTAAATTTGTAAATAAATTTCAACAAAATACTATTTTTTGTGAAGATGAAGACAATAACAATGAACAATTTGAGGAAGAGGAAGTAGAATTAAAACATGGAAACTGTGCTTCCAGGATTATTAACATTGAAAAGTCAAAACCAATTATAGATAAAGAAAGAGATAATTTATTGACTACTGATGACAATACCATGTTTTATCTTAATGAATCTTTTAGTAAGATTGAGAATAAAGGTTAGAGACTCAATAAGTTGAATAAAATAGATCCGGAATATTTAGAATATATTGATCATCTGGAAGAATAAATTGGTCGACTCGAAGAACTGGTGAAAGTAAAATCATCAATCCATGAAATCACTGATGATGTTGTGGAACTAAAACTCAGAATTTAAGAATAAGAAAAGTTCGTTCATGAAATTACATTGAGACTAGAAGAGAATTTCTTGACCATTAAAGGGCTAGAATAATATGTTTTAACTCTGAAAAGTAATCTCGAAAGTGAATCAACTCCAAAAGAAGAAAAGAAGAAAATAAAATTTGGAGGGTTGTTAGATGATGATATGCTTGAGAGAGAAAAATGATGTTTTTATGGTGTTGAAAATATCTTTAGTGATCAAAGACCTGCATGTATGGAAAATGGTGGAATTGGTTGGGATGCTGAAATGTCAAATTCTATAAATAAGGTGAACCAGAATAACGGAATGTAAAAAGTTGATCAGGTTGAAAAGACACCAGATGTGCTGAAAAAGAAATACATAAATCAAACTGAAAGGAGAACTAAATATTATCCTCATGTTTGATGAAATGATAGGCAGTAAAACTATTTTCCCAAGGAAGTAGTCTTGAGGGGAAATTTAAGTGAGAAGGAATTTCATTTCATAAAGTGTCAATTTCGTGGCTATCTAGGCCATACCATTTCATACCGTGAAGAGGAAAGAAGCTATATGAATGGGGAAGAGTTGGTACATTTACAAAGGAAAACATATTCATATATTAATTCTTAGAGAAGAAATAATTTCTGTGGATATTCTTTTGGTTGTTCTGATTTTGGCCATAAATCTATGTATTGCAGGCAGAGGTATGACATGAGAAATTCCTTTAATGATCAAATTCATGTCAATACTCATCAACGAGATGGTGTTTCTATTTAAACAATGTTTTCTACTCTATAAGAAGAATATGAATATTAAGAACCCATGTATAAGGATGTAATAATTGAAAGTCCATTAGGGTACTACACTCAATCCAATATCTCATGGAAAGGAAAGAAGAAAATTAAGATATAAAACTTTGTTCATGTAACCCTCAAACCTACCAAGAACAATAGAAATTAGATTCTTGATAGTTTATATTCATATAATATGATAGGAAATGTAGGCCTATTAATTAATATCTAGAAAAAGGCAGATAGAATAGTGAGGTTTCGTAATGATGGTGCTCTAAATATCTAATGTAGTTGAAATACAGAACTGGATAATGATGAGCTGAGGAATAATGATGTTCTTTATGTGGATGGATTGCATCATAATATAATGTGTGTGAGTCAACAATGTGACAAAGGTTTTATTGTTACATTCAATCAGAAGGGATGTATTATAAGTGGAATGTTTGGGAATTCTCCCATGAAAGGCTATAGAATTGATGGATACTTATATCATGTTGACAGTAAAGTGAACATTTACTATATAATAATTAAAGAGAGAAAAACATATATAATTAGAGATTGGGGAACATATTTTAGAATGATATGGAAAATATATATATGATAATGATCATTATGGATATCTCTAATCTATATCATGAATGAGAAATGAATTATGATGCTTCCATGCAAGAAAATATGGTAGGTAATTAATATCATTCAAAGAAAAAAAGGTTCTCTCATCTTCTTAACCACATTCATATAGACATTTTTGGCCCAATAGATTTTTTCAGAACTCATTGAAAGATTTCATTCATATTTTTCATATATTATTAAAGTATAAAGTCATGTGTAATGGTAGTACACAAGAAACGACAAGTTATTTACTGCATGAAGACATATCATCTAATCGTCGAGAATGATACTTGAAGAAAAATAAATGTGTTGTGATCTAAAAATATAGGGGAATACACATTTATTGAGTTTGAAAATTTCCAAGAGAAACATGGTATACAAAATGAGGTAGCTACTGTGATAACTACACATCAAAAATGGAGTTGTTGAGTGCATGAATCGACAGGTGAACAACATGGCAAGAACTATGCAGATCGAGAGTCATATTCCTTAACATTTCTGGAATGTTATAGTTCAAGCTTCTATATATTTTCAAAACCATACAGGGCTATATCTTGGTGAGAAAAATAAATCATATGAATTATGTGCTGCAAGGATTCCCAACTTGAAATATTTTCATGTTTTCAGAAGAAAATGTTTCATATGAACCTTGGATTAAAATCAAGGGAAGTATGGTTACAATGAAAATGAAAGAATATTTCCTAGATAATCAATGAACAAAAATTCCTACAACTGTTTCGATAAGAACTTAGGAATAATTATGGAAATCATTTGTGTTAAGATCATTGAATACAAAAATAATAATTCTATAAAGAATTAATATGCTTTCATGAACAAAGATGAGGATGAATGTGAACTTGGGACAAATACTAATACAGAGGTAAGGGAAGATATTCAAAACACTCAGGAGTCACATCATGATGTTAACTCAGATGAAGAAATGAATGGGATGGTATACCTAGAGAGAGTTTATTCAAACCCCAAAAGAGAATTTGATGAGCATCAATTGATCAGTTCAACAAAATCAGTGATGGGATTGCACATACATAGATGAGGAGATTGTGGAATAATTATTCATCTGCATTTCTCTCAGTTTTGGAACCATCCTCATTGGAATAGGCTGCAAAGGATGAGTAATAGAAGAAATTAATGAATGAATATTTAGATAAGATGGAAAAAGTCATACATGGGATCTTTTTTGAATACCTGATGGTCACAATGTGATTGGTATGAAGTGGATTTTCAAGAAAAAATCTAAAAAGCATTGGAATGTGATAAGAAATATGGTGGGCTTAGTCTGTATGAGATATTCAAAAAGCATATATGTGGATGTTGAAGAGCATTTTCTCCATTAGCGATACTAGATTCAATAATACAATTTCTTTCCATGAGAATCCAAAGAGGTTATAAAGTGTATTAAATGGATGTTAAAATAATATTATTAAATTGAGTATTGGGAGAAGAAATCTACATTGAACAACCTATGGGGTTTGTTCTTGGAAATGATTAATCAACGGTTTTAAAATTAAAGAGAGCTCTATATTTATTGTAACATGCACCACAGGCGTGGAACTCTTAGTTGGACTCTTATCTATGAAATGTTGAGTTTAAAAGTGGATGAGTGGATCAAAATATCCATTTGAAGAACTATAAAAAGGATCAGTTCAAGGTATTATTATACCTAGATGATATTATTTTTTTCTAAAGTAGATAGGGATGAATGGATTAATTTTGAACTCTCATAAAATATGAATTTGAAATGTCCTTGATTGGTGAAATCACATAATTTTTATGTTTGAAGGTACTTTAGAAGAAGGATTTCACATTAATTTCTCAAAAAAATAATGGAAGAGAGATGCTGATGAAATTTAATATGCATAATTGAAACCCAATGACGTATCTGATTGAATATGGATCATATATTGGAATACATAAGGATGTGACTCATGTGAATCCCAAAATATAAAAAATAATCATTTGAAGCCTATAATACCTGGCGGTGACACTACCATATATTATCTTTGCAACTTTCCCTAAGGACTTCATTTAGTGTAATATGAAGGAAGAACATATGGTGTTAGTGAAAAGAATCATGACATACAATCAAGGTACACATAATTATGAGATATACATTGATTTAAGAATAGATAGTAAACTATTATCATTTCATGATGCTTACTGTGCTGGAGATGTAGTGAATAGAAAGTCTACCAGTGCTATAGAATTCTATATTTGGAAGAAATGTGTGGTATGGTTATAGAAGAAACATTATAGTACTTCACTTAGTACTACTGAAGCTGAATATATATCTACTACCAAGGCATTCACTCAGTTACATTGGATGAATGAGATATATAGTGACATAGGTGATGACGTGAAACAACCAATGGTTATTTAATGTGATAACAGGAGCATAATTGATCTAAAGATGAATCCTATTCAAAATTATCATACAGAACATATTGAGATCATTTATCACATTATCATGGAAAATGTTGAACAAGTCATGATCAAAATGGCCCATGTAGGAACTAATGATCATGTGGCTAATACTATGACCAATCTACTGTCAAAGACTGTATTCGAGAAACATTGGTTGATCCTCGATGTTCAGACACATCCTAGTGCATAAAGAGGTTATGTTATTCCCCTCTCCCTAACTATTATAACAATGTCAATCTATTTGAGGATGTGTAGAAGTTTTATGTGGGAGATACAATCTAGGGGTGTTTGTTACGAGTTATAAATGATTACATGATTATATTTTTGATTTATTAATGATGGGGTAGGATGGATAAATTCAATTGATTGAATGGAGAGTGATATATTTTTTCTGGATCAGGAAAAATCCAGATCAAAAAATATTGAGGAGAAAAGAAAAGAATGAGATCACAATTCATATCCTCTCTCTTGTTTTCTACATCATGAACCTCTCATGTAGAGTTGGATTGATGGATGAGTTTTTTCTTTTAGGTTCGTCTTTCGATCGTGGCTGGGACATCAGTGAATTTATCAAGATATTACCAAAAAAATAAAAGGGGTAGACTCTTAGAACCAAGGATTTTCAGTGTCAATAATGGTGTTCTGATTGATTTTTTGTTAATCTTTGCATGGATGACTACGGAGGTTTCATAGAATGAGGAAATACATTTAAGGCTCAAAGTAGTATTGATGGTGCTGCAACCGTACACGGTGAAGGCCGACGGTACACGGTGATGGAATGCTGTATGCGGTGAAGGTGTGTAGTTAGCGGTGATGGTTTTCTATACGTGGGGTATAATTGAGGTACACAGAACGGTTCCAAGATTTAAAAATAGTTCACTACAACAGTATGTAGTGAATGCATGCAATATGTGGAATGCTGCTGAAAATGGATTACATCAATGGTATGTGGTGAATACATGTGGTAAATAAGATTTTGAAGTTTGGTTGGTTTCTTTCAGTTTGAAAAACATGAGTGGTACGTAGTCGAGCAATATATTATGCTGATGGAGTTTATTTTATAGTGAAGATAGTTCCACATTGAGAATTTGGGTAAATACGATTATCAATATTTGCGGATATACATGCATATTTATGGAATTGAAAACCCATTTTCTAAGTGATGAGATTGGAGTTTAAAATTTCAAGAAGAAATTTGGTGATGTTTGAACTGGTACGTAGTGGAGAAGATAGTACATGGAGTGAATCATTCATGTTAAGAAAACACTACGGGGAAGATAGTGTGGTTCGCACAGCTAGATTTCACAGTACACGATGAAGAAAATTATTATGTCGAGTTGGACGATACACGGAGGATTAATGTTGTATAGAGAGTAGGATAGTACACCAAGATGTGTAGTTCATAGGGGATATGGACGGTACACAGAGGATCTAGATAGTATGCAGAAATAGAAGAGGTATGAGAAAAAAGTAGTAGTATGTGGAACAACCAAGGAAGCTGGAAACATTAAAAAATCAGCTTTCAAAATTAATTTCCATAATATATCAATTTATGGGAAAATTAATTACATTTGTTGGTGATTACATGGCATCAAAATATCATCCATTTATAGTTGGTGATGCATGATTTGATGCGAAACCAATGATGTAACCTTCAAGCCTTTCAACAATGTGAATATTCTTATAATTTAGTGAGAAAGGGGGAGTCAGCAAAATTAATCTGTGGGACATAGTGTGGTAACCCTAAAACATTGTAAAGGTCGTGCTCCTAGAACATATTTACTAATCTGAAATATAGTAATTCACAACTTCTAAATGTTAGTGTATTTTGGTACGATCGATGAATTTTCAGTGTATTCTCCATGGAAGTAGACATTACTGGTGAAACAATTAAAGTTGTTGTGTCATTTCTTTTCTTGTGATGGTTTATATTCTGCACTTTCTCTTCAGACAGGTTTAATATGTTCCTACCAACTTATGGAAAAGATTGATATGTTTAAAATAAAATGATGAAACCATGATTCACCCTCTCCTATCAGGGTGTTCTAGGGCACTTCATATTACAATCGAGGTTAATGTTCACCTCTCTTAAGGGATACACACATGTCCATCATGGTGAAAGGGATGTTTAGGAATTCTTTATAGAGATGGTTTTTCTGGTATTTTGGTGAAGCCACAGCTGAAGTAGATTTTCATATGATGGATGATGGGGGGTTTATTGTGGCATGATTTCCCTCATACGGTAGGTTAATTTCATGATGTGTTTCTTGAGTATTTCTAGGGGAAACCACCCATGAGGGATATTGATTTCATGATAGATTAGATACATAGAGCCAAACTAGTTTCCATCCTACAATATAGAAAAACACCATCAAAACACAAGGAGATAAAAAATGAATTTGAGGATCTTGATAATAAAGTGTTAATCCATCCTAGAACATCACATTGGGGATCTATTGTTGTATTTTTTAACATGTTTTGTGGTTAATTTATGTTCTGTGTTTATTATAGGGAGGTGAATTAGATGAAAGTGAAGAATAGATGTCGTCTACCTTAGATCAATGATCTTTTTGACTGACTAAGAGGGGAATAAATGTTATCTATATATATTTGAAATCAGTTTATCGTCATCTATGGTTGATACCTTCTAATGTACTATTGACATCATTCCGATGTAGGTCATGTTTATATGATTTTTAGGTATGTCATTCAGATTGGACAAAGAACCAGTAGTGTTTATGACTCTAATGAATAAAATATTTCACCGATATATATACGAGATAATAGCATTCTTTATCTATGGAATCAAGGTGTACTATAAAAATCATGATGATAAATCCTAATGTGTTGAAATCAGCATGATTACACTGAAAAGATTCATTTATATTACACTCTATCCAAGTATCATTTATAGATTGACAGAGTACATTTATTAGGATGCATCATCTTGGAGGAAGGTGTGTCTATAAACCCCGAAAAAGTGTGTACAGTTGTGTCTTGGGAGAAGAATAATGTTGTTTCTACAATCCACAGTTTTCTTAGTTGGGCCTATTATTACTGATGGTTTATTAAATTCTTTTCTCCATTGGAAGAACCATTTTTATATTTTACAAAGAGGGGTATCCATATTGAGTGGTATAGAGATTTTTTGAATGCCTTTGAAGAATTAAATAAGTAGTTGAAAACCATAATGATTATGATCTTACCTGAGATAGGTACGAAATATACATTTTTTTGTGATGTGTATGAAGTTGGTCTTAGAGAAATGATGTCGTAGGATGACCAAATTGTGGTGTATGGGAAACAATAGTAAATAGCACATGAAAACATAATTTCCTACACATTATCTAGGATTTTTCATAGCAGTTTAGGTTTTAATGTATTGGAGGTATTACCTATTGGGATAATGGACCATTATGTATAACAATAATAAGATTATTAATTACATCTATTTTAGCATGATTTGAATCTTCTCAATTTCGATCGGTTAAATAGATTCAATACATTTATTTTGATATGGTTTACAAATTAATAAATGTAAATAGTGTTGCAGATGCTTTAAGTCAGAAGACCCCAAATGACGTGGTTTAAAAAACATGTTTGGAGTAAAATATTATAGTAATGATTACTATGAGGAATCTAGAGGTACATGACGGGCATGGAAATATTATCCTTGCATCCTTAGTGATTTATTTCACACTTCTATGCTAGATCAGGTAAATGTAGAGTGATGATATTGAATTCTTTTCATTGAAAGGAAATCCTAAAGGTGTGAAGTCACCTTCTGGTTGGACCATTATATATTATGGGATTGTCTATGTTCATGGTCATTGGGTTATTAAATTTGGTTTGAAATAAAAATTGAAGAATAAATTCCATGAATTAAAGTGGGAGGTGAATCATGGTTGAAGAAAATTGTAACATGATCTTTATGGGTAGTATTGATGGCTACAAATGAAGAAAGAGTTTATAGGTTATGTAGTGTGATGCCTCCGCAGGTGATGGTTGATAATCAATGATTATCTTGTTTTTTGTTTCTATTTACCATTCTAGAATAGAAATGGGATTACTTGATGATGAATTTTGTTATGGGAATTCTAGGGTTTCCACAAAAGAGTGACGTGATATGGGTATTCATTGATCATTTGAATGAAGTGGATCATTTCATTCCAATTCAATATACATTAACCATGGACGAGTTCGGTGAGTTATTCATTCATATGATATAAAGATTGAATGGGGTATTGTAGAAAATTGTTTTAGATCGATATTTGTGATATTCATCAAATTTCAAGTTATGATTTTTTGGAGCGCTTGGTACTCAGATGTTTTTCAGTATGGACTTACACCCAAAGCTGGATGGATAGTCGAAACATACCATTCAGATACTAGACGACCGTTTGTGGGATCGTGTCCTGTATTTTGGCATATCGTGGTATATAAACATGTCACTTGTTCAATTTTCTTAAAATAATAACTTTAGGATAATATTCATATGGAACGATATGAGGAACTCTGTGGTGGACTATATAGATACCAATTATGTTTGTAGGAAGATAATGAATCAGAAATTATGGACCATGTCTTGTACATTAGACATCATAACATGTATAGTGGATACGAAAACATATGGTAATGGATAAGAGATGGTAGAGTTTTATACAGATAATATTTCTATACCTCTTGAGTTTTTAGTGGGTGATTGTATGTTTCATTGGGTGACATCATGGTTGGTTCGCCATCAGATTACTCAAAAGTGTATGTTGGCACACAAGTATGAGGGGATGATTGATATTCTGAAAAGGATCATACTAGTGGAATATCAATTAGCGTTTCTCCATTGATATTTTATAATGAATTATTTCTTTCATGTGTCTCTACTTGGACAGTATCACCTGGACCCATATCATGTGATTGAACTTGAGGATCGTAGTCATGAGGCGGATGTGACCTTTGAGGAACATCCGGTTCGTATTGTGGATCATTTTGAGAATGACATTTGGGAAAAAACTATGTTCTTGGTTCATGTTTTATAGTAATATTGAAATTTTGAGAAAGAAACATGGGATGAGGATCCAGATCTGTGGGTGTAGTGGCCGAATTTTTTGTCTTTGTAAGATTCATGATGTTTGGAAGAGCATCTCCAGGATGATCCAGTATAATATGAGGAGGTTGTATGATCCTGAGCCTCCTAAAGGAAAATTATATCATAATATTTTTTAATACATTAACATTGGTTATTTAATTGTTTATCATATGTATTATTATGTTTGAGTGTGTTATAGTAGTTTATGAAATAATATGTTATGGAATTTGGTCATTCTGTTCATGTTTCACAGTTAGCGCATGGTTAGAAATAACTTTGAACCCATACTGTTCTACCTAGGAGGATGGGAAAAAAGATATTTAAACTATTGAAGGGGAAGATCCAAATCATACGACCTTGTATAATGGTATTCAATAAAGTTGGTGCATATTTTTTCAAACCATGTAGACCTCCTAAGATAACTGTGTGACTCAACCACTCTTGGAAAGTGGTAGGTGCAAGGTTTGCACACGGTTTGAAAAATTGTGCATCCCATTAAGAAGTAAATAATTAAGAAACAACCAAATTGGTATTTTTAAGTTATAACCCAATTTTACTCACCTTTATTCTACCCCATTACCTTATGAAATAAAAAACCCTGAAGATCTCCCAATTATTGATCTCTCTCTTTTCTAGGATGTTTTGAGCACTGTTGGTAGGGAATTTTAGCTCCGGGTAAATTTAATTATCCTCTTGGTTTGCTTTTCTAGAGTAGGGCTTGTAGATTTTTTCACAATCTTATGAAGCCCAAAAAACCTATTTTATGGTGGATAATAGGTCGGGGATTACATGGGTTTTAAAATCTATGTATAAGGCAAACAGTAAGAGTGATTTTCCATCATATTCAAGGTGGGGGTCTATATGTTTTATCCATTTGTTTTGATATAGAATTTTTCATGTAGGGTTATGTTATAGTCCCCTGTTTATTTTGAAGTTGATACATTTTGTTATATTTGGTATAATAATTGTATAAATAGGGATTTTAACCCCTCACAATCTCTATGGGATTTGCTAAGGATGACTAGATCAATTTAGGGCCAACTATAGGGTGCACTAATGACATCAGACTTAAAAAATGGAAATTTAATCCCTAAATTTATCTGTTATATAGTAGAGCCCTTGAATAACATGTTGGATTGTTAAATTAAAATAAAATTTTAATATGGATATATGTGTCAAGACATTTATAATTGTATAAGGGTTTTTTTGCAAAATATGAAATGTGTTAGAGGTGATAAATTTATTATTGAATGTGGCTTACGTATTGCACTTGAGATAATTAAGTGGACTAAATCATATGAAATGATTAATATGTCAAATTGGTAAATTTTTATGAGTTGATATATGTGTTAAATAAAATAAAATGTCAGATTTGATAATTATGTAAATCGAACTAATAAATGTGAATTTTTGGATATGCATATTTGGTGAAGGAAAAAAGGAATGTAATTTGTTAATTGGGATACAAAATGAAAATGGTAAACGTTATATTGGGTTATGGAATTATGTTAATCATGTATGTTTAATTTTTAAGAAATTAAAATATTATTTTATTGATTTTGTATGGTTGTGTTCTGGTATATATGGATATAAGTAAATTACAATATGCACATGCCTTGGTTATTGTGGGGTGTATTATACTTGATGATCGACCCTCATGGATTAGGTTATGATGAAGGCTCTATCCCCCATCCATAATGAACGTGTTAGAGTATGGTATCACCACTTGATTCCCCTAACATATTCATTTTAGTTGACTAACTAGATGGAGGATTCAAGATATGTTTGTTAATTTATTTTGAAATTTTATTCCAAGTATGTTAGGTAACGTGAATTATTCCCTTATTCTTAGTAATTTTCGACATACAACGTAGTGTTAATGATATAATTCCTAACCCATAGAACACCAGATAAAGACAAAATTAGTAATGTAGGTAGTGTAATTGATGAAATGGATTGAATGAAAAAGATAGTTTAAGAGTATATTGTTAACTAATGGTGCATGAGTTATATTTTGTTTTACTATGTCATTTATTTACTATCTTCATACACTGTCTATTTAGAATATATATTGTGTAGAAATCATTGGTAGTGGCCTACTAAGTTGTACTCAAACCCTACTTATGCCGCTGCTAGGTACCTGAGAAGACTTCATCATTTTATTTCAGTACAAGGTAATGGGCCCTATGCTAGGGATTTTCATTGGACTTGGGGAGTGCATTGATGAGGATCTGAACTAGGGTTTAGGTGAGATTTGGGGGATTCCTCAGGGGGTCTTTATGTTTAGTTTTCCTTCACTTTTGTAACTATTATCATGAAATGACATATTTATTATTTGGGTGTGGGTTTAAAAATATATTCAACTTGGTTTGAAATACATGTTTTGGTTTTGTGACCTATTATTTTTGTTAACTAATTTGTTATATATTGTGGATTACTCTAGTAAAGTTGTTATAGTCTCCCCATTTGGTTATTTTAACCCTCGCTACTAGTCAACAACCTATGGCATATGGGTAGACATGCTAGGAGTCCGGTGGTGACTATTACATCCCAATATTCCATGGTACGCTTCTCTTTGAATAATAAAGTAGCGTGCGTTGTACGCAACATTGAGATTCTAACACACTGTGACCAATCAAAGTAGCTGTTATGAATAGTAACATCCACTTTTTACAATTTTGTAAATTTTATCTCTAAAAATTGACTTCATTTTTGGATTCGGAATATTGAAATTATCCTAGGGTTGAATTTTGGTACTTTTCGGATAAATTTTATATGTTGATGAATAGTGAAAATTTCTAAATTTTAATTAAAAACAACTTTTTTAATCGAAATAATTAATAGTGATATATTATGAATTTGAGTTGTTTTAAAGTATATTTATAATATATTTTTACTATTTAATACAATTTTGGTCATTGGACATGATATAACAATTAAACCCGACATAAACAAGTGTCAATCTTTTGATAGTTATTATCTCTTAAAAACATGTTTTTTGTTTTAACAACTGGAATTAATATTAAATTAATTTCTTCCACTTCTGTGTTATGAATATAGAAAAAATTGATTCCATATTTGGAATCAGGATGTCCAAATTTTGTGAATAGGAAACTTTTTTTTAGACATTTTGAATAATTAATTCGGTAAATATTTTATTTATCATGGTTAAAGGGTAAATCTGGTATATAAGGGTAAAAAATAATATCATAATAATAATAAATTACCCTCAAACGTGTCCTAAACATATTTTTGGATGCCTTTCCGACCATGGGAATTTTGGGTCGATTTAGGGACCCCATGGAGCCACTTGTAGGTGATAAGGACACTTTATATTAATTAAGTTAAAGTAAATACAAAAATGACACAAGCATATATCTTTTAGAAAAACATTTGTTACGTAGCGTTATATATGTTATATATTAGACTATAAATATTCATTAGAAAGATAAAACTATTTACTACATAAAAGTATTTTATTTATAATTTTTAGACATTTAATAATTATATTTATTTATGAAACAATAAGGATGCAGCATTTTCTTTATTAATGAAGGAATCAAATAATTGGTATTATAAAAGTTAAAATAAATATAATTCGAAAGTTATTATGACATAAAAGAATTTTATTGGTTAATATTAAATGTTATTATTTCATAAATGAATTTTATTTGAATTAATAAAGTTTTTAAGACTTTAGAAATAATCAATTTTTTAATACTGTCAAAATTGACATAAATGAGTTTTTAAAACAAATATTATATTATTAATTGATATTCTATTCCTAAAAATATTAGGTTAAGAAAAATAAATTATATCAAGATATTTTTATGATTATTGGACCACTTGGGGGTCTCTTGGGTGTATATAATATGTTTATTAACTATATAATATAAAAATACAAAGTGACATGGTAAATGTCAAACAAATTAACTAAGAGTTAAAACTAAAAGTTAAGGTTAATATAATGACCAAAACCTGTTTAAAATCTATTGGTTGAAATTATTTCGACCCATCCACACCATATAATTTGAAAAATCCACTTTATAGCCATTAGAACCGGAATATGAATTTATTATAAAATAATAATTTAAGTTTTTTCCTAAAGAGCCCCTCCTCCACCTTATAAAAGGACACCACTTCTAACCAATTCCTCTAACCTCTCAAGCCTTTTGGATCATCCAACATCTGACCAATTAATCTCCCTACATCCCTATACTCCTCTTTGATTCCCTACATTAGTTAGAAGGCACTTCAAGAGTTCTTTTTGGTTCAAACCAAAGGGAGTTACCTAAATTACAGGTAACAATTTCTCTTAGCTTCATTCCATTTATTTTACTTCGCCAACCCCTAAACTCTTCTTATTATTTTCTTTTGTAAAAATACAAGTATCTTAAATATACTAGGATATTTTATGGGAATTATTCGAACTAAACTTACACTCACCTCTATGTAATGGGTGAAGAACATAATGTTTCTGTGGATGGCATCAAACGCCTCACGAAACGATGATTGTTCAATTATCTCCTATCACCTCTCATGGTGGAAATTATGATGGAACTAATATTAAATCTGATATTAATGATATTAATTTTATATATAATCTTATGTAATTCTAATTTATAGCATACCAATATTTGTTTCATGTTGTATATATATACAATAATTTCATTTGACGAAGTGCAGACTACCGCCCCCTCAAAGTGATATCACTCGTTCATACCATACATGTAACGTATAAACGATGGAGTTAATGAACTTAAGTAACACATATAGGATATTATATTATACTGGAATAATAATATACCTATTTATCATTTGGTTTTTATTCCTTTTAAAATGATAAATGAAATGGAAGTAGAGTTCATGCGTACGTACGGATTACCATCTCCACAAACGCGATGATATTAATTTCCCCATCATATCCATTAAAGAGTAATTGTAATTTTATTATTAAAAGTAATGTTTAAGGACTTGATTAATTTCTTGATATGAATAAGATACAACCTGTCCATAACAAATACTTCTTACGTAATGAATTATATAATGGAAAACGAATCAGTTAACACCAAAAACGACGATAATACTAAAATATTATTAACAAAGAAATATTAAAAGATCATATATGATATCATGTTTATGTATATTATTCTTGTATAATTTAATAACAATGATTTAACAATTATAAATGAGGTTAAACTAAACTCTATCAAGTAAAAGTACAAGGTAAAGGTTTATTTCACAATCTCTTTATTATCCGAGGTTGTTTATATGTAATTATCTACTGGGACCTATTTACCATCCACATCCAAGTTTCATAAAAATGTATTTCAAATAATTTTTACTATTTTACAGACTATGGGTTAAAGTAATTTATACCCTTTTTGACTTTTTATAATAATTTTATAAAGAAATCTTTCGGTCATTTTCCAAACACGGTCATTTTTAACGTTTTTGAAAAAATTATGGTAAGAATGTATTTTCTTAACTTATATGGAGGGTTTGGATATTTTTTGCCATTATAAAATAGTCTAAGCTTCCCTTACAAGCTTATAATAATATTTTGAATGTTAATGTTTTATTTTATAATTATGTGACTTTTAAATAATTTCAACATGAATATTTTAAGAATTTGTGAAAGGTAATCTTTATCAAGATCATAATTTTAATTTTTTAAAAGATTTATCTTTATAAATATTATTAATTAATGTCTATGTATTCAAAATGATTTTAAGGATTTATTTATATGTACATGAATTTTTTGAAATGATATTTCTTTTCAAAATCTTCAAAGTGTAATAGGAAAATTTGATTCAAAAATAACGTTTAAATTAATTCCTTTATAAATGTGTGACTTTTCAATGATTTAAAAAAAGAAATATTTCTCTCAAATAGTTTTGATTTCATCTATGTCAACATCCATTGATGGATTTTAAGCATTTTAGGTGTTCATTTATTATGATACAAAACTTCTATGTTGTATTGAAGGTTTTGTGATAATTTTGACTGTGGATGTGTTATTTTTATACCATTCATGGTTTATGGAGAAAGTATTGACATTTTCTATGCTAGTTTTAATACGAATGTTTATGTTATGTTTAAATCTATTTATATGAGGAATGCATTGTACTTAATAAGTGATTGGTGGATCCCGCTAAATCTCCTCGATGCATCGGTAGGTCTCATGAGACAAACTAGTGTCTTGGCACAGGGCCTTGAGAAAATATTATTTGTAGTCTTGGCATGGGGCCTTGGCTATGTGGTTATGATAGTATGGAATTATGAATTCCATAATTAAAAAATTGGATATTGATATTTCATGTGATTATTATATTGGAATATTTTTCATGTGAATATGTAAATGGAATTATTTCATTTTATTTATGAAATATTATGACAATGTTCAAGTTTAAAAGGCATTTTTTTTAGTTATACATTGCCTTAAATTGTATGCTTATTTATGAAAGTTTCCACTATATTGTTATCATTACTGGGCATTTGAGCTCACCCCTTTCTATGTTTTGATTGTCCTAGGATGTGAAAAAGTATTTAATGAATGACCTGCAGGGATTGTAAGAGGGGATATGAGTGTGGACTATGGAGACTATATTGTTGTAGTTTTCATTTTATGATGTAATGTAAACATTATGAATCTATCTAGTTATTCTAAGACTACTAAACTAATCAGTATTTCAAGACACGATCTTTTGTGATCATGCCAATGTTATGTAATAATGTACCTACTTTGGTTAACTGGGTTCGGGGTGTTACAATTGGTAGTAGAGGAAGTTTAGTAGAAACCCTTGGAATCTATATTTAGATAAAATATGATTAGAGAACATAGACCTAAGATGGACTTTCAGGATTAGTATAGATGTACATCCAAGAATTTTTGTATTGTAGAGATTTTTTGAGTTTTCTGAGCAATACATCCCTTCCTAGATATGAGAAGGTAGAGACGGTTCTGGAACAGATGTACCTAGGAGTAAAACTCGAAAACACCACTTTGAGCTCGACTTGAATGGGAACTGGTTCATGACAATGATCCTTGCTCCAATTTTGGTTACGAAACTCTCGGGAGATATGCTTAGGATAATTCTCATTTTCATTACAAAACATTACTTAGGGATTATGAGTATATAAATACTCAAAAAACATTTTACGATTATGGATTATATCCATAAACTGTTCTATTTACGTTAGGTATTTTACATTTTTGGAATTATGAATTGTGATTCATAAACTGACCTAGTGTATGCCATTGTTTAGAAGTGGAATCCAGTATATGGAATGAGAACTCCAGTAATATGTATGATCCATAGGGTAGGAAGGGTCATATCATTCATGGTATTAAGACAAAATTTAAAAGGGAAATAGTCAACCATGTATTCTCAACATATGAAGAAATAGTATCATGTGTTAATAAGTTAAGAAAAAAATTCTATGAGTCATATGGCTTTGAAGGTAAGTAAGAGAATAAAAGGATGGAAGAGAGAAAGATTGATAAAGGGAATAGGGAAAAGAAGAACTTTCGCATATGTGATAATTGTGGAAAGAAACACCTTGGAACTTTCCTGAAGGGAATGAGAGTTTGTTATAAGTGTGGAGAAAAAGGACACCAAGTGCGTGACTGCAAGGGTAAGAAAAATGTTTCAAAAGAACAATGCTTCATCTGCAAGGAGTTGGGACACTACCCCAACTAATGTCCAAATCATCAGTGTATTCCCCTAATGATGCTATTGGATAATAATCAAGTTATGATACTACCACAGATGAGGAGGAATGATTATATTTCTTATGTTGTTATTAGAGAATTATATCATTTGATTGTTTTATCTACAGTATACTGGTTATATGAATTATGGTGATAAATAAGGATTGTACTGCAGAACTATTTTTTTCATGATTTGATATTATATGGTTCTAAGAAAAGTGACATAATAGTAAGCTACACCTTTTGGAAAAATACATGGTTGAAGGATATGTAATCCTTAATATGGTCCTGATAATGAGGTAGTGATTTTGGAAGAAGAGATGGTTGATTTGGATAAATTATATTGGATATTCATGACAACCTTGAAACTGATTAATGATTTTTATATTCCATCATTGTTGGAGTATACAAAATTTTTGGATAAAAGGAGTATATATAGCATTATATAAGAAGTAAGGGAGCATGAATGTAATCAATAAGGATTTATGGTTTTTCATGATGTTGCAGTGTTTTAAAAGAATACACGATGAAGGTATTTACATGTTATTACGTGGAAAAAAGGATCTTCATTGTGTTTACCTTCCTTATAAATTTTGGAATATGAATTTGGAAAAAAATATTTTGGATAATTCTAATGGTTGGTATGGATTAAGTTTGAAATTGGATACTATTGTTAAGGTTATTTTTGCAAAAAGGATTACACGCAGACTGTGTAACAACTCATCATGTCGGACAAAGCTCTAGGAATAAAACCCACAATCATAGTTTGACAGGCCTTTATTACCTACCACTAACCTACAAGAAGTCCCTGGTTGATAAAAAATAGTATTCATCAGTTAAATGGTATATGTTTATATTTGTAACCCTATATGATTACGATAAATAGAGTATTTTTGAGTTGTATTATGTTTTGTAGTGAAAGATGAGTTTGTGGTAGAAATTTATTAATCGATAAAACTCCAATTATAAAGTAAGTATATCTATTTATGATAGTAGCGATGATCAAAAAAAAATTCCTCAACATTAAGAAAATGAAATTAGAACAAAAATGTTGTCCTAGATGGTACCTTAGATCATCACAAATTTATGGCTTTCTGATTGATGGATTTTTCATATCCATGTTCTCTACCACATTCCATCGGATATTGATGGTTATATTTTTCTTCAATATTAATTTTTTCCTACATGGAAACCTAGTGTGTCTTATTTTTGGTAACCTCCAAACTTACCACTGTTTATTTTAAATAGAGGCCTCATTAATCCATTTTTCGATGTGGGATTTCAAATAAGATATTTTGAAATGTCAACCCCATGTTTCCAATAACGATCATAATTTGTAAGGATCCAATTTATTGAAGGAGAGGAAATGTAAAATCCCAAGCTTCCATAGTATTCTTCTCTTTGAATAATACAGTAGGGTGTGTTGTACGCAATTTCGAGATTCTAACACTCTACGACCAATCAAAGTGGCCATTAGGAATAGTAATTCCCAATTTTTCAAACATTATAAATTTTAACTCTCAAAATGGACTTCATTTTTTGATTTGGAATATCGGAATTGGCTTTGGGTGGAATTTTGGTACTTTTTGGATAACATTTATATTTTGATGAAATATGAAAATTACTAAATTTTATTTAAAAACAAATTTTTTAATAAAAATAATTAATATTGATAAATTATTAATTTTAGTGGTTTTAAAGTATATTTATAATATATTTCTACCATTTAATACAATTTTAATCATTGGAATAATTTCAAAATTAATCCAGACATAAAAAAGTGTCAATATTTTGATAGTTATTATCTCTTAAAAACACGCTTTTCGTTTTAACAATGGAAATTAATTTTAAATTAATTTCTGCAACTTCTGTGTTTTGAATTTGGAAAAATGGATTCCATATTTGTATTTAGGATATAAACATTGCGTAAATAGTTAACTTTTATTTTTAGACATTTTGAATAATTATTTCAGTAAATATTTTATTTACCATGGTTAAAAGGTAATCTGGTAAATAAGGGTAAAAAATAATACTATAATAATAATAAATTACCCTAAAACGTGTCCTAACCTTGTTGGTTGATACATTTCTGACCATGGGAATATTTGGATCGATTTTGGGACCCCATGGAGGCTCTTGTAGGTGATAAGGACACTTTATATTAATTATGTTAAAGTAAATACAAAAATTAAAAAAGCTTATATCTTTTACCAAAATAATTTTTACATTTGGTTATATATGTTATATTTTCGTATATAAATATTCATTAGAAAGATAAAAAGATTTCCTACATAATCATATTTTATATATATACTTTTTATACATTTAATAATTATATTTATTTATGACATAATAATGATGCAGTATTTTCCTTATTAATGAAAGAATCAAATAATTGGTATTATAAAAGTTATAATAAATATAATTTGAAAGTTTTGATGTCATCCAAGAATTTTATTAGTTAGTATCACATGTTATAATTTCTTAAATGAATTATATTTGAATAAATAAAGTTGTTAAGACTTTAACAAAAATGAATTATTGAATAGTGTCAAAATTAACAAAAATGAGTTTTTAAAACAAATATTATATTATTAATTGATATTCTATTCCTAAAAATATAAGGATCGGAAAAAGGACATATATCATTATAGTTGAATCATTAATGGACAACTTGGGGGGTCTCTTGTATGTATATAGTTTGTTTATTAACTATATAAAATAAAAATACAAAGTCACATGGTAAATGTCAAACTAATTAACTAAGAGTTAAAACTACAAGATAAAGTTAATATAATGACCCAAACCTATCTAAAATCTATTGGTTGAAAATATTTCGACCCATCCAAAGCTTATACTTTGAATAATCTAATTTGGAACCATTATAAACCGAATATGAATTTATCATAAAATAATACTTTAAATTTTTCCCAAATAGCCCCTCCTCTAACTTATAAAAGAACACCACTTCTATCAAATTCTTCACACCTATCAAGCATTTTGGATCGTCCAAAATCAGACCAATTAAGCTCCTTACATCCATATCCTCCTACTAGAAGCCTTAACTTATATAGAAGGCACTTCTAGAGTCCTTTTTGGTTCAAACCAAACGAAGTTACACAAATTAAAGGTAACGATTTCTCTTATCTTCATTTCTTTTATTTTACTTCTACAACCCCTAAACTCTTATTATTATTTTATTTTGAAAAAACACCAGTATCCTAAATATACTAGGATATTTTTATGAGAATTATTAGAACAAATCTTACACAAAACTCCATATAATTGGCAAAGAACATAATATTTCTGTGGATGGCAACCGAACGCCTCACGATAGGATTATTGTTCAATTATCTCCTACCACCTCTCATGGTGGCCATTATGATAAAACTATAATTAAATATGATATTAATTATATTTATTTTAAATATAAGCTTCTGTAAATCCATTTTATATCATAACATTATTCGTTTCATGTTGTATATAAATACGATAATTTCATTTGAGGAAGTGCGGACTACCGCCCCCTCAAAGTGATATGACTCGTTCATACCATACATGCAATGTATAAAGAATAGTGTTAATGAACATAGGTAACACAAATGAGATATTATATTATACTAGAATAATAATACACCTATTTATAATTTGGTTTTTATTCCTTTTAAAATGAATAATGAAATGAAAGTTGCATTCATGCGGATGTAAGAATTATCGTCTCCACGAATGCAATGAGATTGATTTCCCCTTCATATCCATTCAATACTAATTCTCATTTGATGATTAAAAGTAATGTTTATGGACTTTATATCGTTATTTATATGAATAAGATACATCCTATACATAACAAACACAGGATACATAATGAATAATATAAAGGAAAACAAATCAGTTAACACCTGAAACGACGATAATTCTAAAATATTATTAACAATAAAATATTAAAAGGTCATATATGATATCATATTCATGTATATGATTATTTTATAATTTAATAACAATTATTTTACTATTATACATGAGTTTAAACTACACTCTATCAAGGAAAAATTCAATATAATGGTTAATTTCACAATCTCTTCATTATCCAAGGTTGTTTATATGTAATTATCTACTAGGACCTCTTTATCATACACATCCATGATTCATAAAAATGTATTTCAGATAATTATTACTATTTTAAAAACTCTGGGATATAGTCATTTATACCCTTGTTGACTTTTTATAATATGTTTATAAAAGAATCTTTCTGTTATTTTCCAAACAAGTTCCTGTTTTACCTTTTCGAAAAAATTAAGGTAAGAATGTATTTTTTTAACATATATGGAGAGTGCGGCTATTTTTAGCCATTATAAAATCACCGAAGCTTCACGTAAAAGATTATAGGAATATTTTGAATGAAATCATTTATTTTATAATTATGTGACTTTTAAATGATTTCAAATTGAATATTTTAAGAATTTGTGAAAGGTTCTCTTTATCAAGATCATAATTTTAAATGTTTAAAAGAATTATCTTTCTAAATATTTTTAATTAAGGTCCATGTTTTCAAAATTATTTTAAGGACTCATTTATATGGACATGAATGTTTTGAAATGATATTTCTTTTCAGAAGTTTCAAAGTGGTATGGGACTCTTTAATTCAAAAAACTTTTTTAAATTAATTCCATTATAAATGTGTGGATTTTCAATGATTTCAAAAAAAAAGAGATATTTCTCTCAAATAGTTCTTATTTCATCAATGTCAACACCCTTTTGTGGATTTTAAACTTATTTGGTGTTGATTTATTATGATAAAAAACTTCCATATTTTATTGAAGGTTTTATGATATGTTTGACTGTGGATGTGTTATTTTTATACCATTCATGGTTTATCGAGAAAGTATTGACATTTCATATGCTAGTTTTAATATGAATGTTAATTTTATGTTTAAACATGTTCATATAATGAATGAATTAGACTAAATAAGTGATGGGTGGATCCTGCTATAGCTCCTCATTGCAAAGTTTGGTCTCAAGAGACAAAATAGTTTCTTAGCACGAGGCCTTGACAAATTCTTATTTGTAGTCTTGGCATGAGGCCTTGGCTATGTGGTTATGATAGTCTAGAATTATTCATTCCATCCTTATGAAAGTGGTTATTGATATTGCATTTGATTATTCTACTAGTAGAATATTTTATTTGAATAAGTAAGTTGCATTATTTCATTTTATTTTTTCCATATTATGATGAAGTTCATTTTTTAAAGGCTTTTTTTAGTTATACATTGCATTAAATTTTTATGCTTATTTATGATTGTTTCCGCTATATTGTTATCCTTACTGGGCATTTGAGCTCACCCCTTTCAATGTTTTATTTTTCCTAGAATGTGACGAAGTATTTTATGAATGACCTGTAGGAATAATATGAGGGGATATGAGTGTGGAATATGGAGACTATGTTGTTGTATTTTTCATTTTATTATGTAATGTATACTTTAAGAATGTATCTAGTTATTCCAAGGCTACATAACTAATCGGTATTTCAAGACTTGATCTTTTGTGATCATGGCAATGTTATGTAATAATGCACTGACTCTGGGAAACATGGGTCGGGGATTTAGATTGACCCTCCATGGGGAACCGTATAGTGGCATCCAGATCAAGAATGTTACAATAGCCTTATATTGGACACAATTAATGAAAACATCCCCTCAATTTTTTTATAATGAGATACTTGTAGTATTATTTTAGCCAAAACAGATGACCACATCCCATAAACAGACCCCCATGACCCTACTAAGACCTCAAGTAGAACAAAACCAATAAAATAAATAAGTTTATGTGTAAAATGTAAATTATTCATACCTCAAAAATACAACATGTTACAACCTACCAACCATATTATAGCACATTCTTGAGTTCTTTCATCAGGCCTCACTAAATAACAACTCTATCCACTATTCTTCCATATCAGAACTCTCCACCCATGTATCCTCCAAGATATAACTATGACTCCACTACATGTATATATGGAAGATTATCTTCCCAAGAAGGATCTTCCAGCTTTTATCCACAATATGAACATACTTTCCCTCCAATGACCTATTATTATCCATCTTGACATCATCAGAATTGATCACATAAGAAGGGTTTAAATGATATCCATTAGCAAATATGCATGCAACAAAATTTGAATAATAATATATCTATAACGAAAAAGTAACTGAAACAACGTGGTACCAATCCTCTTGATATATTTTAATGACCACATGAACCTAGACTCATATATTACATGACTTAGAATATAGTGGTTTTCTATGTGAGGATACACTCACTATAATATTCAATTAGAAAACATAATCACTAAATTATGAAATTTCTAGTTATAATAAATGTTTTCTTATTTATGTGCATTCACTGTCCACGTCCTAATTAACAAAACATGAACCAAATTCTCATGCGTGAGACATTATCTAAAAATAGAACACCCATTGGAAATTATCTATTAAAGTGGATATTATAAATACCAATAATAGATAAAAGGAATGGTTCCATTTAAATCGATTCCTATTACTATTTTTAAAGGAGAAATTCATTATAATATGATTTTCCCACAATGTAATTTAAATAAATACATGTTTATTTATCATGTCTCAATCTCACTAGGATACTAATGTGTTATTCTATATGGATGATGAGAAATAGAATCCTTTCTATGTGTAAGAAAAGTCATGAATTCAATATCATAATTTGAAGGATATATAAGGAAATATTAGATAAAAACATTGAAGAACTATCCCAAAATGGGAGAAAATTTCATCTATTATCTCTCCTCATATTCATGAACAATAATTGCCAATATTGTTGAAATAACTACCACTAGTAAATGGATTGGCCATTCATAACCTACCCAAATATCCCACTATCTGATGTAGGTATAATATTCACCCTCTACGGATGTGAAAGATACAAATCTATGGTATGATTCAATGTTTATTAATAATAAGTCATTAAATACGTCATAATTATCACATAAAAATTAAATATCATAATATGGCTAATTCCTAGAGAATTCCACTTCTACTTATCATTGTAGCATACACAAGACATCTCTGAATACCCTCTAATTATACCCATTAGGGAATATAAATAGACAATAACCTATATTGATACTCTACAGTAATTTGAATATAAACAATAAAATATGGAAATATAAATGTTTGTGATGCACCTATTTTTATTAAATAAGAAAATATGGTAAATTATACAATAATTTTACCTCTAACTATTGATTATCCATCACCCTAGTCTAATGTTTCATGATAAATGGCATGACAGTCTCTTTAAACTCATCCCTAATATCTTGATTCTTGACTCCCATAATGGTAATTTCCTTTACATTTTTGTTTACACATACCCTAATCAACACATCATGTTCAATGAACTAGATGATCATAGCACCCCAAACAAATTGACTACTAATCTTCAATTTCACTTCTCATAAATCCAATGTCTTACTAGATCCACACTATCCAAATAATCATGGATCTATGCCACAAAATCACTACATGTTCCATATCTCACCCAATATTAGAACTGATTTTTGTTTTTATCTCAATCATGTAGAATATAAACTAACATCCCAAACCAATTCCACTATATTAAGTCTTTTCCACTAAAAGTAATAAGTTAACCCCTTCCTTGGCGATCTTCATTACCTACACCCTAGAGGATGTCCTCATACCTCTACTTCCAACTATTTGAAAAATAACACCCAATATTGATAAAATAAAAATTAAAACCAAATTTTATACCATATACCTACTTCCACTAAATAATCATGTCTTGAATGAAAACCTCGGAAAACTAGTTCATATGAATATAATCACTTTTGGTCAAATAGAGTGCATCAAAGTAACATCAAAATCAATGAATCTGGTGATCTCATGACTCACAAGCTGAAATATAAAATATTTTAGTAAATAATGTCATATAATATATGAATAATATTCAATAATACCAATGTGTATATACTATATGGTTTGGTATTCCATTAGAGTATATATAATAAAATTACTGAAAAAATAAATTAGAGAAAACCTCTGAACACATCCCAATATACTAGTTTACATGGACCAGAATGCCCCGCTAGTGAATTGATAATCCTAAAGGAATATACAATAGAAATATAACTCCCCTACACCAGTGAATTTAATTATAATGAATAAAATTAGAATATACTCAATCCAAAACACAGTGACAAACTATTCACCCTCACCCATAAAGAGTGGTGGAGACTATATTTGGATCTCTCTTGTTTGATCAAACATGATCAACCAGACTATATATTTCATGTATCCTATTAAATGAATATTCTTGAGAAGATTATCTTATATAAACTAATAAATTAGAGTAATATGTAAAACATTTAGCATTGACTCCACTTTAGTAGGGATTTATTGCTCCAGCCCTCCTGGAACATAGTTGGAGGCCACCATGGTGGAATGTCACACCAATTCCAATAACGTTACATAAATCAAAATTATAACAAACATCTTAAATATATAATAAAAACACCCTTGATATTATTATCATTAATTTATTTCCTTACATAATGTTTAAAATTAAATCTCAAAAAATCAAAGAAATCTCAGAAAATATTTTTTTTAATGTATTTCAAGATTAGTAGTATAGGAAATTTATTAAAGCAAAAAATTGAACATATATCCATATTCAAACTCATCATGGCCTGCTTATATATTCTTAATAAGTTATAAATGTCATAATAACATAGGAAAACATAATTAAATGGTCAGTAATACTAAAAATGTCAACATTTCATCATGTTTTATATCATATGCATATGATAAAACTTGAATAGGGGAGTACTTTCTTATTAAAAATATCATAGTACAATAACAATGGTCCATAAATCATTATAAAAGAACATTTATCCTCAATTGAAAAATCATGTACAATGGAATAAGAGTATGAGACAATAGTGGAATCATGGAATACCGAAATTATATTATAAGAAAATGAAATGAAAAATATGTAGAAATAACATATATAATGACATTGTAAGAATAATACAATGATAACTACCAAAACAAAATAACAATGTGTTATTATGACAACATCTCATCCACTATAAGTATATGTGAAGGCTCATCTTCAAGAAAACATAATATAATGGGAATTCCATGATCTCCCATACACCTTAATCACAATCCAAGGATTTCCAACAAGGAAACATAATATAGTGTTCTTAAGATAATTACCCATGCCTCAAAATCATTATACAAGTCTCACATACAAGAAAACATATCATTGTGTGCTTCGACTAACTTCACATGAACTATACATGGTAACTGATGAGGTAATAAAATTACACAATTTATTTTTCTGATATAATGGTGGACCCTTCATATTAATAATTTTTATATTCATATGAGTTAAAAAAGAGGAAAAAACCATACATAGTGCAGATTAATTATAAAACCTATTCGAAATATTTAAGTTTAATAATCTTTTCTCAAAATATAATACAAGGCTACATCATAAGGAATCATAAAAGGGAGTGTTAAATAATTTTTGGTATTGATATTTTAATAATGATTCATATTTATTAAACACTACATTCCAATAAAAAAATTAATCAAAAGTATTAGAGAAGTAATAACAAAAATGAACCACATAGGTGATCCTTTTCCAAAATAAAAAAGTATTTTTAAGTATTTAAATAGTTTTTTATTTTCCTTCATAAAAAATTAAACTACGCTAGTTTTCAATAAAATAATTAGATTCCTCAAATTTTATCTCTGGTTAAATCATTTTATAGGACTGATTCTTGAAATTAAATTATAAAGAGGTATGTCTCCTTAACTCAGGTTTATATAAAAGAACGAATTGTGAAGAGACCCCAGAACATGCACTATCCCTAACAAAGGGAAGAAATTTAGACTATGTCTATATTTAAGTAATATATATTTGGAATATGGTTGAAATAAATGATATATGAATAAAAAAATGGGTGAAAAAATTATTCTATTAACATAAAAATAAAAGAGGGTTCTTTATGTTTCTTTTTTATGTTTTAAAATTACTTTCTTTAGAAATACCACATTGTAGAAGTGGATAATAATTTTTTTTAAATCGGAATGGGAAATATGACGATATCATGAGATAAAATGTAAGTGGCATTCCAAATACAAATTATAACATCAGAAAGAAGGTAAAACATGTACATGGAAGAAAAATCATCCTTGAAGAGATTGATAATAAATCATTACAATGTAATACATTTATAGAGAATAAATTCATTGAGGTTGACAATTTGAATCAAAAATGTAATTACAACAAATGGAGTGATAAATTTAAATATAAAATATAAGTTTTGAATAAAGAAATTAGGGAATAGGGTGTTTAATATGAAAAATTATATCTCAAATAAAGGGGTTTTGGGTTTGAAAATAATTAAGATAGGATTATAATATTTCAAATTGAAAATACGTGGATGTTAATCCCTGATAAGGATTAAAAACCCCAATATATTCTTTTAAAATAAATAATAAAAATAAATTCATCTAGATTACATACACCAAATATAAAAAAGTTGTGGTTTTTAATCCAAAATCAATTAAATAGAAATGATAAAAAACCCTTCCTTTAGATCAGGATTTTATATATATGTTGATTAATGTCATCAAGAGATTGAAATATCTTTTGAAATTAATATTGTAAATTAAGGGATTGAGATTTATTATAAAGAAAATATTCCTATGTATTTGAAATATAATTCTAGTGGATGTAAATCCTATTTAGTTTCTTGAGGAAAAATATAGAGTGGACATGAAGGGGTGGTGAGAGGCTACTTTTATAATTGGAGTAAAATGACATTTTTTTAAATTCCCACAACACCTCAAATGGTTCAATGATAATATTTTAAAATAAATGACTCTAAAAGGGAAAAATATATTATTGTATAGGGTTTTCGGTAAATCTAAACTCAAACATTATTTTTCAAACATTTTTTAAACTAGTTTTTAGTTATATAACAAAAAAAATGCAGTTTACAATTTTGGTTGGTAACTTGATAAATAGTATTTAACAATGCAATTTCAATTTTAAAAAAATATAATGTAATCATTCTTATGAAATTTTTGTTTTCATAACCTAAATTATTCATTTATTTAATACAAACAAATTTCATAATAATTGACTTATATATCATGATTTTAATAATATATTATATTGAAAAAAAATATTTTTTGTAGAAAAATGATATTCTATTCCTTAAGTGTTTATATTTTTCTATAAAATTAATAACCAATTAAACAAGTGATAATATATTTTTATGTATTATTAAAAATAATATTTGATTCATTATATATAACGTTTAAATTTATTATCGTAGTTAAATATTACACAATATTAATAAAACAATTCCATGAAAATAGTGTTTTCTTAGAAAACGACTACCTGAATAAATCAAGTGTGTGTGAATGATTTCTTAATAGATTCTTTAAATCATGTACCACCCACTCATAAGTATGCATATACAATTTTCATTATTACGAATGTGACACCCTGAGATTTTATGAGATAGATTATTTTTAATTTATTTGATGTCTTTTGTTTTATGATACAACAATATTTTCATCAGATATACAAAATATTGTATTATCTTGCAGTATACAAAACATTATTCTTGGATTGTGTTACACGGTAGAGTGAACTTCCTCAATTGTTTTTGTTGTATGAAATACCATATTTCAATAAACGATATATTATTAAAATATTCTTTTTTAATGGGATATAAACTAGAATTTATGAAAATTATTTACAAACTTTTGAATTTTATGTAAAATTATCATTCGTATTATGTATTTTATAGACATTATATAAGAGAAAATATAAATTTTCAGATAAAAGATTTATTTTTCGAAAAATACAGTTTTTCCACTTTTTGGTGGTGTACTCATTTTAAATTTAGTTTTTAACACTCTTATTTATTCTATTTGACAAAATAATCATACTCTTTAGAAAGAGAATATAAACATTCACTTAAAAATGTATTTTTTGTATTTTATGATAAATTTTTTATTTTAATGATTATTGAAAAATACAACATTATTATTCCAAACAACCTTTTCATCAAATTTGTATATATAGTAATATTATCTTTTTAAAATATTTTAAAGTGAAATTGTATTATGTTATTATAATTTAATCCTTTTTTATCAATAGATATAATTTCACAATTAAATTGTACATAAACACCTGACAATCATTTCATAAGTTTTTACTTCATAAAAACCTGCTTTTTTGTTTTAACAATAGGAATTAATTTTAAATTAATTTCTAACAATTATGTTTTTTGAATTATAAAAGATGTATTCTATATGCAGAATCAGTGGGTCCATATTATGTTAATAGGTTACTTTTATTTTTGAGAATTATGAATAGTAACTTTAGTGATTATTTTTATGGCCATACTTAAATGTAAATCTTCTAATTAAAGGAAAAAATAATATTATAAAATAAAATTTAGACATGTCAAGATATAATTGGATGAATAAATATGACCCTTTCCATCAATGGTTCTTTATGAACTCACATAATGACCAATTTCCCATTAATATGGCATGAATATTATAAAAATTAATGAATGTTACTAAATGTCACAATCTCATTTTATATAAGTATATTTATATTAATTTATGGATTACCATAGAATGAAATAAACTATATGTATTATTTGGAAATATAATAAAATTTCATGAATCAAATAAATTTATTTACATTTTTTACAAATTAAATAGTTATCGTTAGTGATGACTCAATAGTGATGCATAAGTTATTTTATTCATAGAAATATCAAATAAATGATTATTAAAATATTGAAATAAATATAAATTTAGCCAATTAAGGGAACCCTCTAATTTTACGGATGAATTATACATTTTATTTATGGTTTAAAGGAGTTTTTGGGAAAATATCACTATGTTATGATATTTCTAAAAAGTCATCTATTGAATATTGTAAAAACTGACAATATTGAAATTTTTAATAAATATTAATTTATTAAAATATATAAAATTCATAAAAATATTAACCTCATAAAAATAATTTGGATGGAGTTAAATACATCACAAATGGTCAATTTATGGCTCCTTCTCCCATTTAGTGTGATTATATTAACCCATTGTGAATAAAAAGACATGGTACCCTAGTAAGAGTTAAAGGCATTACTTTAGTGTAAATCAAAATTATAAGGATTATAATAATTTTATTAAAGTTCTAAAAAACATTGGAACAATAATATTCAATACTTACCGCAATATAATAAATTTGGAGTTCTCTAATGGACAATTATACATGAAAATAAATTTTATATTATTTAAATGAATGATAGTTACAAAATATCAATATCTTGTATTTTAATATTATTTCTGTGTCCACATTAGGCCAAGATCAAGCTATGAACGAATATAAATACCCATTTTCATAAAAATTAAACCATTTTCATTATATAAAATTATTTTTTGTTTTTATAATTAATATAATTACCTTAAAATTCTCCTCAATTTTAAAATAATATTTATTCAATTAATATAAAAATAGTATAAATGATTTTATTAATGATAATTTTGTTATATTATGGATTAGTTAATGTGTATAACAAATTAAAAATCACTATAAGATATATTATATATTTTAAAAATATTTATATTTGAATTACCAATTTTTCTTAAGGTATTTTTAGTCAAATTAAATGAATAATTATAAGTTTGGAAACAATAATATCCTATTAAATTAATTTATTATTAAAATATTTAAAATAATGTTAAATAAAAACAATGGGATAAGATATGGTCAAAAATGTATTAATATTTCATTTATGTGTCATTTATAATTATTTAGATATGGAATAGTCTTATTATATTTTAATATTTTTTTGAGTTTCCTAAAGTGCCCCTCTCCTCACTTATAAAAAAAATCATCTTCTCCCACATTTCCTCAGACATCCCTGAGATTTCTAGATAAACCAACCCTTGACCAATTCACCTCTATACATTCTTACTTATATTATAGGGTTCATGGTTTTCTAATAAATTCATCCCTAGTGTCCCTAAGAAGAGATCCAAAGGAAGTCCAACAAAGAAGAGCTAATTGCTTTACCAATTCAATTTAATTTATTTTCTTCCTCTACATCCTCTATCAATGTTGATTCCATACTAAATTTATAAATCCAAAATATTTTAAAGGTTGAGATTTTATTATAAGTAGGGTACAACCTTATTCCACATTTTATCCTTCCTACCAATAAAAATATTACAATATGTGCGTACGTACGACTTACCGTCTCCAAGACATTGTGTAAATTCTTATTAAAAAAAATACTTTATAAATATGGGTATAATTATGTGTATAATGTATTTAAACAATTAATATTACATTATAATTATTATTTATAGTTATTATAACATCCAATTACAAACTATTTAAAAATACATAGAATGATATTGTTGCTCGTGCGTACGTACGGCCTACCAACTCCACGACGCGGTGATAATCGTTCTCCATGATAATAAATAAATAATGACTATAAAATTTATATGATGTGAGAAAATAATAATTATGTACATTGTTTCATTGATAAAATACATCCAATAAATAAAAAACTTGACTACCATGGAAAAACTGGAATGGGAAAATGAAAAACGTAACAAAAGAAATAAATGTAATATTGAAATTCCATTAACAAAATGATATAATAGGATTATAGATGATATAATAAATAAACATATGATCCTGGAATTATTTAATAACATTATTTATCCATTATGTTTTTATACAACACCTTCACACCAGTACAAAACACCACCCACACACAATATCTTGACAAACAATGCTATATAAATTTACGTAACACCATGAATACAAAAAAACACACTACTATATACATTTAAAACAATGTCTTACATGGTTAAAATTAAAATTATCCAAAAAAAGTTATAAACATTAATGTTTCATACTTTGATATCTATGATCCTCTCTTAAATGTTTTCATCCATGGTATTTGTTGCCGAACAAAGCATCTGAACTCAACGAACAAAATTCACCTATATAAGAAAAAAATATTATGTTAGTTATACAATAATTAAATAAATTAAAACATTAATATCAACGAATACATTAATATGGAAATGTGAAACTATAATATAGAAATAATAAACTCAAATGTTTTCATTCTGATGACAATGAAAGGGAATAATGTAAAATCAATAAATTTTTGGATGATTTATCTCATTTAATAAATACTGATTCTTTAACAAATGAAAAGATTTACCAGTTACATAGTGCATCTGATTGAGGTGTGGTCAATTCATAAACATCACAAATTAATCAGTGTTTATTAAAAAGAATGAGTTTGCTCGGTTTTCCGTATGTCACTTGTGTTTTTTTCTAAAGTTAATGTCAATTTGAAAAACTGATATCAGACACTTTTAGCCATACCGGTGACACCGTGTGTCAGATTGAGGTGCGGTCAATTAATACACTTAAAAAATGTCTAATGGATAGTTTTCCTAACGTATAAAAACAATCTAAATGTGTTTTCTTGGTATTATTTATCTTAGTAGTATTGTTTTCTAAAGTCAATGTCAATTTGAAAAAGAAATCAGACGCTTTTAGCCATACCGGTCACACAGGGCATCTGATTTAGGTGTGGTCAATTCGTACACATCACAAATGACTCATGCATCATTTAATTAAGGAATCAACACAATCCAACCCAGTTTTCTTGGTATTCTGTATGTCAGTAGACTTGTTTTCTAAAGATTATGTCAATTTCAAACTGATATCAGACACTTTTAGCCAAACTGGTCACACCGTGTGTCAGATTGAGGTGTGGTCTATTCATAAAGCACAACAATGACTCATGGATTGTTTTCCTAAAGTATAAAAACAATCCGAATGCATTTTCTCAGTTTTCTGTATGTCAGTGATGTTGTTTTCTAATGTTTATGTCAATTTGAAACTGATATTAGACCCTTTTAGCCATACCTGTTACATTATGCGTCGGATTGAGGTGCAGTTGATTTGTACATGTCAAACAATGACTCATGGATCGTTTTCCTAAAGTATCAAAACAATCATAGAATGTTTTCTCTATTTTCTATATGTCACTTGTATTGTTTTCTAAAGTTAATTTCAAGTTCAAACTGTTATCAGACACTGTTAGCCATACCAGTCACACCATGCCTCAGATTGAGGTGCGGTCGATTCGTACACCTGAAAAATGACTCTTGAATCGTTTGAAAAAGTATAAAAACAATCCGAATGAATTTTCCCATTTTTTCATATGTCACTTGTGTTGTTTTCTAATGTTAAGGTCAATTTCAAACTGATATTAGACACTTTTATCCATACTGTTCACACCGTGCGTCGAATTGCGGTTTGGTCGATTCGTAAACCTCATAAACGACTCATGGATTGTTTTCCTAAAGTATCAAAACAATCAAAATGTGTTTTCTAGGTATTAAAAATGCCACTTTTGTTGATTTCTGAAGTTAATGTCAATTTCAAATAGTTATCAGACCCTTTTAGCCATAATGTATACACCGTGAGTCGGATTGAGGTGCGGTCGATTTTTACACCACACAAATGACTCATGGATCGTTTTTCTAAAGTATCAAAAAAATAAAAATGCATTTTCTCAGTATTCCGTACGTCATTAGTGCTTTATTATAATGTTTATGTCAATTTAAAACTGATATCAGACACTTTTAGCCATACTGGTCACACTGGGGATTGGATTAAGGTGTGGATGATCCGTAAACATCACAAATGACTCATGGATTGTTTTCCTAATGTACCAAATCAATCCAAATGCACTTTCTCAGTATTCCGTATGTCAGTAGTGTTGTTTCCTAAAGATAATGTCAATTACAAACTACTATCGGACACTTTTATCCATAGAGCTCACACCGTGTGTCGGATTGAGGTGTGGTGGATTTGTACACATCACAAATGACTCATGGATTGTTGTCTTAAAGTATCAAAACTATACGAATGCATCTTCTCAGTATTCCGTATGTCAGTAGTGTTGATTTCTAAAGTTCATGTCAATTTGAAACTAATATCAGACACTTTTAGCCTTATGAGTCACACCGTGCGTTGTATTGAGGTGTGGTTGATTTTTACAACTCAAAAATGACTCATGGATCATATTCCTAAAGTATCAAGACAATCTGAACACATTTTCTCAGTTTACCATATGTCACTTATATTTTTTTTCTAAAGTTAATGTCAATTACAAACTGATATCATAAACTTTTAGCCATACAGCTCACAACGAGCATTGGATTGAGGTGTGTTCGATTCATACACATCACAAAAGACTCATAAATACTTGTTCTAATATATCAAAACAAGCGGAATATGTTTTCTCGGTATTCCATATGTCACTTTTGTTGTTTTCTAAAGTTAAAGTCAATTTCAAACTGATATCATACACTTTTAGCCATACCGGTCACACTGTGCATTCGATTGAGGTGTGGTTTATTCGTACACCTGAAAAATGACTCATGGATCGTTGTCCAAAAGTATCAAAACAATCCGAATGCATTTTCATAGTTTTCTGTATGTCACATTTGTTGTTTTCTAATGTTAATGTCAATTTCAAACTGATATCAGACAATTTTAGCCATACTAGTGACACCATGCATCGGATTGAGGTGTTGTCAATTCCTACACATAAAAAATTACCCATGGATGTTTGTTTCATGAATGAGTATATGAGTTCCAGTGAAATGGACAGATATCAAGAGCAACATAGGTAAATAAATAGGGTGTTTTTGATCCACCAAGAGAGAGAGTGATGGTTTTATTGAATGTTTGTGAATTTGTGATCATCTAGAGAGTATGTCTCCATGGAGGTGAGATTTCTAGTTGTTTTTATGAGAGGATCGGGTTTGGTATGAGATTTATATATCCTATTTCTTTTTTCTAATGCTATTTGAGTAGGTATTAGAGTCTTAGGCCTATAGAAGATGGATAATATTCTTTTATATATCACGTATGATGGGGAACACCCTCTTAAGGATATATAAGAGTCATGGTATGTGTGATGAGTAGGATATTCCATATTGAAATTGGTGAAGTGTGATATATAGGATATAAAACATAATAAAGGGTGATCATATATTCTTAATAAGTTTAAACAAGGGAGATATCAATGATCATATATTGATAAAATCAGTAGGAATTATCCTTCATCATATTTATGTACAATCTTCCATCAGGTATGTTTCCCATTGGTTTCTAAACAAATCTATATCATCTTCTGAGTATGATTTTTTGTGACAGTCATTGTAGTACTGAAAAAATATAAATACACAATGGATTAATAAATACTTTAAATGAACTCGTATTTATTTTCGAAAATACCTCGTCAGGGATGAAAGTTTTTTATGAAATACGATCTCTTTCATAAATTTACAAACATAATAACCACAGTCGTTTAGTTTTGATTATTTTGGACACTATAAAAACATCGACAACAATAAGTAATTTGTTTTGATATGTGTATAGATAGTGAAATGTTATTATATATACCTGGAATCTTTTCCAGTTTTAGATCTTGTAGGCTTTCTCATCCTTATGCCATGGATTCATTCCATGCATTAGACGACATTGATGCACTTCCCTATCCTAACAGTATCCTCATTTAAAGATAACATAAATTATATAATCAGATGTTTAGTTTAAAAATGTTGGATCTGGTTTATTACAAATTAACAAATGCCATCATGTGTGGTCGGTTTGTTGGATATCCATGTGTTGAATCCAGAAAATAAATCTTTGGAGTATCCAAATTTACTGCAATCAGCATCCAATGCTCCCTAAAAATACAAAAAGGAATAAGTAAAGAAAGAAATGAAAATATAGTTGATATCATTAAATTTTATAGTTTTACCCCTGCATCGTTGGTATTAAAAAGTTTCTGTCATACGTAATTTTGTTTTCAAACGATTTGAGTAGGGATGAAATTATTGAAGCCTCTTTATCAGAATATATTTCTTCTTTTGAAGAGGTGGTGTGAGGACTAAAGAGTCCAAATTTTTATTCATGGGGAAATCCCTTCAATTGTTTTTCATATATACTCCTACAAATAATATAAAATGTATTTAGTCATAATTATCAGAGTATATCAGGTTTTGTACATCAAATAGTGAAAACATACCTCATGTATACATTTACAACTGAGGCGCCTAGCCATTCATACTTGAGTATTTCATTTACATTTTCGGCACTAATGAAATCTGAGGTTTCCTCTTCATACGGATTTTTTCAAAATCAATTGTGTGAGCATTTTTTCCTGTCAACTATGTATCCACATGATCCTACAACGATATTAACTGTGGATATAGAACGGGCTGGGTGAAGGTGCTCTCAATAGACCGTTTCAATTGGTTGGTTGATCCTTGAGATAATTTTGAGATGATATTTCATTTCACCCCCTTCTCTTTGCGTTTTCTAATAAAAATCATCAGTTCAGACCTTTATTCATATAATGTTAAAGTTCTAGCTTGAAAAATAACTTGGAAATGGATACCTCCTTGTCGACATGTTTTTTTACAAGAACTGATGACCATGTGATGAATGTTCCAACAGCTTGTTCAACCGTATGAATGTCGTCCTCATCATTTGGAAGAGGTAGCTTGGCACTCAGCTCACTTTCTACGTTAATTGACACTCTTAAATGATCTGTTGGAATCTGTCTGTTGTGTAGCATGTCATTCTGTGTATTGAACACCATAGCCCACACTACAAGGTGGTAGGAGGGAGTTGATAGATATAAATCATAGTCATTTTCACCCTGTATAATATTAGTACAGGAAAGAAATCAGTTTCTATGTGAATCACATTTCACAAAAAAAATTATTAAAACATTTATTACCTAATCTAACTCATGTTTTTTAGGGGAATGTCTTGCCTCAAAGCTAGTGGGTGGTAGGGCGGAATCATTACACACTGGTTGTTGTTGAGTTGTTTTTTCTCATTGCCTCTCCCCCATCAATGTTGCTATCATCTCTCTCTAGTATATTAATTCTTCTAGAAAAATTGCTAATTTTTGTTGCATCTTTTCCATTTTTTTATTTCTATCATCCGCTTGTTTTTTTTATTTGAAAATATGTTCGGGGTGTCACCCCAAAACCCTCACCTCTGACGCGGCCATATTAGTCTGGCCGCTTCAAGGGTGTTGAATGTATGTCAGCATCTGGTTCGGGTGTTGTTGATTCATGTGACTATATCACATAGAAAATATAGAAAAATAAGTAGTCATTGTAATGTAATATCAATTTAAAACAAATCTAATTTATATTATGTCATACTTACACATGTTTCAAACACTTTTTGTGTGTTTTCATCTATCAGTATCCCCACTTTATTTACATTATCCTCCTTCCATAGCACATGGAGTTGGATGGATTTGGTTTTCAATTTTGATTCATCAATCTGAATATAAACCTAGAAACATGGTTATGTTGTTGTTTTATGTCACATATATGTAGTACGGTAGATTTAAAAGACGTACCAATTTTTTCTCATGTGAAGCGTACCCCATCCTTGCATTACGGTAAGGGTACGCTGGTTCTGGGGAACATTTTTTATTTTCAGCACTATGTTTTTGTTTCATAAATAATAAACTATCAATCAAAGTGATGAGTACAAGAAACATCAAACAACGTATTTCCCCAAAAAAATGTACCTGAAAAGTCTACTCCCCACGACGGTTAATAAACGCATCCCACGCTTCTTGGGATACCAAGTGTGCATAAATATGAGGTTGGTGCGGCTTGATATTCCTTTCAGCATCTTTAAGACTATATTTCATTAAAATTTTGTGGAAACCACTATGAATCCTTCCTGCAAATCTTAATACATATTCCATGTGGAATACATGGTTTCTAGTCCATACATGACCACTAAGGGTGTATAGTCTATACACATCCTGTTTCAACGGTATCTATACATGGTGTGAGTGAAGTAAGACACATATCATATGGTTCTACAATTATTTCATGGCATGTAGATGGTTTCATGATGAATTATATGTCTTAGAGATACATTTTGTGTGACCTACATTAACATGACATGTATCATTTAAAATAAAACTTATTCCATGTTTGAGTTAGAAGATGAGTCATGTGGTGTAAAGTTTTGTGATAAATATTGTTTGTAATTAAAATCTATATTAAATCCTTGTATGGTGAAGCATGTTCCATTTAACTAGACTACATACCATATATTTTAAAAATATATAGAATCTGAAAAACATCATCTTCACACAATAAAGTGTCGCATAGAATCCCATAGAAGTGGTTTTTTAGGATTCAGTGCAATTTCACTAGTAACAAAGTTGTGGTGCCATTGAAATGGGTAAACTTTGGATTGATATTCAATGGTGGAAGAAAAACAATATGGAAAAAATTCCATATCAATCATGACAAAAACCGAAAAACCATACAAAAACACAATCTTGCTCACAATCACAACCACATACAAACCAAACAATCACAATTATAGATTTTAAAAAGCATTCGTTATTCAATTTTGTTTGTAAATTCAGGGGTTATCATAAAAGTTTTATCATCCTGGGGTGTTCATTCATAAGTCATGTATAGTAAATTACCAATTTTTATATTAAAATGTTCAAAAAGAACCAACCGACATGCAATTCATTTAGTACGCAAACAAGGACAAAAAATGGCCATGATTTTAAGCGGGGCATTTAGCCCATACATTTCACATTATAACCATCAATATCAAATATTAATAACATGTGAAAAAGAGGAAACCAATGATTAACATGAAAAAACTCACCGCGAAGGTTTCTCTAAGCACATGGTAGAGGTGCGCTCGTGGTAGAGGAGAGGCGCACAATAGAGGAGATTCCCAACTGAAAAGAAAACATAAAATAAGGGAACTCATGAGAATAAAATAATCTAAAACCTAGTAAACCATTTACCACATCACAAAAACCCAAATTACCCACTAAAATAAAAATCAACCCACACCATATTTTAACACACCTTAAGATAACAAGAAATTATAGAACCCACCTTCGATAGAAAGAGTTCAACAGACTTTTTAAAATATAAAATATGAAAATAAAATGGTTAAGCCCGGACCAAAAGGTCCTACTTACTAGGTTTAATCCCCATGTTTATTATAGATAGCATATCCCAAATTAGTAAGTCTTGACCAATCCACTATTATCACGCCTTTCATGACACATACATCCTAATCACATGACATTAAACTTCATGGTAAAATCTTTTCAACACAACACGAGGTATCTAGTGAGTAAGATCGCATCCCTCTTCAAACACAATGATCCTACCCAAAAATATTGAAAAAAATTAGGGGGAACACACATATTTCCAATGGGACACCCCTAGTACTCTTTTCCAATCTTAACATCACACCATGCCAAAACTCACCACATGATCACCAGTTACCCAACATTATTCCATAACCAAGGAATTATACCCATGATTAATTACCCTAAAACCATCCATCTAGGTTCAACAGCGATGGTCACAACAAAACCATTCTATAAATCAATAGGGTTAGGAATCTAAATGATCATGTCCCTCATCCTAGTCAAAACACCAAAACTCAAGAATAGAGAGTGCTTTTCTTATACAAATCCATTGCATGGCCATTCCTTCGCTATCAACTTGATAACAGATAATATGAATAAATCCCTCATTTAAAAGAATCTACCATGGATTTATGTATCTAAGGAATTCATAACACTAAGATAACCCCACTCAATAGTCTCCCCCAACCACCAAAACACACTAACTTGCTACCATCCTGAGTCACATGCTAATAACCACTAGGATCTCACGCAAACCCCTTACATAAATTCTTACAAAATATTTACCCCATTGGTGCCACTCTTATCCCCACCTCAAAACATGCATCATCTAGTGAACCAAAACAACCACTTACTATAGGTTATCACACAACCTCTATGTAAAACAACCTACAATACAAGGGTCTCACCAACTGGGATCTCACTCATGCCTCAACTACCCATACATAGGTTTAACTCACTTATAAAAAAACAATAATTTGTTCAAATCATTCAATGATCATCATTTCTCATTTATATTAACCCAAGAGAAGGAAAAATACTTCTAGACTGAACAATGGTGATAGAGGCAGCGGCTGTTGCGGCGGCAGAGGTAGCGGTAGTCGCGGTAGAGGAGCAAAATCCAACGGTGCGGAGGTAGTGGCGGAGGAGAAAAACCAAACGGAAGCAGCTGAGGAGGAGGAGAAAGATGACGAGGAGGATGAGGAAGAGGTGGAAGATGAGGATGCGGAAGAGGAGGAGAAAGAGGAGGAGAATGAGGAGAAGAAGTTGTGGTGGAAGAGGGTCCTGGTTCAGCTTCTGCGAAAGCTTTACCACTTGCGAGAGAGGAGGGGCTTTTTGGGTTATTAAAAATAAACTGGTGCAACTTTTATCATCTCTTGCTGAAAGCACTGATAATGGTATGTTTTATAAACGCTCAAATAAAAGCACTGATAAACCATAAATTTATCAGCGCTTTTTCATCGCTGATAAAGAGATACCTTTATCAGAGCACTGATAAATGTAGCTCTTTATCAGTGCTGAATAAGGGCTGATAAATTTATGCTTTATCATCACTTTTATTTTAGCACTGATAAATATTATAATTTTATATAAATTATGAATAAAAACCTTTATCAGTTCTAAAATAAGCGTTGATAAATGTAAACTTTTATCAGCACTAAAAAAGGCACTGATAAAGGGTAAATTTTTATCACCACGTATTTTACTGCCGATATAGGTTATATTTATCAGCACTTCTAACTAGTGCTGATAAAGGCATACCCCATTATCAGTGATTTCTGTTTAGCGTTGATAAAGGGTTTCTCTTCCATTGCCCAGTTTTGTGGTAGTGATACGTATGTATGTACTAGGGATATATTTATCACCCATGTCTATGTTTTCTATAAAGTATTCATAAAATTATAAAAATTATTATTTGTATTTTTAAATTCAATTTACCCATTTTTTACTTTTTCAACATTTTATTGAAGGATCCTTTTTTTGGTTTACATTATGATGTATTTTTTTAATTTTCATGTAAAAATATGTGGATAATATTTGATTATTATAAAACATGAATTTATTTTTACATATTTAAAATGCCTTATTTCCCTGATGTTTCCACTATAATACATCATGTTTATTTTCTAATAAATTCTTTTTATTTTAAAAAGTGTGGGATTTTGAGAAAACAAAAAAATTTTGAAATAGAAATGATATTTTACCCCAGAATTAAGCATAAGTGTTTTATCAAAATTATTTTCCGCAAATGATTACTTTAGGTGATGTTTCTGTCCATATTTAAAATTTAATTTAATTTTGTTTATGATGGAATTATTTTTCGGAAGTTCATTTATTTTAAATAGATTATTATGGAAATATGTTTAAGAAACCCATTTTATTTCATGGGTTTTGCTACGATAAGTGATTTATGTTTTTGTGTCACATGTATGTATGATTTCATTATGAGATGGGTGGGACCTATATCTCCCTCCATTTAATTGGGTAAATATTCATATTTTATAAGATATAATTGATAGGAATTTAATGTTAATCAGGTTCAATAATACCTGGATTTAACAGCTTGTAAACCTAGTATAATAATGGATGTTGTCAACTATGATGGTACTGGAAACAATGACTTGGATATTATAGAAATAATATTATATGATTAATTGTTTTCCACAATTCTATGTTTTATTGCAATTCTTTTTCAACATGGTTAATGTTATATTATGATCTATGCCTTATGAACTATATTTATTTATTTAATGACTCCTGATTTATATAATTAAACATTTAGTTCATGTATTTAAATTATTATGTTTAATTTTTTTTTATGTTCTCTATGTTTACCCATACTAACAATTGAGGTCAGCCCTTTTATTTGTTTTCTGCATGATAAAAATGAAGGGTTTTTAGTAGGAAAAAATGGAAGATATTTATGGGATATGTTGAAGATATTTCACCAAGTTAGAAGATAATCTTCCAAGTCTCTAAATTCACTAAACTAATATAGTCTTCAGTGTCACCTTGTGTCATGTATTATGTATTCTTCAAATGAGATGTAATTTCCATGTACGTAATGCTTGGGTTGTTAATGTTGGTATCAGAGAAAAGGATTATACTACCTTTTGAAACTATAATTTTAAATGTTTAGTGAGATCCCTATAGGTATTTCTATGTTATATCTGTGGATGTACCTAAGGGTAAGTATAACTATAGTTTATTGTCTCATAATTATTGTAACTATCGTGAATAACCAAGGATTAAAACTATGATGTTAGAGAATGAAAGTGCTCCTCCTTTATTAAATTGTTTTCCTGGTATGATTTTTTCTCCCATTCTAATATTTTGGGGTTTTAAATGTTTGATGTAACCCAAAGGAACTGTGTTAATTATCAATGCACTAAAAAATAAAATTATTGTCCTCTTGAATAATAATATGTTATAAGAGATGTAATGAAATATCATATTTCTATTATTACACAAGCTATGAATCATTTTGTACATCCAAATGGGCAGGGAAGGGAACAATATTCTATTGAGTCCTTCATAAGAAAACGTCCACCTTCATTCAGTGGGTCTTACGATCCACTTCTTTCTATAAAATTGATCAGTACCATTTAAATGATATTTTCCATACTTCACTCTTCAGAACCTAAAAAAGTCATATTGTTGTTTATCATTAATAAGGTAAAGCAGACCTGTGGTGAACTGTAATTAAGAATACAAGTAAACAAGATGAAATTATATACATGGAATGGTACAAGTTCAAGAACTTGTTTTTTAATAATTAATTCCCTTATATTCATGTAACAATGATAAATAAGGAGTTCATTGACCTTTAGGGAAATGATGATGAATCTGTTGTTACATACGAGATAGATTTTACAACACTTGAAATGTACGATTCTTGCTTCATCTTCCAACCTGAATGTAAAGTTGATCTATTATTTAGGGGATAAAAATGAAGACATCGTAGGTAATTTCTTTTAATATACTTCAATAGCTACAAATAGACTGAGCGTTGTGATAGTAAGGTAGAAATGGAAGTTGGTGTTACATATCTATCTCATAGTTTTGATAAGAAATTAAAGATGGAATCTATTGGAAAATATTAAAAAAATGATGAAAACAAGATATAGGTTTTATTATTCTTAATGTTTGGAAGGAATCATGAGGGAGATTATCCTAAAGGGACTAGAAAATGTTTTATAATTGTAAAATAATATCATCAGGATGTAGAAAACTGATGTAATTGGAAAAAGGTTTCTAATGATGTGAATTTAGAAAAGACTAAATCGAATGTACCACACACACTTCAATTCTACAAGTGAAAAGAAATGGGGCATTATGCTAACCAATACCCTAATCCATGGGTTAATGATGACTGACACCATCAAACTCTTAGGGACAAAAAAATTAAAAATTACATGTGATCAGAATTTGTGATGTGGAGTTTGACAACGAAGTGGTGGAATGATTATGTCTTTATGTAATGGGATTCCAAAATAGTTTTTAAGGATCTATTTTATAGTATTATTGAATATTGGAATATCTATGTATCATTCCATTATGATTTTACATAACTATAAGGTACCGGTAACCATGAAAAGTTGTTAAAATATTTTTGGAAATTAGACGATATGTGCATAATGAACGGATAAGAAGAAGGTGTTATGATTGATAGTGATATCATTGTTTGAGTATATAGAATTTTCATTATTTTTGGTGTGTGGAAATTCTTAATTTTTATAGAATGAATTTTTTCTATAAGATTATATGGTAATTCATGTTATGATCATGTTTCAAGAGACTAGATAAATATGTTATTCACATATTTGGAATGTGACAAGAAAGACCTTCCAAATGAGATATGGGAAACAAATGATAAGTCCATTTAGTTCACATATTTTTAAATTCATATATTTTCAGTTTTTGGAATGATTTTAATGTTATCCATTGAGGGATTTTATAAGTTAAATTCTATTAAATTCTGTTTTTAGTAATTTATTATCTCACTATAGGTGGACTTATGAATATTTGATAACAAGTTCTGTGATTTTGTTGAGATAGATAGAATAACCTATCATTCTATTTCGTGACCTATAAAACACATCATGAATGAAAAATTCAAAATCATTTCATTAAATAATGGATTAAGTAGAAATTTTTCTGGAATGATCAAGGAGGATATTTTTCTACAATCATGTATATATTTGTTATAATGAAAAAATTCATCAATATTTGGAAAATGATCTTGAAATGAAAAATGATATCCTAGTACCTAATAATTCAATGAATATGATGGTCCCATTAATCATAACAGATTTATGGATTTCTGGTTGTCAAATTTCTCGAAACCTTATTCTCTATCACTATCCATCAGCACATTATAGTTTTATTTCTCGTGCATATATATGTTTTCACATCTCACCTATGTTCTCTTATGTGGAATCAAAGTGATGGGTTAATTCATTTAATAGTTATCTCTCGGAGATTCCTGTTTAAAATTAATTTTATGTATTTCTTTTTGCAATGTGGGTTTACATGAAATAATAATTCATGTAGTAAACCATTTATAACCCCCTTGAATTTCATGGGAGAAATTAATTTTATGGGGGGTAGAATGTGACACCTTGTGATTTTATGAGATATATTATTATTAATTTCTTTGATGTCCTGTGTTGTATGCTACACCAAAATTATCATTCTCAATAAAAAACATTGTATTAGCTTACAGTATACACACCACTATTCTTGGCTTGTGTTACACGCAAGAGCAACCTTCCTCAATATGTTTCATTGTATGCAATACCAATTTTCCCAAAACAATGAAATATTATTAAAATATATTTATTTAATTGGATATATAATAATCATTATTAATATTATTAACTACATTTTTAATTTTATAAAAAATTACAATTCATATTATGTATTTTCTAGAATGATATAAGAACAAAATCAATTATTCGGGTGAAAGAAGTATTTCTCAAAAAATGTTGTTTTTTCTCATTTTGATACAGAATCCATTTTAAATTTATTTTTTTACACTATTATATATAATATTTAAAAAATTAAAATTATTATTTCGAAGAAGAAAATAAAAAATTAATTTTGTTGATTTTTTATTGTATATTTCAGATTAATTACATATTTTAATGAATATTGAAAAATACTTCATTTTTATTCAAAACTCACTTTTCCTTTAATTTATTTATATAGATAGATAATATTTTTAATTGGTTTAAAGTATAGTTAAATTAAGATTTTATCATTTAATTCAATTTTGGTCAAAATAAGTAACTTAACATTTAAATTGGATAAAAACACAGGATAATATTTTGATAAGATTTTAATATTTAAAAACCTTATTTGGGTTTTAAGAAGGGTAATTAATTTTAAATTAAATTTTCACAATTCTATCTTTTGAATCATTAAAAATGGATTCCATATTTTTAATTAGTCTTTCTAAATTATTTTAATAGGTTACATTTATTTTTTATCATTATGAATATTAATTTTAGAAATTATTATTTTTTACCATGGTTAAAGGTAAATCGGCTAATTAAAGGTAGAAATAATATTATAAAATTGTCTTAACACCTGTAATAATACTATATGATGAAAACATTAGTCACATATCATCTATGGATTGAAATTAAATCACTTAATGGCTACTCTACCATAAATATGACATGAATAAAAAATTCAATGAATGTGATAAAATGTCACAATTTCATTCTATATAATTATATTAATATCAATGTAGGGTTTAATATGGAATAAAAATATACTATAGGTAGTCTCTAGAAATATAATATAATTACCTACATCATAAAAATTTTCTTATATTTTTTTAGAATTTAGATAGTTATCATTAATTATGACTCATTAGTTATGCAAGAATAATTTTATTAATAGAAATATCAGATAAATGATATTATAAATATTAAAATAAATATTATATCAGTTAATTAATGTCAGAAAATAATTTTATGGAAGACTTTGACATGTTTATTATGGTTAAAGTTTGTTTTTCAAACATATCTCTATGTTATGATATTACTAAGAAGTCAACTAATGAATAGTATAAAAATTGTAACGTCCCATTTCTGGAAGCCACCCAGAGGCTCCCCATAACCAGATGGTCACATGGCCTCAAGCACATTTACCCAAATTCCAAAGGCTTATGACTAGCAATGAGGTCCTTGGGGTGATAGTTGGGAAACTATTCCCTCATTGGCAGAGTACATAGCGAAATTAAACTATACACAACAGCGGAAGTAGTAAATACCCAACAACAGTAAATAGTGGAATACTTATAAAGAAACAACTCGAGCATAAATATATATAAATGAATCATGATACATATTTGTCTAGGAAAGCAGTAAAAAAATTCACAATACTGAATACAATACTAATCCAATGTTCAAAAGGAAAACAGATGAGCCACTTTTAATCATCACAAGCCTCAGCATGGTCCCATCCTCTCCAGCTCCAATGTAATCAAGATCCTGATGTTGAATGGTTATTGCCCTTGTCTATACCTATACTAATATAATCAATTTGGGCACAAAACCATGGACCAAATAGGATGTGAGAGTAAATCCCAGTAGGAAACCACCATAAGATCTGTGCCTAACAATCAGTGAATATATGGCAGGTAAAGGTACAGAAAGCAGTAAACAAGGAATCACTAAGCTGTAAACCATCAATAGTTTAAACATTCAAAACACCAAAAATCATGCAACAGAAAAATACATAAAACAACAGGTAACCCTCTAGGAAGTACCCACGACCTATCACCTCTAGTCCAACCTCTCAAGTACAAGAAACCCTCTGGTCAGCACACACTGTCTCACCCCTCTGGTTTAGCAAATGTATAGACTCTATGAGGAATAAATCAATGTCAATTCTCCCTATAGTCTCGTATCATACTACAGTTTCTCTGGGGAATCACTCAACATCAATTCCCCATGTGGCCCACATTGAGGACCAACATACACTCTAGGGGAGCACTCAATGTCAATCCCCCATGTGGTATCACATCTTATAATTATAATTTCACTCTGGAGAAGACCTTATGTACATTATCCCTATGATCTACTACACTAGGATCTCATGGTCTTATGTAAGTCAATAAATATAGAATTAATAAAGGCCAAATTAAACCTCAAGAACTACTTGGATATCATTATATGGCATAACAGTCATACCATCCTAGAGTAATAGGCATGGGAGGTAAACAGAAGCCTAATAGGAAAACAAGACCCAAATGTCAAAACAGGAAAACATGCACAGTAAATACATCAAAAGCCCAAAAAAAATAACCCTATTCACAATCAATATCTATACTAAAGAATATAATCAAATCAGGAAAAAAATAGGGTTAAAATGGTAAACACGCAATACCCCGTTCAAGGGTATTGGTAGAATTTTCACAAAATATTCAATTACATTCAACAGAAAGGCACAAACAACCTAACTCAGGGTTCATAGGATGATATAATTGAACCATGAGGCTTGATTATTTTTATAACATCATAGATCTATGAAAATTCATAAAACATTGAACCCACGATAACATGGAAAAGAAGAGAAATCATGAAAAGAGGTTCCTATAGAAGAGATAAACCACTGATGCGATTCCAACGCAATCAACTGTGTTCCATTTGGAGGACAGATGGAGGCTCAGGGGTTCATCGAAGATCAGCGGTCGTACAAGTTCTCTCAGAAGAACAATACCTAAAAGATGATGGTTTTTTTGTCATACGCGGACATGGTGCATTTAATGAAAAAAATGCACGACATGTAATTTTGGAGTAGACATCATATACATACTGTTTCCGTACTCCGCATTAGGTGTGCACCACGTCACCTCACAGTACCATGTGTGTGTCCATGACACGACCAGTACACGGCCTCCTGCGGCAATGATGTACCCGGAGTGTACTCATAATGTACATGTTGTGTACTTGAAAAATTTCTAGAAAATCAACTTTTCTCAAAAACTCTAAAAAAAGAAATAAAATACATAAAAAGAATGTCTGGGATCTTAAAAACTTCCCCCCTTAAATAAATTTATCCCTGAATTTCCCTAGCGCGGCGTAGAAGAAGAAACCCTAAACAGCTCCGGCCACTGTGCTCATACATCGACCTCCCTCTCCCAAGTATAGTCTTGCACCCGTCCGTGCTTCCATAGAACTCATACCATAGGAATTGACCGACTATAGAGAATCTTTGTACTACGATCAACAATCTGGAGAGTATGCTCCTCAAATGACGCATCCACCTCGAGTTCAACCTCCTCAGGTTGAAAAATATGAGACGGGTCATAAAAGTAACGTTGGAGCTGAGAGACATGAAAATCATCATGCATAGCTTGGTACCTCTAATGTAACTGCAACTGATAGGAAACTTCCCCTACTCACTTCAACACCTCATACGGATTGACTTACCTTGGAAAAAGATTACCCTATATCTTAATCCTCTTGTCCCCCAAACTCAGCGTGAAAAGCAAAAAAAATTGATCCCTGACCTTGAACTCTAGACGTCGTCTCCACTAATCTGCATAATACTTCTGTCGAGACTGTTCAATAGCCATCCTCTTCTGAAACAACTCTATCTACTTTGTGGTCTCTTGAATAAGATTAGGTCCCAGAAAAGCTACATCTCCTACCTCCATCCAACATAATGGTGATCTCCATGGCCTTTCATACAAAGCCTCATAAGGTGCCATATTAATAATATCTTAAAGACTATTATTGTAGGAAAACTCGACAAGAGGTATATGTTTCTCCCAAAAACATCCAAAATTTGGAATGCATGCTCGGAGTATGTCCTCAAACACCTGAATCATACGCTCGAACATGCCATCACTACTTGAAATATGATCTATACTAGCTGGTTTGGAAAAACTGTTGTTATAGTTCACTAATTTGGACCTATACAAATGGTTTGGACAAAACCGCTGGTATAGGTAAGTTATATGGACCTATACCAACGGTTTGGACAAACCGTTGGTATAGGGGGACCTATACCAATGGTTTGGCCAAACCGTTGGTATAGTTACATTATCAAGATCCTATACCAACAGTTTGGGCAAACTATTGGTATAGGTCCCCCCCCCCTATACCAACGGTTTGTCCAAAACTGTTGGTATAGTTCACAAAATAATAGATCCAATACCAATGGTTCTCAAAATAGTTGGTATAGGTACATGTATTATTAATGGAATCTTCATAAAACTAACATTAAATAAATAAAAATTTAAAATAATTATGATAATACATATATATATTTATGAAATTATGTTCACAAAGGAATGTTAGGTTAGTGGTTATGTCGTTCAGTCACAAATAGGAGGTGATGGGATCAAAACCAACAGGATGATTATTTTTTGAATTACATATACCAACAGTTTATGGAACCGTTGGAATAAATGTTTCATATTACTTATACAAACAGTTTTCAAAACTGTTGCTATATGTCTATACCAATGGTTTTCCCAAAACTGTTGGTATAGAACTATCCTCACAGCTTACTTGGAAATCATTTTCCAAAATGTTGGTATATCCTATTCCAACAGTTTGGAGGCCTATACCAATGGTTCAAAACCATTGGTATAGGGTATTTTTCAAGTAGTGCGTCTGTCTGGGGGTGTAAAGATGTACTCAAGATGTTATTGTGTTCCCAAAGCCTTCTAAAACCTTTGTTAGGCCTGAGAATTAAAACGGGCATCCTTCTCTGAAACAGTGGAGTGTGGAACTCCCTGCATACGTACAATCTCTCAAATGAACAACTGCCCTATCTCATCACCACTGAAGGTCTCCTTGATTGTAAAGAAGTGAGAAACCTTCATGAGTCTATAAATGAGAACCTAAATTGCATCAATACATTGAGGTGACCTTGGTAAACTGGTCATGATGTCCATCGTGACATCATTCCACTTCCACTCACGAATGGTTAACTACTGTAAAATCCCTAATGGTCATTAATGTCCCACCTTCACATGCTGACAAGTAGAGCACCTTCTGATAAAACCAGAAACGTCCTTATTCATACCTAGCCACTAATACTGATGGGGTATATCATGATACTTATTGGTGAATCCAGGAGGAACTGCCCAAACTGAGGAATGAAAGTCTTGTATCATCTCCTCACGTATATCCGTTGGTACCATACACATACCTATAAATGTAGGATTTAATCCTCACCTATGGTCCACCCATGAATAGGGTCCTCTCCAGACATTCTTTCCTATAGTACTAGTCCTTCAGAATTTGATATCTGCCTCATTCAAACTCGATCATGAAGGTTAGAGGGGATAGCTACAGAAGATAGAAAAGTTTTCCCATGTCCTCCATGCACATCCAAATACATGTCAGAGAACATATCCATATGTTTCCACTACCTGTTGGGCTCTCGAACTGCTTTTATCTAAGTCCGCATGCTCAACGCATCAGCCACTGCATTGCCATTCCTAGGTGTATAGGCAATCTTGAAGTTGAAGGACTGTAGGTACTCAACCCACATCCACTATCTCAAATTAAAATCATGTTGAGTGAAAATGTATTTGAGTGTTTTGTGGTCTGTGAAAACCACAAAATTCTTTGCAAGAAGATAATGTCTCCAAAACCATAAGGCATGAACAATAGCTGCTAACTCCAAATAATGCATCAGATAATTCCTCTCATGTGGCCTCAGCTGTCGAGACTAGAACGCAACGACTCCATCTCCCTGCATAACAACAGCTCTCAACCTAATACCTGACGTATCATAGTAAACATTATATATTTTTCCTGGCTCTGGTAAGACTAGTATCGGTGTTAAATTAAACCTCCCTTTCAGCTCCTGAAAGGCTAAATCACCAGATTCTGATCATAAGTACTTCACACCCTTCTTGGTTAGACCTGTTAGTGGTGCTGCTAATCATGAAAAGTCATGTATGAAGAATTTGTAGTATCCATCAAACCTCGATAAACATAATACCTCAATGACTTTCTTTGGTTGTTCCCAGGAAACCACTTATCTCACATTCTCTAGGTCTATTGATACACTTTTCTCTGATATAACATGACCCAATAAGTTAATATGATCCATCCAAAAGTGGAATTTTGAGAGCTTAGCATATATCTAATTCTCTTTCATTGTACTCAAAATGATCTCAAGATGTGTGGAATGGTCGTGTCGAGTGTGAGAGTACACCAAGATATCATCCACGAAGACCACCACGATGTAATACAAGTATGTATGGAACTCTTAGTTTTTCAGTGCCATGAAAACATCAGGTGCGTTCGCGAGATCGAACCGCATAACTGAATATTCTTATAGACCATACCTACTCTGAAAGGAATTATGATTTATAACAGATGGTCTAATGTGCAACTGATGATAACCGAATCCCTGGTCAATTTCGAGAACACCCAGTATCCTCTAAGCTGATCAAAGAGATCAACAATCCTAGAAAGGTATATTGGTTCTTGACATTCAACTGGTTTAGCTTCTGATAATCCATACAAAGACGGAGGGCACCATATGCCTTCTTCGAAAACTGGACAAGAAAACCCCAAGGAGAAGTACTGGGTAGGACGAAACCCTTTGCTTCCAACTTCTCCAACTTATTCTTGAGCTCATGAAACTCAAGTTTAGCCATCCTATAAGGATTAATGGACACTGATGCCCTTCCCGGCACAAACTTAATAGAAAATTCTACCACACTCTCTGGAGGTAGACCTGAAAAGTCCTCTGGAAAGACTTCTCTGAAATGAACCACCACTAGAAGAACGTATAACTATGATGTCCCCTGGAAATCCATATAAAGACTAGAAATATGGGCTATAACTACTCCCAACCCATGTTGCTCTGGAAATTCTCTGCTTGCCTGGACATCCCACTCGCCCTTATGAAGAAAATATCCACCCTCTGGTGATATGAAACTCACCCTTTGGTGATAACAGTCAATGACTACCTGGAAGAGAACTAGCCAGTCAATTCTGAGAATGAAATCTTTGCCCATGATCTCTAATACATAGAGATCCCAAAGGAAGTGAAACCCACCAACCTCAAGAGGGAACTCCTTGCACTGGCGTACACTAGATTTTCTTGTCCCCAACGAAGTGTCTAGTGTCCAAAAATCGATTAAAGAAAAGATATAGAGCCCAAGGCTCTATAAAATAGTGAAAAATATAATTATATTTTTAGAAAAAGTATTGAAAAGAGAAGAAGATAAAACTAAGGAAACTAGGATTGTACCTCAAAAAGTATATTGGACGAGATCCTTCTTGTGATGGGTCTACTACACTACAAATTCTGGCCTACACCGTGGCCCTGTGACCCAGCTTGACCACTCTGATCAGATCCACTTTTCTATTGCTGAAAGAAATGGGACTGACCACCACATCTATGACCTCCACCTTGGCCTGAACAGCCAGAAGAACTCTAGTTCCCTGACTAGTCAGAAATTGGTGGTGCAGCTCCTAAATGAGGAGTCATAGAAGAACCCATGTCACTAGTTGTTGGTGAGAAAACATGACAGAAATGCTGAAGGTGACCAATCTTACTACAAGATCGGCACTCAACTAGGTCTCTCTAGCACTACGACCTTGTATACCTAGTCCTACTACACTGGTAGCATACCACTTGTCTACCTTGATATTTTTCTCACTGCCTCTGGTCACCATGCGTAGACACCCTACGGTGCTTCCTGTTGTGAGCTGGCAGAGCACTAACTCTGTTTGTCGAGCCGCCCTGGATCACAACCCCGGATTCCCTCAGATTCTACTCCATGATCAGTGCCTAGTTGAGGATAGATGTGTTGGAAGTCAACCTGAAGATATTCACCTGAGAGTGGATGCCCTGTCTGAGGCCATCCTCAAACTTCTTTGACAGGAATAACCCATAACCACCTAGAAATGGATTGAAATGCTGAAGCTCGGTGAAATGAGAGGAATACTCCATAACTGATAGGGTACCCTACTCAAGGCTCAAAAACTCTTGGTCTCGGTCGGACCTCAGGGTTTCTGGATATAAGTAGTCATTAAAGACACACTAAAACGCCTCCCAAGCCATAACCTACTAATGACCTGCCTGTGAGATTACATCCCACCATCTCTTGGAGGATTCCCATAGAATATAGGTAATGATATTGACTCTCCTCTCTAGAGGCGCCTCTAGTTTTTGAATGATCTTCAGCATGACTTCTAGACATAACTCTACAGCCTGAGGTCCTCCTTCCCCTGAGAAAGTGGTAGGATTCTGATGCTGGAAGACCCGTGTCAAATTAGTCGTCGACGGGGCAGGGGGCGGTGCCCATTGAAAAGTCCGCATTATCCTCATGAAGCCTTACCTGAACTGTGAATCAGCACCGGTAATAGGTATAAGTGCTGGTGCCAAGACTGGCAGAACAGGAGGATCTTCGGGAAGTCCCATATCATCCATGTTCGATGTCTGACCACTTCCTGGATACTGACATAAAAATGGAGTGTGTCTCTGTGGAATGACTATGCAAGGTAAAATGCACACCTTATACTCAAGATTATCATGGACTGAAAACAGGAAGGACAAGAAACAAATAGAAGATGGAAATCAATAATTTTATTTAATACACGACTACACGATGTGTACTTTTCCAACACGGCGTGTTCCCTTAAGTCAGTCACATGGCCGTGTAATTCAGTTAAAAACTATTTGTGTAACACCCAAAATACACGGTGTGTTGTCAAAACACATGAGGTGTACTGGAATCCTATTCCCTACCTGAGTCCTTTTACATAGTCTAGCCACATTGATATCATAAGACAATACTACACGGAGTGTTTAGGGAAGACACAACATGTATTGGACAAGCTCCACCTAGCCCGTGTTGTTAGTGACACAGTCAGACACATGGCTCAAACTACACGGTGTGTTACTGATAGACATGGAATGTATGTGAAGGGATAACACCGACCCGTGTTTGTTCATGACATGGCTGGGTATCGGGGTCATAATACATGGTGTGTTTAGATTGAACACAGTGTGATTTAGACACGACTTGGCCAACCTATATTGTTAGTGACATGGGTGGGCATGGTGTTGACACAACAGGGCATGTAGGGAAGATACATGGTAAGTTCACTCTAGATTTTTCCCATCTCGTGTCTCTTCCCACATGGTCGATGACAACTTGGTATGTATATAGAGAACAATACATGTACTTAAGTAAAATGGTTTCTTCCTGAATAGAAGAACACATGGCATGTACATAACATTATATGACATTTATTCTGGGGTTTTCCAGATAGTAAGCCTAAGAAACTACTTCGGAACACACAAAAACAATGAAACGAACATTGAATGTTCCAAATTCGAATCCGTGAGGGCCCATACTCCCCGCGAATCAATGTATGGAATCCTATACAAGTTATAAACAATAGAACAGTGCAACGATCTCCCAAATTCTGGTCCATGAGTGCCCATAACACCTCAAGAACCAAAGATTGGCATTCATTCAATAAAACCTATACAAAAAAAATACCTTATCAAATAGTAGGTTTTTCTATTAAGGAAAATATCACAACATCATGGATAATTTACACATCTTATATCACAACAACATGAAATCTCTAATGTATCCTAGATGTCATTAAAAAAATGCATTACATGTGGTTTCTAGCATTTTCCTATATGATGCATGAGATGGGATACCCTGAAATCATCGGGTTACAACAGAAGTAAAACCTCATTATCATTAAATATAATATAACAAATCATGTGAATCACTCAAAGTGAAATCAAATCAACTGTAAAATTAAAAACCAGTTAAATTGAAATAAACGAGCTAATATGGCTTTTCCCTGTACATAGGTTCGCTACTCCCAGGCACAGATTATTACCATGTACAAATTCTATCCAATCCCTGGCTATAGGCTCCAAAATGTATGTCAAGAGAAAATAATCTCTTCTAATACCGCTTTGTAACATCCAAATTCTGGAAGCCACATAGAGGTGACTTATACCAGGTCGGTCACATGGACTCAAGAAAATTTCCCCAAATGCCAGAGGCTACCGACTAAGAGTGTGTTCCATGGGTTTGATAGTGTGGAAAATATTCCCTCATTGGAAGAGTGCACAACAGATGTAAACAACACACAATAGAGGAAGTAGTAAATATACAACACCAGTAAATAGAGAAAGACTAATAAAAAAACTGGAGAATAAATATATATAAATGATGCATGATAAAAATATGTATAAGAAAGAAGCCAAACAGGTCACAATGATGAATAAAATACTAAACCAATAAAAAGAAGGAAAAAATATGAAAAACTCTTCAGAATCGCAATCCTCGGCTTGGTCCCATGCTCTCCAGCTCCAATGTAATCAAGTACCTGAAGTCGAAGGGTGATTTCCCTTGTTTATACCTGCTGCAATATAATCTGTTTTGGCCAAAAATCCTGGCGAAAATAGGGTGTGAGACTAAATCCAAATAGGCATCCACACCAAGATCTATGCCTAACAGTCAGTAAATATATGGAAAGTAAAAATACAGAAAGTAGCAAACAAGGAAGCACTAAAAAGTAAACAATCGTCAATTTAAACATTCAAAACACCACACAACATGCAACAACAAAACATATAACACATCAGGTAACCCTCTGGGAAGTACCCATGACCTATCCCCTCTGGTCCTACCTTAAGTACAAGCAACCCTCTGGGTAGCACACATAGTATCACCCCTCTGGTTCAGCTAATGTATATAATCTATGAGGAATTAATCACCATAAATTCTCCCTATATTCTCGTATCGTACTAAAGGTGCTCTGGGGAAGAACTCAATGCCAATTTCCCCTGTGACCCACGTTGAGGAACTACAGACACTCTGTGGAATCACTCAACGTCAATTCCCCATGTTTTCTTGCATTGTATAATTATAATGACACTCTAGAGAAGCCCTTACATCCATTTTCACTATGGTCTACTACACTAGGTTATCACAGCCCTGTGTAAGTCAATAAGTATAGTACGCGTAATGACCAAAGTAAAACTCAAGAACTACAAGGCTCAAATTCTATGGCATAACAGTAATAACATCCTGCAATACTAGGCATGGAAAGTAAACAGAATCCTAGCAGAAAAATAAGACCCAAAGGTTAAAACAGGAAAACATGTATGGGAAATACATCCAAAGAAAAACAATTCAACATATTCACAATCAATATCCTCTAATCTAGCATATAAGAAATGCAGTAAAATAATAGGGCTAAAATGAAAAATAGGCAATACCCTGTTCAAGGGTGTTGGTGGAAATTGCACAAAATATTTGATGTCTTTCACCTGAAAATCAAGACCCACCTACCTCAGGGTTATGAGGAAATCATACTTGAACCATGAGGCTTGAATCTCTTTAGAACGCCGTAGATCTATGAAAACATCTAAAAACGTTCAAACCAAGATAATTTGGAAAAGAAGAGAAATCATGAAATGAGGTTTTATCATAAGAGAGAACTCACTGATATGATTCCAATGCAATCAACGATGATTGATTCAGAGGACAGATGGAGGTTCGGTGGTTCGTCGAATATCTGCGGCCTTACGGGTTCTCTCCAACGAACAAAACCTAAAAAAAGATGGTTCTTTCCATTAGATGTGACCCCAGTGCATTTAATGAAGAAAAATACACATCATGTACATAATTTTTCTGTACTCTACTTTAGGCAGCCTCTACGTCACTCCACAAGATCATGTGTGTGGCCACGACACGGCCAGCACACGGCCTCCTACGGAAACGAAGTACACGAAGTGTACACATAAACTATAGGGCGTGTACTTGAAAAAATTCTATAAACTCTTATTTTCTCAAAAAAACTAGAAAAGGGAAAAACATACCGGAAAATAAGGTCCGCGTTCTTACAAATTGACACTTTTAACATTTTATATTAATAATATTTCATTAAATTATATAAAATTCATAAAAATATAAACATCAGAAAACTAATTTGTATGATGTTTAATTTGTCACCAATGGTCCATTTATGGATCCTTTGGAATTTTAGACTAACTATATAAACCCTTATTATATAAAAATACATGTTTACATGGTAAGAGTTTAAGTTATTACTTAAGGGTAAATCAAAATTATAAGGTTTAAAATAAACCAAAAAATGCCCAGAAAAATTATTCGGTGGGTAAAATTAAATAGCTATCACAATAAGATCAATTTTTATTTTATTAATAGAAAAATGTACTTGAAAAAAAATTATATATTATTTAAATCAAACATAGTTACAAAATATCACTCTCTTATATTTTAATATATCTGATGTGTCCACATAGGGAAAAAGTCAAGAAATGAATGCCTATAAAAACTTATATTGATTGAAATGAATCCATTTTTATTATATAAATTTATTTTCAATTTTTTGATGTTATATAATTACCTTAAAAGTCTCTTTAATTCTAAAACAATATTTATTCAATTAACCTAAAAACAGAATAAATGATTTTAAGTACATTAATTTTTTCATATTTTGGAAAATTTAATGTGACTAAAAGATTTAAAATATCTATAAGATATATTATAGATGTGTTAAATCATTGTACTCAAAATCCAACATTGTCTTGTTGTATAATAAGTCAAATTAAATGAATATTATTAAATATGACAGTAATAATATTATATTGAATTAATTTATTATTAATTTTTTTAATAATAAAAAAATGATTATTAATCACAAGGAGATATTATATGGTCAAAAATGTGTTATAAATTTCATTTAGGTGCCATTTGTAATTATTTATATCTATAATAGACTTATTATAATCTAATATATTGAGAGTTTCCTAATGATCCCCTCCCCTCTATTATAAATAAAGATCTCCTCCCACATTTCCTCACCCATCATTGATACTAATGGATTGGCCAAACCATGAAAAATAATCATATCAACATTATTAATTAAGATTAGGAGGTATTTTTTTCCAAAATTCCATCCCCAGTGTCCATATGATGATATCCAAAGGAAGTCCAATTCAGAAAATCTATTTTCTTTACCAATTCAATTTAATTTCTTTTCATCTTATACTTCTTCTTTAGATGTTGTTTCTGTACTAAATTAATGAATAAAATATATTATAAATTATTATATGTTATTATAATTATGGTAAAACCTTATACCTCATTTTATCCATCCTATATATAATAATAAAACTATGCATCCGTATATATGGCTTACCGTCTTCGTGCCATGGTGTAATTTTTATTAAAAAAATACATAATTGGAATGGTTATAATGATTATAATAATGGATTTAAATAATGAATATTACATCAAAAATATTTATTTATAATAAACTTATCATCCAATTACATTCCATTTAACCATCATCAGAATGATATCGTCACTCATGCATAGCTACGACCTACCGTCTCCCTGATGCAGTGAGATTCGTTCTCCATGTTGAAAATTAAATTATGATTATAAATTTTATATGATGAGTTAAAATAATAAATATGAACATAATTCCATGATGAAAATAAATCCATACATAACAAACATGACTTATATGGGAAAACATGAATGTGAAAATGAAGCATTTATCATCTGGAATAATGGTAATATTGAATTACTATTAAAAAATGATATAAAAATATCATATATGATATAATATATATCTATATTACCATAGAATAATTTAATAAAGATATTTAACCATTACATAATAGGTAACCACACCCGCGACTAACGAAACTTAAATGGTAAAAGATAATTTTGCAATTTCATTTTTATCCGAGATTGTTTATATACAAGTATTTACATGGGATATATTTATAATCCATGTACATGTATCATAAAAATGTTTTCATAAATTTTTTAATGTTATTATATTTATTTTTAAAATCATTTTACACATTTTTTAATTTTACTACATGATATGGAAGTAATCCTTCTTTTGTTTACCAAATGAGGCACTTTTTTACATTTCCCGTAAAATTATAAGGATAATGTTTTTTAACATATACGGTAAGAAAATATTTTTATGTCTTAATAAATTCTTATTTACATGAAGCTTCTTATTCAAGATTTCATGTTTATTTTCAATTAAATATTTTTCTTGTCACATTGTATTTTATTTTTTGAAAAGAAAACATTTTTTGAGAGACAAAGGATATTTTCCTTTGGAATTAATTTCATGGGTTTTAGCAAAATTAGTTTTTCATATAAGATAATAATGGGGTATATTTCTATCTATAATAAAAAATTGATATATTTTGTTTTTGGTGGAAATATATTTATGAAATCCAATTATTTTAATTTTATTGTGATGGAATGATGTTTATGAAACCAACTTTATTTCATGGGTTATGCCATGATAAATTATTTGTGTTTTTGTGGAACATGTAAGAATGATTTCATTATTAGAGGGGTGGTTCCTATATCTCAATATAATGCATTAGGTAAAGAATTTTAGCTTTTTTATATAGACATGAATGGAACGAAAATTAAATCCAACTTAGTAATACATGGTTGTAATGGCATGTAAACCCAGTTTAGTAATGGACTTTTTCCACTATGATGGTCTTAGAAAAAAATCCTTTGCTACTATGGAAATAATATTATGTGCTTAATTGTTTTCCACAATTCAACATTTTATGCAAATTTATTTTATCATGGTTAATGTTTCTTTAAGATATATTCAATATGAACTATCAAGATTTATTTCGTGACTCATGATTTTCATATTTAAACATTATGTTTGTCTTTTTACAATCTTATGATTATGGTTTGTTTTATGATCTCCATGTTTACCCTTAGTAAGAATTTGATCTCACTTTTTTTATGTATTCTTCTACCAAGGATATAAAAATAGCATTAGGTATGAAAAAACGGAAGACCTTTATGGGATATTTTGATGATATTTCACCACGTTTGAAGACTTTGTTCTATATTTTGAATGTCTCTAAACTAATATGGTCTTGGGTGTCAGTTTGTTTTCATTTATTTAGTAATCAGCAAAAGAAATTTAATGTCTATGTACGTTAATATTAGGTCATTATAAAGTGTATATGTAACATAAATATAAATCATGATGAAAATAAATTTAATAAATAGATTTATAGTTTTTCTGGGAACATAAATCCCCAAGTGCACTCAACTAACACTATACTCTTTATTCATGGTGATTTACATTAAAAACCATTTTATTAAGGGGTCCTAGCACAGTACAAAAAGATATCACATTATAAAATAGTCCAAGATATTATAACCTGAATTACTCTTTATAATAACTGTTCATTGTCTTACACACTCTTACAATGAGTGTAAACAATGTATAAAAAGATATAATTTTTTTGAAAGGATTTTACTGCATTGTGGCAAGTAGCAACAGACAGTGGATGATGACTCATCCTGAAAATTGATATACATCAATCATATAATGGGATGATCGTTGGTGAAACTACATTAGGAAATAATCATGGGACATAAGATATTTATTTTCAATATGTACAGAAATTTGGTGCCAGGCAGGGAATCCTTATTCTGTCATCTTAACATTCTTCATTTCACACACTTATATAAACATGTTTGTGTTGTTTCAAAATTTTCCTTTATATATGTTGTTTTGAACATTAGAATTGGATAAACAAAAAGGTCTAATGATATATGAAATGATCCTATTAAGAAAATATTATAAGAGTATTTATCATCTCTTTTCAAATATATAATTTCTTTTGTGACCGTAATGTTTGAGATTTTGTCAATCTATGAATTTTCCTATTCTGGGTATGTTTTTTGGAGTCTGATATTTTAATAAATAGATAATATTATTTTTATTTACACAAAATTTATTAATTGAATTAACAATTTTATATTATAGTTAATAATGAAATTATTTACTATCATATATTTTTTGTATATTGGATATATATTTTTCATCACCAGATATCATTTCATAAGATAAAGGTGCTTTTATTTATATGATAATCAGTTTTAATCATATCATATGATAAGTTACCTACATAAGATTATTTTTTACAAACATAACATTTACTTTTCATCAGCTTATTCTAGAATTTAATTTATGTTTCAGAGTAACTATATATGTTCCTTCAATTATGAAATATAGAATGATTACACAAGATATATACCTAATTACACAGTTAATGATGAATATAATTTTCCAAACTTATCAAAATTGTTAGAATAGATTTATCAATATTGCGATTAATCAAAAAACTTTCATTATGGATTTATTGGAACAATACACTTTTAAATAATCTATCTCTTTTTTATGATCACAAAACTCTTGCGATGGAAAAAATATATTTTGGAAATTTGATATTTTTTAAGGAATATATTTTTCATTTCATCCGGAGAAAAATTATATCCTTTTGAAATAAAAATAATATTACAATAGAAGTGAAATTTTTTATTTTTCATTTCTTCTCTCCCTTATTTGATATATAAAATAATCATAAGAAGTAATAAATTTCATATCACACACAAAAATTAGTTAAAAACATAGATTTGGAAAAAATACATGTTCAAAAAAAAAATAGTAAAATAAGTGAAACGAAAATGATCTAATTATGGAATTGAATTTGTGATTCAAAAACATAAACTTGATAAAATCAAATAATTAACTATTATAATGTTGAAATAGAAATTTTAATAATGTAAAGGAAGAAAAATTTAAAAGTAACTTATTATACACATCCACATGAAATGATATTATAAATCAATTCCAATATAAAAAATTCCATATAAGCCATAGCCTAATTCAAATTTTTTAGAAATGCCCAACATTTAGGAAATAAAACATCATGATATTTATGAGGGATAAATATAAAATGTTCTATAAGAAAAATAATTTAGGATGTTGTTTCATGAATGAGAAGTTTTGGAAAATAGTTAATGAAGATAAAGGTAGAGTTGTATCAATCATTGTACCAACAATGTCTCATAATGTTAGTGAGGATACTCTTAGACGATCATGATCATCACGAGAAAACATAACCTATCTAGATTGAATGTTATTGGTACATTACTATTCTATTTCCATTTAAATGTTATTTATATGACTAAAGGACAGTTTAGTTAATGGTTTATTAAAGAATTGGTTTTTATTTGTTGAAACCCATTGATGGTCCATAGGTTGATCCACTAATGGATCGATAATATATTTTATATGCTTAGAAGAATATAGATAATGATCATAATTTGAGGTTTCAGTTATGATTCGCCCCATGTATTTAAATAATTGAATCCACACAAGAATAAATTATTTTCACCAAGTCTTTCATAAGGAATTTTAGAATACTTGTAAATCCAATCCATACTAAATGTGAGAAATTTTTATTAATGTCTTAGAGGTTTACTTTATATTAACAACTAGATATAAGTTTCATCAAAACATAAACAAGATAATAAGACATCCACATTATAGAAATAATTTTTTTTAGGTCTCATCTCTGACGCAAGATTCAACATAATCATTGACATCAATTTCATCATCATTAAGGAATTGTTTCACTAGTTTTTTAAACTCTACTTGATGAAGATCATCAGTTTTCGTCTAAATTTTACCACTGTTATTTCTAAATGATCTATCTTACCTACCAAAAAAGTAAAGTTGAAAATTATATCTATATTCACATACAGAGAGAGTTCTTGAGATTTTTCAATCCTTTGAGTGAGCATAGAGCTTAACTATTTTCACAAATCCATCTATTTTTTCATCATAACTGGTAGTAATCTGAATTCATCAACAATTTCTCTCTTAATATTATAACATATATATATTGTGAACACATCAAACTGAAGTGAAACTCTAGAGGCATATTCAATAGCTTGAGATAGTTATAAAGCATTGAATTAATGTCTAACAAAGTTCAATTACAATAGTAGACCGTCCTAAACATTTTTCTAAAACAGACTGTCTCAATAGTCTAAAATTATGATTGCCTTATTTTGGGTCCATCTAGTCATTTAGGGACTCAAATTTATATAAAAATATAGAGAGACTATATTGAGGCCTTTCAGATTTAGAGTTTTAATTTTAGGTAATTCTTTATTCTCACTACCTTAGGGAATAGTGGAATCCATTTCCTATTGAAATTCTTTACATTTCTCTTGAACATGTTGGTTTTCAATGATATTTAGTAAGGAATCCGCATTGATTGATATTTGTGAATATATATTTTTCCATAACTATCTCCATCCACACTTTTAATTTCATGAGAGTGAGAGGGAACTAGATGTGGAGAGTCATAACCTCAAATTAAAAATCTTTTCATGACTAATGTAGAACATTTGAGTGATAGGTATTTTTTTCATTTCATTTTCATTTTGAATCAGTAGTGATACATGAAAATGAAATGTTCTTTATCGACCAAAATATTGATGGCATGAATGAATAGGAATCCTAACACTCATTTTCAAATGATGATTTCATTCTTCTTGTTCAATTTTTTTCTAGTATAAAAATGATGATATAATATTTCTAAAACTATTAGTGTTTTATCTAAATTGGAACACCCCTTGAATCTTACTAGTGTACATTTTGGGCATTGAACTATAGGACATCATCCAATGATTTGACTGTGAAAAAAATATTGATAGAATAAAATAACATAATCATTCATACCTTTCCCTTGGATAATTTTCATGTCCATATATAAATTTGTTATGTTTAAATAGAAAATATATTTAAAATCCAGAATGTCAAAATGAAGAGGTTGTTCTATGTAAAATTCTTCTTTTTAAAAACCATTTAAAAATGAATAATTTACATTCAAATGATACTATTTAAAATATATAAAAGATTCTAATAATAGAAGTAATCTTAAAGCATCTAATCTATATATGGGGAAAAAATTCTTAAAATATATTAACTATTTTTTATTATATCCTTTCGAAACCAATATAGATTTTTTTATTTTTATTACACTATGTTCATATTTCTTATTTCAAAAAACCAATTTTGTTCCAATTACTGGAGGGTTTTAGGGTCTTTCATCTAATTCCCATACATTATTTATTTAAAATTGATATAGTTATTCATGTATTTTTAAAAACATACATTTATTTTATATGGATTAATCAATGTATTGAGGTTCTAATTGAGAAATTATGGTATAAAATTCTACTAAATTTCTAACATTTCTTCTATTTCACACTCTTTTATCTATGTTTCCTATAAAAATTTATAAATGATGGTTAATATGGTTACTGGGTGTTCAAGGTAACAGAAAATATTGATTTTTTGTGTCTTACATTATTGGATTTTGATTAAATTAACCACCTTCAAATTCATCATCCTTGTGGTCATGAAATGATGGATTAAGCCTTATTACTTTGATTGAATCATTTTTATCATCATTTTGAGTCATTTTGAGACAAAAAACGATCACATTCATCACATTTAACTTGATCAGAATCGTCAAAAATCCATGACCTTTTAATGGATGATCTATAGATTTGGGTGTAATAGAGTTACCTAAGAAGATATGTTAATCAGCCTTTGGATCAAACTTTCATAAATTACACTTGGTTTCCATGATTTAATCCTTTCTTACAAATACATTGAAGTATCCTACCATGGAATTTCAATCATTCCACAACTCATAGAGTGTTTTCATTAATATAGTTCTTATTAAGAATTATTAATGATATAACATGTTGTGTTAATATCTGTAGACAAAAAATGAGTGGAAATGTGATATCAACATAACATAGTTTTATTAGTATCTTGAAAAATATTATTTCTCCTTTTGAGAACACTGATGTATTGAGGTTCCAAGAGGGAAAAGAATGTATATTTACTTCATTTTGTAGAGCAGTAAGAATAAAATTCATTATTCTAATACTCCCCTCTATGATCACTTCTTGAAGACAAGATTTTTAAATCCTTTTCATTTTTCACTTGTTTAGAAACCACCATAAAACATAATAGGATACAATATTATGTCATAAAAAGTTTACCCATGTAAATATTAAAAATTAATTAACTAATACAAAAACAACTGACATACAATAAATACTTTATATTCTATTTGGTCCCAAAAAAACTAATGTGGATAAGATAAAGACTTATATGAGTAGAAACTTCTGTAATTTATTTGAAACATGACTTATGTTATTTAAAACTTTTTATCACATTGATTATTTTTGTCCAATCTAAGATCAGCTAGGTTAGGATTAAAAGTATTTTTCGAAACTTTTCTCAAGTAAAAATAATTGTTGTGTCCAATCATTATTTTCTAAATCCATGATTCATTAACATTATCATTAAAATAATTTACATTTTATCTTGAAAAGGAATTTATATCTAATGTGTAAACATTGTCTAATCTATGTGATTTAAGCCTAATATTTTTATCATTAGACAATAAGAATGTAATATTTGAAAAATCAACAAAATAACCATCATCATAATGTCTATAAATACAAATCATGTTTGGTTTCAATCCTTCAATGTAATGTAATTTATTTATAAGGATAAAATATAGATTCACAACTCATCCAATGACCACTATTTTCACTTTTTTATTATCTCCAAATGTGACATATCGTCTATGTAATTTTTCTACATAATAAAAAATAGATTATTATGGACTAAAATTCCTTTAAAAACCACTATATATAAACTATTTTCATTTCTTTTCAATTTTCTAGTTTTCGACAATGAAAAATCGAACAAAAGAGTTCTTTGGTACCCTATTGTTTTGGCACTATAAATGTTAGGTACAAATGGTATAATAATCCAAACTATATTCTATTTTCCAAAAAAAATTAACATGTTTTGAAAAATATTTTGAATGAAAATATATTAAATTACACCAATTTTAAGATTTTTTAAACAAATAATAATTTAAAATTTTCTTATTTTACACCAATGAAAAAAATTTACATAAAGATGATATTTATTTTTGGAACACATAGCAAAAGATTTTATGAAAATCAAAGATTCTTCTCATTTGATTCCAATTCAAATTTTTTATTTTTGAGGTTTATTTCCTCTATAATTTTATTGAAATAGTGTTATCCTTTTGGAAAAAACACATATAGAAAATTCAAAAAAATTATCTTATTTCTGTATATTTACATTTGTCGCAACTTGTTCAAAAATCAAGATAGTATATTTTTTAGCTGATCTTTTAGTTCTAAGATATGATTTTTCAGATTTTATTTTATACTAATGATTTTATTATAGTAATTTTAGAGATATATATTTTTATTTATGAAGTGATAATAATTTATTTCCATCATTTTGAAGTAGTAAATAAGATCATTATGTGAAAAATATTAATTTTATTAATTAAGTTCATTCTCATATGAGTATTAAGCATATACATCATCTGACTATTCCATAAAGAATAAGTTGGTAATCGTAATGACATATATATATAAGTAAATTTAATGACAGATATATAAGTATATGTATTGAAAAATATGTAAGTATAATGGAATGACAATTCTGTAAGTATAACAGGATGATATTTCTATAGGTAAATTTATTTAGAATTCGTTAAGTATAACTGAATGATAAATTTGGAACATTAAGAAAAAAATGTTTTTGATTTTCAAAACCTACAACCATATGGAGTGGAGAAGTCATAAGATAACCTTATTGACTCAAAAATATTTCCCTTTTTGGAAATCACAAAAAACGATTCTAAGGAATAATATAGTGACATTGATAAACATGTATGAAAAACTTATCTAGCTCTTTGAATGAAATTTATGATAAATACGACAAACACCCCCTTTCGTTAGGTTTTCCAAGGATCGTATTCTTTACCTTTAGCATCCGTTTTTCATTCCTTGTAAAATATATCTCCCATAGATTGACATCTCTTATTAAAAAAATCCCCTTACATATGAATTATTATTTTTTACCATACCCCCCTAAAAGATTCTACCCCTTTGGAGTCTTTATTAAATTCTTCCTTCAAATAATATCCCCGCCTTTGTAATTTTTTGAAAGTAATGTATAATTATAAGATGTGACTGTATGGTTAAGGAAATATGCATATGGAAACAAAATAATGATATGAACTAAATATACATGTGGAAACAAAATCTGGGATCTCAATCATTTTTTAAGACTTATGAGGCATTTCATTATCAGATGAGGCAACCAAAACAATCATTCTTTTGATAAGATTTTGAAATAGTATTTTCTCATCTAATACTTGAATAAAATTAGCATCTCCCTATTCATCTTGTTCCACATGGGAATCTTGTTCTTGAGATCCTCCTTGTCTTTCATCTCCATGTATCTCTTCCCCTACATAACATTGTAGTTCAGTGTCTTATTTCTCTTTTTCTACCACATCAATCTCAAATTGTTCATCAACATCAACTTCAACATGTTCTTCAATATCTATATCTTTAGAAAAGGATTTAAAATTTAAACTCTAGGGAGATCCAATGTAAACCACCATTTGCCTTAACACATTATCATTGTCTTCTTGAATGATCTGGTCATCCATTTATTAAATCGGTTCTAATATTTCTATGAAATTCTAGGATTTCTAGATTTCTAAAGTGGAAACTAGTTTCTTAATAATAACAGGAGATTCGGGTACTTATTTAGATTTATTCTCTACAACATTCAGTAATGATCGACACACTTGAGCTTAAAAACATTTCTTATTGAATATCTTCTCCTTATTATCATTCTCTAGATTCCATGATTTCTTAATTTTTTAGGCCTTATCCTCTTTAGGGTTTAAGACAAATGAAGGATCACCTTCTTTCTTAGTAGCCACCATCTCTCTCCATTTTGCAACGGCTGCATCAGAATAGGGTTTTGGATTCATTTCAGGAGGAGGTGTTGATACTAGAACATCAAGAATCGATGCTAGTAAGCTAGATTCATACATGTTTCCTTTTCTTATGTACCTATATTGATGATTCTGAATCATTAACCATGTTCTGGACACACATTTTAATAAAATATTTGAATTCCAGTAAAAACTATAACTTCATTTCCTTTAGATTATCATCAATATGCAAACAAATCTTAATCATATTAGAAACTTATTTCATTGCACATTTAGCTCTTGAAGGAATATTACAATTATTCTAGAGATATATTTCATATACATAAGAATCTCAGATTTGATTGTTACTCTATTTACTGCATGGATGATGAGAAAGATGAAATTAAATAGGTTAATCTTCCTTACATTGACAAAAATGTTTAATAGAATGATATCACATATATTTAGGGAGTCCTTATCCATTTTCCTTGGAATAAGAACCCTTTCATCCATAGGTATTCCAAATTTTCATTTGTTGTAAGATTTGTAATCCTCTAATTCTTAACATACTTAAGAGAAAGTTAATCCATATCCATGACTTTTTTCAAATGAACCTTCCTTCGTGGATAGTCTGTGAGAGCATAAAATACCCTCTCCTTCATATGGTATCTTATGAACATTTTCTGTATTCTTATAAGGAATTGTATAAGCATTGTCATTACAACTGATCTTGAACAAATCCTTGGTATCATTTTGATAGAATGTAATGGATTCGTAGAATTGTATGACTAGATCAGGGTAAACTGAATCCTGATTTTTCTCTATTTCCACACATACACTTCACATTCGTTGGTTATTATAAACTTATCAATGAGGGAGTCATAAATTTCAATGAAATTAGGGAATACAGGTCTTCCCTAAAGATCGACCAGTCCTTTATTTCCTTGCTAATCAGCATCTATTCTACTAATGATTCAGGAGGCTATCACAGTGTATGAAACTGCGGAATCAGAATGTAGACTTTGAAGGTAACATAAAATTGGCATAGAGATCAGAGAATATGGTGTAAAACTCATAGAAAATTCACCACTTATATAGACATATCAATGACCTTTAAACTTATATAAGAATATCTAATGGGTGAAAATAACATGATGTGATCTGACGGTTGAGAATGACTATAGAAAATTTGAATTCTGATATTTTGATGAAAGGTAAAATAGGAATTTAAAATCATTAAATTCCAACAATTGAAACTTGAAAAGTAGATAATAAATAGTAAGAAATTGTTCCTTTTGGAATACCCTGAAGAATTTATCGATATTCCAATAATTCTCCTAGATGTTTTAGAAACCATGAAATTCTATTCAAAGAAATTCATTTCCAAGAATTTTAGTTCCGAGAATTTCAATTCTGAGAATTTCAATTCCAAAATGAATGGTAATATGGATTTTCATAGAGAAATACGAGTTTTTAAAAAAATTTAAGAAAGGTAAATTTTCGTAATGAAAAATAAGAGGGAAAAACAAAGAAGCATATGTACTCCTCCTGAAATAAGAAGTATCATAATGTTAGGAGATGATTTAAACATGATTTTTTTATGAATGATTCCCTTAAAGTGATAATTCCAAGAATCTTTTTAATTTATTCAAATCTATTGGAATGTATAGGTTTTGTTAAAATATCATCTAGTTGTTCTTTGATTCTGATGAATTGAAGAATAATACCTCCATTAAGTGTGTTATCCCTATGAAAGTGATTCCTAATATTTATATTCTTTTCATTGGAGTGATTTTCATGGTTCATACTTAGTGAAAGGGCTCTAGTGTTATAACAAATTATTTTTGTTTTAGTAAAACTCAAACCACAGTATGTGTTTGTGTTGCACCCCCAACACTTGAGAACAATAGCTTCCAGCTGCTATATATTCAATTTCAGTAGTGGAAATTATTATAGTATGGTGTTTCATGCAAGACCAAGAATATAGAAAATCTCTTAAGAAATAACATGCTCATGATGTACTCTTTATAATCATTTTACAACCACCAAAGTTAGCATCCAAAAAACATTTTCAAAATCTTTTCTAGGACAATAAAATAGTCTCAAATATAATGTACCTTTTAAATACTAAAAATTTATATTTATTTCCTTTAAATGGGATTCATTAGGATTTTCTTGGAATCTAGCACATAAGCATTCTGAGAAATTATGTCATTTCAACTAGTTGTTATGTAAATTAAACTTTTTATCATTTCTCTATAATATGATTTATCCATATGATTTCCTACTTCATCAATATAAAGAGTTATAGAGGTTTTGATAAGAGTACTGATACACTTAGTGTTATAAAACCCAAACTTATTAAGAATAAAATTGGTATACATATGTTGGGATATGTATGTTCCTTTTGGTTTTTGAGAAATTTTATAACCAAGAAAAAAAGTTAACTCATCCATCATACTCATGTCATACTCTGATTTCATAAGATAACCAAAGGAAAATCGATTAATTTTTGCTGAGTTGATCTGAAGATGATGTCATAAGAATAAAATTTAAAAATAAAATCATCTTCATTGACATTTTTAATGAAAATGGTTGGGTCGACGGTTCCCTTAGCATAGTTATTTTGAAGAAAAAATCCTGAAATTCCATCATACCAAGCTCTCATGGGATTGTTTAAGTCAATATAAAGCTTTGGTAAGATTGTAAACATGGTTAATATATTTTTTATCTTCAAAAACAGGGGGGTTGATCAACATAGACCTTCTATTATACATAATAATTGAGGAAAGAACACTTCACATCCATTTGATAATGTTTGAAATTAAATAATGTTACAAAGGATAAAAGAATATGAATAGAATAAAGTTTTTCTAAAAGATCATAGGTTTCTTCATAGTCTATGGCATATTTTTGGTTATATCCTTTATTAATTGATCATGCCTTATTTCTAAAAATAATTCCCTTGTCATCACATTTGTTTCTATAAACACATTTTACTCCAATAGTAGAAGTTTCCATAGGTTTTTCAACCAAGGATCATCCTTGATTCCTTACGAATTTATTGAGTTCATCTTACATGGCCTTTATCTAATATTCATCACCCAAGGATTCTTCATAAGTATTTGTTTAAAATTGGAAAATAAAAGAAACATTTTTAATATCATTCCTTAAAGAACATCTAGTTATTATTATCTGATTCACATTATCAATGATATTATCATTATGATAATTCTTATGTAACAACTGATATGGGTTTGAAAAAATTATTCATCTATGTAGGGTAGAAAATATTCAAGGATAAATGATACAAATATGTTTTCTAGAACAATTTCCTTATCTAAAAAATATTCTATCAAAAGTTGGTGATCAGTTTTAGAAAATATATCAAAAATATCTTTAGGTTTTTTGAAAACAAAAGGATCAGTTTCATCGAATTTAACATGTACCGTTTCATCAATAGTGCAAGTGTTTTGATTAAAAACATTATATTCTATAGAGTTAGTATAATAACCTAAGAAAATCCATTCATCAGATTTGGGGGAAAATTTATATAAGTAATCTTAATTATTCAATATGAATACCTAAAAAACAAAATCATTTAAGTAAGATACTTTTGGTTTTCATCTAGTCTATAACTCATTTTGTGTTTTATTAATAAAAGTTCTTTTTAAAATATGATTTATTGTATATCATGTAGTACTTATAGATTCAACCCAAAAGTTATTGTCTATATAAAATTTACTCAATATTGTTCTATTCATTTGTTGAAGAATATGATTTCTTCTTTCAACAAAACCATTTTGTTGAGGAGTTCTGGGAGATAAAAATTTGTGAATAATACATTTCATACTACAAAAAGATTAAAAACCCGAAATTTCAAATTCTAAACCATGTTATAATAAAGAGATATCAATGGTATATTTTTATTATTTTTAACTTGAGCTCAATAGTTTTTGGAATAATAAAATTCTTCAAATTTCTTTTCAAGAAAATAAACCAAAGTAAATCTAGTGTAGTCAACAACTAGAACTAAAACATATTATATTCCTCCAATAATTCATGTTTTTTTTGGACCAAATAAGTCCATTTTTACAAACTATGAGGTATTAGAATTTTTTACTTTAACTTATAGATTTAAATCTAGATTTATGTTTCTTTAGATATTGACAAGGATCACAAAAATTTTTAGAATCAAACATATGTTTGGGTTGATCCTTAACTAATTCTTTCATAGAATGTTTACTAATATTCCTTATGTTATGGTTTCCAAGTATTCAATTCCAAATCCATGATTGATCTTTAAATTCAATATGTAATGTTATATCATGACTTCTAAGGCCTTCTAGGATTAATTTGTACACATTCTCATGCTGAAGGGAAAAGAGTGCATGCTCATTCTTATAATTGTAAATTAAAAATTTATCATTTCTAAAATTCACAAGGTCTTATTCGTCTCATAGTTGACTTATGCTAATGAGGTTTTTCTTAAGGCCTTTTACCAAAAGAACATTTGAAATTATATCATTACTAAAAGAATAATGGTACCTATACCGACAATTTCTCCTTGAGAGTTATCCCCAAATGTTATTTTTCTACCATTTGTCTTTAAAATTTTTCAAAAATATTATTTTTTACCAGCCATGTTACGAGAACATCCACTGACTATGTAGCATATATTATTGTTACTTCCATTATTATCATGAAAAATAAAGATATATGTTTTCGGAATCCAATCGTTCTTGGATCTAGAATTGATAGATAATGAAATTTTGTGTATCCACATTTTTTTAGAAAAGTAAAGTTTATGAAACCAAAGGGATTTAACTTTATTAAAAAAATAGTTCATCTTCTTAGGCCCACCACATTGACATTTAGTGGTAAAGGGAACACATGAGGGAACAAAATAAATATTTCTAAATATTGTTTTTTATTAGAATAACATAATCTTTGATTATAGTCATGAGGTCAGATATGATAATAATTCTTTTTAAGATTTTTGTTACATGAAGTAAAATATGTCAGAAGTTTATTTAAGGAAAATATTTCATATTTATGTCAAATGAAAAAAAATTCTTATCCTCTAGAATAATATATTTAGAGATATGTTTATCCTATAAAGAATCATTTTCTAAAAACTGATTTTTAAGATCCTTAAAAAGTTTATCCTTTTCAAGATTAACTTCCTTATGTTCCTTAGGAATATTTGTTAAACATTATCTTTCTTAGAATGATATTTGGTAAGATAAAAATTTTATTTTGATAAAATAAACTCTCTAGAATTTTCTTTTTCACGTTTCTTAGTGACATTACATTTTTTTATTTCATATAACTTAACAAATCAAGAAACATCCTCATAGGATGGAAAATGATTATTTCTTTCTGATGAAGTGGATTATTCATCTAAAAACATTTATCAGAAAAAATATCACATAATGAAATATTGGTTAAGGATGTAATAGTTCATATATTATCCATAAGAAAAAAATTTTGAAATGGAGCTCGGGATATTAAACCAATATTATTTTTCTTGGAAGATTCATATTCTGAAGAATCAACAAAATAATCTCCACCGAATGCACACCAAGTCTCATTATATTTCAAGACTTTATTATTATTTGATCTTAATAACTTCTTATTCCTTTCAAAATTCCTTTCTTTTTTCTCTCTATTTTTAAGCAAGGGAAAATCAGGTTTAATATGACAATTTTTTCTTCATTCATAGCAAGCCAGTTATCCATATTTCTTTTCTATTACATCTTATTTTTTCTATTTTGAATGATCATATGTCCAACAATATTTTTCAATCTCCTAGAAATATTTTCTAACTCATTTTATGACACTTCTCTTTAACTATATTTAAATTGAATATCAACTTTCATAGAATTAGATCTTGTAAAACTCTCATGAGTCTTGTATTTTATATGATTTGAAGTTGTTGTAAAAGAAACACCTCCATTTTCATTTTTCTTCTGAATATTATCACCATCTATCTTTATTCTAGTTTCATGTTGAAGAAGAGTTCCAAACATCTCATCTAGAGAAACTTGAGTAACATTCCTATTCTCATCTATAGTTGTTCTCGTGGATTCTCATCAGTTAATAATTATGTATATAATCTTATCTATAAGAATATAAACAACAAATCCTTTCTCACCCAATGATTGTAAGCAATTGATAATAGTCATGAATATTTATGGGTTCTTCATATGGAAAACAGAAACCATGATATTCATCTCTGAGCATGACTCTTCTAGTTTAAATAACATTAGACGTTCCAAGGTGTGTTACTTCGAGATTCTCCTAAATACTATTGGCATATTCAGAAGATTAAATTTGGCTATATATATATATATATATATCTTGCCATGGAACAAAGAAAAGTGTTATGTGCATTAATTTTCAGATAGTATTCCACCTTTTCTAGATTAGATATGGTTATAAGTTCCTTATCTGGAAACATATAATCTCCAGTTTAAATAACATAGTCAGGTACACTTGTTTTTATCAAAATGGTCATCATTTTGTCTTTCAAGTACTTATAGTCATTTCCATCAATTATCGGGGGTCTAGTAAGATTGATATTGTCTAGAGATCTAACATGAATGCGTACCACAGTAAAAGAAAATTTCCTTCCAAAATGCTGGTTAAATATAAATTATTTCAAATAAGGATTAACAAATATAAAGGAATTAAAAACTATGAAATCCTGAACAAGAAAACATTTATGTGAATATAATAATTTCAGAGACCTACTCGGATACCAATTGTATAATTGAGTATAAATGATGATATGATCAAATACAAGAGGGGTGAATTTTGTACTTTAAACATTCCTTTGGAATCTCAAATGTTGGTATAGAACATTATAAAAGAATTTTTCATAACCTTGAGGTAATATGTTTCTTAATTTTAGCTTCTAAATATTAGAAAATTTAGCTTAATAATGTCGAATAAGTATTCAAAAACCCACTTAAAGAAAACATTTCTTAAATGATACAACTATAATATAAAAACATAAGAAAGTTTTAATAAAAAAAGATTTTACCTTAAAGAATATAGAATCTTTAATATAATCCTATTAAGGGAATTAAAAAGTATAAGAAAGTTATACTTTCTAACATTAACAATGTTAACATAGCAGAGGAATAAAAACAACTTGTAATAGAAAACAAATAACAATAATATTCTTTTACCCCAAAGAGAAGGGTATCCAACAACCATGGATAACGGTTCCATGATTTATACTATCAAGAATGTATTTCTTACTCATAAAAAATTAATCCCTCAATTCGAAGATCAATGTTTGTATTCATATCCCCATAAGACCTATATTCCGAACAAAATCGGAACCTCGGTCTTCCACATCTAGAATCCCAAGATCAGCACGGTCAGAGTCTGCCCAACGAAAGTCTGAACATGTTGTTTAGGACTGAACAAGTTGTTCATGAAATCTGTATGAAGCACTGAATGCTGTAAGAGCCATTCTCTCTAGAAATCAATTCACATCTTTTTCACATTCATCAAATTCAACCACTAAGTTAACTAATTCATATTCTTGGCTGAATCAAATGAACTCTTATTTATAGGAACAACTTCTCAATGGTCGGCTCCACTCAAATGGTCATATTTTCCCTAAATTTAAGAGGGTCATAAGAACATTTCTCATAGAATGAAGTTAGTTTGTAACATATTGTATGACATCATTTCATGAAAAATAATCGATGTTAAAAATAATGTAATTTTTAATTATAATAAAACATTGAATATTCTAATGTTGGAATGATACATTAAAAAACTCTAACAATATCATAAAAAATGATTCTTAAGAAAATGTAAATCGTATTGAGAAAATGGTATCACTATCTTTGGGTACCGGTATCATAAAAATGGTATGAAAATTGTATCGGTATCAGTATCATAAAAATGCTATGACATTTTTACCAATATCGGTATCATAAAAATAGATTGACATTTGTATGGGTATCATTATCATGAAAATGGTATGACATTTGTACTAATATCAGTATCATAAAAAACAGTATGACATTTGTATTGATATCTGTATTATAAATATAGTTTGAAATTTGTACCAATATCGGTATAATAAGAAGTGGTATGACATTTGTATAGATATCGGAATCATAAAAATGGCATGAAATTTGTACCGTAATGTCAAATCTGTATGTAAACATATTGAAAAATATATATGTAAACATAATGAAATATATATTATAATTCCCCAAACCCATAATCTAGGAGTCAGTGCACTATTTTAAAACATTTGAATGATTAAAAAGAATCATTTCCTGAAGGACCAATCAGTTTATTAGTCATGGAAAACAGATACCTACATAAGTTCAACATTACAACTTGAAAAGAAAAACGACACTAATTTATTCCATTAGAATCATCCAAGATTCTAAGATTATGCCTACATGTCACTCATAACTAACTTCTTCAAATATTGGGAAATTAAAACATAAAAAAAGGGTGAGCTCAAACACTCAGAAATATTAATAAATACAGCGGAACATTATATAAACATTAGGCATGGTGAATAATTGAAAAATCAAGTTTTTATAAATAAAAAACATGAACACTTTAAGGCAGTAATATGAGGTGAGTAAAAAATACCATAATAAAAAAAAGTCATTGGTATTCTACTTTGGGAATCACCACATGAAATATCAATAGCTAATCTTATAATGATGGAATGTATAATTTTAGGCATCATAACTACATAGTCAATGCCTCATGCCAAGACTACAAATAAGATTTTTTCAAGGCTTTGTGCCAAGATAGTATTTTTTCTCGTGATAACTACCGATGCATCAAGGAGCTGTAGTGGGATCCACCCATCACTTATTAAGTCCAATGAATTCTTTATATGAAAAGATTGAAACATAATCTAAATATTAGTATTAAAACAAGCATATGAAATGTCAATATTTTTAACACAAACAATGAATGGTGTAAAAATTGCACATCCACAGTCAAACATAACTCATTCAACAAAATATGATATATTTTATAATAAAATATTAACCTCAATCAATAATAATGATGGATATTGACGATGATTAAAATAATCATCAAAACAATTTGAGAGAAATATCTACCCTTTTCATGAAAATGTTTAGAAGTCATATTATTTATCAAGAAGTTATTTAAAATAGATTTTTGAATCAAAGTGGTCCATACTAATTTGAAACTATTAAAAGGAATTTTAAAATTTAAACATTAATTTCCATATAAAAAAATCTTTAATAAAATTTAAAGCATGTACATTAATGAGAATGATATAGAAGAATAAATCTTTAAAACATTTAAAATGATATTTTAGTTAGAGTTCATAACCAAACAAGAGAAACTTGAATAAAAATAATTGATGTAATAAAAATATTATAAGATCATGAGAATAAAGGGATTCATGATATAATATTTCAAAGTACATTATATACACTAAATAAAAGTGAATCGGCGTATAACAACAAATAAGTATCAACGGAATGTAAATTGAGATGAAATCCTTATAAAGTATGTATCCTTAGGATTAGGATAAATCGACGACATAATTATGTGTGAAAAATACATATACACTCAATTTTATTGGATATTAAGTGTAAATCACGCATAAGACATTCACACATATTCTTATAAAAACAACACTAATGACTTGGATGTTTAACTGAATCAATGGAAATTGAGTTAAGATTACTCTTATCATGTTCATATCAATGACTTGAGAAATAATAAATGGAATGATTATGTGTATCAATAGTATGTGCACACAAAAAAGAGTGTAAATTATTACATAAATTATAAATAGTGATTCCAAAAATAATATTGGAGTAAAATAATCAATGAAGAATGCGTAAAGCACAATGAGTGGAAATTGAAATTTGAAATTCCCTTACCAATTTGGTAACACACGAAACATACACCCCATGAAAGAAGTATTATTCAATGAATTTTGTAATTACCCATAGATTAATTTATATTACCCAAGTAATACAATTATGTACAATAAATACACCACACAAAAAGAAATAGTGGCAATACCGCACGAATATCCCGGGAATAAGAAGTGAGATGAAATCCACTTACCATGTTGTAATCAATCGAGTCGTATGACCAAATGTTAATAACTACAAAATGATTCACAGAATACCATGAGTATAAAGAGATTCATGATAATATATATATAATTTCAGTACATAATACACCACATTAAATAAATAGTTGGTGAACAATAGAAATCTCAAGAAATTAAGAGTGAGATTTGAAACCCCTTACCTTAAGTATGACATGTCATGTATGTTCCATTTCCATCCTAAATAATAAAATTAAATTAATTTCTACATGATTAAGAAAATTTTTTATGTTTATTCTTCCTTTGATTTACCATATTACCTTGCTATAACAATTTGTTAATTATTTGAGTTCATACTGGATATTTATTGATGTTTAGAGCTTGAGTCAAAAATGAACTTGTTATAATTACAATTTTTTCATGGGGACAAAAGTCCATTATCTCCCGAAAGTTATAAATGATTTAGATATCATATATATATTAAATATCCAGTATATATATATATATATTTATAATTGTATATAACATTTGGTTGTAAGAAATTAAATTCACTGTTCATGGAGACGGTAAGCCGTACGTATGCAAGTACACTACTTTCATTTCTATTTTGTATTTTAATGGAATTAAAACATAATGATACATAGGTATATTATAATTCCAGTATAATATCATATATAATATTATTAACTCTATCCTCTATACATCCCACATAAGGAATTAACGAGTTATATAACTTTGAGAGGCAGTAGTCCGCACTTTCTCAAATGAAATTATCATGGTTTACCCATAATGGAAACCATAAAGGTATTATATAAATAGAAAATAATGTAAATTATAGAAAATATAAACATAAAATATACCATATATAAATAAAATGTCAATTTAATGGCCACCATGAGAGGCAGTGTGAGATAATTGAATAATCATCGTTTCTAGAGGTGTTAGATTTCCATCCCCAAAAATAGTATGTTCTTTACCCATTAGATGGAGGTGTCTGTAAGTGAAGTTCTAATACTTCTCATAATATCATCATAGTATTTATAGTATGCTGGTTTGGTTATAAAATAATGTCTTAAAATGATTTTAGGGGTTGGAGAAGTACAATAAAATAAAAGATGTTAAGAGAAATCAATACCATTAATTTCAGTAACTCCATTTGGTTTGAACTAAAAGGACTTCTTGATGTATCTTCTACCTATGGTAATGCTTCTATGTAGAAAAGGGAGATATTGAGATATTATTTGGGAAGGGTTTGGATGAGCCATGGGGCTTGAGAGTTGTGAGGAATGGGTATGAATTTTTGACCTTTTTTAAGGGAGATGAGTGTCTCTTTAAAAATGTTTGAAAATGTTATTTTATTATAAACTTATCTTTGGTATAAAATTGTCCAAAACTCATTAAATTCCAAGATAATATGACTCAGGTTTTAAATAAAATCATAAAATAATAATTGGATAGGTTTTGGATATTTTTTTAATATTAAAAATCTTATTTATTTAAATCATATTTTAAAGAGGTAAATACTGCATCATTATTGTGTCATAAATAATTTATTTTATATGATGCTTAAAAATTATAAAACAAATACAATAATTTAGATAATATATTTATCTTCCCATGGAATAGTTATATTATAAATTATGATTTATTTTACCCCATGTATACATTGATATACTATAAGATATTTGTTAATGTCATTTTTGTCTTTACATTATGTTAATTAAAATAGAGTGTCATTATCATTTTTAATTGCCTCCATGGGGTCCAAATATCAACCCAATGATGCCCATGGTGGTCCATGACTCATAAAATATGGTTAGGAAAAATGATAATGTAATTGTTTATTATTATAAAATTCTTTTTACCTTGAATTACCCTATTTACCTTTAATTGTGGTAATCAAAAGTCAAAATATTCTATTCACCAAAAAAATCATCTTATTGAACCAAATTTTACATACTAATAACAACCAAGTATGTCAGGTTTTATAAATTCAATTTACATAAGCGTTAAAATTTCTTTTAAATGAAAACGTCTATTTTTTTACTACTACTAAGTGGTTTTACTATTCATCAAAAATTGATTTTTTTCAGAAAAATACCAAAAATTCAGACTAAGATATATTTTATATTACAAAATTAAAATTTATGTCTATTTTATCAAATTAAAAACATAGTATTTTCATTAATTAATATAAAATTAATTCTTGTTGTCAAAACAAATAGCGTGGTTTTATGAAATAATAACTATCAAAATATTGATACTGGTTTATGAATAATTTCAATGTGAAATTAAATCCAATGACAAAATGTGGATTAAATGGGAAAAATAAAATCTAATTATACCTCCAAAAAATTAAAATGTGAAATTGAAAACTATAAATTATTTTGATTAAAAAACATCTTTTCATTTAAAATTTCGTATTTTTTAATATTCCCCCAAATATTAATGTTATTTGAAAAACACCAATAATTTATCAAAACTAAATTTATATGTCCTGATTCTAAATAAAAAGTTCATTATGTCATGTTGAATATATAAAATTTCCAAATATTGGATTTAAAAATATTTTTCCATTAAAATGCGGTAAAATGGAATTTTTGCAAAAATAATTCCATTATCAGAAAAAAATGAATTTGTTCTTATATTATGTCTATGAAACACATAATATGTATGTTAACATGATATTAAATATATTAAATTCACAATTCAGTTAATACTATTCATAACTGCTTTTTAACAACTAGTTCGGTAAGTCGTCGTGCGCTCGAACTCAGTGTTGTGTGAGGAGAAATCTATTAAATTACTTTAGAGAGATTACATACTATGAAACTGTGGGGTGTTACATTATCCCCTCCTTAAATAAATTTCATCTTCGCACTTTAAGAACAGAATTGAAAACATGTGGTTTGACATTTCAAAATTAATTTGTTGAAATCCCACATCGAAAATGGATTAATAAGGCCTCTTTTTTAAAATATATAATGGTATGTATGAAGGTTACAAAAAATAACACATACTAGGGTTATGTGTAGGAAAATATGGATATGGAAGAGAAAACTAATCATCATTTTCTGTTGGAGTGTGATCAATAATATTATTAAAAGAATATTAATGGTCTGAAAGCCATAAACTTGTGATGGGTTGAAAGGACATTGATTACCCAGTAAGAAAAATAAATGAAAAATGCTTATGTTTTATGATCCTTTTTATAATGCTGATGAATTTACATTTGTGATGGACTATGAGTGTAAAGATATATACCTAATTTACAAGTAGATTTTCATTTATTAATAAATTTCTTCCACAAACTTATCTTTTTCCTAATGATGATTATTCAAGATGACTCAGTTACACTTGATGTGCTAGAATCAAATTATAGAGAATCACATAATCCCCAAAGGATGAAGTATATATTTCCATTTTCATTTAACATTAACCAAAACCAACATGGTTTGTACATGATCAGGAGATCCCCAAAAAGGAAAATTATTTATAGAAAGAAATATTACTCTTCATCTCCAAAATTTAAACATAAAATACCCAAAGCTTAAAAAATACCATTAAATGAACAATTTTCCTTAAAATCCTTCAATATAATCCTAACTACAATTGAAAACCAAAACATAGAAGAATATTATTACATAGTCTTACATGATAAATTGTATCTCCAAATAATATCGACTACTCTTAAATTCACATACATAAAAGTAATTAATGTAATCACATATTATCTATTATAGGTTAATCATTTTCATAAATAACAAAAATTGATATAAATACACAATAAAATCATAGGAAAATATTCACCATTACTCCTCAAATGAAATCTCACAGTATTCTATTTTCCTTAGTCAAATAGTGTTCCCCATAGAGGGAACGTCTTCCAAAATAACATTTCTCACTTAACCACCAAATATTTTTCCTATACAAAGGATATCTATTTGACAATTCATAAGGTCCCAAATCAACTTAAAAATCATATTACTAAAAATAATTAGTAACACTTACAAGGGACATCATTTTGTCCAGTGCTAGGTGATAAATCTCAATCGCACTCAGGTTGTGGGTTTGATACCGACAGCATGTCTGACGTGGTGGGTTGTCACATGGTCGGCATGTTGTCTATTTTCAAAAACTATATTTTATAACAATAAAAAAATGAAATAAATTCCTCAAAATATCCATAACATAATTTAACCACAAATTTTATCTTGTACCTCACATTTTAATTCATAAATTTAATAACATGGAATGGCCTCAAACTAAAGGATCATATATAATCAAATGTTTATTTATAACTATATCCACAAGAGAAAAGATAATTCTTCCTCAAATATAATTTTCACATGAAAAAATATATTGTTACACATACAATAGAAAAGACTTCCAAAATAATTTCATTAATAAAGAGTACTAATACTTTTAAACATTTCACCATCCATTTATTTCCACATAGGTTCTTCTATTACCAAGACTATATCCTATAGAATAGGGAATTCACTCGGGTAATGGCTAGGTCCCCTACATTTATGGAAAATTAATGTAAATGGATTATTAGGACCATTTTTATTTTCATCCATAATACTCTTCATTTTTTCTCATAATTTCTTTAATTTATATACTTCTTTCCCACACATAAATCATTTATTTGTCCCATTGAGACACTTTCCTGGGTGTCTCCTTGCACATTTCCTGCATGATGGAAATTGAGGATTCATTTCTCCATGGTCTTCACCGCTGTAGCACTTATCATTATCGCATATCTCTGATTTTTTTTATTTTTGGAGTTAATTAATATATATGTTTGTGATCATATTCTTGGAAATATTATTTGGTATGAACACGAAGTCTTTTATTTATATCAATATTCCAATTTTTTGCTCATTTCCACTGTTATTCCCACCTTGTACATCATGCTCAAAGTTACTATGACTTCCATGGAATCCCACCATTGACATAAACCAGATATTATTGTGTGAGTAAAAATAGTCATTAAATCATTTATAGAATATCATGACACTATATTTTTAATTCGAAGCACCTTAGGATTTACCATTGTCATTTATTCTCATATTATATTAAAATTATTAAAATCTAATTGTGATGTAAATGTAAATTATCCTAATAATATCCTCTAGGAGTTTCATAACCAAGAGTGTAGCAAGGCCCATTTTCATGTACCAGGATACCCCAGGTCAAGCCTAAAACTCCTTGTCGAATTTTTTACTCCTAGTTATATTTGTGCCAGAGCCACCTCTACCAGCTCATATCCAGACAGGGATGTATTTCTTAGAAAATACAAAAAATCTCTAAATTTCCAAAATTCTAGGAAATTATTCTATACTAATCTACAATGTCTATATTAGGGTAATGTTCTCTAATTAGAGTTTATCTAATTTTAGTTTCCAAGGGTTGTATTATACTTCCTCTGATACCAACTATAATGCCCCGACCCTAGAATCTAGGAGCCGATGCATTATTTTAATACATTGGAATTATTAAAAGTAATCATTTCATGAAGGTCCGATCAATTTTGTAGTCTTGGAAACAAAATACATACATATGTTCAACATTAATACTTAAAAAAGACTAATTTATTCCATTAAAAACATCCAAGCTTCTTAGATTATGCCCTTCTACTCACTAATAACTAACTTCACCATATCTTGAGAAAATGAAACATAAGAAATGGGTGAGATCAACCACACAGTAAGAGTAAGAAATATATCAGAAGATAACAAAAACAGTATGAATGGTTATTAATTGAAAACACATGCATTTAAAAATAATAAACATGAACTATTTATGGTACGAATATTAGCTGAGTAAATAATTCCATAATAAAACATAGTCATGGTTTTTCTACTAGTCGAATAACAACATGAAATATCAATACATAATATTATAATTATTGAATGCATAATTATGGACATCATAACGACATAGTCAAGGCCTCGTGCCAAGACTACAAATAAGATTTTATCTACACCTTATGCCAAGACACTAGTTTGTTTCTTGAGACCTACCGATGAATCGAGGAACTATAGTAGGCTCCACTTGTCACATTCTAAGTCCAATGCCTTCTTCATATGAAATGGTTGAAACTTAATCTAAAAATTATTATTAAAACTAGTATATGAAATGTCAGTATTTTTACCACCAATGATGAATGGTATAAAATTAGCACATCCACAGTCAAACATAACTCATTCAATACATTATGTATGATTTTATTATAATAGATTTACCTCAATCTAGAATAATGATGGATATTTACATTGATGAAAATAATGATCAAAATCATTTTAGATAAATATCCCCCTTTTTATTGAAAACATTTAAAAGTCACACTATTTATCAAGAAGCCATTTAAAATAGTTTTTTGATTCAAAGTGTCCCATTGCACTTTTAAACATTAAAAAGGAATTGTGATTTTAAAAAATTAATTTCTATATAAGTAAATCCTTAAAAAAATTAATTCATGAACATTAATGAGAATGATTTAGAATAATAAATCATTATAACATTTAATATGATATTTTAGTTAGAGTTCTTAAACAAATGAGAGACACATGAATAAAAAAATGTGAGGTAATAAGAAAATTATAATATCGTAATAATAATGGGATTCATGATATAATATTCCCAACTACATTATATACACCATATAAAAGAGAATTGGTGTATAACAACAAATAAGTCTCAATGGAATGTATATTGAGATGAAATACCTTATAAAGATCATATCGTGAGGTTATGGATAAATCAATAGTATAATTATTTTGAAAAATATAAATACACTAAATATAATTGGATATTCATAGTAAATAAATCCGTGGAGATTTATAAATTTTCTTTTAAAAACAACAACAATGACTTGGATGTTTCAATTAATGAATGGAAATTGAGTTATGATTACTCTTATCAGGTTCATATCAATGACTTGAGAAATAATCAATAGAGTGATTATTTGGATCAAAAATATATCCACAAAATGGGGAGTGTAAATTACTACATAAATAATAAATAGTAATTCCACACGTAATCATGGAGTAAAAAAATCAATGAAGTATGCGTAAAGCACAATGAGTGGAAATTGAAATTTGAAATTCCCTTACCGATTTGGTAACTCATGAAACAGACACCCCATAAAAGAAGAATAATTCAATTAATTTGTAAATACCTATAGATTAAATTATATTACACGTAGAATATATTCATGGAAAGTACATAAACCACACAAAAGTAAATATTTGCAATACAACATGAATCTCATGGGAAAACACAAGTTAGATGATATCCCCTTACCATGTTGTAATCAATCGAGTCATATGAAGAAAAGTTAATAACCATAAAATGACTCACATAATACCATGAATATAAAGGTAATAATGATTATATATATCAAATGTAAGTACAAAATACAAAACATGCAATAAATAAGTGGTGAACAATAGAAATATCCCGAAATTAAGAGTGAGATAAGAAACCCCTTACCTCATGTCCTGCTTGTCTCGTATATTCCATGTTCTTCCAAAATAATAAACATAAGTTAATTCCTGCCTAATTAAGGAAAATTTTAAAGTTTATTATTCTATTTATATCACTTATTACCTTGCTATAACAATTAGTTAATTATTTGAGTTCATAATGGATATTTTATCGATGTTCGGAGTTTGAGTCAAAAATGAACATGTTATAATTACAGTTTTTCCATGTGGTCAAAAGTCCATTATCTCATGAACGATAAAGATGATTTTGATATCATATATATATATTCAGTATATATATGAATTTATAACTCTACATAATATTTGGTGAAACGAAATGAAATGCACCATTTATGGAGACAGTAAGCCGTACGTACGCTTGAACGTTGCTTTCATTTATATTTTTTATTTTAATGGAATGAAAACATAGTGATACATAGGTATATTATAATTCCTGTATAATATAATATATAATATCATTAAATCCATCCTTTATATATCTCACATAAGTCATTAACTAGTCATATCACTTTGAGGGGGCGATAGTCCGCACTTCCCCAAATGAAATTATCATGTTTTACCCATAATGGAAACCATAAAGGTATGATATAAATGGAAAATACAGAAGCATAATGGAAACATAAAAATAATATATATCATATATAAATATATTTCCATCTTAATGGCCACCATCAAAGGTGGTAGGAGATAATAGAACAATCATTGTTTCCTATGGCGTTAGTCTGCCATCCTGAAAAACAGTTAGTACTTTACCCATTAAATGGATGTGTGTGTAATTATAGTTCAAATACTTATTATAAAAACATCCAATTATCATTAGGATATTGGTTTTGTTATCAAATATTGGAATAAAAATTATTTTAGGGGTTATAGAAGTAAAATAAAATAAACAAAGTTAAGATAAACCATTACCTTTAATTTGGGTAGCTCCCTTTGGTTTGAACCAAAATGAATTCTTGATGTGACTTATGCCATAGGTAAGGCTTCTAGGTGGAAGGGAGAGATTGTAAAATCTTATTTGGGAAGGGGTTGGATGAGCCATGGGGCTTGAGAGGTGTGAGGAATGGGTGTGAAGTAGTGTTATTTTATAATGGAGAGGACGAGCTCTTTAGGAACGTTTGAAAATGTTATTTTATTACAATCTTATCTTCTGTTTCAAAAGGGGAAAAACTCATTATTGTCTTAGATAAGATGAATACTTCTTGAAATAAAATCATCCAATAATAATTGGATTGGTTTTGGATATTGTTTTATTACTAATAATCTAATTTATTTAAATAATTTATTAATGAGTTAATATTTAATCGTTATTTTGTCATAAATAGTTAAATTCATTTTACCTCTAAAAATTATTTAAATATACGCTTTTGTAGGGAATATTTTTATATTTCCAATGAATATTTATAGTCGAAAGGAATACTTATATATCCCCTTGTAAAAATTGATATACTAAAAGATATTAGTTAATGACATTTTTGTCTTTACTATAAGTTAATTAAAATAAAGTTTCATTATCATTATTTCGTGGCTCAATGGGGTCCAAACATCGACCCAAGGAAGCCCATGGTCAGCCATGACTCATAAAATAAGTCTAGGACAAGAGTTAATGTAATTTTATATTATTATAATATTATTTTTACCTTGAATTACCATATTTACCTTTAACCGCGGTAAAAAAAAGTCAAAAGTTAATATTCACCAAAAAATATTTTCATCTTATTGAACCAAATTTTACATACTAATAACTGCAGTGTTTTTCAGATTATTTAAATTCAATTCACATGAGTGGTAAAATTTCATTTAAATTAAAAATCCTTTTTTAAACTACTACTATGTGGTTGAACTATTCATCAAAAATTGAAATTTTTCAGACAAATACTAAAATTCTGCCTAATATATATTGGATATTCCGAATTAAAAAATTATTTATATTTTATCAAATTCAAAAAAATTTAGTTAAAATAATTAATTTAAAATTAATTCATGTTGTCAAAACAAATAATGTTTTTTAAGAGACAATAACTATCAAAAGATTGAAACTTGTTTATGTATAAGTTCAATGTGAAATTAATTACAATGACCAAAATTATATTAAATGGTAAAAATATAATCTAATTATATTTCCAAACCATTAAAATAAAAAATTTAACACTAACAATGATTTTAAATAAAAAAGTTGTTTTTAATTGAAATTTAGTATTTTTCACTATTCACTCTAATATGAAATTTATCAGAAAAACAGCAAAAATTTATCGAAATGAAATTTTTATGTCTTGATTCAAAATAAGTAGTTTATTTTGTCAAATTTAATTTATAAAATTGTAAAATATTATAATTAATATGGGATCTCAATTAAAAGGCGTTAAAATTTAATTTTTTGAAAACACATCCTTTATCTGAAAAAAATGAATTTTTTCTTAAATTATGTCTAAGAAGCACATAATATGGATGTTAAAATTAAATTGAATATTTAAAATTCAAAATTCAGTTAATAGTATTCATAACTAATTTTGAAATACTAGTTTGGTATGTTGTTGTGCACTCGAACGTGATGTTGTGTGAGGTGCAAGCTATGGAATTACTTTAGAGATATTACATACTATAAATCCTTGGGGTGTTAAATATATAAGTAAAAATAATTACAAATCTATACATATAATAGAATGAAAATTTTGTAGCTATAAATGAATTAGAATTCATTTGGTAAATGTAATGAGAATTCTGTAAGTATAACTGAATGATAAATTTAGAGATTTATGAAAGAAGTGTTTGTGATTTTCAAAACATAAAACAATAAGGAATACTGAATTTAATAGATGACCTTATCTACTCAACAACAACCAATATTAAAAAAAATGAATAAATGAAATAATAAAAAAAAAATATCTCATAAATTTCACAAAAATTTTAATTATATGGGTTATATATATTAAAACTAATAAGTACATGTTTTGTGATTATATGTACCTAAACATGATTCATAAATTAACACCAAATCCGATAAATTATTTTAACAACATAATGTGTATTTTCTATACTGAATTTCACTAAAGGTAACATAAAACAATAAATATATCATTTTTAACATTAATAGAATCATGGAGGTCCACAATAGAGTTCTGTATAGACACTAGCATAGTTCTCCAACCCATGTATTAACAATTCTATCTATTTCCTACAATATCCATAGAAATGGAAAATAAATGAAATGAGTTTGTGAACCGAATTATCCATTGCCATTTCATAACACTTTGACCTAAAACTGTTGGTCTTGTTCATATAGCCACTAGACCTCAGGTGTGCCTCTCTATAAAAAAGATGTTTCAATCTAGTAGAGATGGCTAGTACGAATGTCATGTTTTGACTATGTCCTATATGTCAAGTAAAAATCAGTGTATAGAGTTAAACTAGTTTTTATATAATTAGAAAATAATGAAAAATAAAATAATCAATGTATTAAGATACACATAATGTACCAACCCATGAAATTGTATTATGAAATTCCCATAACAAAATAAAAAACGAAGGAAAGGATCTTCATTGGTGGTGGATTAACATAAATGATCAATTTTTTTATGTAATATTAGTATCAAGAGTATAATAATAAATTCCACCATATAATTTCAAAACCCTTATACTTATCTTCTTCAACCACACACATCAAGGCCCATGTAAGTAAATGTATATGTAGACATAAAAGTTATGAGAACACAAAGATTCCCTTGTATGGTGTGATTATAAAACACATTATAAAAACAAATATTATCCCTTGACATAATTTTATAAGATATTATCATCCGTGACATGAATGTAAAGAGATTATAGAAAAGAGACAATTATATTTCATAATCACAACAAAAATTTCATTTCCATGGAGACATTATTTTTTGAATATTTCCCAAATGAATTTAAATATCTTCATGACACATCCCATTCAAGGTGATATTCCAAAACTATGTCTGATATTCTTCCCATGAAGGGATAATCCCTATACATGTCGACTGATATTTTAGGACATCCCCCTCAGGTGATAGTCTATATGGATCAACCTGCATAATTAACTACATAATATATATGATTAAAAGATTTATTAAATATACATAGTATGATAGTTAAATATAACATCATATCAAACAAAATTTACAATTACCAAAAATCCACATGAAATAATACATCAACAATCTGTCTCATGTGCTACACACACCACATGTTATCAAACATCAAGAATAAGTCTCAATGTAATAAACATGATCACCATAAAATAATGTTATTAACATGTATAAATATTCTCTAGTGATAAAAAATACCTAAATTAGGTAAAATGGTGTGTCAATTAAATGTTAAATTATATTATATTAATTTAACCTCTTAGAATACAAAATTGATCTATAACTAGAAATGGTCCTGGACCAAACAAGATTCAGGATCAAGTTCCCCAGATCTAGTACTTAATATTCCTTGAAAAAATGATCCATTGTGAGTTTGGTCACCCAAAATATTTTATATAAGGCATAAATCTCAAGATATAATGAAGTAGGTGATAGAGAAAACAATTTAATGATCTAAACATTTAAACTATTTGAATGGAGTCAATTCATGGCTTGAATTATTGATTTACATCATGAATAATTCGACATAAAATTAATTTGTAAGTTATTTCACATCAAAATAAAACCCTAAAAAACCTTATACAGATCATAAATAAATTTTCATTCCATGATTAAAAAACTCATTAATTATCAAAATATTCAATTCTTGTCATGAATATTCATTCATGGGATGAAATTTTCCATGAAAAAGGTATCTATATTTTGAGACATTTCATTCTATCGAAATCCCTAACATGCCACAAATCATTTAATAACACCCTTAACATGCACCAAAATTTAAAATGAGGAATACCTAGAAATTGAGTATATTATGGTATTATTCTCCTCAGTAACTCCCATGAGTCCTCATTCATGATGAATCAATCTTTTTTAAAACTAATGAATTTATTTTGAAGTTTTTTTCAAATGATATTTTTTAAAATGAAATAATTTTTTCAATATTCCCCAATTCTAAGACATAAAATTTAACATTTGTATATAGTATAAAACATCCTATGTTCATGATATTGGACATTTCAATTAACTATAATTATATAAATCAATTTAACAACAACATTTATCCAAAAAATTACAAATCAAACTAATTTTAACAATATTTAGGTTACTATTTTTTCAACTCTCTATAAGAAAATAAACAACCATAAGTAATCATGATTTCAGGAAATAAATAATCATTACAGAAAAACATGATTATAAATGATCCTAAATGAATCATCATCCACCTATATGATTTCCTTTTTAATTTTCCATAGAGTCCACGACTGTTTCGATCAATGTTACAAAGTTATTTACAACCATATCAAATTCATCATTCTCACCATGCATCATTTCTTATTCCAACCATAAAATATCATAAATTATGAATGTGATTTTTTAATTCAATACAAGTAATAAAAAAATATTCACTACATAAATATATCAACACTTGATTGAGGTTATGATAATAGTTTTTTTTGAGTAATAACATAAATAAATGGTAGTTGATGATATAATATGTCTTGATGGGAAATAGAATTATCTATAGAGAATGAAATGGGGAACTATATAATTAGATAACTATTAGTTTGATTTATCTATGGTTATGAATCATTCATGGAATATATATTCTTGTAAAGATATAATTATTTATAATGATAATAGTCACTGATGTTTAAATATTTTCCAAGTCAACTTTCCCATAATTGAATTATTTTTATACTATGAAATCCAAAATAAATTATGCAATATTCGTTTCTTTAGAGAATCATTTTTTCATCATAGCCTTTTTTGTTTTCATATAGGACTAAATAATGTGACAATACAATAACTATGGTGATTTAGTGTGCCTCTATGTTAGATTAACCGATGTTTGTATGCTAATATAATATATATTTATTAAAAATAGAAAACCAACTGATTATATATTAATGAAAAATAGCTGTTATATATTTTAAACAATTTAGAATAAGTCATAATTCATTATTTACTCTATTTTTAATAAAAAAAATCTAAAATTTTGAAAAATAAAAAGACGCATAACTTCATTGATAGAAAATTATATTTGAACTCCACATTATTTTATGATTCATACATGTTATAATTTTATTAGTAACCAACGGTGTATTTATGGTGTTATCATTTAACTCACTATTCATACATGGTGAAACACATAATTTCTGAGTTTCTTGTTACTTATTATATGTATTTCTATCAAAAATATCATTTACTTTTTATTTTTGTCCATATTTAAAATGGAATAAGAAATAATTAATACCAAATAAATTCAATTTCAATTTTAATTCAATAAACCAACATCAAATATCTAACATATAGTTAGTTTTAATTTTTTTTTTAAAAATGGTTTTATGTCTTAAATATATTTTGAAACTCAATTGTTTATCAAAATAAAAATTTGTTTCATAACCCAAATGTTTCTCAAAATCAAAATCCTTTAAAGGATAACAAATATTTTTTAAATCAATATCTATGTGATCAATATTATTATTCCCTCTATAACTCAAGAATAATAGAGCATAGTTTTGGGGAGTATATAAAATATAATTAAAAAAACATAGATAACATGAGGAAATCAAAAATAAAGTGAAAACATTTATAATAGTATAAAACAATTGAAGGATCAATGGGGAGCTAAAAAGAATAATAATCATTTTAATGAGGTGTTTTTGTATGAATTTGAAAAAGGCTCTCAAATATTATAGCGAAAGTATATAGTTGTAAAAGAATTCATAGATGAAATGATCATTTGAGATCGAGAATCAATATATTATAATTTAGCTACATTTATTGAGAGTGAAAAGCCTAGTTACCATCCGCCTTTTAAAATAGGTAAAATTATTACATGTATTCATATCCATGGAAAGTGAGGATTATATTTATTATCAATTTTTTATTTTTATCTTCCCAAATAAGATATAAATGTAATGTTTCTTAATTATTATATTCCACATGAAAATGAAATAATTAATTTTGAATCTAAATTTCTAAGTATAATTAATACTAAAAGTGAAAATTTATTTATTTAAATAGTTTTTTTCAATGTTTAACTTTTTTATTTTGGATGAAATTCTTTTTAAATATTTTATTTCACATCTAAAATAAATTATTCCAGTCACATTAAAATGATTTCTCCCCAAAATTTTAAATATAAAAAAAATTTATAATTTTTAAATGATTTTTGAAATGAAAATGGACCCAATTTTTTGAGGTTTTTTAATATTGATTTTTTTGTGATGGTATCTATTATAAAATAGTTTTATCCACATGTTGAATGGTTTGATGTCTGATAAATTTCAAACCCTTGATATGGTGATTGATTGATTTTTTTGTGATGCTATATTTGAATTGGAATTAACATTTTACAAATAATATATTATTTTGACCAATAAATATTGAATAAGTATTGTGTTTAAATGTTATTATAGGTGTTGATTTCAAATAGTAATAAAACTTGTAGCTTCTTCGTGATAATGGATTCGGGGCATTAAAATTCCAAAATGGATTAATGAAATTTCATATAATATTTTTCAATTAATATTATTCAATTTATTATTTATATTTTTTATATTTATTATCAATTTTTAACCTATTTTTCTTATAATAATTAAAATTATTATTTTTTGTGATTCCTTTATTGAAAATAATATCATGATTTTTTTTAAAGAATATTTTTATATGCAATTTAGATATATTTTTAACGTATATCATTATAAAATTAATTGTAATATTTTTAGGGGTTCTAAAAAGAATATTATCTTATGTTTGTTTCGAGATAATAGAGATGATGTAAAATTACCTATTTGAATATATGTTCTTTTGACCATTGAGGATGGTGGTGTATGTTATCAATAATAGTGAGTTTTATTTATCACACTCCAATTTTACATTTATTTTACATTTTATAATTATATTTACCATTTTTTAGTATAAATAATGTTATTTGTCTTACTAATAAAATAAAATGATTTTTATATATTGGAAAAAGGGAGTGATTTTCGAATAAATAATGAATCAAAAAATGAATTCATATTTTATATTCAAATTTGATTAATTTATACATTTAAATATTATTATTTTTTATTTAGATAATTATGAAATTAATTTAAATATTTCATGTAATCAATGTTTATTTCTTTTTGTGACATATCCCAAGAATTATATTTTAGCTGTTAAAGGAGAAAATATTCATATAATTAAATTTAAAAATCCATACTAACCTTAGTGATCTTTATTGATGAAAATTTGGAAGATAAGTATAAGAGAATGGTTTATTTAGTGGTCTATATTGTATATATTCTTCTACCTGTCAAATTTTATTATTTTTTAACACAAGGAATTAATATATTCAATTTATTATTAAATACATTTTCTGGTTCGTAGTGAATCAATTTTTTTATTTTCAGATGGAATAAAATGAGTATTTTTCATCCAATATCATATTCTCAATATTGTTTTTATATTAAAATTTAGGAGTATTTTCCATAATTTGAAATTGAATCCAAGATTCTCGATGAAAAATAATTTTTTAAATTATGATTTTTGAGAATTCTGGATTAATGAACTTTTAAACATGATCTGAGATTTGTGTGTCTAAATATATATCATATATTGTGGAATTGTCCCAAATAAATTAAAAAATATATAAATTAATTTGATTTGAAATAACTAAAAAGGAAAATTTTAGTGTTCCAAAATTCTCTACAAAATTATATGGTCCTCTAAAGATAAAACTATTTTATTGATCATTTTAATTAGGTATAGGCTATTTTATATCTTTGTTTTTTGTGGAATAAATAATTTTTTTATCTTATTTCTCTTTTTTATAGTTTTTGAACTATTTACAAAACCAATATATTTAAGGGGTATTAAACTCACTTCTTGGAAAAAATATCAAGAGAATATTGAATGAAATTAAATAAAAAATGGTAAATAAAATAATTTTAAATCCATACATTTAAAATAAACCCCGTTATAAAAATAATTATATTGGATTAGATTATTAGTTTAATTATTTTGGGAGTGCACCATCATGGTAAAATGGAAAATTGATAATTTAATCTTGGAATGTGTATATAAGGATTTGAGCTATCATCATTTATCTTATCACTGGGTAACTACCCGGTACTTATAAAATAATTTTTTTACATTATGGAATTAAATAGTTATATTAATTATCATTGCCTAATATAATAAATGTAATATATAAAAATTAAGTAATCTATAATAATATAATATTATTCTCGCCTATGAAAGTATAAATAAAATTTACAATACTTATATGGAAAAATATGACATATTTAAATAATGTAGTCATTAAATAAATATTTTTCAGATGACAATTCAAGTGTTCATAATTTTCTGAAATATAATTTTTTAAAAAAAAAATTTATAATTAATATAATTATTTTAAATAAAATTTTATTAATAAAATAGATTCATAAATTAAATTTTTATTATATTGTAAATAATATTAAATTTTTTGAAGCTTCATTTAATTTTTCCATGTGTCAAAAATTTGATAATATTATTAAAAGAGTTATTTTTTGAATAAATGATGAATTTATTTGAAAATTAAATTTCTCATATTGAGAAAAATAATTTAAAAATGTAGACTATTTTTGAGTTCTTCACATCAAATAATTGATATGGTGAGGTTTTGGGATATTCCAGAAATAGATTAATTTTTTTTGAATATTGAAATAGTACAATTTACGGTTTCTAGAAAGTACCTTAATTATTGTGTCATATATTATTTATGTATGATTTAGAAACTAAAATCTATAAATGAACTTCTATATCTAAAATATTTATTCTTGTAATCAATGTTATTCATATTCATGAACCAAAATAATCATCTAATGGGTAATATAATAAAAAATCAGCCATCTCCAACAATATAAATGTTAGAACCCGGGTTTTTTTGGAATGGGTAAAAATCCCGACCCTGTTTAAAATTTTTAGTTATTTCTGAGGAAACTGGATTAAATGGGCAGTTTCTGGAAATTTCAAAACTACACACCATGTACATTGAGTACACGTCGTGTATGTCTAGGTGAGTGACCGGCCGTGTGCTCGCCGAGTACATGCCGTGTAGTGACCGTGTAGAATTTTATTAGTACACGGTATGTAGTTTTCACACGCCGTGTATACCCCCTGACCGTGTGAAGCCATACATGGCGTGTAGGTTGTTTGCCGGGTAGAACTGGGAACATGTCGTGTCCTCATTGGACACGCCGTGTAGTCTAGCCGTGTATTATGGAAACACATGGCGTGTGAGTACGTCAGCGAGGAAAGGGAAATAAAACCAAGTACACGTCGTGTACCCCTAGGTAAACGTCGTGTACTCATGTCGGTAGGCTCAAAAAGTATGTCGGAGGAATCTTTCAGTCTTATGAATAGTTGAATAAAATATACACGGCATGTAGTCCAAAAGTACACGCCGTGTACTTTCATTTTTCACTTAAAACGGGCAGTAGCCGCGTTTTTTAGGCAGATCTCACCTCCTCCGCCCGGATGCGCGAACCAGGCTGGCCGAACCCCTTTTATCTGCCCGATCGTCCGTCGGAACTTTGATTCGAGATTTGATTAGTTCATTGGAACCCCCTCGGTAATGCCTCGATTCCTATTTGGACGTTTTGTCTGATTTTTGTTCTAGAATGAGTTATAAGCATTTGAGCGAGTTTGAATCTTTTTTAGATTTACCACGTTTTAGACCGAATTGGCAGGTATTACTGGAGGAGTATCATCGTGCGAGTCTCCGGTAGGTGGTGCATACTTCATTTTTTGTTTTCGTGGTTGTTTGGGTAACGCGGCCTTCAACGCGTTTTCGGGTATTTTGAGCGGGAACCATTTTATCTTCAATTTCATACTGTAATGCCTATGGGACCTCTGGGATGCCTTTGGGTATGCCCGGTTACCAGTTTGCATGAGCAGGGCTGGGTGAGGGGTCATTGCTCATCGGGTCATTTTGTCCAGGGAACGCCAAAATGGTTTTAATTGAAATATGATTGTTATAAACTTTTTAGTTTAATTTGTGAAAGACTGTTATAAATTTTTAGAGGCATTTAAGACCATTGTGCAAGTATGGGACAACACTTGGTATAATTCAAGTCGACTGTTTATTTGGTTTTTCCTGGTTATGTTCTCTGTTTGAGTATGTTATATATGCAATTGCTGGATTTCATCTTCTGGACCTTTTTGGGTTGTGTTGGGCTTGGCCCGGTTATGCTAGAGTGATGATGATCACAGGTTGGGGCTTTTCCTGGGTTACTTGGGGTGGTTTTGACCACAAGATTAGGCGTCATTGACGTCGGCTTGAGGCAGGATGACTGTCAGGTTGGGCATGGACCAGGTTACTTGGATGGCGAGGTCATCGGACTTGAGCGACATGGTCGCAAGTACACGATTTGTCAGACGTGTTGGTGGCTTAGGACTATTTTGTGTGATTACCACTCACCGAGACTTTGAGTAGTGTGCACACAGAGATACTCCTTTATGAGGTGGTTTTGACCACTCGTGTGGGTAGAGGACCTCGTAGTTGCAGTTAGGTATTTTGGTTGGGGTTGCTTGTCGTAGAAAGCCACGGGGGAGGTGAGGAGCCTTCAGGGAAAGGGCGTGCCTTCGGGATGTCGGTACTTGAGACACGAGGTGTCAGGAGGCACGTGGTGTCGGGTTACTATTTTTTTCTGGGCGTGCCGTCAGGACGTCGGTACATGAGACACAAGGTGTCAGGATGAACTTACTACTGGGTTACTATTTTTGGTCGTGCATTCGGGACGTCGGAACTTGAGACATGAGCTGTCAGGTGGAACATGGTGTCGGGTTATACGACAGAGATTCCGACATTGGCCGAAGCAGGTGACACTCCATGGTGGCTATTGAGCACCAGTGGAGTTTGTGTTTAATTGTGCAGTGTATAGTTTACTTCTTTCCTTGTAAATTAATGATTTCTTAAACACATATATTTGGTACGCACCGTTAGGTGGTATCCTACTGAGATTTGTCTCACACCCTGCATGGGACCTTCAGGACGCGTGCAGACTTTATGGATTTACGTGTAGGAAAGAGGCTAGCTTCAGGAGATAGGCTTCTTTAGTTATTTCATGGAGATGTTATGGACCTTGAGGTCATGCCTAGCTAGGTTTAGTCTGCTTTATTTACTTTTCTGTATCGACATGATTGTTGTAGCTAATGTTGGATAGCCATTGGCGCCCTTTTTATATTCAGTTGTGTATGACCTACTTTGGATGCATGTTTTACTATTTAGTAGTAGTTACATGTTATCATCATGTTGTTTAGTTTATTTCCGCTTCTGTTGTTATGTTTTCTATTTCAGTTGTTTATCTATATTGATTATGCATTCGCTCTGTGGGTCTGGTTCGAGTCTGCTGAGTCTTTCTTTATGCTGCTTATTTATTATTATTTTCGGACCAGTACCCTTATTATAATCCTCCAAGAGGGTATAGCCTCCCCACAATACCTAACAGACCCTTGCTGCAAGTCGAAAGCCTTTGGATTATGGGGAGGTGCACCTAAGGTAGTAACACCCGACCCGTTCGGCACTATTCGGGTGGCTGGCTGGGTCCGGGTCGTTACAAAGTGGTATCAGAGGAGTTTTTGACGGGGATTTAGTAGCAGCGTTTTACTGGCTACAAATGAGTTTGAGGCATCTCGTTTATTTCTGCTATTTTTACTATTTGGGATATGGTAGACTGGGTATATTTTGTTACAGGGACTGGGTTTCTAGCTTGTGCTTAGGTGCCTGCAGCCCCAGATACGAGTGATGGACCTAGTTGCCGTAGGTGGAAATTGCTGTTTTCTTTTTCTCAGATTGCAGTTTATATGATTTCCACCTTGGCGGCTCACTTGATGTGTGATGTTCTTGATTGTGATATGTGACCCTTGACCCTGTGTTTTGAGGAAGAACTGGACCTTGGCCCGGTATGGCAAGGCTGGGTTTCTTGGATTTTGATAGGCACATTATATGGTATTTCAATTTCATAATTGCACGTATGATTTGTGATGTGATAATTCTATGTGAATGAAATATCAAATTCCATGATATATATGCTTTAAAATGTGAATTGGTGGAATTCCTGATAGAACTTCAAGTTTTGAAAATAAGTATGCCATGCTTTATCTTTTGTAGAATTGCATGTTGCAGGATATTTGGGTCTGACTCTTATGAGAGAAGGCATGTACTATGGCTGAGGCAGTGTAACTGTCAGGATTGGGCGACTCAGTCGTCGGTTTGAGGCAACGTGAGTTGTCAGGATGGGCATGGCCCAAGGTACTTTGAGACTTGGCTTTGTTGAGGGTGGGTAAGGAGGCCATGAGGCCGGGATGCCGTGGGGCATGGGTTGCGGTGAGGGGGTTTAAGGGTAGTTGTTATGACTACATTTTTCTTCTTTCCTTATCTGCGTAGAATATATTGTAATATATATATATATGGGTTTTCTGACCATTTATGGTATTCAGCGGGATACACCTTCACGGATCGATGGAGCGTCAGGCAAGAGATGGTACAGTGTCGTAGGATTAGGGTCAGAATTTGGTACAGGCTGAGCACGAGCCACACGTACAGGCTCAGGGATAGGAACAGGTTCAGGATCTAGTGTACGCAGGACAGCAGCCAAGTTTGGCATCGTTCAGGCTGTGGCTCGATGAGCAGCTCTGAGCTAGCCTGGTATGTGTCTTGTAGGGGATTGACAGAGGTGTGCAGAGTACAGATCTTTCTATGGTGTATCTGATGTAGTAGTTACAGTCACAGCACCCGCCTCTTTTTCAGGGTGAGGGTGGTCCGCAGGCGGTAGAGAACTGGATAGAGATTATGCATGTGATTTTTGAGCAGCTCGAGATGCCTCCAGGGCGGAGGGTCAAGCCGGCGACATAAATTCTGAGATGACCAAAGAAGCGTTGGTGGGATGTATAAGTACAAGCTCATATGCACGATGGACTAGCTTGGATGGACTTCAAGGACAGGTTCATTGAGCACTTCTACCCGGAGACACTGAGGGAAAGGAAAGCTCGGGAGTTCTTGAGTCTTCAGTAGGGATACATGTCCGTCCTAGAATACACAGCTAATTTTACTAAGCTATCTTTCATTTCACCTGGTATGGTGAGGGATGAAAAAGCTAGGGTGAGGCGCTTCAAGGATGGCATACGGCATGTCATTCGGGTACAGGTGAACATCTTCAGGCTGGGTTCTTTCTCCGAAGCGGTGAATCAGGCACTCATAGCCGAGGAAAACGAAATGGATAATTTTCACTTGGGAAGGACATCAGCTTCAGGTAATGGTTCAGAAAGTTGGAATCATGGACATGATGAGTCTCTGTAGGGCAGTCAGGCCATGGATTCAGCTAGACCACCACGTGAGATTTCTTCAGTGATTTGCTTCCAGTGTGGATAGCCCGGACATGTTCGGGCACAGTGTGATCGGCCTCCGAAGGAGTGCCAGGAATGTGGAAAGGACGGGCATCTGGAAAGGTTCTGCAAAAAACCTTCTCAGAAAGCCGGCAGGAAAGTACTAGGACAAACTGTAGCATCTGGAGTTGGTTCAGGTTCGGTACCCGGAGAGGGTAGTCGAGGTTTAGCTGTGCGCGGAGGTCGTGAAAGAGATAGTGGGACCCAACTGAGGGTTCAGTGGACGATGACAAGAGAAGCATCAGGAGGTCAGGCATCAGGAAGCTGTTTTTCAAGCCAGGGGCACGCCGTGGAGCTTCCAGAGGCTGAGTAGACCGGTGAGTCGGTGACAGTTAGAGGTACACCGTGGTGTGACCGTGATCTCCATGTTTCCATTTTGGCATGACCTGTAGAGGTGTGTCTGTTTGAGTGCACGAGGTGCACAGGATCCTTGCGGACTGACTAGATTCTAGTCAGTGGGTTGGCACCATATCGGGTGCGTGATATATATATATATATATATATATGTATGTATGTATATGTATGTATGAGGTGTCGTGGGCATCAGGGCATTGTGGATGTGGGTTACTTGAGGTGCCATGGGAATCGGGGTATCGTGGATGTGGGTTACTTAAGGTGTCGTGGGCATCATGGCATCATGGATGCGGGTTACTTGAGGTTCTTGGCACGAGGACCTCATGGAGGCAGACACTGATGCGGTGCGGGTTACCTTGGGTTTCGGAAGCGACACAGGAGCACCAACGTGGTGTAGGGGTGACAATGTGTCACGGGAGGACTATGCGTCTGAAAAAGGCATTAGTAAACCTTGTTTGCCTTAAATTTTGTTGGTTGAGACCATGTAGGAAATTATTATGGTGGGGAGCCCCTTGAGGAATTTAGCTAGAACCTTGGGACCGGGGTAGTCCAGGTTGTTTAACTGGGATGGGTGTGTTCGGTGCCATCTTCAGGATTCATTTTTTAGCTCGGGGATGATCTACGTTAAGGTGGGGATTTTGTAAGAACCTGAGTTTTTTTTGGAACTGGAAAAAATCCCAACCCTGTTTAAATTTTTGACTTGTTTCCAAGGAAACTGGATTCAGTGTGTAGTTTCTGGAAATTCACAGACTACACGCCGATTACTTTGAGTACATGCCGCATATGTGTAGGCTACTGACCGTCCGTGTGATCGCCGAGTACATGTCGTGCAGTGACCGTGTAGAATTTTCATACTACATGGCGTGTAGTTTTGCACACGCCAAGTATACCCCCCGACCATGTGAACCCATACATGGCGTGTAGGCCGTTGGCCGGGTAGAACAAGGAACACGTCGTGTCCTCATTGGACAGACCGTGTAGTCTAGCCATGTATCAGGGAAACACATGGTGTGTGTGTACGTCGGCAAGGAAAGGGAAAAAGAACCAAGTACATGATGTGTACCCATAGGTACATGCCGTGTACTCATGTCGGCAGGCTCGAAAAGTAAGTCGGCAGAATCATTCCGTCTTATGAACAGTTAAATAAAATATACACTGTGTGTAGTCTAAAAGTACACGCCGTGTACTTTATTTTTTCTCTTAAAACGGGTTGTACCCACGTTTTTGAGGCAGAACTCACCTCCTCTACCCGGATGCGCGAACCAGGCTAGCCGAACCCCTTTTCTCCTCCCGATCGTCCATCCGAACTCCGATTCGAGCTCTGATTAGTGCATTAGAAACACCTCGGTAATGCCTCGATTCCCATTTGGCCATTTTGTCTGATTTTTTGTTCTAGAATGAGTTATAGAAGTTTGAGCGGGTATCAATCTTTTGTGGATTTACCACGTTTTAGACCGAATTGTTGAATGTTACTGAAGGAGTAGCATCATGCGAGTCTCAGGTATGTGTTGCATACTTCATTTTGTGTTTTCATGGTTTTTTGGGTAATGCGGCCTTCGACGCATTTTCTGGTATTTTGAGCAGGACCCATTTTGTCTTCTTTTTTATACTGTAATGCTTATGGGACCTCTGGGATGCTTTTGGGTATACCCGGTTACCAGTTTGCGTGAGCCGGTTCGGGTGAGGTGTCGTTGCTCATTGGGGCATTTTGGTCGGGGAATGCCAAAATGGTTTTAATTGAAATATTATTGTCATAAACTGTTTAGTTTAATTTGTTAAAGCCTGTTATAAATTGTTAGAGGCATTTAAGACCTCTGTGCTGGTATGGGACAACACCTGGTATAATGCAATTCGACTATTTAGTTGGTTTTTCCAGGTGATGTTTTCTTTTTGGGTATGTTATATATGCAATTGCTGGATTTCATCTGTTGGACCTTTTTAGGTTGTGTTGGGCTCAGCCCAGTTACACTCGAGTGATGCTGATCACAGGTTGGGGCTTTTCCCGGGTTACTTTGGGTGGTTTTGAACACGGTATTGGGCATCTTGACATTGGATTGAGGGTGTACGATTGTCAGGTTGGGCATGGACCGGGTTACTTGGATGGCGATGTCATCGGACTTGAGCGACATGGTCGCAGGGACACGAGGTGTTAGACGTGTTGGTGGCTTAGGACTATTTTGGATGATTACCGCTCACTGGGACTTTGAGTAGTGTGTACACATAGATACTCCGTGATGAGGTGGTTTTGACCACTCATGTGGGTAGAGGCCCCCGTAGTTTAGAATAGGTATTTTGGTTGGCAGTGCTAGCCGTAGAAATCCATGAGGGAGGTGAGGAGCCTTCGGGGAATGGGCGTGCCTTCGGGACATCGGTACTTGAGACACGAGGTGTTAGGAGGCACGTGGTGTCGGGTTACTATTTTTTTTTGGGCGTTCCTTCGAGACATTGGTACTTGAGACACGAGGTTTCAGGAGACACTTGGTGAGAGGTTACTATTTTAGGGCGTGCCTTCGGGACATTGGTACTTGACACACGAGCTGTCAGGTGGCACAAGGTGCCGGGTAACAAGACAGAGATTCTGGTGTTGGCCGAAGTAGGTGACACTCCATGGTGGTTTTTGAGAAATAGTGGAGTTTGTGTTTAATTGTGCATTATACTTTTTACTTCATTCCTTGTAAATTCATGAGTTCTTAAACACATATATTTGGTACACACCGTTGGGTGGTATCCTACTGAGATTTGTCTCACACCCTGCACGGGCCCTTCGGGACGCGTGCAGACATTATGGATTTACGTGCAGGAAAGAGGCTTGCTTCAGGAGCTGGGCTGCGTTAGTTATTGCATGGAGATGGTATGGACCTTGAGGTCATGCCAAGCTGGGTTTACTTTGCATTATTTACTTTTCAGTATCGACATGCTTGTTGTAGCTACTGTTGGTTAGCCATTGGATCCCTTTTTATATTCAGTTGTGTATGACCTACTTTGGATACATGTTATACTTTTCAGTAGTAGATACATTTTATCAGCATGCTGTAGGGTTTATTTCCACTGGTGTTGTTATATTTACTATTTCGGCTGTTTATCTATATTGATTATGCTTCTGCTCGGTGGGTCTTGTTCGAGTTTGTTGAGTCTTTCTTTCTACTTCATATTTTTTATTATTCTCGGACCAGTACCCTTATTATGATCCTCCGGGAGGGTATAGCCTCCCCACTATACCTAACAGACCCTCGCTGCTAGTCTCTATCCTTTGGCGTTCGGGGAGGTACGCCTAAGGTAGTAACACCCGACCCATTCGGCACTATTCGGGCGGCTGGCTGGGTCCGGGTCGTTACAATAAATACCACCCCTCACAACCAACAATCCTTCTAGTAAAAAGGCATGGCATCTTATCTAATTTATTCCCTATTTCCTTCCCCATCCAATTACCCAAATTTGAGACCTTTTGGTCAACCAAAATTTCCAAAACAAAGGGCCTTAATGTGATTCTTAAAGAGAATAATTCAATAAGTAAAATACACATTGATTTTATTTTATTTTCTTATTATCTACTCGTCTACAAAAATAAAGGTAATAAGATAAATCAAAAAACTAATATATATTGGAATGTTATTTTTTTAATGGAATATACACCATAAAAATTTTTCACTTCTCCTCTTATTCTAGGTAATGAAATCGTCATTTTGGACAATAAAATTCACCGCTTTCGTGGATGATAAGTTTTTATTTTCTTTTAAAGCCTTAATATATGGTCATAAAACAATTAATGTGGTTAAATATGATTTTAATATAGATTTTATATATTATTTACTATTTTGTAACCAATATATATACATTATATTTAATAAAATAATATATGTTCTTAAAGGTTTCAAATAACAGCCAAAATGAATTAATTAATTTTCATTTATGTTTCTTCAAATCAATCATCCTTATTTTATAAAAAATGATATATCTAATTATGTTGGAAAATTAATTCATTTTCATTCAACTTCATATTTTATTTCCATTAGAATGGAAATTATGTATTGAACAAACCATAGAAACCATGAATTAAATTCACCCTAAACAATGAAAGTAATAAAATATTATTAATTAATGGGTGAAAAAATGTTATAAATGATTTTATATTATATTATTGATATAAATATTGTTATATAATAAATAAATAAAACTCATTAAATAATTATAAAATGGTTTTGATCACATTTAAATTAAATAAATCTTATGGTAAAGGAATTTTCTTTTAAAATCATCTTTTTAATTTCTATTTTTAAAACATTCCAAAAAAGAATGTTTTTATGATGAAAACATTCATGTTTTATGATTATGTTTTGATAATTGGGAATTTTTTATGTTGAATGGTTCGAGATATATATCACACTAATTAATTGGGCAGGCTTATGTTGTATGTTGACCATAATGGTTATTCCATATGTAATTGTGATTGTTACACCATAAGGTAGCTGTGAGGATTAAATAGTAATGTAACTGTGAGGGTTACAAATCATAAGATATCTGTGAGGGTTACAATCCTTTGTATTTATGCTAATAAAAATAATTCTATAACCTACCTAAATATTTTAGTAACATTATCTAGGTTTAAAGGAAATATTATGTTCACGGAAAGTTAGTATATGGTTTTTAATGGGTGAGAAGTGTATCATGGTGAAAATTATTTAACATGTTTATATGTATTCAAGTATTAATTGTTTCATTCATACTTTTTATTTTCCTTATCAAGATTTCTTTCTAATCACATGTTTTAAAATATCTTTTATAGGGTCTAATGATGGGTAACAGAGAATAATAAGCCTATATAAATGTTGAATGCTTTTTCTTGAAAAGAATTCATGTTTTATTAAAATATATTCTATTTTAGAATAAATGGATATTGTTTTAAGTAGTATAATATCTTTATGATTTTGGGTTGTCATGTATAAATTATGATGTAATTATCTTAAAATGGAAACTGATATGATTTTTGGGAGAAAAGGAAAAAAAATTCTAGTTGAATTAACAAGAATGTGAAATGTTTAAGACCAGGTCCTTATAGTTGTTATAAAACCATGGTTTTAATAACATTAAAGGATATGATGGTGTTAATATAATAAGCTAAATTATTTTTACCCAAATCATTATGTTTAAAGGATATATATTTTTACAATTTCCATTTTGATTAATCTAATATATGTCTTTTTCAAATAGATTTCCAAATAAGAAATAGGGATGAAGTAGTAGGAAGGAACTAGTAGGAGGATACTTTCTGAATCTTCATCATGGAATGGTATGGAATTGGAAGTGACTCGTTTTTTAAAGTAATTTTTTAGTTTTTATACGCCATTAATGGAGGTGGAATACAATCAACAGAAAATCTAGTTTCTCAATAGAGAAACATGACAATAGTTGAGCATTTTATGAGGAAAAACAAGACTTATATCAGTGGATCTTTTAACCCAGTGGCAGTTGAAGGGTGTATTAAATCCCAGGAAAAATATATTTAATTTCATGGGGTGTAAAGATAATAAAAAGTTTAATCTATTTATTTATAATTTTGAATGTGAATATGAGGAGTGGTGGTCGATTGTCATGAACATCAAAGAGAACAAGTATATTGAAGCCTTGGAATTGGGTGAATTTAAGAATCCTTTCATTGAAAAATATTTTCCAAAGGTAGTTCAACGTCGAATGGAAAATCAATTCCTTGAATTGAAATAGAAGGAATAAGATTCAGTGGACATGAAAAATGAATAGATCACATTATTTGAAATATATGCTCCAAATCTTATTTGAGATCTTGATAGAAAAATAAATAATTTTTACTCAATATTGACAACATAATATTGCAGGGAATTAGTTTCCCAGACACAAAAAAGTAGTGAAAAACTCTTTTGATGTGATAAGATGGTAGAAATATATTTTGTAATGATGATGTGTACTTTAACAATGATTATAATAAATGGTCTAGATGGTATGAAATGGTTAAGAATCGACCAAACAAATATGAATTTATGAAAATACAGTTTCCAGTTTATTGAATGTGTGGAAAAATCACCTTTGGAATTTCATAAAAAATATGAGGTGTGATTTTAATGTGGTATGTTTGGACATATGGTCAACTATTTAAATGATAAATATGATGGTGATGGAATTTTTAATTCTGATATGAAAACATTAAGGTGTTTTTAATGTGATGAGATGGGTCATTATGAAAATACCTTCCCAAATAAGGTTTTTGATGATGGGAACAAGTTGGACTATAAGAAGAAAGGTGTGGTGAAATCCTTTGAGACTACTTTAATATATATCAGAACATTCAATGACATGATTTCATGTATATTGTTTTTTACACATATTTTTCTAATGTCATTTTTTTACTGTGTCTACGCATTACTTTTTTTCTAATAATGTTTCTAGTAAATTGTAAATTTCACCTTAAAAAATGAAACCATTGCTTATAGTGAAAATTCCAAGGGTGAAATATTAAGCCAAAAAGTAATTGTAATAATCATCCAATTATTGTATATGAAAGACATTACATACAAACCTTGTTGTTTTTTCTTTAGAATATTTTAATTTTATTATGGGTTTGGATTGGATTTTTGTTTACCGTGATAAGATAGATTATATATCTACAGAATTCATTTTCAAGAAATAGTTTTACTTTGTATAAATGAATGAACACATAATATTAAAAAAAAATTAAGAATCAGAGAAACTATAAAAATATGGAAATTAATATTATCTTGCACATAATTTTAAAAACAAGGAAGTATTTGGTTAATTATGTGACAATGGTGAATTAATACCCGGTTTTTTTTAAGTTGTGGTTCTTGGATTTAAAATTGATCAATAAGTTTAATTTAACATTAACTTAATTCCTTATGCAAACAAAATTTCAAAACACTCGTATTGATCGGTAAATGTGGATTTTCAAAAATTGAAAACTATTTTACAGTATTGTCTTGATAATGGAACCATTAATCATATCACTTCACAATGGGGTTCTCCTATTTTGTTAAAAAAATATGGTTCTATGAGGGTTTTAATTTATTAAAGACCACTCAAAAACATTTCATTTAAAAATTATTATACATTTACCCATATTGATTACTTGTTTGATTAGATCTAGAGAACATAGTATTTTTTCATGACTTATAAGAGATCTGGGAACCATAAACAGAAAGTTATTGAGGATGAAATTCCAAAAATATAATTTAAATCATGATATTGGAATTTTGTGTTGGTTTTTATTCCCTTTGGTTTAACAAATTCTCATTTTGTATATATGAAAATTATAAATATAATATTTTATGAAGGTATGGATAAATTCATTTCTATTATAATTGATGATTATTTAGTTTTTAAAATTTTTTAAGAGTGTTATGAAAAACATCAAATATTGTTCTGTAATCCATTATTGAAAGGAATTTATATTTGAAAAATTAGACAATGTTATTTTTATTTGTAAAAGATTTATTTTCATGGGATCATTGAAAAAATGGATGGCCTAATAGTTGAACCTAAAAAAATTAATTGATGAATAGAAAATACATAGAAATGATACTGAGAGTCATTGTTTTGTTGGATTAATTGGCCCTTACCAATTTTTTTTTTATAAAACCATGATTATCAATCCTGATAACTAAGTTAACACAAAAAGGGTTTAATTTTAATTGGATATAAGTATGTTATATTTATTTTTTGGATCAAAAAAATATTTTTTAATGATCAATTTTTCCACTACCATTCATTAGAAGATATTTTTTTCATCTATAGTGATTCTTCATTGAAGGTAAATGGTTGTGTTCTAATGTATAATGATTAGTTAATTACTTATGCATCAAGAAAACAAAAACCACATGAGGTAAATATTCACACACTTGATTTGGAATTGGTGGATGTGTTTGTTTATCTAAAAATATGGATACATCATTTATATAGAGCCCAATGTGATATAGATACTAACTATAAAAGTTAGAAGTATATATTATTTCCAAAGGAATATAATATGAGGTAGAGAAGATGTATATAACTGATAAAGTATTATGATTTCATGATCAACTGCCACCCAAGAAATTAAAAATGTTATATTTCCTTTATTTGGAAAAATCATGATACATTAACTATGTTTAGTTTAGAGCACAACCCATTGGTTAATAATTTGATGAATTTTAGTTTAAAAGTAATTCATATCAAAAATTCATCTTTCTTGTTTCTATTATCAATGAAATCATTTATATCAAAACAAATTATTCAACTAAAATAAGATGACCAAGTATTTTTGAAGGATGTAGAATTGGTAAAAAATCATTTATTACCCAAATTTAAAATTGATAAAGACTGTATTTTGATATTAGGGAAGATATTATGTATTAATTTTTATTATCATTTGAAGAAAGTGTTATTAAGTGAATTACCTTTTTCTCCATTTCCAGTTTATCCTATAATCAAAAATATTTATAGGGACTTTCATTTTTATTTATGGAGGGGTGGAATTAAATGTGATATAGATAAATTTACTATTTAATAATTTACTTGTAAACGGGTTGAAGCAGAGAAATAACAACCAAAGGGGATTTTTCATTATTTTTTAGTTCCATAGTAGAAATGGTAAAATATATCTATGGACATCATGCTGGGACAACTAAATAATTATTGAGGTAATAATGTGATTTGGGTTATTTTTTACTAGCCGACTAAATATGGTTATCTCTTTCTTATTTGAGATATTAGGTCTTTAGATAAACATTCTCGGTTTTACCAAAAAATGATTTTCAAAAAACTTGGTGTTCCTCTTTCCATTAAATATGTCTATGATCCAAGGTTCTCTACTAAATTTTGGAAAGGTCTACAGACGTCATTTGGAATTAAATTAAATTTTAGCAATACATTTAACCCACTATATTATGGATAAAACAAGTAAAATATTCAAACATTATAGGACATTCTACGAGCATATTCAATGGATAACAAGGAATATTATATCAAACTCTTTCTTTATTTGAGTTTTCATATAGTGAAAATTTTCATTCCAGTATTCATATGGTTCCTTTTTAGTAATTTTATGGAAATTGGTGTGGAACATTAGAATTTTGTGATGAAGTCTTAGAGGGGATGTTTATGGGAAAAAAATTTTTAGATCATGGGGATGAGAAAGTTATGATGGGCCCACAACAAATGATAAAATCTTATAAAATTTTGAAATGTTATGCAGATAAAAGATGTAAGGATCATTCTTTTTAGGTATGTGAACATTTCATTAAAAATGTATCTCTAAGAAAAGGATTGATTATTTTCAGAGTGAAGTGAAATCTTAGTTCACAGTTCATTAGACTCTAAGAAATCATGTAGAATGTTAGATCAATTTCTTACCTTGGGACTTTGCCTCTGAGTATTCACCAGGTACATAATGTTTTTCATGTTTTAATGTTCTGAAATTATGTTCGAGATTCATTCAATGTTTTGAACCCAGAAGCAGTTCATCTAGTAGAGATCATTTCTTATAAAGAGAAAACAATTCAGATTATTAAAAGTAATGATAAATTATTTTGGAATTCTATAATTTTCCATGTTATGGATTTTTTGTGAAACCATATATTTAAAGAAGAAATATTGGAATAAAAAAATAGTATGGGGGAATGGTATCCTCACATTTTAAATAAGTGAAGAAAATGTGGGAGGATAGAATTTCCAGATTGGGAGAGATAATGTAATAACCATGTACTTATAAAATAATTTGCTTCATCCATGAATAAAATAGTAAAATACATTATAAATTTTTAGGAAATAAGTGGTTTATATAGAAATTATGGAATATATACTAATATAATATTAAACTCACCTATAAAATTACAAATAAATTTAATGTATCTTATAAGTTAAAATATGATATATTTATATAATTGAATAAGAAAACAGATGTTTTGAAAATAATAAATAATCTGTTTTTATTTTTTTGAAACAGAAATGTTTATTTAAAATTTAATAATTAATATAATTTTTAAAAATAAAATTTATCTTAAATAAATATATTGATTAATTACTATATTTTTTGTATTGTAATCGTAAGATAATTGTATGAGGCCTTAATTAATTTTGTAATGTGTTGTAAATTCACTTATATTATAAAAATCAGTATTTTTCAAATAAATGATGAAGTTAATTAGAAATTAAATTTATCATATTTAAAAATTTATTTTCAATATATAGGGTCAATTTCTTAATCTACACATATAAAAAAACTTTTTGTAAAATATTTTGATTTTTCCAAAATTGATCAATTTTTGATGAATAGTGAAGTACCATAATTTATAATATTAATATAATTTATGAATTATTGAGAAATATATTATTCACGGATAGTGTAAGAATAATAATCTCGAACTATACTTTTAAATTAACTATATTTTTTCATGGATTCAAAGCTACTCACAATCTTGAAACAAAATAATAAACTAATGATTAAAATATTCAAAAAAACACCCCCTTATCCACTATAAATACCACCCCCACAACCTTTTCTCATCACACCCCCAAATCATTGTATCATTGATGATTTTTACCTTATTTAATTAATAATCCTCCTATAATTGTAAAATACCTACGGGTCTCAAAAAAAGTCCACAACTAAGGGCCATAGGAGGTTATCATTCAGAGGAATTCAAGAGGTAAAATCCTATTTAATTTTTTTCTTGATTTATTCTCTCCTAAGCTCCCCTCATTCAAGTGACATGATAACTTCATTTTCAAATATATATATTTTTTAATTTATCTTTTTAATAGGATATATATCATAAATCCTTTCAAATTCTCCACTTATTGTTGAAAATGAATCGTTTTACGTGACTTGTCAATTCATCACCTTCATGGATGAAGAGTTTTCAATTTATTTTAATACCATCAAGGTTGTTCATAAAACAATTATAATGGTTAAATAATATTTTATTACAGATATTATAAGTTATATAATAATATGGATCAAGTATTTAATAATGATATTAAATAAAATTAAATATGATCTTAATGGTCATAAATAAACACAAAAAATATTAAATCCTTTTGATTAACATTTAATCTTTTAAATCTTCCTCATATCAGAAATCAAAATGATATATATAAGTATTTAAAAATATTAATATAATTTCATTCAAATTCTAGTGTTTGTCATTCATTCTACATGAAATTATATAATTTACTAACCATGTAAACCATGAAATAAATACACCTGAAAAAATGATAATAACAACATATTACTAATAAATGAGTGGAAATATTTTATAAATGATTTTTTTAGGTATTATAAATATGGATATTTTTCTTTTAAAAATTAATTACACTAATTAAGCCAATATATAGGTTGTTTGATCCCGATGGAAGGAATTAAAACCATAGGTAGGGGAGTTTTCTTTTAAAATCAAATTAAATTTCAATATCTAAAAAATATAAATGAAATTTTTTTAACATTCATGTATTCATGATTTATTATTATTGTTTGCTTATTGGGAATATTTTATGATGACGGGGGGACCAATATCTAACTATAATTAATTGGGTATTTTTATGTTGGAAATTGACCGTAATGGTTTTTCAAAGTTTAACTCTGATGTTTACACTATATGGTAGTCATGATGGTTACATTATAATGGAGGGGTTAGGGTTAGAAATCATAATGATGTCCCCAGGGATAAAATCCTATGTATGTATGGTAATAAAATCATTCCCAAAGTTACCTAAATGGGTTATTTATATTTTCTATGTTTAATTGAAATCATATGTTATCACAAAGTTAGTATATGATTATTTATGGATGAGAAATATATATTTGTGAAAATGAATTATTATGGTTATAAGTATTCATTGAATAACTATTTCGTTCAGTCTTTTTAGGTTTCATACAAATATTTTCATTCATATCTAACATTCTAAAATTTACATAACATTGTTTATGGATGGGAAATAGGAAATAAGAATCTAAGCCGAATGTAATGATGATTTTTGAAGAAAATAATTCTTGTTTTATTAAAAACTATTGTTCTTTGAAAGATAAAAAATCAATTTTATCATATTATATTTTATATTTCTATATTTTATTTTTTATTAATTTAGAAAAGGTAATGACATAGTGTTGGAAAATTTAATGTTACTCTTTTATAAAGGTATACTGTATATTATTATAACCCATTTTAATGATTTTTTTCTCTTATTTGATTTCAATTAATTAAATAATTTAATATTTTGGAGTTTTTTATTCATTTGAAATTATTATATTCACGGAGAAATAAATCTATTTCATGTTCATTTTTTGATAATGGTTTTATGTGTTGATTTTTATAATATTCCACAATATAATATTATTACGATTTTTTTAATTCAATTTTGTTTTAAAAATTTGAAAATATTCTTATTTATTAAATTAATAATTTCATGTTGAATTAGATGAGTTAAAGTATTTAATTGCACAGTTTATTTATGTGAAATATTAATAAAACACAAATATACTATTTTAAAATATTTTAATGAATGTGGATAATATTATTGCTTCAGAATGATAGTTTATTAATTTGTATTTATTATAGTTGTGTACGATCATTTTGAAATTATTTAATTTGTTACGATACTTAATTTACAAAATTAATTAACATTACAGAAATATTATTCTTTTTTATGGGTATTGAGAAAGGTATGACACACATATAAGAGTAAACCAAATTTACATCAACAAGTATATGAGAATTTGTTGATTTCTAGTATATTTAACTATAAATATTTACAAGTTGTGTAATAGATGTTAAGAAACTACATATATTCAAATTTTTCCTGAGATAATCTTCTTGTGTAGAAGTAAAAGAATTTGTGATTGATTACATGGCTCAAATATTTCATGGTATGGAATATAATATAATTTTGGTCATTTTAAAAAATCTACTAAATGTTGAAAAAGAAATTAATGAACATGGATATTATGTTATATGAAAAAAAAATAACTCAATAATGTAGAATATCCAACATAGTAAGAATATTTAAATGAAATTAAAATCATTAGTTATAATGGATGTGGAATATTAGTTACATTGATAAGATTTTTGAGAGTTGGATGGGGAAAACCTTTGAACTATTGGGTGCCTTAGAAAAATAATTATTAAAGGAGAATGAAACAATGCTTTGTGGTGCATCATCTAATTTAGGGATGTGACACCCAACTTCATGGAACCATTATAAAAAGTGATATGTTTATCATTCCCGAATAATAAGAAAATATATAAGATTATTATAATTCAATCGTGGTAGTTTTTTATCTCTATCATTCAAACATAGGTAATATTTTGTGTTTTCCCCATTATCATAATTTAAACTCAAATTATAGTAAATTTATTTATTCTTGAATACACGTGATTGTGATTTTAAATCAATTTAAATATTATTAATTTTTATAAATAGATTTTAAAATATTTATTTTCATTAATCTATTATAATTTAATCAATCAACATGTTCTGATAAGATGAATATGGATTTCTTTTTCAAGACAAATAAAAACATAGTTAATAATTTATTCACTAATTTAAAAATATAAACACTCGATTGAGGTTTTTAGATTTTAATGAACTCAGTTTTATATTAAATTAGTTGACACTAAACATATAATTTTTTCAAATGTAAAAAATATAATATATTACGACAATTTCAATGTGGTATTTTCTCTTTCTTTAACAATTTTAATATTTGTTAAAAGGATATTAATATTTACTTTAAGATATATTTTTATATTTGAATCATTATATATAATAGGAAGAGTCACAAATTGTGTGATGTTGGATTAGTCATAATTTTATATCATGATTATTTTCATTCTACAAATCCAAAAATCATGTTTTGAACTTTACTAATCTATATAATAATTGGTTTTAATTAAAAACACCCAATTTTTCCATTTAGGGGTAAATAATGTGATAATATAAAAACTATTGTATATTATTATACCTTCTTGTAATATTGATGTTAATTCACATGACACAATAGTACATAATAAATAAAAATTTAAAATTAATTGATTATAGATTCTTAACACAATTACAATTTCTGATATAGATTTCTTATGAATATATAATTAATATATTTCTTAATATATATGGATTAACTATATTTTTACCATACAAATGGTAAATATTACATTAAGTCCACATAAAAACACTAATTTTCTATGTTACATACTTATTTATATGATGTATTTATAAAATATTGAAAAAGTTGTTGAAGAATGTGAGAATTCATTGTAAAAAATCTTATTTAAAAAGTGATTATCCAAAACAAAAAAGTCATCATGTATTATAATAATCCTAAAACTATTATTTTAAAACCACATTACCACTATAAATAGAAAAAGTATACTCCACTATATGTATAACTGTAAGGATAAAGGAATGTTAAAAAAAATAACAAGAAGATAAGAACACCAAATTATGGAAAAGAGGAAATACACAGTCAACCACATTGGTAAAATATTAAAATAATTAAACATGGAACTCATATATAAAACTAGAAAAATCTATAATTTCCAAGTATTTTAGATTCCATCATGAAGACCCTTAGTGATGGTGATTTCCACACATGAATATTTTTTCACACTTATCATATCATCATACCCCACCAAGATTAGATACCAATTAAATCATTGATTATCCTTAAAAAAAATTATTCTCATTTCCATCATGTTTGATAACCAAAAATACAATTATTTTCATTAAATTAAACATTTAAAGAATATAAAACTAGTGAACACTGAAATTATTAATCCAGCATATGTTCTTTGTTATAGTATCTTCTTTGGATCATCAAACGCAAATCATGTTCACCGAATCATGTGACATTTTTCAATTATTTAGAGTATAATTCATCCAATTAATTTAAAACCTTAAATAATTTATCCTAGATACACAATATTCTTCCACAAACCTTATATAGACTAATTAATAGCTGAAAACAGGGAGTACTGTAATCGATCTTCAAGATTTCCCCCTTTAATGATCTTGATCAGATACATATCTGATTCTTACTCATCATAGAGACTCATAATATCAATTTGTAACTTTTTTTATTTAAATGAAATTAAAATCTATAATATATATTTCAAATTTTATATGAAAAAATATAATTATTGGAGTGTTACTTTTTACTAAAAATAATTATAATTAATGAATTTCTTTTATGGTCGTTCAAACCTAACTATAGTATCATTTCAATTAATGATTTCAAATAAAATAATGTTTTGACCAAAATAAATAAAAACTAAATAATTTATTTTATATAATAGTATATATAATTTATAATTATATTGAATTAAAAATAAAGAACAAATAATCTATTTTTTTAATAAATTAACAGTGAAGTTCTATTTTAACATAGATTCAACCATTGATTGGAATCCAAAATAAAATTCCAATATTTGTAAAAATAATAATCAATTTAAATAAAAATATATGTGGAGAATATAAAATAATAATGTAGAATCTAATTCCACCCTCAAAATAAAACAATGCACGATGTACACTCACAGATCTAGTGATAAAATCAAAATTTGTATTTTTTCTAGCATTGATACAAATAATATATGATGAAATTGAAACCATAAAAACATATATGAGAAAAAAATTAATATTTTATAACATTAATAAGTATGAAAAATTTCGGTTAATTATTTTAAATAATTATGAAAAACTCAAACATAATCATACCCATGATTTTATGTGGCAATTTTTCCAATTATACCATTATTATTTTATTCCATATTATTTATTTGTCATTATTCATAATTGTCCATAAATATAGTGACTCGTCAATTTATACCATTAAGGTTACATCATTTTAAAGATAAATAAGATAATAGTATTTCACATATAGGATACAATGTGTCAGTTTCTTGGGAAAACAAGAACCATATATAATAATTACAAAATCCAAAATAAACATTTATTCAATTTCTTCTTCTCTATATTCTTACTGTCACATGACCTCTCCTTAGCATATATATCCACCTAAGGATATACATAAAAATGGGTGACCTATATTCCCATTTAGGGTATAAATAAGAACAATATAGCAGGGTGTGAGCATAATCATATAATAGGAAATGAATCCTGAACATGAGGGAATCATTAATAAAAGACTTGAAATGTGGCAATGCATAAAAAATGAAAAATAATGTATTAGTGGTTAACTACCAAACATACTGGTGAAAAAATATAGCATATTTCTCACACATCATTTCATATTTACTTTTGAGATTCATCATTTTTTCCAATGCATTGGAGTTATATATAATTCTGGGTGCACAATTCACATTGAAACATTCATTTGCCGCTTTATAATTCCAGGTGTACCTATCCCATCATAACATAACAATTTATCATTCAGGACATAATGAATATATAAAAAATAAAAATAAAAATAACCCATGAAATTTAATGGATTTTAACTCATAATAATACATTCATAAACATTGGGTTCCCAAAAATAAGCGGGAATAACATACAAGTTACAAGAATTGTCAATCTTGAATGAGAAGTAAAAGGTGTGTCGTTAAAAAAAGGTTTTTTTGGAAAACATTTGGTTTGACATAAATACCATTTACAAACATGTATATCCCAAAAATTGAAAGAAAATTATGAGAAAACTGATTTATAGGTAAACCGTATCAAAAAGTACTGAAATAGGGAGAACCTGAAGGATGAAAGTGGGCTTTGAGAATTTCCCCTTACCTTATATCAGAACACTACCTTCACATTAATGTCCTATATAATGACATTATTTTCGTTAATATGAAATTCTAGAACCTTTTATACAATAATAGGGGTCATTTTGGTTTCATTATGTTATTTTATGGGCCTTTCGATGAGTTATAGTTTTTAAAAACATTGTTCAAGAATGTTGGTTTTTATTGTTTTCCTAAGCATTTCACATGTATTCATGAATGGATGTTCATGTAGAACATGGATAAACATCCAAAACATATATTCCATGTTTTTAATAAAATTTTATAAGTCAAAATGATCATATAATATATTACATTTTATTCAATGGGGATGAATCATTAGATAATAATTAAATTATGATTGTTTGAGTTAATTTGGGCGGTTTTTCTACCACAAAGAACATGTTTTGATCAATCATTTTGTAATATATACATATGAAAAATAAAAAACATTAAATAGGACTTAATACATATAACATATTCTGGTTCAACCATCAGAATGGTTTCATGACAAGAACTGAAGGTATAAATGACAAAAAACATGTCGTTGTAGAAGGTGATAGTTTAACAACTCATGAAAAACCAATTATTTTATAAAATAAAGGAAGTAGAGAAAGGGTTTGGATGGTATAATATTCCATTTATTATCATAAAATTATAATATTTTAGTGATACTAGAGTTACCATACCATTGGGAAAAAGATAGGTGTGGAGAGAATAAAAAAAGAAGTTGAAATTGAAATGGAATTTAAGGAGAAGAGAGAGAGAAATTACCTCTTGAATACTCCTCTTGAGATAATCCATAAGGGGTCTAGGCTTTGTATTTTTATGAGAACATAGTCTCTTGGATGTGGGGTAGGGTATTGAAAATATTCGTGGGCAGATTTTAGACAGAACCTAAATCTTGAGAGGTGTGAGGAAATGACAGAGTGAATGGTGGAATTTATAATTGAGGGGAGAAGGGATTTCACAATATAAAATTCCTTAATTTATTATAACCACAACAGACACAGTTTATTTAGTCTTGTATAACCAAAAATTGTAATTTTATAATGTGATCCTGAACCAAGTAGGCTTACATCACCATAACATCATACATGACCCTATAATTAGCCTATTTAGCTTATTTTGTAAATTAGTGTATTTCACTATTCATAAAAAATTCTTGTATTACAGAAAAATAAAAACAATTAACCCCAAACATTTTTTCATGTGTAGAATCCAAAACTGATGTACACTATTCAAAAAAATTCTATATATTATTAATTTAATTCTTAATTAAAATTGTAATTTACTTGAAAAAAGCGTTTTTAAAATTAAAACTTATTTTATAATGCTTTCAAAAATTACATGAGGTCTTATGAAATTATCCTAAATCATGAAAACATTTATTTGTTAATTTATGATCAATTTTTATGAATATAAATTTTCTTTTAAATTAAATAATTGTAATTAATTATTTATGGCTTCCAAAAATACAATTGTTTATAAGATGGATAAAATTTATTTAATTATTAATGGTTGAGGTTACTATTATTTTATGTGATTTACTATTCATAAGGGTCATATTAATACTAATAATGTTAGGTTACTATTTATAAGGGTTTGTTACTATTCACAAAAAAATTATGTTGGTTTTATTAGACTCCATAAATCATCTTGAACACATCCGTGTGTGTTGGATTTTCAATATTTAAAACATAGACGTGATAATTTTTTGTTTAAAGGTCACATAGTACATATTACTTCATTATTTTTTGTTTTCATGATATTTTATGACATATTTATAAAAGTGGAATTTCCATCGAAAAACTTTGGGTTGTTACATTCTTCACCCCTAATGAAATTTTCTGCACGAAATTGTTTTTACTCAAACTAGTGTGGGTGCTTATCTTTCATCACCTCCTCTGGTTCACATTTAGCTTCTTCAAACATATGCTTCATCCACAAAACATTGACTAGGTGGGTTGTCTTGTTATATAGAACCTTATATCTCCAGTATAGAATCTCTAGTGGATGTTTCTCATATGAAATATCATATTCTAGTTATACCACCTCTGAGTTCTGTACATTTGGGGGATCAGGTATGTACTTCAATAGGAGTGATACGTGAAACTCGTCATGAACTTGAGCCCTATTCGGTGGATGTTCAATTCGATAGGCCACTGTTTCTACTCACGCAAGCATTTCAAAGGGGCCAATGTACATTGGGATTATCTTCTCTTTCTTTCAAATTTGTATGACTCTCTTCCATGGTGATATTTGAAGGAAGACTTTATCTCCAATTTCGAACTCCATATCCCTTCGATAATTCTCAATGTTGCTGTTTTTTCGACACTGAGAATCATTGATGTGTTTCTGGATGACTTGAATCTTCTCTTTCTTCTCTTCCAAAAGATCGGGTCCATGTATCTTTCTTTCTCCAACTTCATCCCAACAGGTTGTAGTTCTACATCGCTTTCATTACAAATATTCATTTGGATCTTGGATCCATCTGAATACTCAAGTGTAAGCTATAGTTATATGAGAAAAAAACCAATGGGAGATGCTGATACCATCAAACATTTACTTCTAGAGAGCATGCTTTTATCATTTCTTCAAGTGTATGAATAGTCCTTTCAGATTGGCCATCGATTTATGGGTGATAGGTCATGGTGAAATTTAATTTAGTACTCAAAGAATTTTGAAGGCTCCTCTTAAATTTAGATGTGAACCTTGGATCATAGTCATAGACAATTATGAGTAGAACACCATGTAGTCTCATCACATTCTTCACATATACAATTTAATATTGTTCAAGTGAGAGGTCTATATTATTAGCAATAAAATGGGCAGTCTTGGCAAGTCAGTCAACCACAACCCATATCACATTATTTACATTCAACTTCTTCAGGAGACCCATGACAACATCCATAGTAACATTCTACCATTTACACATGGTATAGGCAATGGCTGCGTCAACCCTTTGGAATTTTGTCACTCTGCTTTAACTTATTGACATACCAAGCACCATGATTTATATTATACAATATCCTTCTACATGTTTTCCACCAAAATTGTTCTCATAGATCATAGTACATCTTGGTTCTTCTATTATAGATTGAAAATGTTGAGCTATGTCTATTGAACAATTTCTCCTTCTTTATCCTAGGTGATGAAGTCAGAAAAATCATCCTTCCAAAATAAATCTCACAATCATCATAGATATGGATCTCTTATAGCTCCCCTTCCTTTAGTACATTCACCCACATTTTATCTCAACATCATACATTTGTGATTCCCTAATCTTCTCTTGGATTTACAGTTTCACAATCATTTGGGCAAGGTAGAATGTATCCCTGACCCTTATGATTTCTAAATTCATCCTTTTCATATCCATTAATATAGGGTCTTTCTCAATCCATAACATGGATATATTAGCATGTTATTTTCTTCTTAGAGCATCAACTACCTTGTTTTCCATTCCATAATGATATTGAATAGAGAAATCATTATCCTTTATTATCTCTAACTATCTACATTGACGAATGTTGAGATCATTTTGATTGAATTAATACTTTAGGCTATTGTGATTAGTGTATATGTCACACTTCTCACTATAAATGTATATTTTTGAGATTTTCAATGAAAAAATCATGGTTTCCATCTCATGATAATGCGTCAGGTAGTTCTTATCATAGATCCTCAAAAATCATTAGGCAAAGGATATCACATTATCATTTTTCAAGAGAACAAAAACTAAGCCTTTATTGAATCCTCACTGTATATAAGAAAACATTATCCACTTTTCAGTAGTGTGCGTACAGTTGTAGTGATCAACCTTCTCTTTAGCTCTGTGAAGCATCCCTCACATTCTTCCATCCAGACATTCTTTACCCCTTTCCTTGTTAACATAGTTAGTGGTTTTGACAATTGTGAGAAATTTATCATAAAACATCGATAGTACCCAACTAATATAAGAAAACTACAAATTTATGTGACAATAGAGGTCCTAGGCCATTCCTCAATTACCTTTTTATTAAGGATCCATAGAAATTCTATCACTTGTGATCACTTTTCCAAAAAACATGACTTTCTTCATCCAAAAGTCACACTTGCAGAACATGGCATAAAACTTCACCTTTCTCAATATTTCCAAAACAAGTCAAATATGTTCTTTATGTTCCTATTTTATCTTTTAGTAGATGAGAATATTATCAATAAAAACTATCACAAATTGTTCGAGGTAATTTCTAAAGACTATATTCATCAATTCCATGAAGTTTTAAGGGAAATTAGTAATTTTGAAGGGCCTCACAAGAAACTCATAGTGTCAATACCTTGAACAGATGGTAGTATTTTGAATATCTTCCATTTTCACCTTTATCAGATGATATATCAAATTAATATCTACCTTTGTGAAGTATTGAGTGCCTTTTAACTGATTAAACATGTCATCAATACTTGGAAGAGGATACATGTTCATTATGGTGATCTTATTGAGTTCCAGATTATTGATACATAGTCTCATTACTCAAAAATACTTCTTCAAAAAGAGAACTGGTGTACCCCAAGGTGAGGCACTAGGGCGTATGAACCATTTGTTCAAAAGCTCTAGCAGCTGCTTTTTTAACATTTCCAATTCGATGGGAGACATACTATAGGATGACTTATAGAATGGGGTAGCTCTAGGAATGAGTTTAATTTATAAATCCACCTCATTATCTGGGGTAATTCACGGTAACTCTTTGTGAAATATATCATTGTATTCCCTCACGATGGGCATTTCCTCAAGTTTGGAACAATCCTTCGACCCAACCATCTAGGAGAGGTATGATTCTACATAGGTAATAAACACCCACATAGATAAAGGATTTTTCAAAGGAGATTCATGATCTTCCATGAATTTGTAGAGGAGCATGGGATGGTTGGAATATGAAAAGATTTTTCCTTTTCCTGACAGTTGATAGGCTCTCTATATAGAAATATCCAACCGATTCCCATTATAGAGTCAAATTCCACCAAGTTATGAATTACAAATTTGCTAGAAGAATCTTCCCATATAAGCCATCATGAGAAGAGTGAAACACATTTATTTTAATGATTTCGCCACATGGTGTTTTTACAGATATCCCTACTTCATGGTTTCGGGGCATTGATTCTATAGTTCAAGAAATCTAATAAGATATAAAAAATTCATAGAACCAGAATCAAATAATACATTTTCGATTATTGAGTGAATATGAATTTTACCTTTTATGACTTCATTATCTATTCCACTTTTGCGGTAGTGATGGAATAATCCATCCCTTGTTCCGTTGGATTTGGTGGCTGTTGACACTAATTATCCTCGAGAACATGAGGTGTAGTGCACTAGCTCACATAATAACCTAGCTCCCTAGAGTTTTAGAATTGAAACATGGGTGGTTATCTCATTTGTTTCACCACATTCTCCTTCATTTTAATGTATTTTAAACACTCTTGATCATGGTGTCCCTCCTTCCAACACTTGATGGATTTTCTTATCCCTTTGAAGAAGCTCCCAGGGTGGAACTTCCCACCTTTTTGGCATGCGGGTCATTGAGTATTCTTCTCACCTTTGTCATTATATCCATTGTCTTGAAACTCCATCTATCATATCTTATCACGATATCCATGGGACCATTATCCAAACTCTATATATACTTTTAGTGCACATCGAACAACTTCATCATAACTCCAAATTTCTCAAATTGCAAGATCTTTTAAAATGTGTTGTTTTAATCCACTGAAGAATCTGTCAATTTTTCTATCATTGTTGATAACAAAACCCAAGTGTACCTTGATAGACTTATGGAATTCACTTTGTAGGTTGTGACAGATTCTCTTTCTTTTTTCTTGATCCTTATGTATTCTCTATCCATCTTTTTGTGAAGTGTTATTTTGAAATACTTGGTAAGAAACATTATCTTAAATTATTCCCATTCCATCACGTCAATTTCCCCCCTTAGCTTGGTGTTCTTAATAAAATCACACCATTGATCGGGCTCTCCATCATGATGATAAATGGCTAGTGTCACCTTCTCCATATCATAACATTGAAGAACAATAATGATCTTCTCCATGGAGTTGACCCATTGTTCCTCAACTAGGGGATCATAAGATCTACTAAATGTCAGTGGTCGTTTCCACATAAAACATTCTATAGATAGTTATTCCCTATTTAGTGAAGGAGTATGTTCCCCATTATTATGGTTATAGTTCATAACACGATATAACTGGGTAATCATCACCATGAAGTTTATAACTCCACCTGCCAAATAATTTGGGTTGTTGTTTGGGAAATCATTGCATTGGTACTCAAATGATTTTTTGGCCTAGTTTGTCCCTGTTCACACCATTTTCAAAAATAGAAAATATTAGAACAAAACATAGGTCAATAATTAATGAATAACTTATTCATTTAAACTATTTATTTTAAATCATAACATATGGGATATCTATTCAAATATTCTTGTGTGCATATTTGTACTTAGTCTTATACTAGAGGTTTTCTCTATGTTTCACTAATCCTAATTCCCAAATTAACTAAACATTTGCTCTGATACCAACTATAGGGACTCAGAAATTTATTCCATTATTATTACACCAATTAAAATATAAATAAAATAATAGTATTACACATAGAGGATCCATTGGTATAGTGTCTTTGGGAAATGAGGACCATATATAACAATTAAAGCATCAAGCCAAAACATTTATTCAATTTCTTCTCCTCTAGATTCTTATAAGAACTTAAACACACCTTAGTACATGTGGTCACCTGAGGATATACATAAAAAAGGGTGATATAGAAGCCCAGTAATGGGACATATAAGAACAATATAGTAGGGGGTGATCATAATCATAATATATCCAAATAATCCTTAGTATGAGGGAATTATTAATAAAAGTCTTGAAATGTGGCAAGGAATAAAAAATGAAACATCATGTCTTAGTGGTTAAATATCACACATACTTGTGAACAAAGTAAGAATACTTTTCACACATCATTTCACAGTTACTGATGAAAATCATCAAATTACCTAATGCATTGGAGTGGTGTATAATATCAGGCACACATGTCACATTGAAATATTCATATTGCTATATATAATTCCAGGGGCACCTATCAATCAAAACATTATCATTTATCATGCATGACACAGTGAATTTATAACATAAATGAAGAAAACTGAAACATGAAAAGTAATTATTTTCCTCTCAAAAGAACACATTCATAAACATTGGGTACCCAATATAAAGAAGGAATAACCTACATGTTCAAGGAACCATCAATCTTGAATGAGAAGTAAATGTTGTGTCCATAAAAGAAGAGTTCTTTTGGAATGCATTTGGTTTGAAATAAATACTAGTTAATAACATATACATCCCAAAAAAATAAATAAAATTATTAACACAAGATTTTAAAGGAGTATAAATTTCAAAAATTTCTGCAAGAGGGTGAACCTGAATAATGAATGTTGGGTTCGAGAATTTTCTCTTACATTATATCTGAACGCTTGGTTAAGTTTAGTTTCATATATAATGACATTATATTCATTAATTATAAATTAAATAACCTTTTATACATGTATACATGTCATTTTAATTTCATTATGTTATTTTACGGGCCTTTGGATGAGTTATAGAGTTTAAAAACATTGTTTGAGAATGTTCGTTTTTATGGTTTCCTTGAGTGTTTCACATGTATTCATAAATTGATGTTCGTGTAGAACATTGATAAAAATACAAAACATATATTCCATGTTAATAATGATATTTCAATAATTAAAATTATTATATAATGAATTTAATTATATTATATGTGGATGAATTATTAGATAAGAATTAAATGACGATTGTTTGAGTTAATTTATGTTGTTTTTCGACCACAACAAACTTGTTTTGATTAATTATTTAGTAATATGTACATTAAATAGTTATAGAATATTAAATAGAACATCATACATATAAAATATTCGGTTTCAACCATAAAAATGGTTTTATTACAATATTTTATGGTAGAAATGAAGAAAAATAAAATATGTTATTCTTGAAAGATATAGATTAACACCTCATGAACAACATTTTCATTGATAAAAAATGAATAGGAGAAGGGGGTGGATGGTATAATATCCTATTAGTATCATAAAATTACAATATATGTGTGATACTAGAGTTACCGTACCATTTGGACCATGATATTTTGAGAGAAAATAATAAAAGAAAATGAAATTGAAATGAAATTAAAGGTGAAGAGGGAGAGAAATTACCTCTTGAAACCTCTTGTTAAGATCCTCCTTAAGCAGCCTGAGATTGAAATTTTGATGAGACCAGAGGTTCCTGTACTTGGGGGAGGGTCTTGGTAAGATTATTGGGAATGTTTTAGGGATGTATTGAATCTTGAGAGGTGTTAGGAAATGATGGTGTGAAGTGTGGTATTTATAATGGATGGTAGAGGGGATTTCTCAATATATAATTCATTAATTTTTTATTTCCCCACAAGACAAGGAATTGTGAGTATATAATGACAAATAATAGAAATTTTATAGATTGATATCTAACCAAGTGGGATTCCATCAACAGAACATCAAACATGATTCTATAATTAGGTTATTTAGCTTATTTGGTAAATTAGGATATTTCACAATTCATAAAAATTTCATGTATTTAAGAAAAATACCAAAAATTCACATCAAACATTTATCAATGTGAAGAATCCAAAAATGATGTCCACTTATCAAAAATAAATTTCTAATTTTTATTAATTTAATATTTAATTAAAATGATAATTTTCTTTAAAAAAATTAAAATTAAAACTGATTTTATAATTCTTTAAAAAATTAATTGAGGTCTTATAAAATTATATTAAATCAATAATACATATATTTATTAATTTATGAAGATTTTTTTCGAAAATAATTTTTTTTTTAAAATTATTAATTATAATTAATTGTTTATGGATTACAAAAATCCAATTTGTTATAAGATGACTAAATTTTAATTAATTATTCCTATGTGAATTTACAATTATTTTGGGGAATTTAATATTCATAAGGTTCATATATATATTTATAAGGGTATGTTACTAATCATATGGGTATGTTTCTATCCTCCAAAAATTATGTTTGTTTTATTAGACTCCAAAAATCTCCTTAAACACAATCAAATATGTGGGATTTTTGAAATTCTAACACATAAGTGAAAAACATGTGATTAATGTTCAAATATTACATATTAGTTCCTTATATTGGGTTTTCATGTGATTTAATGACATATTTAAAAAAAGTTAATTTCCATTTAAAAAAATTGGGTCGTTACATTAAAACCCTATGATTTTTTTAATTATTGAATTAACACAAAAATATCAGAAAGGGACACAAAAATAATTAAATAAACATGTTAGTGAATGATTTATTATAAAAAAAATAACTATTTTCAAAAATAAACGATGGAATTAAAAAAAAAATTATAACACTAGAAATGAAATTTTCCACCTAATGATATTCATAAAATAATTCATAATAAATATTTTATGAAAACTAAAACTCATTAAGGAAATTTTGTTTCATTGTAAGTCATGATATAAGATTAAGTCAACAGTAACATCAATGAAATCATCACATGGTGGCCAGAGTCCCATCTGGTTTTAGGTTCACAACCTAATCCCAAACATAAAGTCTTTTGAGAAAAAAAATTACTCGATGAATTAAAACTCTATCTTTGTGAAATCATCCCAAAATGTTCTTGATTATGTGTTCTAAAAAATAACTAAATAAAATGTAATAATTATAATACAAGAATTTTTCAATTATAAAAACCTTATTCTCATCCATAAGAAAACAATTTTAGATCATGATATATATTTTTTTTAAAACCTAATTTTCAAAACTAATATTCCCAAAAAAATCATGAAGAGTTTTTCTTGAAATAAAAAATAGAATATTATAATGTAATAAATAAAATAATAGTGCCTCTTGCAGTATATAAATTCATTCATTTTATATATGTTAAAATAAAATATTCATTTTTTATTTTGTAATTAATTTCAAAAAATTTATATAAAATAAGTCAAATGATTCCATTTAAATCCCACTGTATGAAAGGAAAAAAGAGACATAACATTTCCATTATAAATAAAAACAAATCCACAAATTAATTTTAGGTATACTCACAATAAAAATGATGATTTCATAGAAAACCTTCAAGACATGTAAAACAATTCATTTAATGTAATATGTCACATAACTCAAGTATGAATCTCCATATATATTATTTATCATCTAGAATAATCATTATATGATAGGTATTTACTTTCATAATATAAATTTTACATTTATTACCAAATTTATTTATTTTCCTAACATTCTATATACAATAACATAATCAATTTAACTCACATCGAATGCTTTGATGATGTTCAGAACATATGATCCAAATTTCATCTATTGATTTTATGATACCAAAGAAAAATTATTCAATAATATAAAAAATAATATTCATTAAAATATTCTAATTTTAATAAATTAAATATAATTTAAAAAATATTCAAGAAATATGATTATGAATAATGAACTATGTTGCAATACTATAAACAGTAATCCATACATTCTGACTGAAAATTGACCTATTATTGAAATATTGAACAATAAAATAACAGCACTCCAAATCACATAGGATAGAAATGATGGAGACTGAGGGCCTATAGGGTTACAGAAACATTACAATCCTCAAGAAGGGATCATATGCACGAATATTAATATACTCTTACTCCTGGTGGTACGTTTTGGAAGAGAATTTGTGGATATGTTCTCTTAAATATATTTGTTCTCGATAAGAATACCATCGTTGATGTTGAATCAATAATTTATAACAATGTAAGAAGTATCCCATGGGGCCCCAATGTGACCCCAAACAAATCTGACCAGCATGGCTGAGTCGGATTTCGATTCATAAATCTGTAATTTCATGATTGTAAAAAAATATAAAACAAGTATCAATGTCCCTTGTGTCTAATCCCAAATAGGTACTACTACCATATAATGTGCTAAATCCCATAATGATAGAAACCCAATAGTCTCTTACCATACAACCACCCCTCATCACCCCAAAATAATAAGATTGGTCAATTTTTAAATTCAACCCAATGGGTGGAGGAATAAATCTGACCCACAACCCCTGGCCACTTCAACTCCTAATCCCAGAGTAGAAAATTCTTGGGAGAAATCTTCAAAAGATAGTACTGACACCCCTCCGTTCACCTGCTCCCCCAAGTCAGAAATAAGGGATATAATGTGAACATCCATGGGTGAGTGTGAGTAACAACCACCTTACTTTATTTTATTTTTCCCTTCCCAAATGATCTAACAATACACCACAAAAACCATCACCCAATAAATTGACACCATGGATGGCTGCATCACTCCCATGAAACATTTCCTCAAAAATTCAAGGACAAAATCACCGTTGCAATGAAACCCGAGGTGTTTCCTTAGAAATTAAAGATACCCATGTACAAATCCCCAATGAAGAAAACATAAATGAAGACTCATGTTTTGGTAAAATTAAGCATTGCAACTGAGAATCCAAAACCACACCTTTTCTTTAGATGTTATCTTACATACAAGATAATTTTTTATTTTCAATAACTTTTAAGGTAATGTGAGAACCCAAAACATATATAAATTAAAAATCATGTACCATCAGATTTAGATGAACCATTAAAAACTAACTTCATCCAATTTGACATAATATCCTTATATAATTTAAAATTTAGGCAACTTACCTCAGGGGTCGGATCATCCTTGATGAGATCTCTGAACCAATCATCCCTATTGTCCCACAATTGGTTGTTCTAATTAGTAGGTAATGTACTATTTCTTTTCCTCCAAATAAGATAGATCATCTTAAAAGTGAACTCCATTCACCAAATTTAGTGATACCACTCATCCATACCTCTTCTCTTATCACTCATAACCATAATGTCCCTATGTTTGAAATTCCCAAATGATGAACTAGAGAAGACCCACCTATTAGGTTCCTCAACTAGTTGAATCCTCCTGTAGTTTTCCTCTGCTCCTTATTCATGGTGGAGGAAATGAAACCCATATAGAATCTAATCTATGTGAAGGATAAATTATGTTCTATAAATCTAGGAAAATCCTGCTTCTCCCAAGACTAATTGTAGTTCATGAAATTAAATAACCCACTTCCCACCACCTAGAGGCCCTTATTATATACCTCCTCAAGACATCCCAACATGCACCGATAAATGTAAGATAACCCCATGTGACTCTCATAATAATCTTTCCATTCATCCCTATAAAAATTCTTCATAAATATTTCCCAATGGGATCCACCCTCCATGATCAACAATTCCATATGGTCCTACATTACATGCATCATTTCCAAAACTCTAAAAATTTTAATTCCTCTCTCATCAATATACATGGCCATCTGATGCCAATAAGCCTAGTGTAATTTTCTTCATGATACACATCCCAGATGAACTTATCCATCAGTTCATTCGGTCATTCAGTTGTCCATTCTAGAGGTTTAGTGGCAGACATAACATGCATAGTAACTAATCCAGGCGGGCTATTAATTAGGGTTATATGGCCTCTGAATGAAAGAAATTTGTTTTTAAATATACCTATTATTTTGGTAATCTTTTTGGTGATGTTACCAAATATAGATCATTTAATTATTCCACTGGATATGGGTGCACCAAGGTATTCCATCCGAATTTGGTGCCTCTGCATACCAAGACACTCTTGAATTTTGTTACTGCGACATCTTGAGAATTTCTTGGAAAATAACATACTACTATTACTATGATGAATTAATTTTATACTCATCATCCCATACACGGAGGATATGTTCATGAGACTGGTGATTGACCTATTCCTTCAATTAATAAAAATAAGTATATAATCTGCAAACATTTGATGATATATTATTCAGCTACCGAACATTTTTTTTGTATGGCATCAATGGCCAATTTTCCAGACACCTCAAAATATTCTAAAATAAGTCATCTTCAGTATTTATTATGAGATATAAATAGAGGTGGTCTCCTTGTTTGACACAATAAGAAATTTTAATGAACGTGAAACCATTCTCCATTAAATATATTGAGAGTTAAAGAGGAGCATAACAGTTATGTAATGTTTACTTTTTTCAATGATAATGCAATTGATAATTTAAGTATTATTATAAATTTCTTGAATTAATATAAATAAAATATTATTAATTTTAATTAAATAATACATACCATACATGTGATGTCTTAATATAAAATTAATCTCATCACTTCATGGATGTGGTAGTCAATAGTTATGCATAAACGAAGTTATCATTTATCAATGGGTGGACATGTAATATATTTGATAATATTTTATCTTTTTAATATGATAAAAAAAATTTATTAATATACTATATAATCATTAAATATTATATTATATCTATCCCTGATAGGCAGTTATAGAAATCATGTTACATTGTTATTTTTGATGTAGTTCGTTGTACACATGAATGATAATTACATTTCCCAATTGATAGGAGATGGGAAGGATATTTGGTAATAAATATCATAAAAATATCAGTAAATTTAAGATATTAGTGTTATTATTTCATAATGATTGGAGGTGATTTTTTGGATTTTGAATAGTAAATATATATAAAAATATTTGTTAAAATAAATACCTCTTCATTGGGAAACCTTCTTTTATTTACACACTAACCCCTCTATGGTTGGTGTTATAAAAAATATAAATTCTCTTAAACATGGTAATGGAAGTTATCAAATTATTTTTTTAGATATTGGTTGAAAAAAATTTCTCTTGATGTGTGAATAGAAGGGGGGAGTGGTTCCCCTTTATATTGAGAGGAGTGTCAGTAGAAGAATTTCTAATTGTATTAAATTAATATAAATTTATCTTCATGTAAAATTGGCACAAAAATAAAACAATAAAAATATAATATTATTATTAGATGAATTAATCAAATATAATATAAATTATAAAAGTTTTTATGATGACTTCACCCCTTATCACTTAATTTTAACCAACTAATAACCCTTTTAATGATTACCAATATAACACATTTTTACAATTTATGTATCATGATAGTAACTATAAAAGCGAAATTGGCCCATAAATATACCATTGATGATATATTCAACCGTTTCCCAATCACATTGAAGAATATATGACTTTTTTTAAATTTTAAATCTTTTAATAGTATATTGTTTGTTAAAAAAATATTATTTATGTAATTTCTAGAAATACGTGAAATTTTATAATATAAAATGTGTCTAACTCAGGTTAGGCTGTTCTTAAATGACTTTTATTACAATATAAGGATGATATAGTATTAATATAACCATTAAAAAATTTATTATTATTGACATCATTTTAAACAATATCATTTGAATTAACCTATTGGTTAAACAATATTAACCTTCACTGGAGTAATGAATTTTTCAATATTTAATGAATATAATTTATCTTTGAAGGCAAAATTGGCTCAAAATGGTAAATAGATGAAATTTTAAACCACGTATCAAAATAAAATATAATTTTCAATCGTTTCATGACTTTTAAAAAATGAATAAAATATTATTTAACAAAAAGAATATCATCAATAAAATTTATGATACTATTCATATAATTTTAATTTGAAAAAAACTTTAAAAAAAGGAATTAAAATGTTATCTTTTAAGACATCATAAATATGTTTTATATATAAAAAAATAATACAAACAATAATAAAATAAATTTATAATAAATATAATTTCAAAATAATTTATTCTATTTATCAATTAATAGAATAAATATTATATCAACATTGCATGAGAATTTGGTGTAATTATTTTACCCCTAAAATTTAAAAATAAATATATATGTTAACATAATATTTACCAATAAAATAACTATTTTAGAACCAAACATCGTATTTATTTCTCTGTATGTAAAAAATTATGATATAAAAAAATCAAACAGAATAACTTTTTTGAATATTATTTTCATAAAATGATATTAAGGTAAAATAAAAAAAATGGTAACAATGTAAGATAACAATTATTTTAGGAAATGAACTATTATATTAGATTAAATGCCTTTTTACATCTCAATGTGAGTACAGATCGAGGTCATCAGTGTTTCGGGGACGTTCATGTCATTTTCGGAGCCCATATCCCTAGTTTCGTTAAAAATTAGATAAGACATGGGGTTTAGCTAAATAATGTGGTAAAATCCACGTGGTTACCTCTAACCCTAAAGGTCATGATATTAGGGTGTAATATTTCACACTATTTGGGGAAACTGTATCCCAATTGGTGCATACCCTTTTGAGGTTCTAACAATTTTTTGTAGAGATAAAATTCACATATGGAGAAAGGATTCTCCAACTTTTCACCATGACTAGGTGAGGTGTACCATAGATAAATGTTGGGAAAACAGTTAGCGCACATCTTTGCCAAATGTGTGAACCAATATTTTTTGGTGAAATTGATATTTTCCAGTTAAAAGCAATTAAAACCTCAAAATAATTTTCCTTATCCTACAATGGATAGAAGAACCCATGTTGGGTGATCTTTTGAAGGAAAATCATAGTCTTTTCTCCCATATAATCCTCCAAACTCAAAATCTAATGTATTTAGTCTTATTGGATTCACATTTGTGATTAATCCATTCCTCTTATTCTATTCTTTATTTTCCTTGTTATCGTCTGCACTTTTTTTGTGGGATATAATGTTCCCGACTTCCTTGTTATTTTTCTATTCATATTTTTTCTTCAGATCTGGTTTGAATAAGATATTGATAACGGATGTTCATTATAATATATTCCTTTGGTATGTGGTCTATATGTTTCCCTCAGGGTTTGTAGTTTTATTTTCATAGTTTCTGTTATGCCCCGTGTTATCTATTTATATAGAACCTAGTTAATTTATAAAAATTTTAATTAAAGGAAAATGGAACCTATTAAAGACACTGAATAGGCCTTTTGAGTATTTTTATATTTTTTTCATCAACCTATGACACCCACAAGAATAATTTACTTACCATTATTATACCACCTTTAAGGTGCATTCCCTTATTGAATTGAATTGAAATTTTTTTATATAAAAGTGAAAGGGTTTTCCTTCTTTTCCATGTCATATATGATTAGGACTGTTGAACTATTTAAATTTGAATAATTATATGAGGTGAATTATCTCTTAGATTTTTATTAAATGTTAATGGATTATTTAATGTAATTAATTTAAATTCTTGTTGATTCCAAGACTTTTTGAACTTCGATTTTAATTCATTTATATGTCCTAGATGATACATCCACAGAACTTGAAAATGATGTTGGATTCCATATATGAAATTGATCCTTGGGTATTTATTCTAAGAGATTCCAGGGGACATGATAACCCTTGGACTATGCTTTCTAGGAATCACATTGGAAATGTGTTGTTGATATGGTCCATGTAATCCATCTAGGTCTAACTGAGTTTCATCAAGATACCCATGGGAATCAATAATTATTCCATGGTATTTTATAGCATGGATCCCACCCTATTAGGTTCTTCAACTTATTATTATTTAATGTGGTTGTGGTACATATTTTCTTGGTCATAAGGAGTGGATGATGTGAATCTTTTTCCTTGGTTTACAAATATATTAGGTATGGGAATCAGATTATAGACATTAGACTAGACAAGGTGACTTGTTTTTTTTGTTAGTAGCTAACATGATATAAGAGAATACTTTTATTTATAGGGTCCCTTGTACGGATAGGAAAATAACTTTACCTATTTCTCCATTCCCATGGTATCTTGTTCATTAATTCATACTTATGATATGCATTGCACACTAACTTAAAATGTATTGCATAAAATATATTTTTTGTAAACATCATTGGTTGATGCTTTTTATTGAAATATCAAACCCTTTTTGAGATTTCATTTGGTACCCAGAAAGATATTAAAGATACATGAAGGTATAGGGTCAGGAACCCCTATTATGATGCTTTATTTTTTCTATACATAGTAGAAGGGGAAAATGTTACTAAGCTGGGGCCTGTGATTCCAGTCAGGATAGTTCATTTTAGACTATTCATTATGTTGATAAATGTATTATACAGATACATGTATACCTATTTTTGATACTTTTTAGAGAAATGTCATGACACAAATTTTTTTATATGATACCAGTTATAGACCTGTTTATATATTAATGTATTTGATGTTAATATTCAACTTGGATGATTTATCGCTTATAGAATTGAATATTTTATTATTCTACTTGTTACAAAAATAACATGATAGCATATACTCCCCCACTAATAAAACATATGACCACAATTCAAAATTAATGTATCTAACATTTGGAGAGATGAGCTTGAGTCCATGTAACCTATAAGATTGGGGCTCATTTAGTGTCTTCTAGTTCAAGACATTTCAAAGTGGTATAAGAGCATTTATTTTCTAATTGTATTAATATTTTGAGACTATAGACTATATATTAGTAATGAATGTATAACTTGTGAAAAGATATTCATTGGATAAGTTAACCCATATACAACGAAAATCTAAATTTCCAGGATTAAAATTTATTATATTCTATATTGTTCATATCAATGTTAATTTGATTTAACCATTGGGTGAGGCACATAAATTTGGATGTCATCAATGATATTTTTGATATATTATTTAGCATTATCCAATTAAATGAGGGTATGCATCCCATGAATCATTTAATGCAGTTATAGGATACACAGGCCAAACATTATGCCATGTCATTTAGTGTGCATTGCCTAACTGAATGACATTTTCATATGTTACTTATGTGATATAGTTGTTAAATAATCTTATATTTTTGATATTTTTTTAATGTAATTGAGTGATAGAGTTTTTAATTATAATTCCTAACATAATCAGCACAGTATTTTCTTAATTAGGTAACAATAAATACCCTAGAATGTCTAATATAGAATATTGAGTCATAGACTATTGGCCACATGGAATAGAAGTTATTTTTTCATTGATTAAGTGGATTTTATATTTCAGTTTATGAGGTTTATGAGACCATATGGATCAAGAGTGGAAAACCATTTGGTTATTCCATTAAAAAAGAATTGAGTTATAATTCATAAATAAGTAAATGATCTTAGTGAAATAGAGAAATTTACTAAGACACAACAGTAGAGTGGGAATTCGGTAGTGTCTCTGGAACTATTTAAAACTTTTAATCACACACAGTCTTAGATTTAGAAGCAGGCATAGGGGTATGCCTTATTTATATGAAGGTTTTAACCAGTCCTCAATTTTAAAGTATAAATATTTTAATCGGTTTTTAGAATCATGTGTTTGGCATTGTATAGAGGTTTCACCATGATAAACATCAGTAATACACATATAGGGTGGTGAATAACATGCTTTAGATGAGGGGGTTATGGGATACCATTGGATACTCTAATAATTATAGTTGGGTCACCTGTATTTCTTCGAGACATATGTGCTGAGGAATATTGTCATGACTGTTTTCTGTGTTTTTTCAGACATTTCAGGGAGCACTGTAGCCTACCTCATCAATGTAAGTGTTGATAAATCTGTTTTAAAATAAGTATTCACCCAAATATTTGGTTTATTGATGTAGATTAGTTGCTGATATATGGCTTTATTTCATGCTTTTAGTATTCAATCATTTGGATAAACCTCATAATTGGAGATTAAATCTCATGAATTATATTTTTTTTGAGTATCAAAGCACTTGTGGGGTGTTTTTGATCTAAGATGACAACAGGTGGGACATGGTTTTTTGTCATTTATATGCCCGGTTATATGGATAATATTTCCTCAAGACTCTAAGAAAAGAGAAAAAATGAGATTTTAGGCATCTGGAGTAGGATTCAATGAAGGTTATGTTATATTCATCACACATTATATATATGTAGAATTTTGTACAGATATATATTTCTTATGTGTCATTGAGGGACAGAAACAACAAGGAATGTCCTTGAAATTGCATGTTATCTTAAGAAATTCTCTTCAAGTTGATGATTATTACGTAGATAGTGAATCTAATGTTTATTACAGAGTGGAACATGATGGAATCTAGGGGAAAAAGCAGAGTAGTATCATCTCTCAAACTTGTGGTTCAACAAATAGTGGGATGAATAGATGTGTTGAGACTTCCCATTAGATGAGTACCAGGTCGGATTTCAGTTCATATAGTGTAGTTTTCTATCATAAGTGTGTAATATGGGGAAACAAGTTTAATTTATGTGATTGAGATCTAGTTGAGTGTTAAGATTGAGGTAGGATGGGGAACGTACAATTGATTTTCAATAACTACACTATAGTAGTTAGTGAAAGTGGGTCATCGTGGAATCTAGGTTCAGGAGTGGTTCCATAGCTCCATGTTAGGCTGAGAGATGGATGAGTACCATATGTTTAGGTCTAGGTGGTGGTCATGGACATGTAAGCCCAAAAATAGTTGTTCGTAGAAAATAAAGTGACCTTGTTTGAGGTAGTGATATTGCTTTATAGGATCTCGATTTAGGTTTGTTATGTATGTATATCTTACATCATGGATTATTCTTTCGGGATATTTGTTGTGAGAGGTACAATATTAGTAGAATATATTCTTGTTTCCTCTATTTTAGATACATGCGATTCTCATAGTTTCATATATTTTCATATGGTTGAAATCCTTGGGATTTTTTTCATGTTTTTTGAAGGCTTTATGACAGTAGATACTCTATTGGAAATATGATCAGAGTGTGTATGCCTATATCGAGAGTGATACATTGAGATAGATGGGTTTCACTTTGTATGGGATATTTTTTCCATTATAGTTATCAGGATTTATGTTATCCTAATGATGAAATTTCTCAGTTTTTATTGATAACATATCAATTTCTATAATTGAAAGGTGGCCTTCATATGACAAGAGCATAGGGGTTTTATTCACAAGGGTGAGTGGGTTTTCCATGAGAGATGACTGGGACTAGAGTATAGTGGGATGAATGAGATGATAGCCTAGATAACTAGTATATATTATAATGACCATAAATTATGGATGGAATATTTACCTTTAGTGGGTGATCTTTTTATGGAATTTTTTTTGGGAACAAAGTGTCTAGTTTACCTCTTGCGAGAGAGGTGGATTTCTCTATCATTGTAGTGATAAGAGTTTCCATGGTATCCCTTCCTCGTTATAGGATGGAAAAAATATAGTTGAACTAGATCAAAAGAGTCATATAATATTTTGAGGAAAATGGGTTTATACGACCCAATACTTTTTAAGGGGAGTACTAGTCTATTTGGAAAAAAATAAGGACGATAAGATTAGGATTTATGCAGATTTCAATAAAATAAATCAATTACTAGTTTATAATCGATATACTTTTCCATATAAAGATGACCATTTATTCATCTCAGAGGTTCTCAAGTGTTCTTAAAAGGGGATTTGAGTTATTTATATCACTAGGAATGTGTTGTAAGAATAGGTATTCCTCACAAAACTTTTCAAAATAGTTATAGTCTATATGAATATTTTCATATGCTATTATGTCTATTGAATATGCCAATAGTTCCCCTGGTAGAGATAAAAGTAGTTTTCTATCCTTATTTTGATTCATTTGTGGTGGTTTTCATGGAATATATTTTGTTGTATTAAAAAAAATCGACTCAAACTTGTAAAACATATTGAGATCATTTTTTGATACATTGAGAGAGAATCATTCATATTCAATGCTGACAAAGTGAAACTTAAAGATTCACAAGATTCAATTACTAGGTTATATTATCTCATAAATAGGATTATCAATGGGCCTAGAGAAGGTTCAAGCTATATTTTCCTATGAACAACCCAAGAATTTTTTTGATATTTATAGTTTCTTAGGTGTAGGTGGATATTACATGCATTTTTTGTAGGACTTGTCATGATTAGTATCACCTATTTATACTTGAATAATAATGGTGTGACATTTTTATGGATAGATAACAATGAGAAATTATTTTAGGATATGGAAGGGAGGTTAATATTAGTGTCTATCCTAATTTAGCTAAAACTAAGTAGGAGCTACACTGTGTATCGTGATTTATCAGGTATTAAGTTAGGAGCAGTTCTAATATTGGAAGATATAGTGTTGTAATTCCAGTATTGGAAATTATGAAAACTTGAGAGGAATTACCTAATGAACAATATTATGATAGATAAATTTCTTCGAAATTTTCACTATTGCAGACACTATTTACTAGGATATGGTTTCATGGTGTGCATGGATCACAAAATCGCCAAGTGAATATTTTCAAAGTGTGATCTTGATCTAATATAGAAACACTGGGTTTTGTATATATAGACTTTTGACATAGATCTTGCCAATATATATGGAACATGAAATACGCTAGATGTTTCACTGAGCATGAGGACATAGATATGAGTAATTCATGTGGAATGTAACAGGTGTAAACTTTTAGATTTGTTTTCAAATATTCCCTTGGTGGTGTAGGGTCTTCATGGGTGAAATGTTCCATTATCCATATCTATGATGTCTACCCTTATGGATAGAGTGAGGGTAAGACATATTTTAGATTCAAAGGGCCTATTCCTATGAGAGAGTGTGGTATCTAAGGACCACCTCTTAGTTGGACTGTGGGTGGGGATGAAATTCTCTATATACAAGATTAAAAATGGGTTAAACAACACATATTTGAGGTGATGATGGAGGAGTTTTAAGCATCTTTTTGGGCATCACACACCATCTCTTCCAGGATGTATCATTAATTATTCCTTCATTATTGGTGGATGGGTATGGAATGTACATTAGATGGTTTTGTTTTAAGGTGTTCCAACAATTAGTTGGTGAAGGGAGGACATCAATGACCAACTATACTTTTATAGTAGTTTCCCATTCCTATGGAAAATGAGATGTTATCAAGATGGATTTCTAGACTATTGTGTCAAGGTTACCTAAATTTAGTGATGTATTTTTGTTTTTTATCGATATAAATATGATGTATTATCATTTTCATCCAATCTGGGAGACTATCATAGTGTCTGAGCCTGGGAGGATGTATATCTATGAGATAGTAAGACTTTAAGGGGTTTTTCAGAATGTGGTATCTGATAGGGATGCCTAGTTTATGACTCTTTGTGGAATATTTTGTAGTGTGTGTTTAGAAAATATGAGCTTTTGAACACATCATACTACCCAATGACCGATGGTCAGTCAGGGAATATGATTTAGGTGTTCGAGGACATGCAATTATCATACATCCTAAAATTCTGGGGCTCAGGGGTGAGGCATATTACAGTTGATGGGTTCAGCTACAATAATATTTTTCAGGGACTAAAAAAATTTACTTTATGGGGATTTGAATAGTAGGACATGTCAGTCATCACATTGTTGGATAGAGTTAAGTGAAGTGGTTTTACTAGGACCACATCTCATGCTGTTGAGTTATGAATATGTAATGTTTATGAGGAAGTTGATAGATATAACAACGTCTCTAAAGAAATCACATGATGTCTTCTATCGACAACCTCTAGTGTTTGAAGCAACAAATTGGGTATTTTTATGTGACTCACTAAGGCTGAGACAGAGATGAATTAAGATATATGGTAATATTTTACCAAGATATGTTAGTATATTTGAGATTATCTAGACATTTGTGCTGATATCCTATCAGTTTTAGTTAAATTTGAAGTAATAGGCCACATAAGAAATCTTCCATGTATCTCAGCTAAACCCTTATTAGCCTCATCCATCTCATTCCCAATAGCCTGAGGAGGTGGATATACAGTTAGATGAATCCATTGAAGTGCATCATATTCATATCATTGATAGGAGCATGAAGGTACTCTGAAACTAGTCATTTCATCTAGTTCAAAAGATATGGAAGCACAACCATTTACAGGAAAAGACATTGAATTTGGAGGCCGTCATATGTGCTCTATGGATGGAGTTATTCACAGGATATTCTTGACCTTCATAAAAAGGTAATTTCAGGGGGGAATTTAGTAGGGGGATATTGTTGGATCTTGTGTTTTATTTATGTAAGGATGTATTTCATTTTTTCTATTATGTTTTTTTTATTTCCTAATATAAGTACCCATTATGTTCATGAGGTTTTCAGGTATGTTTGAGAATTTTTTGGAGGATGGATCCCCACATATTGGAAATATTAGAGATGATGAATAGTTAGGAAAACCCATACATGATATTCTATGGGGTTACCTCTAGTAATTTGATGATTGAAATTGTGGAGTAGTAGGCCACACGGTTTGGAAAAACTATGATTCATGCTCAAATTTACTCAAGAGATAAAGGTAGAATGGTCCTTATTGTTTATCTTGGGTTGTCGAATCCTCAAAGACCTAACGAGTAAACTACAGAAACGTACATTATGTGGATTGTTTTTGTACAAGATGTGGCCAACATGGGTTGATTTTAGATGGGTTGAAGGTATCACTAATAGATGTTAGTTAATTGAAATTAAGATAATGAGTTGATCCTTGGTTATCGCTTGGGGTGGATTGGATGAATTCCTTATTTAATTATTTCAATTTCCTAGGTTTGAGAGGGTATCATTTAAGAATATCAAAAAACATAATCACATAGTGGTTTAATACCTACACCCTTCAATACTAATAAACTATACACGTGAAAGATTTACATTTTGAGCAGTTCAAGTTAGATCTTCGTATTAGCACATGAAGTGTGTGGCCTTAAATTCAACAAGGACTATAGAGTTTCAAAATCATCAAATATAATTTTAATTTAATGAAGTGATTATCCATTAATGGGGTGATAAATAACCTCAAACACATCCCATTTCTATTCCTTTGGATAAACCCCTATGTGGATTATCTCACCATTTATTCTATGGTTTCAATGGAAGCAGGAAGTAGACTCATGAGGGAGGAATTGAAGAAGTAAAGAAAACAATAAAAAATGATCACTCCACCATTGTGTGAATAATTTCACAAGGTTTGGTGTGAATAAATTCAAACCACGAGGCAACAGTATCAAATTGAGATGGAGAATAATATAATAATAATATAATAAGAGATTTTATTAAGAAGTAAGGATGAATTAAAACAACTTACATGTGGAAGAAAAAATAGATACATCAAAATCACAGCACAAAATTACAATGACAGAAAACTCAAAATATGATAAAGTACTCCACCACCATTTCCTTAAATAGGGATTTTTTGAGCCTTGGTTCTAGCTCCAAAGAGTAACAAAGATCCCACTTGAGAATGGTACGCCTAGGTGGTGGAAAGTAAGGGAGAGAAGACTTTTCTACCCTTGACCCGAGGTGGAATCCAGCTTTCATCCACCGAACAAATGCACTTGTAAAACCTTTTAGATGGTCGAATTGGAGTGGTCCATAAAAGAAAAACACAAATATCTAGATTTCCACTAACTCTATCTAAAATTTTATACCAAAATAGTTTATTGTTAAAGATATATGTGTAAAATGGTGTGCTGTTTTTCTGGGCCACATAATCTGGCGCAGAATTTTATCATCAACATGGGCCGCCTGAATAACCACAATGGAAGCCGAATTATAACTGGATCATGAAGAATTAGTTGTTCCTCTATATTTCCTCTAGAATCCCATGTATTTTGGGCTTCATTGGGCTTTTATGTTGGGACCCACATTCTCATCAATTAGATGGTGTCCAATCTTCCTTCTCCAGAATTGTTTGCATGAAATCCTATTTTGGCGGTCTTCCAATGTGAATCATCCAACAATAAACATGTATTAATTGTTCCCAATATAATTATAAATCTTATAATTAAATATGAAAATAAAATCAAGATCATTTGGTACTTTAAATGATGTTAAAAAAATGTACCACACTGTTGGAATCCTCATGTATTAATCATGTTTTAATGATTACAAATATCTTTAATAATCCCAAATCTCATTATTGATCACAAATCTTATTCAATCATGTGTATTTATGTTTCAAATTCACTCTTTCATTATAATTTTTAAGCTCAATCCAATTAATGCATATTATTATTTATTTCTAAATACTGCAATTTGCCTAAGAACAAGACATAGTTAGCCATACACTGTAAGCCAAGACACAGTGACTGATACACCATGACTGAGACACCATGAAGACGAGGCACTGTGACCAAGACACCGTGACATAGACACCATGAAAAAGTCACCGTGACCGAGACACCATGACCAAGACACCATGAAGACCAGACACCGTGAGGAATCTAGACACTGTGACACTTAGACCATGACTCCCAGAAACCGTGACACTCAGACCGTGACTCCCAGACACCGTGGCACTCAAAATGTGACACTCAGACACCGTGAAGGAGTAACCGTTTTCTCAACTTACTATGACACTGTTTCTTAAACTATTCTTTCGTCTTTCAATTTAATTCTTAACGGTCATATTTGATGCCTATAATGCACTGACATAATTAATGTTTCTTTGTAGACATAGTATGAGGTACGGAGAACGAAACACACGGAACATGTCGGCTAAATCTTATGCATTCGAAGATAAAGATTAGAGAGTACCCAATGACAATATATCACGATACTAAACATAAAAAAACATGTGACCACGACCACGAAGAACACTTTGCAAGATTTTCAAAGAAATCATTTTCACATGCATGCAATCCCACTCTACTCGAGAACATTTGAAGTACACTGGAATCCAGATAACTTCTCCACATTTTCAAGTCTCATTGTGAACACATGCTGAATCGCGACACTCTGTTTTTCCTGACAAAAAATCAGAGAAGGACTCAAAAAAATTTCTGATAAACCAAAGGAGTCTAGAGCTTCACATCAAATCACTAGATCATTATAAACTCATATCTACACTCTCTCAGTGATTCTTTAACTTATTTTGAAGTAGTGTGTATAATCTGTATATTCCATACACACACTGACTCCTGTGCTAAATAGAAGGATTTCTAAATCCTTACACCAAACTCCTTAATCTCTTGTTTACCCATGAAAACTATGGAAGAGGTCTATGTGTGGCATGGTTATTACTTTTTTTACCCATGAAAACTGTGGAAGAGGACCCTTTGTGACCTGGAGAGTCTGTGTACTATTATTAATGTTGATCCGGGGTTTGGATCAAAGTTTATTTATATAAACTGCTTGGTGGAGGTGATCACCAAGTGGAGTGGACTAGGTCTCGGATTGAGACTGAACCACTTGTTTCATATCCGTTGTGATATTCAAATTTATTCTTCTCTGTTTTACTAATTTATTTCATAATATAGAAAACTCTAATATCACTTTGATAGTTAGTCTTGGAAAGAAGTAAAAACAGATGTTTCTTAGTAGGATAACTTCAAAAGTAATATTAACAATACATATTAAGATTACTGAGAATTAATCAATCATTCAAGAAGTTTTTTAAACAGTCAAACTCTTATAACAGTATAACCTTGATTAGCTGGGATGTATCTATTATTGGGGAAAACCAGTTCTTTTAAAATTATATATTTGTAACAAAAATATTTATAGTCACTCAATTCACCCATCCCCTCTTGATTGAACTACTCCGACCAACATTTGGTATCAAAGGAATGTTTTATTAGGACTATGTGTAATCTTGCTCAACTATGATTGAAGTTATACTTTAATGATCTATAAATTTCTGTTAATTCTAAATTTCCTGATATTTTAAAGTAATTTTTTAGTATGGATAATAGATTGGAAGGTGTTGCAACCAACAGACCATCATTCATTAATGGAACCAACTCTGCTCAATGGAAAATTAAATTGAAAATACATCTAGAGAGTATGAGCTTTGAAATTTGGTCATCCATTGTAGATGAATACAAACATCTTGTGACTGATAGAATTATATGGGTTGAACCTATAAAACTTGCTTACAATAAAAATTGAAAATTCATGAATGATCTGTACTGTTCCTTAGGAGATGAAGAATATAATAGGATTGCTGCTTGTAAAACTACAAATGAAATTTGGGATACCTTGTATGTCTCACATGAAGGCACATATAGTGTAAATAAAATGAGACTTAATACTTATACAATAAAATATGATAATTTTAAAATGAAACCAGATGATCCTTTTTCTGACATGTATCTTAGGTTCAATGAGATTGTCAACACAATGATTTCTCTTGAAAGAGAATTCACTACCGAAGAACAGATCGTGAGAATTCATAGGTGTTTACCTGAAAGATGGATGTGAACATCTATATCAATTAGAGAATCATGTGACATCAGCAAGCTACCTATAAAATAACTAATTGGGAAACTGATGATGTATGAGGAAGAGCTAAAAGTCAACAAATAATATGAGGATGATGCAAAGAAGAAATCTGTAGCATTCAAGACCACTTTCTCAAAGGACAAAGTCAAAGAGAATCTATAAGCTCCTGTAGAAATTTCCACCACTGAACAATCATCACCTGACAGTGATGAAGAAATGGCTCAACTGGCCCAAAGATTCAAACGATTTTACAAAAAGAAGAACTTTTTCAGAAAGCCTAACTTCAAGGGAAATTATGATATAAAAGGAAAGTGAAAAAAGGACTAGAAAAGAAGTGACAAAGTTGATGAAATTGTATATTTTGAATGTAAATGCAAAGGACATATAAACTCTGACTATCCAAAGCTAAAATATAATAACAAGTATGAGGATAAGGACAAGAAGTACAAAAAGGAAATGAAAGAAACTTGGAGTGCCTCTGAGGATACTTCAAGAAACTTAGAGACATCAAATGATGAATATGCTAACAAATCCATTATGTGTTTAATGACAAACACATCTGAGGTAACATTGAACTATTATATGCATAATTCATACTATTCAGAAGAGGAAAGTGACTCAGAAAATATTACTAATGAAGAAATGTTTGAATAATGTAATATGCTTGAATAGACATGAAATGAATTAAAAGATAAATATAAATCACTGAAGAAACAGCATGTTCTCACTAAAATGTTAAGTCTGAACTTACTACTGAAAAGGATAAAAATTATCAACTACTTATAGAAAAAAAATGAATTAATAATGTCTAATGAGAAATTAAAAAATGTCATAGAAAATTTTACTATTGGTAAAAATACACTTACTCAAATTCTAGGAAAACGATTCACCCTTAAATACAATGTTAGAATTGTTTATCATTCTGGTTAAAGATACCTTAAAAGAACGAATTTTGTTTCAAATTCTAGGAAATATAATTATGTTCCCAGTTTGTGACACAACTCATCTACCTCGATTCATGATACATACTCTACTGTTTGATGTTTTTTTGGACCATATACAGTTTGTTTTTGAATTACTTTACATAATTCTTATTGGAAACATATTAGGAAAATATGGGTTCTTAAATCACTTATTACTAATGTTACTGGACCTAAACATGTATGGGTACCAAAATTTTTCATTACATCATCATGGTATAGGAAAGATGTTTAAAGAGCTCCAGCAATTATCTACGGTACTTGGATAGTGGATGTTCAAGGAACATGACAGGAGACTACTCATGCTTCAATTATATGAGAAACATTGATAGAGGAAATGTCACATTTGGTGACAATACCAATGGGATGATCATTGACTTAGGCCAAATTGGTAACTCAGATTCGATTTTAATTTCTAAAGTACTATTTGTTAATGGCTTAAAATATAATCTGCTTAGTATCTCATAATTTTGTGATGATTGATATTATGTTAAATTTTAAAATGATTCATGTAATGTCTTTAATTTTAAAGATGAATTATTATTTTCTGCATCAAGGAATGAGAACGTTTATTCTGTTAATTTAGATACCTTAACATCTCAAAATGTTTTATTCTTAGGTGTATTTCATAAATAATCTTGGCTCTAACATAGGAGACAAGGATATTGTGATGTTCACACCCTAAGAAATCTAACTAAAAAAGGCCTAGTTAAAGACTTACCCAAACTTGAGTTTCCAAATTAAATAGTGTGTAATCCTTGTCAAAATGGAAAACAACACAAAATCTTTTTCTAATCAAAGAATGACGTTTCTACTTTTCAACCTCTCGAATTGGTTCACATGGATTTTTTTGGACCATCTAGTGTTTCTAGTTTAAATGGGAAGAACCATTTTTATATTCTACTGGATAATTTCTCTAGATACACCTAGACCTTTTTCATGTCTCACAAAACTGAAACCTGCTCTTATTTTACTAATTATACCAAGTCTGTAGAAAAACATAGTTTCCTTAAAAGTAAATCTTTAAGAATTGATCATGGTCATGCATTTGAAAATCAAGAGTTTGAATTTTTTTGCACACAAAATGGTTATAGTCACAATTTCTCTTCCCCTAGAATAGCTCAGCAAAATGGGAATGTAGAAAGAAGAAATAGAACTTTGCAAGAAATTGCTAGAACAATGCTTAGTGAATTTGACTTACCTATTTACTTTTAGGCTGAAGCTGTTAATACATCATGAAACATAATCGATAGAGTATTTATTAGACCAATTCTTAAAAATACTACATATGAACTCTGGGACAATTGGAATCCTAAGGTTAATTACTTTAGAGTTTTTGGTTGAAATGACTTTATTCTCAACACTATGGATAATGTTGACAAATTTTCATCCAAAAGTGATGAAGGAATTTTCCTAGGTTACTCAATATTAATTAAATCTTATAGAGTATTAAATAAAGGAACTAAATGTGTGGAATAATCTATTCATATCAAGTTTGATGAAACAGATCCACAATAGCCTAGAACCATCCTAGAAAATCTGGAGGATAATGAATCAAATCTGAACATCAACTCAAAGTCCTCAAATTCTTATGTGAAAGAATCTGTGAAAACATCCAATTCTGGAAATTCTCTTAAATCGAGTCATGATGAACTATAATCTATTGATGAACCAAAAATCACTAGAACCTCTATTTATAGAAAGGTTAGAACCCTTAGAAACCATCCCTTAGATGTTGTAGTAGGAGACATAGAGAAAGGAACACAAACTAGAGCTTCTCTTAGAAATCAGGTTGAACAAAAAGGCTTATTGTCACAACATGAACCTAAAAAAAATTGATGATGCCATCAACGATGAATTTTGGGTAATATCTATGTATGAAGAATTTAATGAGTTTGAATGAAAAAATGTTTGGGAACTTATTGAATGACCCAATGACACTTTCATCATAGGTACTAAATGGGTGTTTAGAAATAAGGTAGATGAAGCTAGAAATATAGTTATGAAAAAGGCTAGATAAGTTGCACAAGGCTACAGTCTAGAATAAGGAATTGACTTTGAGGAGACCTTTTCTCCAGTAGCCAGACTTGAATCCATCAGAATCCTACTTGCATATGTTGCACATCTGAATTTCAAACTATATCAAATGGATATTAAGAGTACATTCTTAAATGGGTATATAGATGAGAAAGTTTTTGTTGAACAACCCCCTAGATTTACAAATCCTCAATTTCCCATTCATATTTTGAAATTATCAAAATCATTAGATGGTTTAAAACAATCTCTAAGAGCTTGGTATTAGAGATTAAGTACATTTCTTACATCCAATGGTTTTACAAAAGGAATTGATGATCCTACTCTCTTTATAAAATGAAATTATAACGATGTTTTAGTTGTCCAAATATATGTAGATGATATTATTTTGGATCATGAAAAAACTCATTATGTATTGATTTTTCTAAAATGATGCAAAACACATTTGAAATGAGATTAATGGGTAAACTAATATTCTTTCTGGGAGTTCAAATCTTTCAAAATGATGATAGAATTGTTTTAACTCAAAGTAAATACACTAAATATCTTCTAAAATGTTTTTGATTGGATAACACTAAAACTAGTGACACTCCCATGAGTACCACCTGTAAGTTGGATATTGATGAAGATGGAAAATCTGTAGATCAAATCACTTATAGAAAAATGATTGTATGTTTACTCTACATAACTGGTAACCGTTCTGAATATATGTTTAGTGTGTGTATGTGTGCTCATTTTCAAGAAAATATTAAAGAATATCATTTAAATTCTGTAAAGAGAATTTTGAAATACCTCAAGTATACACCCAATCTTGGACTGTTCTATCCTAAAGGACAATAATTTGAACTAGTTAGTTATTCTGATCCTGACTTCGGTTGTAGTAAGTTAGATAGAAAGAGAACCTCTAGAACATGTCACCTTGTAGGAAAGACACTAGTATCATGGCGTAGTAAGAAACAGAATTCTATTGCATTATCTACTGCACAAGCTAAATACATAGCTGCTGCCAGTTGTTGTGTACAAATTTTGTTGATGAAACACACATTAATAGATTATGGATATCAATTCAAACATGTACTAATAAATTGTGACAACACAAGTACTATTAACATCTCATAAAATCCTATATCATGTTCTAGGAAAAAACATATTCATGTAAGACATCGCTTTTTGAGAGATCATTATCAAAAATATGATATTACCTTGGAATTAATTGGTAGTGAATATCAAATTTCTAATATATTCACTAAACCATTAAATTCTAGGAGAATAGATTACATCATACATGACCTTAGCATGATAAATCTCAAATAAATATCTTACTTGACTTACTGTATCAATATTTTACTATGTTTTTTTTATTGATTCATGATTATAGTTTCTAAGTTACTGTATTTAATATTTACGGTCTCACCATTAGAACATTGTACTCACGGTCTAACATTCACTATCTCACCGTAACACGCACTGACATGTTCACTCACTATGTCACCATGGCATTCGCTCATTTTCTCATCGTGATGACCACTTATTGTAACACCATAATGACTTATCACTGTCTCACCGTAACAACCATTCACTATCTAACCATGAAAATTATTTATGATATTCTTTAAACCTGTATCGCGGAAATTTTTATTTCACCTATTTTATATTCCTTTATTTTGTTTTTGTGACGTTTGACATTCCTAAATGATAAAAAAAGAGTTTCACTCAGTTAATCAACTGGACATTCTCATATTCACTCGATTAGAACCCTTTCTACCTTAAAACCCTCATTCTATCTCGCGAACTTTAGTGGATGCCATGAATGAAGCGACCATTGTCACGACCCGACCTCGGGGCCCGTGCCGTGACTACCCCAAGCCCGCCTTCCATAGGCCAGGGGCTGGCGACTAGCACCAAGGCGTAAAATCCCGGTAAACAGGGAAGGCATTGCCTTTATAAGTAACAACCATCACAGAGTCATCAAGCGGAAAGTAACTACAAAGTGCAGAAAAGTAAAGGGGTCCGGAATACAAGCCCAACTGAAAGTACAACTGAAAAGGTAAAGAACAGAAACTGAAGAAAAGACGGCAGCCTCGTGTCGTCCACTGGCAATCCCACCTGAAGGGTGGGTACAGATAGCCTCCAGGCTCCTCGGGTCCCATGTCCGCTCCGAGCACATCCTGCCCAGTGGTCCGCCTCCAGGTACCGTCCTGCTCCACGCCCCAACCGAGATCAGCGCTGTCCGTCATCTGCATCCAACACAACAAAGTGTGGGCATAGCCCGTGCAGGGGTGAGTATAAACTACTCAGTAAGGACCCCGAGACCCCCGAAGGTCTCCCGAAATCCACAAAGGATATAGCACAAAAGAAAGGGGCAACCACGAAGAAACAACTGACTCGACTTAGGTATATGCCCATACATATACCTAAGTCCCCATTTCTAGCTCTGCTCTCGAGCTCAAGGTCAACTCGATCCACACAGGAAACCAAGACTCAAATCCACCAGGGAGAGTAAATAGTAAATCCACATAGGATAGTTCAACACAATCCACAAAGGAGAGTAACATAAGATTCAGCTCAACTAGGTATACTTTTTCAGATGACGACAAGATGATCACCGAACCATCTAGGTCGTCGGACCCACGAAGGATCGATAGGTACTAACCTCGGCAATGACCCACACAGGATCGGGCCCACACAGGACCTGTAGCAATGGCTCACACAGAACCGTAAGAGATGACCCACACAGGATCGGGCCCACACAGGACCTGTAGTCAAGGCTCACACAGAACCGTAAGTTGATGACCCACACAGGATTGGGCCCACACAGGACCTGTAGCACTGATCCACGTAGGATCGCTGAGTGCAGTAGTCGACGCAGTCCACTGAGGATCTCTGCACAGTCGTCGCCGAAGTCCACGAAGGATCTCTGCTCTGTCGTCGTCGCAGTCCACGGAGGATCTCTGCTCTGTCGTCGAAGTCACACCCAGCGCTAGGGTTCCCGTACACAGCGAGCTCGTCTAGGAGGGTCCGCTCAACGAGCCGAGAGGCTGATACATCAACTGAAATGTAGTCCGAAGTTGATGTATCCAAAAGTTCCGTATCGACAACAGGATCTCAACGCAACAGACGGCGCGTCAATCGGACGCCCGATCTGAGAGTTATTGGCATTTTCGTCCCAGGGGCCCGGTTGGTTTTTAGGGAAAAACCAACCCGACCGTACTCCGCCTGTGTCCGATCCTCGGGCGGAGTATGCCAAAAGTTCCGTCTCACTTAGAGGAAACCTCCACAGCTGACGGTACGTCGATCGGACGTCCGCAGCTCGAGTTATGAGCGTTTCCGCTCCGAGGGCCCGGTTGGTTTCGCGTACGAACCAACCCGGCCGAACCCAAAGTCTTCCGAAACCTTGAGTGTAATATACCGAAATGACCGTCTCGATCCAAGGATCGTTTTGCCGCTGACGGTTCGTCAATCGGAGGTCCCAGGCCCAAGATATGGGCAAAAGACCGAAGAGGGCCCGAAAACGGGGGTTCTGGGCCCGGGGCGACCCGGCCCGAACCCCCCCCCCCCCCTAGGTCGGCCGAACCGGGTCGACCCGACCCGGTTGGACCGGGTCCGGTCCGGCTCGGGCACGGCCCCAAGGAGGGGGGGCTGCCTGTCACGCGGACACGGCCGGGCCGCCGCGTCCGTTCCCGGTTCCGCGCGGCCGCGAAACCGGCCGCCGCCGCCGCGGCTTCAGCCGCGGCGGATTTCCTCCACGGCGGCGCGCCGGGCGCCGCCGTCTCCGGCCGCCGGAGATGCTCCGGTGGCCCGATTCCTTTCCCGCCTGCGCCGTTATTCCTCCCGGGATGCGTCCTTCACTGCGGAATCAACAATTGGCCCTTGAATCGTGCTTTTGCCGTCGCCCGCCAAATCCGCACAAAAAGGAAGATCGGCGGAGGGTTGCCGGGCCTTGTTTGTTAGGCCCGCACCCTCCGCGTTAGGTAAAATCAACGGGAAGAAACGAAATAACCAACAACAATTTTAAATAGATTAAAATTGTTCCGAGATCGGGTTCTTTATTTTAAAAGAATAAACACGGGAAATAATATATTCCAAACAACCCCTACCTCACAGCTGTCGTTGCCGAATGGGGGATCGTCGCGGGATTGCTCGTCGCGGAAGAAGGGGATCGTCGCGTCGTCGCGGTATCCGGCGTCGCGTCGCCAATCTCCGGATCAAGATCAAACGGATTTAATTAATTTAAATCCGTTGATATCGAATTATAAAAGGGGAGAATTTAGAAGATTCGATTCTCACCTTTAACCGCTGATCGTAGGTCCGCCGCGGAAGAAGAGGCGCCGAAGAAGAAGATGAAGAAGGTCGAGGAAAAGTTTGTTGACGTCGCGGATCGTGCGTCGTCGAATTCCGGTTCCGGCGTTCTTCGCGTTCTTCACGTTCTTCGCGTTCTTCGCGAGGAGGGTGGAGGTTTAGAGGATCTCGCACAACAGGAGGATCCTCCAAAATAGACAAGTTTGTCTATTTTATTATTTCACCAACAACGCGTAAGTAACGACCCATCAATTCGTTGAATTAATTCAACGAATGAAACAGCCCATTTAATTCATGAAGTAAACCGCCCAATTAAATGGTCTGTTAAGAATTAAGGAAAACGCGTCGGTTGACCTTTCAGTTACTTGACGGGTTTTCGCGGGTGCGTTACTTAGCGAAAGAAACGGCGGGGCCCGTGCGGGCCCCGCCTCACAAATATCCTACCAAGGGTTAGGGTATTTCCGGATAGCACCCTATCCGCTTTAACTCAGTTCAAGTGGCTTCCAAGTGACTTCCAAGCGGCTTAAGTGAAATAAAATAAAGTTGTCGCACAACCTTTATTTTATTTCCGACTTAAAGCCCAAATTTTTTTTAAAAACCACGGTTGAGCAAAAGCAACTCCGGAAGAGGCGTTCCTAAGCAAATATCGGCGCTGCGATTTCATCGGAGCCCTCAGAATTCGATTCCGGGCACCGGTTCAAAAGATAGAAAAACCCGCTCGTCCGTTCACTGAACGTACCCGAGCCAAACTTCGAAAGTTGATTCCGGGCACACCGGGCCTCAGAATCAGGTGCTGTCTGAAGCTGCGCTCATGTAAAATTCCAAAGAAAATTAAGAAAAAAAAAATCCCTTGAAATCTGCGGGTCTTTACATTACTCCCACCTCAGGGCTTTACGTCCCCGTAAAGATACATCAAAAACTAGGGGAACAAATGGGGGTACTGAGCACGCATCTGAGCCTCCTGCTCCCAAGTGCTCTCCTGGAGGTTCCCGTGCTGCCATCTGACGCGCACAAGAGGAATCGACCGCCCACGTAGGACCCGCTCCTGTCGATCCTCGATCTCCACTGGGACCTCTGCAAAAGTCACCCCATCGTCCACGTCCAGCTCCCCAAAGTTGATGATGTGCGTCGGGTCGTGCACGTATCTCCTCAGCTGAGACACGTGGAAAACGTCGTGCACCCGGTGCAACTGAGGTGGTAGAGCCAGGCGATAAGCCACCTCTCCTATCCTGCTGAGGACCTGGAAAGGCCCGATGAAGCGTGGAGACAACTTGCCGCCTCGGCCAAATCTCCGTAAACCACGTCGAGGTGAGACACGCAAAAAGACGTGGTCGCCATCCTCGAACTCTAGTGGCCTCCGCCTCCTGTCAGCATATGACTTCTGCCGGCTCTGAGCTGTCCTCATCCTCTCCTGGATGATCTGGACCTTCTCTGTCGTGGCTCGGACCATCTCTGGTCCCACGAGTGCTGACTCCCCAGGGTCTTTCCAGCACAACGGTGATCTGCAGGGTCTGTCGTACAACACCTCGTATGGTGCCATCCCGATGGTGGAGTGGTAGCTGTTGTTGTACGCGAACTCCACCAAGGGTAGGTGGTCCTCCCAGCTGCGACCAAAGTCGAGAACACATGCACGGAGCATGTCCTCGAGTGTCTGTATGGTCCTCTCCGTCTGACCATCCGTCTGAGGGTGGAAGGCTGTGCTCAGATGGAGCCGCGTCCCGAACGCCTCCTGCAACCCCTTCCAAAGCCGGGAAGTGAAACGAGCATCTCGATCGGAGACGATAGACGATGGCACACCATGAAGCCGTACGATCTCCTGGACGTAAAGATGTCCCAAGCTCTCCACTGAGCCCTGCTCTCTGATGGGTAAGAAGTGTGCCGACTTGGTGAGTCGGTCGACAATCACCCAAATGGAGTCGTGACCTCTGGAAGTGTGTGGAAGTCCAGTCACGAAGTCCATAGATATCCCATCCCACTTCCACTCCGGGACCTCCAAGGGCTGTACCAAGCCTGCTGGTACCTGATGCTCTGCCTTCACCTGCTGGCAGGTGAGGCATCGTGAAACGAACACTGCCACAGCTTTCTTCATGCCCGGCCACCAGTGCTGTCGTCTGAGATCCTGGTACATCTTCGTCGCTCTGGGATGTACCGCCAAGGGAGAAGTGTGAAACTCTCTCAGCACCTCCTCTCGTAAAGTAACTGGTACGAAGGTACGTCCTCTGAAAAGGATGTCATGCTCTGCTCCAAGGGAGAAACCATCAGGCGCCTGACCTGAGGATATCAGTGCACGCCGGGTCTCACAGTCAGCGTCCCCACGCTGAGCCTCTCTGACCCGCTGTAGAAGTGGAGGAGAGACTGTGAGAGACTGAAGAAAGGCTGCTCTGTCTCCATCCACGAAGGATATCTGTAAGGAGGCTAGCTGCTCCGTCGCCTCCTCAAGTAGCTGAATGCCCGTTCTCCTGCTGAGGGCATCGGCTACCACGTTCCCCTTCCCAGGAGTATAGACTATCTCAAAGTCATAGTCCTGGAGGAACTCAAGCCATCTTCGCTGTCTCAGGTTCAGGTCCTTCTGAGAGAAGATATACCTGAGACTCTGGTGGTCAGAAAAGACTGTGAAGCGCTCGCCCATCAGATAGTGCCGCCAAGTCTTCAGAGCGAAGACCACTACTGCTAACTCCAGGTCATGAGTGGCGTAGTTCTGCTCATGCGGCCTCAACTGACGTGATCCGTAGGCGATCACGGCCCGCTCCTGCATCAGAACGCACCTGAGTCCAGTCCCTGATGCATCACAGTAAACTACGTATCCAACTCCCTCCTCAGGCAACCTCAAGATAGGTGCACTGGTCAATCTCTGTCTCAGCTCCTGGAAGCTCTGCTGACATCTGTCTGACCACACAAAGGGTTTCCCCTTCTTTGTCAAGGCTGAGAGTGGTGCCGCAACTCTGGAGAAGTCTGGCACAAATCTCCGATAGTATCCGGCTATGCCCAAGAAGCTCCGCACCTCCGTCACGCTCCTGGGTGGCTCCCAAGCTAGCACTGCCTCGATCTTCGCGGGATCCACTGCAACTCCCGCCTCAGAGATGACGTGCCCCAAGAAATGGACCTCACGTAACCAGAACTGGCATTTTGAGAGCTTGCCATAAAGCTGGTTCTCTCGGAGTGTGTCTAGCACAACTCGCAGGTGGTAGGCATGCTCCTCCTCAGTCGTCGAGTATACAAAAATGTCGTCAATGAAGACCACGGCAAATCGGTCGAGGTATGGCTGGAAGATCCTGTTCATGAGGCTCATGAACACTGCTGGAGCATTGGTTACGCCGAATGGCATAACCAAGAACTCATAATGGCCATTCCGACACCTGAAGGCCGTCTTCTGCATGTCCTCGTCTCGAACTCTGAGCTGATGATAGCCTGACCGGAGGTCTATCTTCGAGAACCACCGCGCTCCCTTAAGCTGATCGAAGAGGTCATCAATCCGTGGAAGCGGATACTTGTTCCTCACTGTCACCTGGTTCAGGCGACGATAGTCGACACACAGTCGCAAGCTCCCGTCCGCCTTCTTGGCAAACAATATCGGGGAAGCCCAGGGTGAAACATTGGGTCGGATAAACCCCTTGCTCGGCAAGTCCTCCAACTGTACCCGCAGCTCTCGAAGCTCGGCGGGGGCCATCCGATATGCTGGAGTAGATATCGGGGCTGTCCCGGGGTACAAGTCGATGTAAATGTCTACCTCTCTACGAGGAGGTAGCCTTGGAACGTCGTCGGGAAAGACGTCCACGTACTGGTCCACCACTGCAGGAAAAACTGGACTCCGCACGTCCACTGCTCCTAGGATGAGGCTAGCCAACTGATGAGAGATGGGCTGCACTCTCCTCCGCGGAAGTCCATCCTGTGCTGCAAAGGATCCCTTCTCGCCGGTGAAGGTAAACCTGCTTCCGTCGGTGCGAACACATCGCACCTTGCGCCTAAAACAGTCGATCTGGGCACGAACTGTGGATAGCCAATCCATGCCCAAGATGACGTCGTAAGGCCTCGACGCCGCTACAAGGAGATCCCAGCCAAAGATCTCGCCTCCTAGAGTAAGCTCACACTGCCGGCACCAGTGCGTAATCGTCGAGTCTTCTCCCGTAGGAGTCTCTAGCCGTAAGGATCGGGCCAACGGCTCAGTCGGAATCTCCGAGCTCCGAACAAGGGCAGAGGCTATGAAAGAGTGACTCGCTCCTGTGTCTATAAGTACTGCAGCAAGGGTGGAATAGACACAGATCGTACCCCGAATCATCTCTGGCATGTCGGGGTCGTAGGCCTCCACTGCCTGGAGCTGGGCCTGTCCCTGCCCGCCAGCTCCCTGTGGTCGAGGTGGCCCTCCTGGTGGTGGTGGGGGTAGAGCCTGGAAGCGTCTCCCACCACCCGCTGCTCGGCCAGCTCCTCTGCCTCGTCCGCCTCCTCCCTGCGGACCGCCACGGTCGACCCTCTGCCTCTGCCTGGGTGGCCCCTCCACCGTCTGCTGCTCCTCTGATCGGCGAGTCGGGCAGTCACGAGCCATGTGACCCTGCCCTCCGTAGGAGTAGCACTGCCTGCCTCTCGGAAGGCTGGCACTCCGCTGTGTGCCCCGCACTGCTGAGCCGGTGTCCTGAGGCCGTCTGCGTGGGGGTCTGGTCTGCCTGGACCCGAGAGTCATCCGTCGGCTACCTGCTGCCGAAGACTCAGCTACCTGCCGCCCTGCGCTAGGTCTCTCCACTGAAGAAGGCGCTGCCAGGAAGCTCTCGATCAGGAGGGCTCGCTCCAGTACTCCCGCCTGGGTCGGAATGCTGAGGGAGATCAGCGACGCCCGAATCTCCTGCCGCAAGCCCTGCTCGAAGGTCCCGGCCCGGAAGAAGGGGTCCCGTACCATGTCGGTCGAGTAGCGAGATAGGTCATTGAACCTCACCGCGTACTGAGCGACCGTCATGCTGCCCTGGCGCAGCTGGAGAAGCTCCTGGATGCGCACCGCTCGGAGGGTGGTCGGGACGAACTCAGAGCGGAAGAGGCTCTCGAAGTCCGTCCAGAGCAAGGATGCCTCATCGTGAACCTGGAGCATCAAGCTCCACCATCGTCATGCCGCTGCCTGCAGGAGGCTCGCCGCGAGAATCACCATGAGATCCGCTGGTGTCCTCACTAGCCTAAAGATCTGTACCACCGCCTCTAGCCAGTCCTCGGTGGCCTGGGGGTCCGCCTCACCGCGAAACCTGGGCGGTCGATGGCTCTGAAACTCATGCATTGCCCTGAGGCGACGTGCATCGTCAGCGTCGGGTACTGGTAGCATCGGTGGCTCGGCGGGTAAAGCTACCGCCGGTGCCACTGCTGGAAAAGGGCCCTGCACCGAGGCCTCGTCGCTCGGTGGGCTGCCGTCGCGCCCTACACTCGGAACCCTAGCTGGCTGTCGTCGCGGGGCCATCCTGAAAAGGAGAACAAGAGTACCACAGTCAGAACAGTATACCTGGTGAGCTGGCACAAGTAATCACAAGGAAAACATGAGACTTTCATGAAGCAGATCAGTATACCCGGTGAGCTGACACAAGTAATCACAAAGAAAACTTGAAACACACACGCAATCAATGTTTTCATGAATTAAGTCGGAAATCAGGAGTCAGGGTCCTGGTGTACGGATACGTCGGCCGCCGCACCAACACTGGGCTCCCTGAACTGATAACCACACTCAATACACTAAACACTATTGATTCATATAGAAAGAAAAGACGATCAGAGTCTGCGGTAGAACCGACCCCTTTGATACCAATTTGTCACGACCCGACCTCGGGGCCCGTGCCGTGACTACCCCAAGCCCGCCTTCCATAGGCCAGGGGCTGGCGACTAGCACTAAGGCGTAAAATCCCGGTAAACAGGGAAGGCATTGCCTTTATAAGTAACAACCATCACAGAGTCAGCAAGCGGAAAGTAACTACAAAGTGCAGAAAAGTAAAGGGGGCCGGAATACAAGCCCAACTGAAAGTACAACTGAAAAGGTAAAGAACAGCAACTGAAGAAAAGACGGCGGCCTCGTGTCGTCCACTGGCAATCCCACCTGAAGGGTGGGTACAGATAGCCTCCAGGCTCCTCGGGTCCCACGTCCTCTCCGAGCACGTCCCGCCTAGTGGTCCGCCTCCAGGTACCGTCCTGCTCCACGCCCCAACCGAGATCAGCGTTGTCCGTCGTCTGCATCCAACACAACAAAGTGCGGGCATAGCCCGTGCAGGGGTGAGTATAAACTACTCAGTAAGGACCCCGAGACCCCCGAAGGTCTCCCGAAATCCACAAAGGATATAGCACAAAAGAAAGGGGCAACCACGAAGAAACAACTGACTCGACTTAGGTATATGCCCATACATATACCTAAGTCCCCATTTCTAGCTCTGCTCTCGAGCTCAAGGTCAACTCGATACACACAGGAAAGCAAGACTCAAATCCACCAGGGAGAGAAAATAGTAAATCCACATAGGATAGTTCAACACAATCCACAAAGGAGAGTAACATAAGATTCAGCTCAACCAGGTATACTTTTTCAGATGAAGACAAGATGATCACCGAACCATCTAGGTCGTCGGACCCACGAAGGATCGATAGGTACTAACCTCGGCAATGACCCACACAGGATCGGGCCCACACAGGACCTGTAGCAATGGCTCACACAGAACCGTAAGAGATGACCCACACAGGATCGGTCCCAAACAGGACCTGTAGTCAAGGCTCACACAGAACCGTAAGGTGATGACCCACACATGATCGGGCCCACACAGGACCTGTAGCACTGATCCACGTAGGATCGCTGAGTGTAGTAGTCGACGCAGTCCACTGAGGATCTCTGCACAGTCGTCGCCGCAGTCCACGAAGGATCTCTGCTCTGTCGTCGTCGCAGTCCACGGAGGATCTCTGCTCTGTCGTCGAAGTCACAGCCAGCGCTAGGGTTCCCGCACACAGCGAGCTCGTCTAGGAGGGTCCGCTCCACGAGCCGAGAGGCTGATACATCAACTGACACGTAGTCCGAAGTTGATGTATCCAAAAGTTCCGTATCGACAACAGGATCTCAACGCAACAGACGGCGCGTCAATCGGACGCCCGGTCTGAGAGTTGTTGGCATTTTCGTCCCAGGGGCCCGGTTGGTTTTTAGGGCAAAACCAACCCGACCGTACTCCACCTGTGTCCGATCCTCGGGCGGAGTATGCCAAAAGTTCCGTCTCACTTAGAGGAAACCTCCACAGCTGACGGTACGTCGATCGGACGTCCGCAGCTCGAGTTATGAGCGTTTCCGCTCCGAGGGCCCGGTTGGTTTCGCGTACGAACCAACCCGGCTGAACCCAAAGTCTTCCGAAACCTTGAGTGTAATATACCGAAATGACCGTCTCGATCCAAGGATCGCGTAGCCGCTGACGGTTCGTCAATCGGAGGTCCCAGGCCCAGGATATGGGCAAAAGACCGAAGAGGGCCCGAAAACGGGGGTTCTGGGGCCGGGGCGACCCGGCCCGAACCCCCCCCCCCCCCTGGGTCGGCCGAACCGGGTCGACCCGACCCGGTTGGACCGGGTCCGGTCCGGCTCGGCCGATCAGCCGAGCGCGGCTGCCGCGGGGCGTCGTCCCCGCGGCTGGGTGGAAGGCGCGGCCCCACGGAGGGGGGGGGGGGGCGCCTGTCACGCGGACGCGGCCGGGCCGCCACGTCTGTTCCCGGTTCCGCGCGGCCGCGGAACCGGCCGCTGCTTCAGCCGCGGCGGATTTCCTCCACGGCGGCGCGCTGGGCGCCGCCGCCTTCGGCCGCCGGAGACGCTCTGGTGGCCCGATTCCTTTCCCGCCTGCGCCGTTATTCCTCCCAGGACGCGTCCTTCACTACGGAATCAACAATTGTCCCTTGCATCGTGCTTTTGCCGTCGCCCGCCAAATCCTCACAAAAAGGAAGATCGGCGGAGGGTTGACGGGCCTTGTTTGTTAGGCCCGCACCCTCCGCGTTAGGTAAAATCAACGGGAGGAAAAGAAATAACCAAAAACAATTTTAAATAGATTAAAATTGTACCGAGATCAGGTTATTTATTTTAAAAGAATAAACACGGGAAATAAAATATTCCAAACAACCCCTACCTCGCAGCTGTCGTTGCCGAACGGGGGATCGTCGCGGGATTGCTCGTCGCAGAAGAAGGGGATCGTCGCGTCGTCGCGGTATCCGGCGTCGCGTCGCCAATCTCCGGATCAAGATCAAACGGATTTTATTAATTTAAATCCGTTGATAACGAATTATAAAAAGGGGAGAATTTAAAAGATTCGATTCTCACCTTTAACCGCCGATCGTAGGTCCGCCGCGGAAGAAGAGGCGCCGAAGAAGAAGAAGAAGAAGTTCGCGGAAAAGTTTGTTGACATCGCGGATCGTGCGTCGTCGAATTCCGGTTCCGGCGTTCTTCGCGTTCTTCACGTTCTTCGCGTTCTTCGCGAGGAGGGTGGAGGTTTAGAGGATCTCGCACAACAGGAGGATCCTCCAAAATAGACAAGTTTGTCTATTTTATTATTTCGCCAACAACGCGTAAGTAACGACCCATCAATTCGTTGAATTAATTCAACGAATGAAACAGCCCATTTAATTCACGAAGTAAACCGCCCAATTAAATGGTCTGTTAAGAATTAAGGAAAACGCGTCGGTTGACCTTTCAGTTACTTGACGGGTTTTCGCGAGTGCGTTACTTAGCGAAAGAAACGGTGGGGCTCGTGCGGGCCCCACCTCACAAATATCCTACCAAGGGGTAGGGTATTTCCGGATAGCACCCTATCTGCTTCAACTCAGTTCAAGTGGCTTCCAAGTGACTTCCAAGCGGCTTAAGTGAAATAAAATAAAGTTGTCGCACAACCTTTATTTAATTTCCGACTTAAAGCCCAAATTTTTTTTAAAAACCACGGTTGAGCAAACGCAACTCCGGAAGAGGCGTTCCTAAGCAAATACCGGCGCTGCGATTTCATCGGTGCCCTCAGAATTCGATTCCGGGCACCGGTTCAAAAGATAGAAAAATCCGCTCGTCCGTTCACTGAACGTACCCGAGCCAAACTTCGGAAATTGATTCCGGGCACACCGGGCCTCGGAATCAGGTTCCGTCTGAAGCTGCGCTCTTGTAAAATTCCAAAGAAAATTAAGAAAAAAATATTTCCTTGAAATTTGCGGGTCTTTACAACCATCATCATCCACACCCGAAAAGAACCTCCCGAAGAAGAATAAGATAGTACCCAAGGTGACACCCAAAGGGCCTCTGAATCCGAATCTGATAAATCGAAGGATTGTTCTTGAGAAATAAATTTTCCCCGAATGGCTCTTGTCTAGAAAATCTATAGTCCTGAATGTTTTAAGAGAAAAAACTTGGTTAGAATGGTTCTAAAAGGAGAATAATCTCATTTATCCGAGGTTAGTTGCTCAATTCTACCAGTACAGACAATTTTATTATGACTATGGTGAATGCTTTGTTGTGAGGAGCTGGATTAAGGGCCAAAGATGTTTATTCTCACCGAGGTTATGGGAGGCATGCCTTTGGATACCTCACGACGGAATCTGTTATGATTATCAGAGAGAACCCCCACCAAAAACTGATTTCTTTTACCTTGAAGATGCTCGGAAAACCCTAACCGGAAATGCCACCAAGAGAAGGTCCATAGCTACTGAACATGATGGGGAAACATAGCTATTGTTTAGGTTAATTCAAACTTTGGTTAGTCTGAGGAAATGTGACTTTGTTGTATTAATGTACCAAATATGTGTTCTTGATTCATCTTATGAATAATGGATACAAAATCAACTTGTGAAAGCACATCATTCACTATATGTGTGAATTGATCAAGGTTACATCCAAATCCACCTCTCTATTCTACTCTTGGCTGATTTCATCCATTCTTGTTGCCAAATGAGTAGTTCGACCCAATGAAAAAGGGCTTGTGGGTTGCAAGTACTTTCTCTCTAAACCCATCATCAGATGATTGAAAATAAATTGGAACCCTTGGAAAAAAGATTGGGTGGAAGAAAACGATAAGATTTATGAAATGTTTAATATTGTGGATTATACATCAATACCAAAGGACAATGTTGATCCTGGTTTGGAACATGAATAACATGGTAGGTATTTAGAAGAAGAGGAAGAAGAAGCTGAAGTACCTCATAGGGAAGAAGTTTTTGTTGAGGAAGAAAGGATTATTATTCCTCCTGTTGTTCTTAAAGAAGAACCATCTACCCCTATAGATGATTTCAATATGGAAATCCAATCTGAGGCTGAACGAGAAGCTGTTGTCACAGAATCTCAGAATCAAGCCATGGAAGAGGCTAAAATAGAATAACTCCCTTCTGTGCAAGAAAAAAATTTGGAACAACTCCCTATTATGGAAGAATAAAATCTGGAAGAACTCCTAGAGGAACAACCCTTTCCTGAGATAATACCCTCTGCTAAAGAGAGGATAGATATTTCCATTCAGTTGGCTAGACATGAGATGATTGAGGAACATAGATATGAACCTATGAATTTAGAACTAGCTCCTGAGCCTCTAGGTCCTGAAAAAGGAAGCATCTGTTGGGGGTGATGAAACCCAAAATCTTGAGTTTGATGAAGTAACACATCCGGCTGAATCTAGTACTGTGGACACTCCGTACTAATTCCCTAGATTTTATGATGTGAGTGAATCTCATCAAGTTTATGACACTGTGATTGATCTTTCCTCACTTTTTTAGTTGATGTCAGTTTATATCTTTGTCCCTGAGAAGGAACCGGAACCTGAGCCTACCCCTATACGAATTCCTTCACCTGAACATTCACCTGAACCTCTACCTGAATAACTATCACTTGTCAGTAAGGATGATTTGATGGATTTTGGATACACAATGTTGTCTGAAGTTGAGAATCTTTTGAATTCCCGACCTCATGCTATGACAAATCTGAGTGAGAAAGATGCATCACTGCTTTTGGAGAAGATTATATGGTAGATCCAACCTAAAAATCTCCATGAAATTCAAGAAGTTCGAGTTGAAAATACATTTCTCATTAGTGAAGTCTCAACCCTGATAAGAATCGTTGAAGATTTGCAGAAAGAACTGCATTCTAGATCAGAAGCTATTGCTATCTCTCTAGAACCTTCTGTGTATCAAATATCTCGAGATGTTGTTTCTCAGATTCACCCTTACATGTTATCATTTGATGAAAATATTTCATAAAGGCACAAACAGTTGTTGAAATAAATGAGATAGCATGGGGTGAACCTAAACAAACTCAATGATGAATACACTGGCTATCTTCAAAAGGTACTGAATCTGCTCATGTCTCTCACCACAGCCGTCAAATCTTCTCATACCTCTGGTGGGTCCTCTACACCTGCCATAGACACTTGTTTTCTCAGATCTATATTCTATGAAGAGCTTCAGACTGCTTTAAGTGGCTTTAATGTGAATTCTTTCTCTGAATTTATCAAGAATAGTGATATAGTTCTTGTCCTTGTGAAAATTCATTCCAAGATTTCTAATGATTCCCAGCTGGAGATTGCTAAGAAAGTTGATTTATATTTCAACCGGATTTTCTCCAAGACTAATATGACTAATCACTTCAAATATCTTGTAGAGAATCTGGAAATTTCTCCTGTAACCCTATCCTTCAAAAACCAAGTCCAGAAGCTAACTGGGCTTACCATATTGTTGGACAAGTTCATGGAAAACAATGATGACTTTGAAAAGGCCATGCAATATGGTGGAGAAATCATTGCAGAAATCATCAATCTTATGTGACTGTATCTCCATGTACAGAGTATAGAAATTATTGCTCCAACTGGTACTCCTCTCAGACCTGGACTCCCAACTTTGACCTTTGCCTTACCCTCAACTACCATGTCTGTTTTCCAAGCTCTTAGTCAGATTAGGCATGTCATTCATGAACAACATTGAATATGATCTTCAATTGCTCTTACATTAGATCCCTCGGTCTTCGAAGGTCTCCCTTTAACTTATCTATCTACCACCTCTCTTCCTTCTTCTACATCAACCACTGCCCATATGGCTTCCTCTTCTACTATTGATAATAGTAAATAATAGTTCAATCCCTAAAGAAGACCAGTGCTTACTACTTCTTTATTGGGATGTCATTCATTTCTATATTTCTCCTTTATGATGTACTACACTTTACTTAGTTATATATGGAATCTGCACTGTTTTTCCTCTCTTATTTAAACTTTTTAATAATCCCAAATGGGGGAGAAAACGTTATATGTTTCTCTATATGTTATTTTATCTATAGCTACATCTAATTTCCAAATTAACATTGTATTATTTGTGATCATCAAAAAGGGGGATATTGTAGGACTCCTCATGTATTAATCATGTTTTAATGATCAGAAATCTCCTTAATAATCCCAAATCAGATTAATGTTCGGAAATCTTATTCAGTAATGTGTATTTATGATTCAAATTCACTCATGATTTATAATGGTTATTCTCAATCCAATTCATGCATATTTTTGATTAAGTCTGAATACTATTTTTTGACTAAGTACAAGACACGGTTAGCCAGACACCGTAAGCCAAGACACTGTGACCATGAACCGTGACTATGACACCGTAAAGACGAGACACCGTGACCAAGACACTGTGATTGAGAAACTATGACCAAGAAATTGTGACCGAGACACCATGACCAAGACATCGTGAAGACTAGAAACCGTGAGAGAACCATACACCGTGACACTCAGACCGTGACTCTCAGACACAGTGATGGAGACACCATTTTCCCAACTTACTATGACCCCGTTTCTTATACAAATTTTTCGTCTTTCAATTTAATTCTTAGCGGTCATATATGATGTCTTTAATGCAATGAAATAATTAATGTTTCTTTGTATACATAGTACGATGTACAAGGAATGAAAAAAATAGAACATGTTGGCTAAATATCATGCATTCGAAGATAATGTGTAGAGTGTGACCAACGACAATAGAGCGTGATACTGAACAGAAAACAAGTGTGTGATCACGACCACGAAGAACACTTTGTATGATTTTCAAAGAAACAATTTTCACATGCATGCAATCCCACTCTGTGGGAGAACATACGATGTACACTGGAATCTAGAGAACTTATCCACATTGTCAAAGCTCGTGGTGAACACATGATGATTCGCGACACTCTATTTTTCAATACAAAAAACCAGTGTACTCAAAAGCATTTCGGCTATATCAAAGGAGTCCATAGCTGCATGTCAAATCACAAGATCATTCTAAACTCATATCTACTCTCTCTCAGTGATTCTTGTACTTATTTTTGAGCAATTTTTATACTATATATATTCAATACACACACTGACTTCATTGCTGAACTGAAGTATTTATAAATACTTACACCAAACTCTTTATACTCTTGTTTACCCACGACTACTGTGGAGGAGGTCCCTGTGTGGCCTGGTTATTATTTTTTTACCCACGAAAATTGTGGAAGAGGTCTATGTGTGATCGGGACAGTCTATGTACTATTTTTAACCCTGATCAAGGGTGTGGATCACATTTTATTTATATAAACTTCTTGGTGGAAGGTGATCACCAAGTGGAGTGGATTGGGTCTCGGCTTGAGATTGAACCACTTGTTTCATATCTATTATGCTATTCAAATTTATTCTTCCCTATTTTACTTCTTTATTGCATAATCTAGAACACTATAATATCACTTTTATATTGAGTCTTGGAAAGAAGTTATAACTGATTTTTCTTAGTAGGATAACTAAAAAAGTAATATTAATAATAAATACTAAGATTACTGAGAATTAATCAATCTTTAAAGAAGTTGTTTAAACAGTCAAACTCATATAACAGTATAACCTTGATTAATTGGGTTGTATCTAGTATTGTGGAAAAACCATTTCTTTTAAAATAATATATTTCTAACAGAAATTTTTATAGTCACTAAATTCATCCCTCGCCTCTTGAGTGAACTACTCCGACCAACACACATAATAGTTCATTTTAAGAAGGAATTTAAATCATAATGTGAAATTATGTTCAATGTGTAAAATTCACTAAAATGATGTTTATGAATAATAAATCAGATTAATATTATATATATTGACAATGAATATTATCCTCATTTTGTGTCTAATCAAACTATGAAAGCTCAAGTGCATGCCCATGTGAGGAACCTACATTTTTTTAAAAAAAAATTCGCAGTCAAATAATAATTTCCCAAATCATGTGCCATGATCAAGTGAGGTTACCCTCATAGTAGTGAAGGGAACATGGTTGGTGCACGATTTGGCCAATCGGGCGACCAAACAACACCAATGATTATTTCTGGGTGATATTAAATTCAGTCCAATAAAACCAATTAAAATGTAAAAAAACATTTCCTTATCATCCATTTTATAAAATCACATCATTGGGATCTCATTTAAATTACAATTCATTTCCATTTCTCACATTTCATCATCTAAACTCAAAATTGAAACTTTCAGTTTCATTGGTTTTATAGTGGTGAGTATGCGATTCCACTTGTGATATTTTTTATTTTCCATGGTATCTGTTGAAAAATTTTGGTATGAGTTAATATTCCATATTTCTCATATCATCATACATTATTCATTTTTCTTCTGATAAGCATCGAATCAAAAGATTATACTTGATGGCCACTCTACTACGGACCTATGGTATGTGTTTCATACAATTCCCCAATGATTTTGTTTTAAAATCATATATTCCATTATATCACACACCTAACATTCTTGTGGCACAACTTTAAATTATTAAATTTTTAATTAAATGAAATTTAACCGATAATATTTACCGACTATCTCTTTTGAGTTTTTATATGTTTTTTCTAACCTAGTACACACAGGGGGTGTTCCATTACATTATATTACTATTATACCAACTGTGGGGTATATGAGTGCTTTTATAGTTAGAGGAATACATTAATGAGTTGAATTTTATTGTTTTAGATGGTTAGGATATGGTTTTCATCCTTTTCCATGATATACAAAATATTAATTTATAAATATATTAAATGTTAAATGTTATATGACATGGATGATCTTAGGGAATTTTGTGCAATGTGAATTGATTAATGAATATGATTTATTGAAATGGTAGTGATTTCCTTGGTTTTTATACATTGGATAATGATTATATGGGATTATTCATATTATATTTCAATTGATATTGTTAATGGTAGTGGATTCCTAGGAATAAAAATCTCTTTGGGACTTGATTTAGTGGGATTTTTTGGGCCTTGCTACACCTAGGATCTTGATTTCATGGACTCACATTGAATTAGTTATATTTACATTCTCCATTGAATCCATCTATAAATGATCAAGTATCCATTGAGATTATCATGGGAATCAATTATGAATCCATGGTCTTCAATATATTTGATTTGGCCCTACCAGGTTAGAAACATCTGATTTTATAGTGTGTCTGTAGAAAATGTTTTCTTGGGGGTATTTCGTGGTCGTTGTGATTATTTTGGTTTTTTATAGATATCCCAAGTATGGATATCATAATACAGTTTTTATAATAAAAAATGTGACTTATTTGTCTCGAATTACATCTTCCTTGATATAGGATATGACGGGTGTTTGTTGGGAGGATTATTGGGCAGGAAAGATCAATTTATGTGTTTCACTTTTTTCTATGAGAATTTGATCATTCATTATTAACATTGACATATATTACACACTATAATTCATTGTATTTCCCAAAAAAGATTTGTTTTAGACATTATTAGTGGAGGCATATTGAGTGATATCTCACACCATGCGTGACCCATTGTTGGGAACTCGAACAGACATCAATGGTGCAGATAGAGATCAAGGAAAGCTCCCATAATGTAATTCTTGATATGTGATATGATTTGGATTAGGGGGGAGGAAGACCAATATGATGCTCACGATGCTCCCTAGGATTGTTCTTTTTTTTGGTATTTTGATGTTTTTATTGTACTGAAATATATATACCAATTTTGGATACAATATAGATACATGTCATGAAACATCATTTTAGTATATAAAATCACATCTATAATTTTTCATTCATTTTTATCTATTATTTTTATATTCTTCTTGGATGATTTACAAATTATTCTATTAACAATTATTACATTTCACATATGTTACACTCTGACATGAGGGCATAGCCTCATCATGGACACACTATAGGCCCTTGCAACTAGTCAAAAGTCTCTAGTGTTTTGGGATATTCAATTGAGGTTGTGTGACACATCTTCTCGGGGCATCGTTTTGTGCCATCTGGATCGGGATGTGATAATGATGTTTCCATATTTTTGAAATATAGATTTATATTGTTGAAATAAACTCATAAAATATGATTATGGGAAGTTTAGGGTTCTTTTTTGTGTCCTTATCATATTACTTTTATACTTAATAAATAGATTATCCCTTACTGCATTGATAATTACTTATTATTCTTACTAATCATAACAACCAAAAATAAAAGAAATTTTTTTACACAATTTTCGGCTCCTAATTAAAAATATAGAATCCATTTTTTAATGATTAATTTTTGTAAGTGGGATAAATTAATTTAATATTTAATGGAACAATGTAATGGAAAATAAATATTTGAAAAAAATCCATTTTAAGTATAAAATTGGTGTGTAACATATTTATGTATAAAATTATTTCCCAAGATAATAATTGGATTTTAATTAAAAAATATCTATTTAAATTTTTAATCTAGTATTAAATATAAGTATAATTTTTAAATAATATAAATTAAAATACATATTTTAATAAAAATCAGTATTTTAACTATACATTAAAAAATAAATCATTTCTAAAAAATCATAAAATTTCACAATTAGTTAATTTTGATATGTTGATGTTAAAATTTATATGTTTTTATCAAATAAAAAATATATATGTTCTAAAAACTATTTATAAAATTTTACCACAAAAAATAATAAAATCCATTTCTGAATAAAATGTATTTCTAAATAAAAAAATAACATCATAAAAATTTTATTATTATTTGCTAGTAATTTTTCATTATTTTTATGTTAATAATGAAAATTATATTTCTAATAATTATATAGGTCATATTTAAACCCACTAATATAATATTTTTCCACAATTATCATATTTAAATAATAATATTTCAAGATTCTTATATACTTAGTGTTTCATGTCATATACCATATACAATACAGTATTCTTTTAAAAATATTATTGTGTTGCATTCTCCTAAAATCCTTTTTAATAAACTATGTAAACTAAATTTATACATGAAATGAGTAATCAATGTTTTTAAATTTTTAAATACAATTTTTAAAATCTCACATCATAAAAATGGGTCAATAAAACATTCTTTTGAATCCAGGGAAAGGGAAATAAAAATTACTTTTAGAATAAAACATAACCGGTTTCCAAATTAGAGAAAATTAATGGGAAGTGAAAATAAAGAAATTGATGAAATTTTAAGGACCATATAATGATGGGGTGTAATAGATATAATTCATTATAATAAATTTAATAATAAATATTATTTAAATGAATAAAATCAACAAATATATGATATGTGAAAATAATGTCCATTTATTTCAAATGAAGGTAATGGGATGAAAATTTTCATTCAAGATCATTGTAAAGCTGTTACCTAATTCTTTAACAATATAGATAAAAAAAATTAAATATACTTACATGATAAGTAAAATTTTATTCTTTAATCAATTTATTCTATAATCTCATAGTTTTTTCCAAACAATGAGTAATCATGATGAATTTTTTATATATAAGTCTTTAATATCAACACCTCACAGATCTCATAATCCAAAAATTGTAAATGAGAAATTTATTATATTATTAGACATCAAAAAAACAATGATTTTTAGAATGAGGTAAGATAATTCAGAAAATTATTAAACCAAGATATGATGAAATAGAAAATTATTTTCTAATGCCTTGATAGTAACACCACTTGTTCAACTTAGATCAGTCAGTAAATAACTTCCCTTAAAATATTTAATAATATTCCTTTGTAATATTGAAACCAAAAAATTGGAAATATTTTATAACATATTCATCAGAGAAAAATTTAACATTTATATCCACATAAAATTAGTCACTCTTAAAGTGTCATAAAAAAATTATATTCCATAGTTTTATAAACATCATGATGTGGAAATCATTTCCATAAATGTATTGAATCACCCCTAATAAATATTGAAATAAGATATGAATGCTAATGATTATTCATAAATTGTTCCAAACATATCTTATAATTCACCAAAAATAATGAAATACTTCAATAACAACATTATTCTTTTAGTCACCAAATAACTTTTATGTACCATGGTTAGCAATATCATGTTTTCCCAAATTATAAAAACCTATAATTTATTCATTATAAAATATCACATTAACCATATTAGTTATAAATACCATTAAAAATGTGAAAACATGAAAAAATGTTATTCCTAAAATAAAAATTAATATAAAACCTAAGGGTTATATATACCTCAACCCAAAAAAATCCCAAAATATCATTAAAATCCAATCACATAAATCATCGAATGGGGTTTAATATTTTGAACATTTAGAAAACAATAAACATATAAACCCATGATGTTATCCATAACACCGAATATATCAATAATAATAATCTATAATTTTTTTTAAACCTACTCTGATAAAAACTCTAATAACCCACGACTTACACTCCTAGTTCTATTGATGAAATCCTAATCATTACTTTTTTAGATTTGATACCAATCAATGTGACCCGAATTAAATAGTAAATGAACATATAACAACATAATGAAATGTGATATCATATAAAAACATATGTATTATTAGGGTTTAGAGTTTTATTTAATTCTGAAAACTCATAAATAATTATAATAATTACTTTATGTGTGCATTATTCCAACAATACTATTATTTTCTATTTCGATAATATTTCTCCATCATTATTCATAATCATCATTAAATATATGTGAAAAACATTTTAAAAAAGTTTTTTGAGAGTAAAAGTGCATAGTAAGTGATATAAAATGAAGAAATAAACATAATAGTTTTTGAATATTATAAAAAAATTAAATTTTTCAAAAATAATATTTGGGTTAAAAATAAAAAAATTTCCAAAAAAGAAACCAATTTCTCTTCCCAAATGATTTCATAAAACATTTCATGAGAAATACTTAAGGAAAAATAAAAAAAATAAATGAAATATGATAGAAATAAAAAAAATGAAAATATCATAAGTCAAGGCTAACTATCAAAACAACATCACATGTTGGATAGAGTCCCATTATGGATTAGGTTTACTCTATAATCCAAGACCTCAAAAATCATGAGACGAAAATGTAAGGAAATGAGTTGGAACTCTCTCTCAGTGCCCCCATCACACCTTGTAAATAATTAAGTGTTTAAACTATGGTAATAAATCATAATTTATAATTATAATTCATGGATCCTTTTTTCATAAATTCATTTTTTTTCACTAATAAGAAAACATTTTTGAATATTAATATATAACTTTTCATAAAATTTAAATTAACATAAAAATACCAAAATAAAGTGATAAATGTACATTATTTAAACAAATGATGGAATTCTATAATTTAATCCGAAAACATATATTGGTTGTGGTGGTAGGAATAGTCATTGATTCCTTATACGTTAAAATAATACATTCCTTTTGTATTTTTTAAAGAAATAAAAAACAATCTATATATAATACGTAAAAAGAATCCTCCTGAAAAACATAAAAATAATGTAAATAATGAAAATAAATTTCCTTTATAATTCATAGTTATAACCCATTAGTTATTTTCTATAAAAGAGAAATAGAATACACAGATTACGGAATATATAATTAAAACATTAGAAAAAATTTAATGAATTGTTTCCCTCACATAGAGTCCAACCTTACATGTACATTCTTTATCATTATGTATGATAAAAAATGTTAATTTTTAAAACTCTTAAGAAAAATTTCCATTTTATTATTCCTTTTATTTAATTTTTACAATGTAATATAAAATTACATAATCAATTATGATGAAATAGAATGTTTTGATGATATTTGGATCTTATGTCAAAAATGACATTAGTATTTTGGATATAAATAATTTGGAAATTATTAGATCATATCAAATAAAATAATAATGTAATAATTATCATTTTTATATATTCATTATAGTTCTAAAACCAATCAGTAATGTTGGTTATGAAAATTAAACTATGTTACAATCCGGGAGATGGTAGGTCGTATGTACTCAAGTGTAATGTTTCCATTTTTCAAAGAACATGATGAAAATAATGTATGTATTAATTTGAAATTTATATAATTATAATAGATAACATATTATTTATTTAAAAAATAATATAAATTTTTATATCATCAATGTGATGTGGTGATGGAAAACAAATCACATTGCTTCGTGGAAGAAGTGGTAAACATGTACACATGAACGACGTTATCATTGTTCAGTGGATAAAAAGGTAAAAAATTAAATGACATATTATATTTTTATAATGATAAATATATCATTAACATGAAATATATAAATATTAAATTCATAATTCTAACAAAAATTGGAATGTGATGATGGAAAATAAATTACATGGGTCACAATGTAGTTGTCCTCCATACCAATGAATGATGGTTTTGTTTCCAATTTTGTTGAAAAAGAATGAATATAGTTTATTACATTAATATAAAAATATATCATTATAATTAAAATATTAGTTCTATTATTTAATCATAGTTTTTAATGTTTTATTTTATTAGAATATGAAATAGAATGAAAACACTTGGTTAATAATTATAGTTATTCTTTTAGAAAACTCTATTTTTTTAACATCAATCCATCTAAAGATGGTGTTCTACCCAAACTGTGACCTCTAAATAGTAAGAATATATGTCAAGAATTTATTCAAGTATGTATTAGATGAAAAAAATTCCTCTTAATGTCTAAAGATAGAAGATAGTGGTGACAAATATACTGAGGGGGGGGGGAATTCTTGAAATTTCATAAATGATTAAATTAAAATAAATTAATTTTCATGAAAAAATATATTAGAAATAGTATAATTAGAACCTATGATGATTATGTGTCTAAATAATAGAAAATAATAAAAATTGGACATGGTTAGGTGATATTTTCACCAGAATCATTTTTAACTCCCCATTACCTATTTTGATGATAACAATGTGATGTACTCTTTATGGGTCAATATAGTAACTATAATAGGATAATTGTCTCACAAATTAAGCATGGTTTATATTATGAACCTTATATAAATCACTTGGGAAAATATTGTGTTTCCAATCATATTAAATAATTGAACCAAATAGTGTTACATATAAAATATAATTTTTATAATTATCTTAAATCTAGAAATACTATAAATTAATATATTTCTAACTCATGTAAAAATGATACAAAATGACATGAAATAAAAAATATATTATATGGTATTAATAAAATCATCCAATAATTCTATTAAAGGTTTATTTCATTTTAAACCCTATATATTGGATTGAAACCATGGGTACGAAATTTTAACCTTCATTGCGGTAAAGACCTTTTGAATGACAATGGTTTATAATTATACATATAAGTTAAAAATTGAATTAATAATTGATAAAAAATTAAAATTTCAACCGTTATTAATCATAATTTTCTTTTTGAATTATGTTAATGCATTTTATGTAATTTAATGGAATAATATCTATTATAAAATAACATTGATTTCTTTTATAACAATATTCATTCAATCTTACTTTGAAATCAAGATGAAAAATGAAAGTTAAATATAATATTTTAACACATAACTTACATGATTTATTTATCTATAAATTTCATGGAATACAATAATTAATTAAAAATATATTAATTTTTATTTTTTAAAAAAACATTAATATTTTTTTCTATTTATTGAATTAATACTCTGTCTGCATTGCGTACAAATATAAGGTAATTATTTATCAATAAATATTAAAAATAAATTATCAAAATTAAAATTTCATTTATATTTTAAATAACTGTTTTTATATATCAATATATACTTTTTTTTCAATATATCAAAATTTAGATATCATAATACAAATAGAATGACATTTATGACATTTAATTAGAAATAATACTTTAAAAGTAACAATAAAAAATTGAAACCATGTAGTTATATTTTAGAATCATAGATAGAAATTTTGACAATCAAGTCATATTAGAAAATGGTGAAAATTTTAGGGTCAACATTTTTATATTATAATATAATTTTCACCTATAATTTCTTAATTAATCCTTACCATAGTGATAATTAATAATTATTAAAACAATTAATAAAAAAAAATAAAGGTGAATTACTTAACAAATTTGGACCTCATAATTATAAATATGGAATCAATTTTTCAGGATTCTATTTCTAAATGTTTTATAAATTAATTTAATATTCACCTGAAAAAAGAAACTAATAATATTTTTTTAGAAAAAATCATTTTTATGGATAACAAATGTTCCTATAAAAATGAATATAAAAAAATCAATCCAATAAATATAATTGTAATTTTTCAATATAAATATACTAATTAATATTCAAAACTAATCCTAAATATAATCTTAATTGGTAAATAATATAAAATAAAAAAATCAATAAAAATAGAATTTTCATCAATTCGTTGAAAAACAAAACTTTTTAAAAAAATGTAAAAATTTCACCATATCAAAATATTTGTATGATGATTTTTAAAAAGATATTTTGTTTCAAAGAAATTTCCAATATTTCCAAAAAAACAATTTAAATACTTTCTCACTAAAAAATAATAAAAATCATTTTTGAAGAAAACATACTTCTGAAAAAAAAAATTCTATACTAAAACATGATTGATTATTTACTACAATTTATGAAGTAATTTATATTGTATTATAAAAATATATATTTTATAAACACGAAATTTATTTTCATATCCCCAAATTTAATGGAAAGGTAAAAAAGATTATAATAAAACAATAATATTAAATAGTTCATTTAGACTGTGTTTTTTATTGTATATGCTCTCAAACATAGTTTTATTTTTTTGAGACACGATGTGCTAAACTAAATTATTTCATTTACCTGATAAATAGGTCTAATCTAATCATCTTAATAGAAATAAATACCAAAAATTATTGAAATGATATATAAAATGAAGTTTTTATAATATGTGTTCCCCTATAGAAATCAAATAATGTAAAAACCATTATCACTCCATAAAATGAAAATACTTTAGAAAAGAACAATTTCTAATTTCTTAATTTATTATCAAATAAAAAATATAGTAATTTGAGTAGGATAAATTCATTATATGTAAAATCTCAGATTTTCCATGTAATTTTATAATTATATAGAATTTTTTCGAGATCGTGAAATCTAATAGCATCTGATTCTGAGGCCTAGAGTGCCCGAAATGACATGTTGAAATTTTGTTAAGCTTTATTTAGTGCGTGTAAGAATTTTTCATGAAAAAGAGGAATAACTTTTAAAAAATTTCCCGAATCATAAATCTAAGAGCACGGTTGCACTCAAGATTATTGGTTTACCCTAGGCTCAACTAATTTTTAGTCAGTGCGGGCCTCCTATGAGAAAACACGAAAATGGAATAACCGTAAATAAAATAATTGAATAAAATTATGTTATTTTTCAAATTCTTATAATTCATGAATGGTAACTCAGATTAAAAATATGTTAGAACCACTGAACTCATAAGGGTATTCTCTTTTTAGAATGATACAAACATTGGATGGCATGGGCCAATAGTGAAAGTTTGTTTTTGGATGTAAATAAAATAATTAAGTGACAATTATTTTCTTGTAAAATTCATTACTTATAAACTGTAACTCGGACTGGAAATATGAGAGTACCATTTGGTTCTTTGGGGTGTGTTTCTCTTTGTCAGAGCCTAACCTTGACCGACACAGGTCGAGGGAGACTGTTATTAATTTATTAAACTTATATTCAGGTATGATCAATAAACGCGCGAGCAACGTTTTCTAGCATTTGAACCATTTCTTGGATAAAATATTTGAGGGTACCATTGAATCCGTAGTGCCATGATCCACTTAATAGAGATTTCACATCGATCATAGTAGGTCCTAAGAAAAATATAGATTTTGGAAATTTTTAATAGAATAAATAAAATAACATTATTGTTTTATTTTTACTTTATTCCTCCAACAAACAAGTGGTAAGGTTGGAATTGTGATGTGTCAGTCCAAAAAATTGCCTGACCCTCCAATCTAAGTGACATCAATGTTGGAGGAAATTAAAATACTTCATAATTAATGATCCAACATTAAATTCCAACCAGTTACTTACCATTTTCCTTCTCCTATATACACGGTTCTTGGGGGGAGGAACAGTTATAGTTTTGGAATGAAATGAAGTGTTGATGGAGCACCAAGATGCCAGACCCTTAGAAGATGGAGCTAACCCAGCGGGAGGTGAAGGGCGACATTGAACCACAAACCAGAAGGCAACATACCAGTGGCGTCATTGAAAACCAGTTGCGGGGATGAAGAATTCTGACCCACTATCAAACGTTGACGATATCCAATGGGTTTTTGAGGTATAGGTTATTTTAGTTTCTGAGTTTTTGATTCCCTCTTCCCCATTCATGAAATTAGAAGAATAACGTGTGTCAACCGACAAATGAGTTGACCCTCGATTTATACGTCTTTGTGGGAGGTTATTGAATGGAGTCTTGTTGGTTAATCTTGTTGTTTAATTCAATTGTTAATAAACCCTTAATCCCCCTCATATTTACAAGATAACACAGAGGGTGTGGGTCTAATGAAACTAGCCCGAGCCCTCTGCTATCTTGATATCCTTGTGCAACCATGGAAGACCATGACCATGTCGATACATGCTGTAAGATAAATTTTGTGGCACACTAACCGCAATGAATGTAGGTAGTGGCCAGTATGACAGCCATCTGCGGGAAGGAAGGCGGAACAACCGCAACACCACCGGTGATCGGAAGTCATCGCTGAAGCCGCAATAGAGGTTGAACCCTCCTCAATCGGGTTCAGTGGTGACCGAGTGGCCCCCACTCGGTGATGCCGCTTCACCAACCGAATAAAATTTGGGCTATTCAGGAATCCGGGAGACAGGGGGTTACACCCACCAGTGTCGGACCAAACAGGGCTGCTTTCCTCGAGCCGAGCCACTACCCTCAAGCCTGGAAACTAACCTCTCTCAAGGACTCTATCCTCTAACCGGGAAACTGCCCATGAACTGGGATGTCGCCCTCACACTGGATTTCCACCCTTAGAGCTAGTCTGCCACCCTCGAAGCAGGACACTTCCCTCAGACCGGGAGGTCATCGTCGCACTAGGCTTCCACCCTCAGAGCTGGGCCACCACCCTCGGAGTCGGGTCAGCGGCCTCGGTTCAGGTCGTAGCCCTCGTATCGGGACTTCCACCTCGGAACCGGGCTCCTGCCCTTAGAGTCGGGTCTACGCCCTCGAAGCAGACCACTGCCCTCTAACCGGGTCACCATCCTAAGAGCCAAGCTGAAACCCTCAATGTCGAGCCATTTCCCACGGAGCTGGGCCACAACCCTTGAAATGGGCCACCGCCCTTAGGTCGGGACGCCACCCCAGGGAGTCGTCGCCGCCGGACCGGGCCACCACCCGACCGGTCTGTCACCGCAGTGGGCCACCCCCTTAGCAGACATCCGCCCCAAAGGAGTCGGGCTACCTATTTTGGGGCTACCCCTCTTGCGGGTCAGACCAGACTTCAACCCCACTCAGAATGGGTCGGGGCGGTTTGGTCCGACCGGGACGGATTAGACACGGGCCCAACCAGGCCCAGAAACAGTCAAAGGGGCATATCTTGAGGACCATATGCTAGTTTGATGAAATTTATATAGAGTTTGGACCCATGATGAAAGATGGTCCTTTTTTCCTTACTTCATTATAGTTTCAAAAGAAACTTGGAGTTCAACCGGGTTGGATTGCACCCAAATCCAACCAAGCCCTCTTCACAAAAATGCCAATAATGCACAAACTGGGCATCTGGATGATGCACAATCTATTTCATTAGAACCCATAAGAAAAGTATGATCATCAGGTTACTTTTGTGTAAGACTTCATGATGGTTGAGATATGACTGCTATCCTGGGGAGCGGTTCTCCCAAGCACACTAGGTATGGAACCCTGCAACTGTCTGAGACCTGAAAAATGTCTACTTTTATCCTCAGAGTGACTCGATGACCGTAGTACGTTATGGGGAGGATTACCGTAGCATAAAATGATGATGGTGGTTGGTTTTGTGTGACCTGGTGGGACACGGTGGTGAGCAGTCGCAGTTCCGCAATGGGGAGGAGTACCTTAGCAGACCACGTTAGGGGGTGGGATGACTCTATGTGACCCATCAGACCCACTGTACACGATCAAGAGCAATAGTTTAGTAGTTCATGTTTAGTGGGATGCACCTCTATGTGATGTTTAAGGCCCACTATACTCGATATAGGAGGAGTTCTCCAGTTGCTGATTTGTTCAATGTTTTGACTGGGGATGTTACATGATAATACCCCTAGAATAAATCCTATTGTGAGCTGTCTTTACCTTGTGCTAGAATTTGAGGTTATGGAATGTGGTACCTTTCTTGTGTGGTAATCTACAATCATGGTGTTACCCTATGGGTTTACTTTGTGAACTCTAGGAGACCTTCATGATATTAGCGTCCCTACTGAGTATCGTTATACTCATCCATGAATAGGCTTCTCCCACACCTTGTTGTTTCTTGTTTAGACAACGTGCAACATTGATAGAGCTTGGGAGATCTAGGCCTGGATGGTGCTCAGATGTGGACCATTCTGTGTGACATGATGCAGAGGAGACAAGCAGGTGTGGAGTGTAGTGGAGGTGATCTGTACATACCCTTTATGTAGGAACATCAGTGGACAACCCATTAGAATTTTTCATTATTCCTCTTAGTTGTACTATACATTCAGTCTTGTATTCTGGCCCCTTTTACATTCAGCACACTTTTTCTACATCAATTTACTTCACAGTTTTTTTTGGATGTGTTCTCAGACCGTGTGATAGTATAGGTTTAAAGGTAATGCATTCCCGTTTTAGGGAATATGCCTTTCAGTGCTAGTCACCAGACCCTGGATAATGGAAGATGGGCATAAGGTAGTAATGGAACGGGCCCCGAGGGACGGTTCGTGACAATGTGGTATAAGAGGAGTTCAGATCTACCAAAGAACTAGGTCTCTGGTATATTCTATGTGTCAATATTGATAAGTGTTATGATTATGGTTTTTAGTTTGGGGAATCTAGTGTTGGTGCAGAGACCAACATATCCATACATCGGGACCACGAAATCTAATTTCCAACTAATCACATGAAAACAATGATTCTGTGTGTTTTTAAAATAATTTTCCTTATATTTCTTTGGATTCATCTCACCAAGTATAAATTAATGATCGCGGTGTACCTTTTCCTTATCCGGATGCTGCCACGAAGATAACCACCCAGGTTTCCTGAGAGAGTACATGATGACGGTCCGGTGAGAATTACAGCCTCAGTGTAGGGCCCTCATATGGTGTTTGAACCTTTGGGTGGTGTACCAGTATCACCACTACCTATTGGGAAGTCGTTGCCACCAGCCCACCAATAGAGGGAACACACCAACTGAGAGTGTCGCACAAGTTTCAGTGGAAAAGGACTCTGAGGTTACGAGGTGGGACATACCTGTAGGTTCCTGAGGACTGGATGAAGGCTTATGCTAGAGTTTTCTACATAGTTGAGACACCATTAGAGCATATGGTGATCTTAGATTCTATTTTTTCCAGTGAGTGACCATGAGGATGGTTTTTATAGTGACGAGGCTTCGGTACATGGACTGTTAGCCCGAGATAGTACCTTCGGGTAGTGTGTCGACTATATCACTACTTGTTGGTTAGCAGTTATAGTCACTGTTACTGGTCGAGAACACAGTACACTTAGTGCCTTACATGAGTTTCAGTAACAAATACCCCTTAGGTTCCGAGGTGATACCGACTCAATGGTGGATAAGGACTGGCTTAATGAGGGGGGTCAAGTTTTCATCTATCCAGGGAACAATTAAATCAGATGACCATCCTGGTAGTGAGCCTTCTATGTGGCCCAATAGAATGATGACAGGGTTTTGGTTTCCCTGATATTACAAAGAGGTGACTTTTTTATGTACAAGCATGAGAACCTTCCTTATAGAAGGGGGTCTCCTGCCATAAAGAGATAGGGGTGAGAGTTCCCTAGAGCTCATACATCTTCGACATGATGACATATCAGTAGTTGAGTATTCATTGAGGCATTCCATCCATTCCTGGTACACGATGAATAGGATACGATCAGTGATTCGAGGACCGAACTTCCGGGCGAGGTGTGTATAAGGACGTCTGACCTAGAAATATTAGTCATTGCATTCCTAACTATGTTAGGGTGGTTGAGAGAATCTTTGTGGTAGAATGTTCTTTGACTGAGCGGATATTGGTAGTGAATGTTAGTAGTATGAAAGCAACAAACTAACTCTAGTCTTGGAGATTTGGGAGTGTAAAATGTTTCAAGAAGAGTATGTGATAGGGACAAATGAATCGGTAGGGAAGAATATGTGGATTTGGAGCTAGGAGAGCATCAGCAGGTTGTATACATTTCATCATGTTACAACCACCACCTCAATGTGGTCCCCACTATGCTCAGGGAGCTGGAGGAATGGGGAAGGGAGTATATTCATGCAGTCAAGAAATGTGACCCATGGACTCCAGGAATGATTGGTGGTACGGTATGTTTCTACTACAAGCTGCCATATTAATAGACATAGGTACCAATCATTCCTTCATTCCACAAATCATGTCCAAGACCTAGAGTTTCTGGTTTAACCATTGACATTACCCGCACATCTAGAGATACCTTTGGGAGGAGAATCTATAATCACACTTATTCCAATGGTTTTATATGACCTTTGATGTGAGAGTTTCGGTTGGAACCTATTGGTGGCAGCGTCCAGGCCTTAAGACATTAGTTTGGTTATGGATCGGGCATCCATAGTTCATACTCATAATTAATGTATTTGGAAAAAATGTTTTGGTTTATCTATAATGTGAGAATGAGGTTTTCCTTGGCTGGTGAAAAAGGAAAACCTGGCCAGTATATGATAAACTCATGCATAAGAGGTTGTAAATGATCAATCTTTAGTCAGCAAGCCATACCCTCAGGGTAGCAGGAGTTTTGGATTCTTATTTCCCAACAGGTCTGGTTGAGTGTTGGTAAATAATTTCAAAAGATGTATCTAGGGTTACATCCTTGAAGGGAGAGGGATTTCTTCTTTTACTGGGTACTACCAGAAATTTGAACCAGAATTTTCTAGAGTTGCAGCACCATTTTCAGCTTTGACAAAGAAGGGGAAACCTTTCCTATGGACAGAGAGATTCCAACAAGGTTTCAAGGAATTGATAACGATACTTACAAGTTCCCCCAATCATGAGGCTTCCACAATAGGGTGGTGGGTTTGTAGTCTACTACAACGCATCAGGGACTGGGCTTGGATGTGTTCTAATGTAGGAATGAGTAGTGATCGTTTATGGTTCATTCCATATGAGACATCATGAGCAGAACTACGCTACCCAAGACAAGGATTTTTTAGTAGTTTTCATTTCCATGAAGATGTGTTGACATTATTTGATGGGAGAATGTTTTATACTATACTCTAATCAGAAGAGTCTCAGGTATATCTTCTCATAGTAGGATCTCGTCCTAAGACATCGAAAATGGCTAGATATCATTTAGAAGAATTACCTTGAGATAGTCTATACTTCTAGGAAGGGGGAACATGGTAGCAGACAAACTTAGTGGGAGGTCTAGTATATAACTACTATGTGAGCCGTCAGACCAGCTAGTTAGGCTGCAAATATCTTTCACAGATAATGATGGAGGAGCTACCTCCAGTCTATGACAGTCACTCCCCCACTCCTCTAGCCAGTAAGGGAGGCACAACATGTCACATTGTTTGTGGGGCCCAACATGCTAAGATGTCCAAAGGACCATCTCCTGAATGATTTTATGAAGGTGGGTATCACGTCGTCCCCTTCATAGGACGTACCATGATACCAGTGGTGCTATGCGGGGAGGTGTTTACGGAGTTCCATTATTCCCTTCTGGAAATAGATGTAGAGAACCAAAGCTTGATGTACATGTTCATTACATTACTTTTGTGGAATACTTAAAACTTAACAACAAACTGACAACAAAGGACCGTAATAGTTTAGTGTCTTTAGAAACATGGAACATAATCTTCTAATCTTGGTGAAATATCTTCAACATCTCCTATAATGATCTTCCCCTTTTTTTCTTAACTAAAACCTTTCTTTATATCCTAGGGAAAAGACAACATATAAAGGGAGAGATCAGATTCTTAGTAAGTTTAAGCATGGAAAAAAAATAAAACAAACCATATACATTTGAACTTCAAAACACGAACATAAAGTTTAAACATCAAAATATTGAGTTATGAAATAAATACTTTCAGTACGTAAGGCATAGATCCTAAAGGAACATCAATCAAGATAAAATGGCATGGGAATAAAATATTTAATTTTTAAAAAACATTATGAACATTATATTATTTTCATAGTAGCCAAGGCTTTACTTCTATGACCATCTTAGTGGACAAAGTCCCTTTCTGAATCGATTTAACTCCTCGTTCCAGTCCGGTATCACTGAACCGGATTAATTTACCATTTCATCCATTTTTATCTCATGAGATATAAATATTTACCCAATTAATTGGAGGGAGAAATAGGTCCCACCCACCTCATAATGAAATCATTCTTACTTGTTCCACAAAATAAACATAAATCATTCATCATAACCCAGAGAATAAAATGGGTTTCATAAACATCATCCCATCATAAAATAATCCATATAAAACAAATGACTATAATTTCATCATAAGAAAACTGATACCATGTAAATCATAAAGACATTATACACATATGAAATAATTTCATCTTATATATAAAATAGTTTTTACAAAACACGTGAAATTAATTCTTGAGGAAAATATCCTTTCTTCTTCAAAATCATTTTCTTTTCACAAAAATACATGCAATTTTAAAATAAAAGATTTTTTTTAAAATAATAATGAAATATTGTATAGTAATATTTATGGAAATAAGGAATTATGAAACCATATGAATCATTTCATGCAATATAAGGTAAAAGAAGATTCTTCTCATACTTTTGATGGAAAAGTCAAAAATTACCTCGTACTAAAAACGAAAACAGATTCCTTTCATATATTTTACTCAAAAAAGGGTAAAATTTTATTTAAACAACTATAGGAGGATATAAATAATATTATATATTGTGAAAACATGGATGTTGATGATAAATACTCCCCAGTAAATTCTGAATTATAAATAATCTCGGATAAAATTGAGATTGTGAGATTTTCCCTTACCTTAGGTCTGATATGCTTCGTACGTATCCAAACCTCCTGTATAATGATTTAAATAATTTTACTGACTTATTATAGAATCATATTCATTTTTATGATATCATATATGGTTCATTTGTGACTTTATATTACCCATTCATTTTTATGTTCCATTTTAATGCAGCGTTTTTGGTAAAATCGTCTTATTTATCGTACGTGTTTGGACTTGTTGTTCTTGATATTATTATTGCATATATCTTGATTTACTTAATTACAGAATGTAAATAATGATTTATAAATAATATATATTCATTATATATATAATAGATATATAAATGAAATGCAATACATCGTTCATGGAGACGGTAGGTCGTACGTACGCATGAACGGTGTTTTCGTTTCCTTATTGAATTAAAATGAATTAAGTAAATGGAAGATATGTGTAAATAAATCCATTATAATTATTATTTAATATTTTTCATTATTATTTATTCTATATACTTTATAATGATACTTGAATGGTTAATCGTGGAAAAATAATCGCATCGCGTTCGTGGAGACGATATTCCGTACGTGCGCACGCGCAACGATTTCATTTCCATAGGATTGATAGAAGATGAAATTGGGTTGTTTCATATTTATAATAACATATAAGTATATGAGTTATACTTCTGTTATTAATTTATTATGATACAAATAAATAAGAATAAGTATAAGAATAAATAAATTTGAAAGAATCGGTAAAGGATATTACATCTTCTTTGACGCGCCTCTTATTAACCTCTTATTAAGGCACTAGGGTTGGTTATTTGAGGATACCATAACCTCTATAATGTTTCTAGGGAAGAAGATAAGGGAAATGGGCAGGGGTTGTCCGAGCTTCAAGGATCAAAAGGGTGTGAAGATAAGAGGTAAGGGGTTCCCTTTTTATAAGGGAGGAGTGGGGTACTTTAAGAAAAACATAAAAATTTATTTTATAATAAAGTCATACTCGGTTTATAATAGCTCCAAATTGATTTATTTAGAAGATAAAGTGATTATGGGTAAAAATACTATCAACTAATTGATTTTATACATGTTTAGGTTAGTATTTTAACCTTATCATTATGATTTAACTCTAAGTTAAATAATTAAACTTTTACCGTGTCTTCTTGTTTTCTTACACTATATGGTTAATAAAAATACTATAACAAGCCAAAAAACCCAAAGTGGTTCATTATTAATATATATAATCTTATATAAGTCATTTGGACTATCCATAGATTTTTAGAATATAATAACAATTAATAATATAATTTTCTTTTCAAATAAAACTATTTTATGTCAATTTTGACACAATTTGGTAATTGATTTTTTTGAAAATCATAACAAAATGATTAACTATAAAAAAGTTAATTAAATCAATACTAACATGTCATATTAATATAGAAAACTAGTTTAATTCATTAAAAGTCTCAATTTACATTTATTTGGGTATTTATAATATCAATTATTTTAATATTTCGTTATTTAGGTAATTACTGCATCACCATTGTGTCATTTATAAATTAACTTATTTAATGCCTAAAAATTATAAATAAAATAAAATTAGGTAGGAAATAATTTTATATTTATAATGAATATTTATAGTCTAATTTATGTAATGTATAACCCAATATTAAAAATGTTTTAGTTATTAACCTTTGATTTTAACCATTTTAACTCTTCATTAAATAAAATAATAATAAATGTCCTAATACAATCCAAGTTGACCTAAAGGGTAATATTTTATTCCTAATGTTGTTTTTGGTCGAATTAAACTTATCCAATAGAATTATGACATGTGTTAGGGTAATAGTAATATCATTTATACCTGTAATTACCCTATTTACTTTTAACCGTGGTAAATAAAAGTAAAAAGTTAGTATTCACCAAAAATTATTTTTATCTTATTGAACAACATTTTACTGCTTGATATTAACCGTGTCTCTCATATTTTTGAAATTCTACTCACTTATGTGGCAAAATTACGTTTTATGTAAATTTTCAAATTCTCCTAGGAGGTGGGTAAAAGACGGTGAAAAGTTCAATAAAATTTCTATATATCTAAATTTATGATAAAATGACTCCAATAAATTACATTGAACTTATATAGGTATTATATATCAATTTTTACCTAAAATAAATTTAAATAAAATAAATAATTATTTAAATAAATATTCGGTATTTAAATAATAACCTAGTGTTTTCACTATTCCTAAAAAATGATGGTTTTCAGAAAAACACCAAAAATTAACCATAGGATAATTTCGATAATCCGAATCCAAAAATGACTTCCATTTCGAAAGATAAAATTTATAAAATTTCGAAATTTTGGTATTACTATTCATAACGGCTAGTTTATATTACAAATCATTATTAGTGAAGCTCGGTATTGCGTATAACACACGTTATCATGGAAGGTCACGATTATAAATGTTTTACTAATCAAAAGTTTCTTTAACAGAAACCCACATCTTAAAAAAGAATACCAAAAATTATCTTTAAAAACTAAAGTATGAAACATAAAAGTTACCCAAATTAACTAATCACTAGGTTTCCACATAGGAGAACATAGATGAAAATATGGATATGGAAGAGAATTCTAACCATCATGTTCTGATGGAGAGTGGTAGAGAACATGGATATGAAAAAACCAAAAATCACAAAGTCATAAATTTTTTATGATTTAAGGTACCATCTGATTTATCGGATATAAGGAAACTAGGAAAACATTTTTTTATATTCAAGATCATTTCCCTAAAGTTGAAGAATTGGTGAATTAAAAGATACACTTAATTGATTTGTGTACAATCTTACTATTGTTTGTGCATTGAAGAATTTCCACATCATGTCTTAAATAAATGATGTTGAATTTTTATTCCGTGAAGTGTTAGCAGATCATGCGATAGAATGATACGTCATTCAATCTATCTCAAACAAAATGATAATAAAAATTTATATACATCAGTCCATATATAGTGAGATTAATCGTATATGGTTCCTAAAATGGACTTATAATTTATATATCATACTGATTAAAATACTAAAACTAGATTCTACAAACAAGGGACTTCCTATAGGCCAGTGGTAGGCGATAAAGGCCGGTCGCACTTCTGTTGTCGGTTCGATTCCCACAGCCTTGTCCGACGCGAATGGTTGTCGCCCATTCTGCATGTTGTCCCTTTTCTTAAACTACCCTATTATAACATTCCACAAATAATATCGAAAAAAGTTCTAGCCTTAAACAATACTAACTTATATCCAACATAATTCATTCGAATCTTTAGGCTTATCTAAAATACTTTTGTCCAAGCTCATAGTATAAATAAAACAATTACTAGAAATGTCATCTACCGATCAAGTGAATACCAATAAATACACCCCATATATCAAACGATATATCTTCTTGGACATATTCCAAACATGTGAATACCTTAATCATGTATTCCCTTGAAACATAAATTACCATTGAACCTTAGTAAAAACATGAATGCTATCAAAAGTTAACTCTTTCCCCATACCAAAATCCCAAAAATTATATATACTCAAACCATGATATCACAATGTCCTTACATCAGTCATGAGATCAATGATTATGTGAAACATCTCATTATCTCCTTATTCATTCATTATGTGCATATCATCTACTTTCCAAAAAATATTACAATCACTTTTTATGGTTACCGGTACCATATAATTATTGAAAACCAATAAATAGATATTCCAAAATTCCACGATGCCATAAATGAGATTCCATGATACTATTTTCAAATCCCATTACATAAACAATAAATCATTACAGAACATAATTTTCATACTCAACATCACAAATAGTGATCTTAGGTGACTTCCCTTTATCCTTTTCCTTAAGTGGATGGTCCCGTTGATCATCATTAACCCTTGGATTAGGGCATTGATTAGCATAAAGCCCCATTTCCTTGCACATGAAGCATTGATGTGTTGGTGGTGCGTTCTCTGTAGTCTTTTATTTATTTACATCATTAGAAACCCTTTTTTGATTACTTCGACACTCAACTGCTCGATGACCTTCTTTTCCACACTTAAAACATCTTATAGTCCCTTTAAGACAATCTCCACCATGCTTCATTCCACACTTGGAGCATAAGGAAACATTCATCTTCTTTTCACCATTATTCTGAGATTTCTCCTTGAACTCCATCTTTCGTTTCCTGTCAAAACCATGAGATGGATATGTTACACCTACTTCCAGTTCTACCTTGATAGCACAACACACAATATCATCATAGCTACTATAGTCTCCTATAGCTAATGCCATTCGAAGACTTGGATTTAAGTAACTGAAAAATCGAACAACATTAATTTCAGGTTGGAAAATAAAATTAGATGCATACCTTGCAAGTCCTATAAAATTCACTTCGTATATACCAAAAGTTTCATCATCCTTATTTTTAAGCTCAAGGAACCCTTTTTCCATCTTTGTTCGATGAATATGAGAGAAGTACTTACTGAGAAAACAAGTTCTTGAACTCGTCCCATTCCATGGATTCAATTTCTTCTTGGGGCCTTCTGTTCTTAATTTGAGTCCACAACTAGTCAACTTCACCTTCTAATGTGTAAACAACTGGAATGACTTTATCATGTTCCAAACAGCGAAGTATGGAAAATATCTTTTCAATTGTACTGATCCATTGTTCAGTAACAAGTGGATTAGAAGTACCCTTGAGAGAAGGTGCATGTTGCCTCATGAAGGACTCAATAGAATATTGTTCCTTCCTATGATCATTTGGAAATCTATACTGATTCATAGCTTGTATAAGTATAGCAATAAGACTTTGCACTCCATCTCTCACCACATTTGGTTGTTCAGGAGGAAAATCATTACATTTTCCATTACAATGATCAACATGGTTCTTTTGGGTTCCAACCATCATCTAAACCCCAAAAAGAATAGTGTGAGATGAAAAAATCATTATAGAGAAAACAACATAATAAAGGAGTATTACCTTCAATGTATAACATCTCAGGGTTAACTCTAAGATTGTTACCATAATTATAGGACAATAACCTATAATTATTGTAACAACCTGATATTTTTTGAGAATTTTTCTTTTTAATTTCATTGATGTCTTGTGTTGTACGCTACACCAATATTATCTTGCACTATACACAATACCGTATTAGCTTGCAGTATACGCAACACTATTCTTGGATTACACACAATATCATGTTCGTTTGATAGTAGTCATTCCATGAAACAGTGAGTGTATATATATATATAAATATATAAATGGAATATGATTGGATTCTATTATACGAAACAATGATGTAGTTTTGCACAACATGCAACCCTGACATGGCTTGCATTACACGCAATCACGACCTTCCTCGATAGCATGTGTAGTACGCAAACCGAGTTTCACTAAACAACGATATATTGATATAATATTATTATGGACTAGCCTTTATGAATAGTATTAACTACAATTTTAATTTTATAACATTATTATTCATCTTACACAACAGGTTATGTGAGAAAAATAAATATTTCAGGTAAAATAAGTATTTTTAAAAAAATGCAGTTTTTCCGCCTTTTGATGGCGCACCCACTTTAAATGTAGTTTTTGAAATGTTTATAAGATCAATTTTACAAAATAAAATTATCCTTTGGAATCAGGCAATAAAATTTTACCTTGGATAAATTTTTCATATTATACTGATAACTTTAATATTTGAATGAATAGTAGAAACACGCTATATTTTAATTAAAAACAACTTTTTTCCATGATAATAATTTATGTGGTTAAATTATAATATTTAATTGTTTTAAAGAATAAATAGAATATATTCTTACCATTTAATATAATTTATGTCATTATCATTGATTTTACAATGAATTCCTAGGATAAATCAATTCAGTCTTTTCCAATGTTTTAAACAAAAAACCCATTTTCTTTCGACAACGGGATTAATTTTAATTTAATTTCTGCAACCTATGTCTATTGAATTTTGAAAAATTTATTACATATTTGGAATCATTGGTTCCAAATTATGTTAATAATCTACTTTTTATTTTGGGGCATTATGAATAGTAACTACGGTAAGTTTTATTTACCATAGTAAAAGGTAAATCGGGTAATTAAGGGTAAATATAATTTTATAAAATTATCCTAACTCTTTTTTTAATATAATTGGATGATTATATTTTGTCCTAAGTCATATTTGGATTGAAATGGAATCCATTAGAACCCACATGGAGGGGATTAAGACCTTTAGTTTATTTTATTTAAAGGAAAGTGAAATATATCTCACTCAAACTTTAATAATTAAAGTATTTTTAATATAAGGATATACAGAATAGAAATTCTGTTATAAATACTCATTTTAAATCTAAAATGTTTTCCTTTATCATGGTAATTTATTTTTAATTTTTAAGAGTTATTTAATTCCTTATTAGCTTATACATTAATAATGCAGAAATTATGTATTTAGTAAAAAAATCAATAATATTGTTTTTATTTAAATAGTAATTCATATTAAAGGGCTCAAAAACCTGACCAAAACATATTGTTAATGTATATATAAACCATAATAATTCAATTACAGAATATATGACTGTTTGGAGTCTTATAAAAGTGATTATGACACTTATATTATTTTATTTTATATGATGTCAAAGTTTCACCTTCATAATTTCATAAATATAACATTTTAAAATTTGGGGGTTTTAGAAGATAAATCTGACTAAATGTATTATTATGAAAGATATAAGATTTATATTAATCATAGTATTTTATTTTTAATTTTTATGCAACAAATAAGTATATTTAGTAATTATACAAAAATATCGTAGTAATTATTTTATTAAGAGAAATACAAAATAAATGGTTTTACAAATACTAAAATAAATATTATATGAACTATTTAATATGCTCAACTAATTTTATAGAATACTATGACATGTTAGGAACCTATTAAATATTTTATTTTTAATATATCCTCTATTTTGATTTAATTTAAATTTAAATAATTGAATAGTGTCAAAAATGACACCATTGTTATTTTATAAAAAGAACATATTATTAAATTTTTTAAAAATAAAAAAAAAATATTTAAAAATTATATATTGAAATTTATATAGTCTAAAATTTCATAAATTATCTAATTATGGATAATTCACAGCACATAAGTAATTATTTATAACAATTTAAAACTTTAGAATCTTATTACCACAAATAAAATTTAATAGATTAAATAAGGATAAATCAAGTTGATAATGTTTAAAATAAATTCCCTACATATCTAAATTTCATTGGTTGATGATATTACAACAATAAATCATCTAATAATTGAATATGAGTAATTTTTGGAGTTTTTTTAAGTGGTGTTAGATTTATTATAAATTAATATTTTTAGGATTTCCAAAGGTTCCCCTCTCCTCCCTTATAAAAAGGGAACCCCTTCCCACTTCTCTTCACACCCTATTGAGCCTTCAAGATCGGCGAACCACTGACAATTTCTCTTCTCCAATTCCCTAGAAACATCCTAGATGTTCTGGTCTTCTTCAAAGACCATCATTAGTTCCCAAAGAGGAGGTTAAGAAGAGGCGCTTCAAAGAAGAGGTAATGTTCGTTATCAATTATTTCAACTTTATTTCTTCTTATACTTATTCTTAATTAGTTGTTTCATTATGAAGTAATAACATCAGTATCACTCATATAATTATATGTTATTATAAATATTAAACAATCCTATTTAACCTCCTATCCATCCTACGGAAAACGAAATCACCGCGCGTGCGTACGAACGGAATACCGTCTCCACGACGTTGTGTAATCTGTTTTCCACCATCACCTTACTTGGATGGGTATAATATTGTAAAGAATAACTATATATTATTATTTTAATGTGATATTGATTCTGAAATATTAATCATACACTTTAATACAATTCCATGATCATGAGAATGATATCATCGCTCGTGCGTACGTACGGACTACCGTCTCCACGACACGATGCGATTCATTCTCCATGTTAACCATTCATGAATGATTATAAAGTATATATAATGAGTAATAATGAAATATATAACATAATAATGGTACTGTATTTATATATATATATATATATATGTATGTCATCTACTTAATTCAATTCAATTCAATAAGGAAACGAAAACAGCGTTCATGCGTACGTACGACCTACCGTCTCCATGAACGGTGTATTTCATTCCATTTATCAATCTATCATATATATATATATGTATATACTGAATAAATATTATATATAAATCATGTTCTACATTCTGGAATTATGTAAATCAGTATATAAGTAATAATATAATGAACAACAAGTCGAAACACGTATGATAAATGAAACGACTTTACCCAAAATGCTACTTTAACATGGAATTTACAAAAGAACGGGTAATATAAAGTCATATGTGTACCATATATGATATCATAACAATGAATATGATTCTGTAATAAGTCAATGACATTATTTAAATCATTATACAAGAAGATCGGATACGTACGAAGCATATCGGACCTAAGGTAAAGGATAATTTTTCCAATCTCATTCTTATCCAAGATTGTTTATTCGTAAGTATTTACTGGGGTTGTGTTTATTATCCATGTCCATATGATCTCAAAATGTTTTCATAAAATGTTTAATTTTCTTCCATGTATGTTTAAATTCATTCTTACCCCTTTTTTTAATTTTACCACATCATGGGGAAGGAATCTTTCTTTTGCTTACCATACGAGGTACTTTTTGACTTTTCCGACAGAAGTACGAGAAAATGTTATTTTTAACTTATATGGCACGAACAGATTTTTACGGTTTTATAAAGCCTTATTTTCATGAAGCATCCTCCAATAGATTCCATGACTATTTTCAACAAAGTCCTTTTCTTTTAAAATTTCTTGACATTTTGTGAAAAGAAAATGATTTTGAAGAAGAAAAGATATTTTCCTCAAGAATTCATTTCAAATGTTTTATCAAAACCATTTTCCATCTAAGATGAAATTATTTCATATGTGTATGTTTCAATATTAATGCCTCTATGATTTAATTGGTTTCACTTTTTTTATGATGAAATGATATCCATTTTTTTATATGGATTATGTTATGATGGAATGATGTTTATGAAACCCATTTTATTCTTTGGGATATGATGAAGGATTTATGTTTATATTGTGGAACAAGTAAGAATGATTTCATTATGAGATTGGTGGGACCAATATATCCCTCCAATTCATTGGGTAATGATTTATATCTCATGAGATATACATGGCTAGAACTGTAAGTTAATCCGGTTCAGTGTTACAGGACTGAAATGAGGAGTGAACTCGATTCAGAAAGGGACTTTGTCCACTAAGATAGTCTTGGAAGCAATGCCTTGGCTACTATGGAAATCATAACATGTGCTGAATTATTTCCACAATTACATGTTTTTTTCCATTATATTTTATCATGGTTGAAGTTCCATTATGATATATTCCTTACGTACTTCCACGATTTATGTCTTTGCTCATGATTTTGATGTTTAAATTTCATGTTCACGTTTCTGCTTTCAAATGTTTATGGATTGTTTTATTTTCTCTATGTTTTCCCTTACTGAGCATTTGAGCTCAACCTTTTTATGTTTTATTTTCCCTATGATATAAAGAAAGGTTTTAGGTAAGGAAACAAAAAGGGGAAGATCGTTATGGGATATGTTGAAGATCTTTCAACATGATTAGAATATAATGTTCCGAGTTTCCAAAGACACTAAACTATTACGGTCCTTGAGTGTTGGTTTTTATCATGTATTATGTATTCTGAAAAAGTATTGTAATGTCCATGTATGTCATGCTTTGGGTCTTTACAGTTGGTATCAGAGGAAAGGTTTAGTTAACCTTTGGAAACTAAGATGCAAAGACTTTAGTGAGATTCCTAGATATATTTCTATGGTATGTATAGGGATTTTTCCTATGGATTAGTATAACTATAGGTTATAGTCCTCAAATTATATTGACAATCATGAATAACCTAGGGTGAAAATACGGTGACATGGATTAAATAATGTGTGATAAGTTAGACATCCCATAAGTAAATTTTTGAGATTATGTGGTTCCTCGTTATTGTAAGAGTTTCTTACACTATGGTTTCTGGTTTTAGTCAATGGAGGAAACGAGAAGGAATTAGGTTCACATTGATTCCAATGGAAAAATTGTTTATTTTGAGCAACAAAATTGTATAATGATCAGAGAGAATGATATTGTGATTATGCAGAATTAGTCATTGTGATATATGATTAACAAGGTGAACTTTTGTTGTATTACTAAGTCATCAAATAAGACGAAGATGGACTTTTATGCATGTTCGTATGATGAGGAGCATAGAGAAAAGAAGATTTTGATTTCTAAAGAATGGAAGAAGAACCTAGATGAATACATAAAATGGAGGGGAAGATGTTATCTTTGTGGAGAAAAGGGTCATAGAGTGACGGAATGGTATGGATTTCAAGGGAATTACCCAACTCAATGCCCTGAACTAAGAGGTTACTTCTAAATCGAGGAAGGACCTATTCTATGCCAGTCATTGAAGAGGTTGGATTGAAGGGTTTATGTATTGGAATTCAAGAATAGTGATATTGAGGTACATTTATGGTATATTGGAATATCCAAGTATTGGTCCATTGTGGTTTTCCATAAGAATATGGTACCGATAACCATGGAAAGTGATTGAAATATTTTTGGAAAGAAGATGATATGCTCATAATGAAGGGATAAAGAGAAAATGAAATGAGCTCATATAAGGGAAAATTTATATCATGGATTGAGTATATAGATATTTTGGGATTTTGGTATGTGGAAAGAGTTACCTTTTGATATCATTCGTGTTTTCACTAAGGTTCTATGGTTATTTATGTTTCAAGAGAACACATTATTAAGGAATTGATATGTTTGGAATGTTACCAACAATATATATCGTATGATAAATGATTTTATTCACGTTCTTTTTATGTGACCTTTCCAGTAATCATTTTCTGTATACTATGAGATTGGACAGATGTATTTTGGATAAGTCTAAAGATTGGAAAGGGTTATTTCAGACATCAGATAGTATTGTTTAAGACTAGAACTTTTTTTCGATATTATTGCACGGATTTTATTATAATGTAGTTTTAGAAAAAGGGATAACCTGAAGGACGGGCGGCAACCAGTCGCATCGGACAAGGCTGTGGGAATCAAACCCACAACCGAAGTACGACAGGCCTTTATAGCCTACCACTGGACTACAAAAAGACCCTGGTTAGTATAAATTAGTTTTAATTTATTAAGTGGTTTGGTATATGAAGTATAAGTCCATTTTAGGAACAAAATTTGGTTAATCTCACTATAGATGGTCTTATGTATATTTGATAACCTTTTCAAACCATTTGTTTGAAACAGATGGAATGACTCATCATTCTATCACATTATCTTCTAACACGTCATGAATGAAAAATTCAACTTCATTTCTTTATGAGATGAAGTGGAAATTGTTCAAGGCATGAACAATGGTGAGATTGTACAAAAATCAATTAAGTATTTCTTTTGATTCGAAAATTCTTCATCATTAGGGAAAAGACCATGAAAACCAAAAAAGGTTGTCCTAGTGCCCTCATATCTGATGAATCAGATGGTACCTTAGAACATCACAAATTTATGGCTTTGTGATTGTTGGCTTCTTCGTAGCCATGTTCTCTACCACTCTCTATCAGAACATGATGGTTAGATTTTTCTTCCATATCCATATTTTCACCTATGTTCTCTTATATGGAAACCCAGTGATGAGTTACTTTGGATAATCGTTACATTTCATACTTTATTTTTTAAAATTAAGTTTTAATATTCTTTTTTGTGATGTGGGTTTCTATGAATAGTAAATGATTTATAACCCTGACGAATTTCGAGGGAGAAATTCATTTTAAGGGGGTAGAATGTAACAACCCGAGATTTTATGAGATTTAATATTTTTAATTTCATTGATTTCTTGTGTTGTACGCTACACCAATATTATCTTGTGCTAAACGCAACACCATAATATCTTGTAGTATACGCAACACTATTCTTGGATTACACACAATTTCATGTTCGTTTGATAGTATTCATTCTACGCAACAGTGAGTATATATATTTATATATATATTAAATGTATAAATTAAATATGATTGGATTCTATTATATGAAACAATGAAGGAGACTTTCACAACATGCAACCCTGACTTGGCTTGCATTACACGCAATCACGACCTTCCTCGATAGCGTGTGTAGTACGCAATACCGGGTTTCACTAAAAACAATATATTGCTATAATAATATTATGGACTAGCCATTATGGATAGTATCAACTAAAATTTTAATTTTATAACATTATTATTCATCTTACGCAACATGTTATGTGAACAAAATAAATTTTTCATGTAAAATAAGTATTTTTAAAAAAATGCAGTTCTGCCACCTTTTGATGGCGCACCCAATTTAAATTTAGTTTTTTACATGTTTATAAGTTCAATTTTACAAAATAAAATTACCTTTTGGAATCAGGATATAAAATTTTACCTTGGATAAATTTTTTATATTATTCTGATAACTTTCATATTTTAATGAATAGTAAAAACACGCTATATTTTAATTAAAAACATCTTTTTCCATCATAATATTGTATGTGGTTAAATTATAATATTGAATGTTTTTAAAGTATAAATATAATATATTTTTACCATTTAATATAATTTATTTTATTATCATTGATTTTTCATTGAATTCATATGTTATATCAATTCATTCTTTTGCAATTTTTTAAACATAAACCTGTTTTCTTTCGACAACAGGATTAATTTTAATTTAATTTCTGCAACTTCTATGTATTGAATTTGTAAAAATGGATTCCTTATTTGGAATAATTGGGTCCGAATTATGTTAATGGGATACTTTTTATTTTTGGGAATTTTGAATAGTAACTACGGTAAATTTTATTTACCATAGTAAAAGGTAAATCGGGTAATTAAGGGTAAATATATAATATTATAAAATTACCCTAACACTTGTCTTAAAACAATTTTATGATTATATTTTTTCATAAGTCATATTTGGGTCAATATAGAATCCATTAGAACCCACTTGGTGGTGATTAAGACCTTTAGTTTAATTTATTTAAAGAAAAGTGAAATATGTCTCACTCAAATGTTAATAAATAAAGTATTTTTAATATAAGGTTATATAGAATATAAATTCGCTTATAAATACTAATTTTAAATCTGAAATTATTTTCTTTATCATGGTAATTTATTTGTAATTTTTAAGAGTTATTTAATTACCTTATTAGCATATACATTAATGATGTAGAAATTATTTATTTAGTAAAAAAATAAATAATATTGTTTTTATTGAAATAGTAATTCATATTAAAGGGCTCCCAAACATAACAAAAACTTATTGGTAGTGTACATATACACCATAAGAATTCAATGACCGAATATATGACCGTTTGGAGTCTTATAAAAGTGATTATGACACTTATATTATTTTATTTTATATGATGTCAAAGTTGTCACCTTCATAATTTAATAAATATAAAATTTTAACATTTGGTTGTTTTAAAAGATAAATCTGACTAAATGTATTATTATGAAATATGTAAGATTTATCTTCATCCTAGTATTTTATTTTTAATTTTATGAAACAAATAAGTATATTTAATAATTATACAAAAATGTTGTAGTAATTATTTTATTAAGAGAAAGATCAAATAAATGGTTTTACAAATAGTAAAATAAATATTTTATTAACTATTTAATGTGCTACACTAATTTTATAGGTTACTAGGACATCTTATAAACCTATTAAATATTTTTGTTTGAATATATCCTCTGTTTGGATTTAATTTAAATTCATATAATTGAATAGTGTCAAAATGGACACTATTGTTATTTTATACAAATATCATATTATTAAATTGTTTAAAAATAAACAAAACATTTAAAAATTATATATTGAAATTTATATAGTCTAAAATGTCCTGAATTATCTAATTATGTATAATTCATAGCATATAAGAAATTATTTATAACAATTTATAATTTAGAATCTTATTACCACAAATAAAATTTAATAGATTAAATAAGGATAAATAAAGTTGATAATGTTTAAAATAAATTCCCTACATATCTAAATTTTTTTTTGATGATATTAAAACCCTATATCATCTAATATTCTAATATGAGTAATTTCTGGAGTTTATATAGGTGGTGTTAGATTTATTATAAATTAATATTTTTAAGATTTCCAAAGGTGCCCCTCTCCTCCCTTATAAAAAGGGAACACCTTCCCACTTCTCTTCACACCCTTTTGAGCCTTCTAGCTCGGACACCCCTGCCAATTTGTCATCTCCACTTCCCTAGAAACATCATAGAGGTTCTGGGATTCTTCAAATACCATCTTTAGTGCCCAATGAGGAATTTAAGAAGAGGCGATTCAAAGAAGAGGTAATGTCCGTTATCAATTCTTTCAACATTATTTCTTCTTCTACTTCTTTTTATTTAGTTGTTTAATTATGAAGTAATAACATAAATATCACTCATATAATGATATGTAATTATAAATATGAAACACCCTATTTCACCTTCTATCCATCCTACGGAAAACGAAATCATCACGCGTGCGTACGAAGGGAATACCGTCTCCACGCTGTGGTGTAATCTGTTTTCCACCACCACCTTACTTGCATGGGTATATTGGTGTAAAGAATAAATATAATTTATTATTGTAATTTGATATTGATTCTGAAATATTATACATACACTTAAATTCAATTCCATGATCATGAGAATGATATCATCGATCGTGCGTACGTACGGACTACCGTCTCCACGACGCGATGAGATTCATTCTCCATGTTGACCATTCATGAATGATTATAAGGTATATATAATGAGTAATAATGAAATATATAACATAATAATGATACTAGATTTATTTATATATATATTTATGTCATCTACTTAATTTCATTCAATTCAATAAGGAAACGAAAACAGCGTTCATGCATACGTACGACCTATCGTCTCCATGAACGGTGTATTTCATTCCATTTATCAATCTATCATATATATGTATATTCTGAATATATATTATATATAAATAATGTTTTACATTATGTAATTATTTAAATAAGTATATAAGTAATAATATCAAGAACAAAAAGTTGAAACACGTACGATAAATGGAACGATTTTACCCAAATTGCTTCTTTAACATGGAATTTACAAAAGAACGGGTAATATAAAGTCATAAGTGTACCATATATGATATCATAACAATAAATATGATTCTGTAATAAGTCAATGAAATTATTTAAATCATTATATAGGAGGCTCGGATACGTACGAAGCATATCAAACCTAAGGTAAGGGATAATTTTTCCAATCTCATTCTTATCCAAGATTGTTTATTCGTAAGTATTTATTGGGGTTATGTTTATTATCCATGTCCATATGATCTCAAAATGTTATCATAAAATTTTTACATTTCTTCCATGTATGTTTAAAGTCATTCTTACCCTTTTTTTACTTTTACCACATCGTATGGATTGAATCTTTCTTTTTTTTACCATACAAGGTAATTTTTGACTTTTCTGACAAAAGTAAGAGAAAATTTTATTTTTAACTTATATGGCATGAACTGATTTTAATGGTTTTATATAGCCTTATTTTTATAAATATTCCTCCAAAATATTTCATGACTATTTTCAACAAAATCCTTTTCTTTTAAAATTGCATGACATTTTGTGAAAAGAAAATGATTTTGAAGAAGAAAGGCTATTTTCCTCAAATATTCATTTAAAATGATTTATCAAAACCATTTTCCATCTAATATGAAATTATTTCATATGTGTATGTTTCAAGTTTAATGACTCTATGATTTACATGGTTTCTATAAGGCCCCAGCCTTAAAACTTACTTAATCTTGAGTTATTACAAGATTACACATTGAGGATCTTTTCAGGTTTAGAGTTTTAGATAATTAGATCATGAAACTTGCATTACATTCCACTTTTAAACAAAGTGGTTACATAAAAGATAGTATCCATTCTTCCCATCAACGGAAACATAATGAAGATAAAACATGGAATCTTTCTTAACACATCCTTGACTCTATCATCTTATCATGTACCATTCCCTTGACCTGAAAAAAACATTTCAAAAACTTGGGATGAGCATAAAAAGCTCAGTAAGGGATATAAAAAAATATGGAAAGGAAACATGAGTTCATATATACACAAGAATGAAATCATAATTCACCCATAAAACATAGGCACTTTAACCTACCTCATCAAATCATGAATAAATCATAGAAATCATAAGACATAAAGGTAACTTGAGGCATTCATAACATTCTTACGTAGGGAGTAACCCTCTTGGTTACGTTTGGAATACCCATCACAGTATATTCCCTAAATCTCTTCGGAGAAACCTTAACGTTTCACTCCTTCGCGTTACTCAATGCATTGGAGAGCTATATCGGGCTCACCCGCCCTTAGTTTATCACGGAACCACCCGTTCTTCATAACAATGCCCAAGAACCATAACATGATCGTATCACATAAACATGAATAAAGGAAACATAACATTTCCACATTTCAATCACAATATAACATTTTAGGATATTGAAAAAAAATGAATCAATTCAAAAAGAAACCATTTTCAAAACCATTTAAAACATTTAATAAAGAGCTTTTTGAGACAAAGTGTCCCATACCACCTTGAAGCTTTTAAAATTTTAAACCATTAATATCCATATAAATAAATCCTTAAAACCACTTTGAAAACATGGATATTAATAAGGACGAATAATTAAAACATTTAAAACGACATTTTGGTTAAAGGGGTTTTACCAAAATTAGAGACACTTGAATACAATAATTGAGGAATAACATTTAGTCAAAACTTTGTAATATCATGGGAATAAAGGAATCCATGATATAATATTCCAAAGGACAGTATATACACCATATAAGAGTGAATTGGTGCATAACAACAATGAAGTCTCAATAGGGATGTAAAATGTGATGAAATCCCTTATAAAGAAGGTATCCTTAAATTAAGGACAAATCAATCTCAAAAATATGTGTGAAGAATATAAATAAACCCAATATAAGTGGATATTAAGTGTAAAACAATAAAAGGTCATTCACACATATTGAATGGATGACATATTCAATGACTACATGTTGAACCCAAAGAAATCGAAATTGGGTTAAGAAGTTCCCTTGACAGCCTAACGGCGTCACATCAAAATGAGTTGATGAGAGATAAAAAGAGTATCTCATCACTTGGACACAAAATTTACATCATTAAGGATATATGAGAACATATCCCAATGTAACAATATGTGAATTAAAATACCCAATAAAAGAAGTCTTTTAAAAAGAGGAGGGTGAAAGGTTCCCTTACCGACTTGGGTATCTTTCAAAACATACACCCCATGAAAGAGGGACAATAGATCATTGATGTAAATACTCATAAACGAAAGTATTTTACACAAAGTGTAGAATAATGGGCAGTACATACACCACTCAATGGAATTTGTGGCAAAAGTAGCGTAAATCTCACGAGAATAAAAGTGAGATGAAAAATCCCTTACGAGAACTCGGCAGCCTAACGGCGCCACATAAAACTTTCAAAATGGATTGATGAGAGAGAATAGGGTCTCTCATCACATGAACATAAAAATTACAGTAGGATTAATATAAAATAACATCCCAATCATCAGAAAGATGAGCTCAAAAGAAATGACATAAAAGAGTGTACTTAAAGAGAAAGAGAGTTGCAGGATCCCTTACCTCGGGTCCGACTTGACTCGATCGTTCTTTAACGTCCTGAATAATAAACTTGAGTTAATTTCTAATTCATTAAGAACCCTTTTTCATGTTCATTATTACTTTTATACCACTTATTACCATGTCACAAACATTATGTAATCATTTAAGTTAATAATATTTGTTTTGCCGATATTTTGTTCTTAAGTCGAAAGTGGTCTTCTTACAATTACATGTTGTTCAAGTGGCCAAATGTTTATTATATCCAGAATTGTATTCATTATGTAGATATCATATATGTCACATATATCCAGTAAATTCATGCATTTATAACATTACATAATCATTTAGAGGTAAGAAATGAAATGCACCGTTCATGGAGACGGTAAGCCGTACGTACGCATGAACGCTACTTTCATTTCTATTTCGTATTTTATAGAATGGAATAATAATGATATAAAGGTATATTATAATTCCAGTATAATATCATATTTAATATCCTAGTTCCATCCTTTATACATCCCACATATGGTATTTAACGAATCAAATCACTTTGAGGGGGCGGTAGTCCGCACTTCCTTAAATGAAGATATCGTGTTTACCCATAATGGGAACCATAAAGGTTTGACCAAAATGTAAAGAACAGAATCTTAAGGAAAACATAAACATACTATATATCATATATAAAAATAGTAACATCATAATGGCCACCTTTGAAGGTGTTAAATGAGTATTGAACAATCATCGTTTCGGGAGGCAGAATTTCACCATCCACGGAAACCGTATGTTCTTTAACCATTTGATGTAGTTGTGTGAGAGTGTAGCTCAAATAAATCTTATAACAACATACTAGTATATTGAAGATACTGTTGTTGTTACAAAAGAAGTAAATAAAAAGAGATTAGGGGGTTGGAGAAGCAAAATAAAACAAATGAACAAGAGAGAATGAGTTACCTTTAAAAGTGTAATCTCCTTTTGATTTGAGCCTAAAGGCTTCCTTTGAAAGGATTCTGCCCAAAGGGGAACCTCTAGGATGAGGAGAGGGATGTTGAGAGAGTAAATGGGCAGGGGTTGGCCGAGCCAAAGGCTTGAGGGGTGTGGGAAAAGAGGTAGAGGTGGGGGCCTTTTATAAGAGGAGAGGAGGGGCACTTTTGGAAAGCAATGAAATATTACATTATTTGAAAATGCTTTTCGGTTCTAAAGGGTCCCACATTGATATAATTCGTGGATAAGGTGATAAGTCATCGAAATCCACTCATCCAATTGGTTTTGTCCATGTGTATATTGTAGATTTTTCATTATCTTACCATTTTAATTAAATTGTCAAATAATGATGTCACCGCTGCATCATTATTATGTCATAAATAATTTAATTTCTTTAATGTCTAAAAATTATAAAAAAAATACTATGATATAGGAAATCTTTTTATCTTTCTAATTACTATTTATAATCAAAATTTGGACTTGTATAACCCCACCTAAAAATTGTTTTAGTAAAACAATTTATGTTAGTGTCATTTTCACTTTAACATTAAATAAAAAGTATTTTATGTTATTTCCCAACAAAAGTGGATCCATGGGGTCCCCAAGTTAGGCCATGGCTTGTAATGGTCGGCCATGACATAACCAATAGGGTTGGGACATGTGTCTAGGTCATTTTATATTATTAAAGCATTATTTATACCTTAAACTACCCTAATTACCACTAATCGCGATTAAGAACTTAATGAGTTACTATTCACCAAAAAATTATTATAATCTCATTGAACCACATTTTACTTCTTAATGACAACCATGTATGTCGGATTTTCAAAATTCAATACACATTAGTGGTAAAATTTCATTTAACTGAAAAATCAGTTTGCTTGATTACCACTTAGTGGTTTCACTATTCATCAAAAATTGAAGTTTTTCAGAAAATTACCAAAAATTCACCCTAAGCTATATTTGATATTCCGAATTCAAAAATTAAGTCCATTTTACAAAATTCAAATCATATAAGTCACATTAATTAATTCAATAATTAATTCCCGCTGTCAGAGCAAATAGCGTGTTTTTATAAAACAATAAGTATCAAAAGATTGACACTAGTTTAAGTCCGATTTCAAAGTGAAATTGATTCCAACGACCACTATTGGATTTAATGGTAAAAATATTTTCTAATTTCACTTTAAAACCAATTAAAAAGATAATCTCATCATATAAATAAATTATATTAAAAAGAGGTTTTGAATTAAAATACAACATTTTACACTATTCATCAAAAAATGAACTTTATCAGAAAAATACCAAAAATTTACACAAAGTAAAATTTGATGTCCCGATTCTTAATAAGAGTTTTATTTGGTCCAAAAGAATGTATAAGAGTGATCAAAACTATATTTAATGACAGTTCTCCATTAAAAGGCGATAAGTGAACCTTTAGTGAAAACTAGGGCATATACACCTAAAATTGAATTCTTTCCATATTTTAAGACATTGTCTTTTATTGGATAAATGTAAAAACATTTATAAAACATATATAATCATATTTTAGTTATTTATATCCATTCCCGCCAATACAACGACTACATGTTAACTACCATTTGAAATAATATTATTTTATTATTAGAGTGCAACGTAAGATTCCCAAGAAACTCGTTGTTGCGTATTGGGTACGCCATCGAGCATAGCGTCCCCTTTAAAGCCATATTAATATTTTGTTCACAAAAATGGATAAATACAAAAATGTCATATTCTTCATTTACCTGGGATGTTACATCCTTCCCCCCTTTTGGGAATTGCGTCCTCGCAATTTTAAAATTGCGCTTGGAAACATCCTTGAAAGTCCCACATCGGAACAAAAGTCGGTAAAACAAACACTTTAAAATAAAGAAAGATAAGTACAAAGGTCACCCGAGTTAACCCATACTAGGATTCCAAGTATGAAAATATGGACATGGAGGAGAAAACATAGGTTCATGTTCTCATGGAGAGTGATAGAAAACATGTTTAGGAGAAAGTTAACCATGAGAAAATCACAAACTTGTGATGGGTTAAACGGTATTCGATTCCCCAGTAGGAAAAGTTAATAGACAACATTTTTGGTTTAAGTTACTTTTTATTGAGGAATTTATTCATAAGGAAACATAATCACTTATCATGTTGACTTTCAACTTTTATTAGATTCCTTAATCAAACTCATATTTTCTCCAAAAGGCGAGTATTTTGGAAGACTTGTTCACATTAAGAGTACCATGATCAACTTCTAGAGAATCACCTAATTCACAAAAGAGAGCTATATACTTCCCATGTCTTTAGACTTTAACCAAAAACAAAACCAAAAAGGCTAGTACAAGATCGGATAATCCAGAAAAGGATAACCCTTTATAAAAATAAAATCTATTCTTAACATCCAAAATTTGTCAAACAAAACCCAATGTTCAACAAGGATCATTCTATAATCAATTTGTCCATAAAATTCTTCAAAGTAAACCAATATAAGATTGAAACCCAAATATTTGAAGGATTTAGTCACATAGTCTTCCAAGTTAAATCGTAACATTTATCTCCAAACAAAAACAGTTTCTCTTAAAGTCTCGCATTGAAAGTAATTAACCTAATCACATATCCTCCATGATAGGTTAATCATTTTCATAAATAACCCAAAATCAACTTACTCTTAATTCATAAAATCATATAACTGAAAAGAATCAGTCAAACTAACCAGGGACTTCACGTAGTCCAGTGGTAGGCGATAAATAACAGTCGCACTTTGGTTGTGGGTTCGATTCCCGCAGCTTTGTCCGATGCGACGGGTAGTCACATGGTCTGCGTGTTGTCCTTTTTCCAAAACTATATAATTCTTAAAACAATCCCCGAAATGAGATAAAATCTTCAAAGATGATCATAACATATTTTAACCTCAAGTTTATCTCATGCCTTTCATTTTCCATCATAACATATAATAACCCATAATTACCTCAAAAGTCAGGATCATATAAACCCTAATGGTTACCTTAATAATTATTACCTGAATTTCCACATCGAGTTGGCCATCTCGTACCTAATGCACTAGAGAACTCACCAAGGTTGAAGTGGTTGATCATGACTCCTTGATAGTTGGTTTAGAACAACCATGAGTTTCCTCATTGAATCCTCCATTTTACCTAGTATCTTAATCATAGATCCACCACAGTTTCCTTCAATCCAATTGTCACTTTGGTGCCTGCGAGATCCATCCATTCACTAACAACAGATATGTCAGTGTGAGTATATCAACAAAACCATCATGTACTAATGAGTAAGATAAACACTAAGATATACTTACTCATTCACTTTATCTAAAACTAGGACTCTTTCTGAAATCCTAACCATTATGGTAATGTCACTTATGCTTAAAGAATACCCTAACCTCTAAAGTTATCTAAACCGACCTTTGATACCAACTATAAGGCCCCAGCCTTAAAACTTACTTAATCTTGAGTTATTACAAGATTACACATTGAGGATCTTTTCAGGTTTAGAGTTTTAGATAATTAGATCATGAAACTTGCATTACATTCCACTTTTAAACAAAGTGGTTACATAAAAGATAGTATCCATTCTTCCCATCAACGGAAACATAATGAAGATAAAACATGGAATCTTTCTTAACACATCCTTGACTCTATCATCTTATCATGTACCTTTCCCTTGACCTGAAAAAAACATTTCAAAAACTTGGGATGAGCATAAAAAGCTCAGTAAGGGATATAAAAAAATATGGAAAGGAAACATGAGTTCATATATACACAAGAATGAAATCATAATTCACCCATAAAACATAGGCACTTTAACCTACCTCATCAAATCATGAATAAATCATAGAAATCATAAGACATAAAGGTAACTTGAGGCATTCATAACATTCTTACGTAGGGAGTAACCCTCTTGGTTACGTTTGGAATACCCATCACAGTATATTCCCTAAATCTCTTCGGAGAAACCTTAACGTTTCACTCCTTCGCGTTACCCAATGCATTGGAGAGCTATATCGGGCTCACCCGCCCTTAGTTTATCACGGAACCACCCGTTCTTCATAACAATGCCCAAGAACCATAACATGATCGTATCACATAAACATGAATAAAGGAAACATAACATTTCCACATTTCAATCACAATATAACATTTTAGGATATTGAAAAAAAATGAATCAATTCAAAAAGAAACCATTTTCAAAACCATTTAAAACATTTAATAAAGAGCTTTTTGAGACAAAGTGTCCCATACCACCTTGAAGCTTTTAAAATTTTAAACCATTAATATCCATATAAATAAATCCTTAAAACCACTTTGAAAACATGGATATTAATAAGGACGAATAATTAAAACATTTAAAACGACATTTTGGTTAAAGGGGTTTTACCAAAATTAGAGACACTTGAATACAATAATTGAGGAATAACATTTAGTCAAAACTTTGTAATATCATGGGAATAAAGGAATCCATGATATAATATTCCAAAGGACAGTATATACACCATATAAGAGTGAATTGGTGCATAACAACAATGAAGTCTCAATAGGGATGTAAAATGTGATGAAATCCCTTATAAAGAAGGTATCCTTAAATTAAGGACAAATCAATCTCAAAAATATGTGTGAAGAATATAAATAAACCCAATATAAGTGGATATTAAGTGTAAAACAATAAAAGGTCATTCACACATATTGAATGGATGACATATTCAATGACTACATGTTGAACCCAAAGAAATCGAAATTGGGTTAAGAAGTTCCCTTGACAGCCTAACGGCGTCACATCAAAATGAGTTGATGAGAGATAAAAAGAGTATCTCATCACTTGGACACAAAATTTACATCATTAAGGATATATGAGAACATATCCCAATGTAACAATATGTGAATTAAAATACCCAATAAAAGAAGTCTTTTAAAAAGAGGAGGGTGAAAGGTTCCCTTACCGACTTGGGTATCTTTCAAAACATACACCCCATGAAAGAGGGACAATAGATCATTGATGTAAATACTCATAAACGAAAGTATTTTACACAAAGTGTAGAATAATGGGCAGTACATACACCACTCAATGGAATTTGTGGCAAAAGTAGCGTAAATCTCACGAGAATAAAAGTGAGATGAAAAATCCCTTACGAGAACTCGGCAGCCTAACGGCGCCACATAAAACTTTCAAAATGGATTGATGAGAGAGAATAGGGTCTCTCATCACATGAACATAAAAATTACAGTAGGATTAATATAAAATAACATCCCAATCATCAGAAAGATGAGCTCAAAAGAAATGACATAAAAGAGTGTACTTAAAGAGAAAGAGAGTTGCAGGATCCCTTACCTCGGGTCCGACTTGACTCGATCGTTCTTTAACGTCCTGAATAATAAACTTGAGTTAATTTCTAATTCATTAAGAACCCTTTTTCATGTTCATTATTACTTTTATACCACTTATTACCATGTCACAAACATTATGTAATCATTTAAGTTAATAATATTTGTTTTGCCGATATTTTGTTCTTAAGTCGAAAGTGGTCTTCTTACAATTACATGTTGTTCAAGTGGCCAAATGTTTATTATATCCAGAATTGTATTCATTATGTAGATATCATATATGTCACATATATCCAGTAAATTCATGCATTTATAACATTACATAATCATTTAGAGGTAAGAAATGAAATGCACCGTTCATGGAGACGGTAAGCCGTACGTACGCATGAACGCTACTTTCATTTCTATTTCGTATTTTATAGAATGGAATAATAATGATATAAAGGTATATTATAATTCCAGTATAATATCATATTTAATATCCTAGTTCCATCCTTTATACATCCCACATATGGTATTTAACGAATCAAATCACTTTGAGGGGGCGGTAGTCCGCACTTCCTTAAATGAAGATATCGTGTTTACCCATAATGGGAACCATAAAGGTTTGACCAAAATATAAAGAACAGAATCTTAAGGAAAACATAAACATACTATATATCATATATAAAAATAGTAACATCATAATGGCCACCTTTGAAGGTGTTAAATGAGTATTGAACAATCATCGTTTCGGGAGGCAGAATTTCACCATCCACGGAAACCGTATGTTCTTTAACCATTTGATGTAGTTGTGTGAGAGTGTAGCTCAAATAAATCTTATAACAACATACTAGTATATTGAAGATACTGTTGTTGTTACAAAAGAAGTAAATAAAAATAGATTAGGGGGTTGGAGAAGCAAAATAAAACAAATGAACAAGAGAGAATGAGTTACCTTTAAAAGTGTAATCTCCTTTTGATTTGAGCCTAAAGGCTTCCTTTGAAAGGATTCTGCCCAAAGGGGAACCTCTAGGATGAGGAGAGGGATGTTGAGAGAGTAAATGGGCAGGGGTTGGCCGAGCCAAAGGCTTGAGGGGTGTGGGAAAAGAGGTAGAGGTGGGGGCCTTTTATAAGAGGAGAGGAGGGGCACTTTTGGAAAGCAATGAAATATTACATTATTTGAAAATGCTTTTCGGTTCTAAAGGGTCCCACATTGATATAATTCGTGGATAAGGTGATAAGTCATCGAAATCCACTCATCCAATTGGTTTTGTCCATGTGTATATTGTAGATTTTTCATTATCTTACCATTTTAATTAAATTGTCAAATAATGATGTCACCGCTGCATCATTATTATGTCATAAATAATTTAATTTCTTTAATGTCTAAAAATTATAAAAAAAATACTATGATATAGGAAATCTTTTTATCTTTCTAATTACTATTTATAATCAAAATTTGGACTTGTATAACCCCACCTAAAAATTGTTTTAGTAAAACAATTTATGTTAGTGTCATTTTCACTTTAACATTAAATAAAAAGTATTTTATGTTATTTCCCAACAAAAGTGGATCCATGGGGTCCCCAAGTTAGGCCATGGCTTGTAATGGTCGGCCATGACATAACCAATAGGGTTGGGACATGTGTCTAGGTCATTTTATATTATTAAAGCATTATTTATACCTTAAACTACCCTAATTACCACTAATCGCGATTAAGAACTTAATGAGTTACTATTCACCAAAAAATTATTATAATCTCATTGAACCACATTTTACTTCTTAATGACAACCATGTATGTCGGATTTTCAAAATTCAATACACATTAGTGGTAAAATTTCATTTAACTGAAAAATCAGTTTGCTTGATTACCACTTAGTGGTTTCACTATTCATCAAAAATTGAAGTTTTTCAGAAAATTACCAAAAATTCACCCTAAGCTATATTTGATATTCCGAATTCAAAAATTAAGTCCATTTTACAAAATTCAAATCATATAAGTCACATTAATTAATTCAATAATTAATTCCCGCTGTCAGAGCAAATAGCGTGTTTTTATAAAACAATAAGTATCAAAAGATTGACACTAGTTTAAGTCCGATTTCAAAGTGAAATTGATTCCAACGACCACTATTGGATTTAATGGTAAAAATATTTTCTAATTTCACTTTAAAACCAATTAAAAAGATAATCTCATCATATAAATAAATTATATTAAAAAGAGGTTTTGAATTAAAATACAACATTTTACACTATTCATCAAAAAATGAACTTTATCAGAAAAATACCAAAAATTTACACAAAGTAAAATTTGATGTCCCGATTCTTAATAAGAGTTTTATTTGGTCCAAAAGAATGTATAAGAGTGATCAAAACTATATTTAATGACAGTTCTCCATTAAAAGGCGATAAGTGAACCTTTAGTGAAAACTAGGGCATATACACCTAAAATTGAATTCTTTCCATATTTTAAGACATTGTCTTTTATTGGATAAATGTAAAAACATTTATAAAACATATATAATCATATTTTAGTTATTTATATCCATTCCCGCCAATACAACGACTACATGTTAACTACCATTTGAAATAATATTATTTTATTATTAGAGTGCAACGTAAGATTCCCAAGAAACTCGTTGTTGCGTATTGGGTACGCCATCGAGCATAGCGTCCCCTTTAAAGCCATATTAATATTTTGTTCACAAAAATGGATAAATACAAAAATGTCATATTCTTCATTTACCTGGGATGTTACAGTTTCACTTTTCTTATGATGAAATGATATCCATTTGTTTTATATAGATTATGTTATGATGGAATGATGTCTATGAAAACCTTTTTATTCATTGGGTTATGATGAATGATTTATGTTTATGGTGTGGAAAAAGTAAGAATGATTTCATTATGAGATGTGTGGGACTTATATCTCCCTCCAATTCATTGGGTAATGATTTGTATCTCATGAGATAGACATTGCTGGAATGGTAAGTTAATCCGGTTCTGTGTTACAGGACCGAAATGAGGAGTAAACTCGATTCAAAAAGGGACTTTGTCCACTAATATGGTCTTGGAAGAAATTCCATGGCTACTATAGAAATCATAACATGTGTTGAATGGTTTCCACAATTACGTGTTTTATTCACATTATATTTTATCATGGTTGATGTTCCATTATGATATATGTCTTACGTACTTCCACGATTTATGTCTTTGCTCAAGATTTTGATGTTTAAATTTCTTGTTCATGTTTCTGCTTTCAAATGTTTATGGATTGTATTATGTTATCTGTGTTTTCCCTTACTGAGAATTTGAGCTCACCCTCTTTATGTTTTATTTTCCCCAAGAAATAAAGAAAGGTTTTATGTAAGGAAACAAAAAGGGGAAGATCGTTATGGGAGATGTTGAAGATCTTTCAACATGATTAGATGATTATGTTCCGAGTTTCCAAAGACACTAAACTATTACGGTCCATGAGTGTTGGTTTTTATCATGTATTAAGTATTCCGCAAAATTATTGTAATGTCCATGTACATCAATATTTGGGTCTCTAAAATTATACTTAACCTTAGGGATATCCCTAGACATACCTTAGAAATATCTCTAGGGATCTCACTAATGTTTTTTCATCCTAGTTTCCAAAGGTTAACTAAACGTTTCCTCTGATACCATCTGTAGAGACCCAAAGCTTGACGTATATAAATATCACATTACTTTTTAATAATACTTAATAAATAATGAAAACAGGCACCAAAGGACCGTAATAGTTTAGTGTCTTTGGAAACATGGAACATAATCTTTTAATCTTGGTGAAAGATCTTTAACCTCTTCCATAAAGATCTTCCCCTTTTTTTCTTACCTAAAACCTTTCTTTATATCCTAGGGAAAAGAAAACATATAAAGAGAGAGCTCAAATGCTTAGTAATGGTAAGCATGGAAAAAATATAAAACAAACCATATATATTTGAACTTCAAAACATGAACATAAAGTTTAAAAATCAAAATCTTGAGTTGTGAAATAAATCATGGCATAACGTAAGGCATAGATCATAAAGGAACATCAATCATGATAAAATAACATTGGAATAAAACATTTAATTGTGGAAAAAAAATTAGGCACATGATATGATTTCCATAGTATCCAAGGCATTTCTTCCATGACCATCTTAGTGGAAAAAGTCCCTTTCTGAATCGAGTTCACTCCTCATTCCAGTCATGTATCAATGAACCAAATATACATACCATTTCAGAAATTTCTATATCATGACATATAAATCTTTACCCAATGCATTGGAGGTAGATATAGGTCCCACCAATCTCATAATGAAATCATTCTTACTTTTTCCACAAAATAAACATAAATTATTCATCATAACACAAAGAATAAAATGGGATTCATAAACATCATCCCATCATAACATAATCTATATAAAACAAATAAATATCATTTAATAATAAAAATAGTGAAACCAGGAAAATCATAAATACATTATACACTTATAAAATAATTTCATCTTAGATGTAAAATAGTTTTGACAAAACACTTGAAAAGAATTCTTGAGAAAAATATCATTTCTTCTTCAAAATCATTTTCTTTTCACAAAATGACATGAAATTTTAAAAGAAAGTATTTTTTCGAAAATAATAATGAAATATTTCACAGGAATCTTCATGGAAATAAGTCATTATGAAACTGTAAGAATACATTCATGCAGTATAAGTTAAAAAAAATTCTTCTCATACTATGGCCAGAAAAATCAAAAGTACCCCGTACAAAAAATTACAAAAGATTCCTTTGATATCTTTTACTCACCAAAGGGTAAAATTAGATTTAAAAAATTTTAGGAGGATAGAAATAATATTAAATATTTTGGAAACATGGATGTAGATGATAAATATTCCCCAGTAAATTCTGAAGTATAAAAAATCTTGGATAAAAATGAGATTTAGAGATTTTCCCTTACCATAGGTCTGATATGCCTCGTACGTATCCAAACCTCATGTATAATGATTTAAATAATTTCATTAACTTATTATATAATCATATTTATTGTTATGATATAATATATGGTTCACTTATGACATTATATTACCCATTCTTTTCTAAGTTCCATGTTAAAGAAACATTTTGGGTAAAATCGTTTTATTTATCGTACGTGTTTGGACTTGTTGTTATTGATATTATTATTACTTATATCTTGATTTACTCACTTCAAGAATGTAAATCTTGATTTATATATCATATATATATCAGTATATAAATATATATAATAGATATATAAATGAAATGAAATAAACTGTTCATGGAGACGGTAGGTCGTACGTACGCATGAACGATGATTTCATTTCCTTATTGAATTAAATGGAATTAAGTAAATTAAAAATATATGTACATAAATACAGTATCATTATTATGTAATATATTTCATTATTATTTATTATATATACTTTATAATCATACTTGAATGGTTAATCATGTAAAATGAATCTCATCACGTTCGTGGAGAGGGTATTCTGTACGTACGCACACACGGTGATTTCATTTTCGTAGGATGGATAGAAGATGAAATTGGTTTGTTTCATATTTATAATAACATATATGTATATGAGTGATACTGATGTTATTAATTTATAATGAAAAAAATAAAGAAGAAGAGGTAGAATAAGAAATAAATTTGAAGGAATTGGTAAAGGATATTACCTCTTCTTCGACGCACATCTTCTTAACCTCCTCTTAAGGCACTAGGGTTACACTTTTGAGGAGACCATGACCTCTAAAATGATTCTAGGGAAGATTAGAAGGTAAATGGGAAGTGGTTGGTGTAGCTTCAAGGCTCAAAAGAGTGTGAAGAGAAGAGGGAAGGGGTGCCCTTTTTATAAAGGAAGAGAGGGGCACTTTAGGATAAACTTAAAATATTATTTTATAATAAAGTCATATTCGGTTAATAATAGCTCCAAACTGATTTATTTCGAAGCTAATGTGGGTATGGGTCGAAATCCTCTCAACAAATAGGTTTTAGACTAGTTTGGGTTACTATTTTAACCTTATCATTTAGATTTAACTCTAAGTTAAATAATTTAACTTTTACCGCGTCTTCTTGTTTTCATACATTATATGGTTAATAAACTTACTATAACAAGCCAAAAAACCCCAAGTGGTTCATTATTAATATATATAAATTTATCTAAGTCATTTGGCCTAATATTAGATATTTAGGAATATAATTACAATTAATAATATAATATTTTTTAAAAAACTATTTTATGTCAATTTTGACAGTATTTGGTAATTAATTTTTGTGAAAATCATAACCAAATGATTAGTTCAAAAAAAATTAATTAAATAAATACTAACATTTCATATTAACCTAGAATTTTTTTTAAATTCATAAAAAAGTTTCAAATTACATTTAGTTGGGTATTTATATTATCAATTATTCTAATATTTCATTATTTAGGTAATTACTGCATCACAATTGTATCATAAATAAATTAAATTATATAAGTTATAAAAATTAAAAATAAAATACCATTAGGTAGGAAATCTTTTTATCTTTCGAATTAATATTTATTTTTGAATTTATCTTATTTATTACCCTATATTAAAAATGTTTTAGTTATTAATCTTTGATTTTAACCATTTTAACTCTTCTTTAAATAAAATAATAATAAATTTCCTAATCCAATCCATGTGAACCTAAAGGGTAATATTTTATTACTAAGGTTTTTTTTGTTCTAATAACACTTATATAATAGAATTTGGACATGTTTTAGGGTAATAGTAATATCATTTTTACCCTTAATTACCCTATTTACTTTTAACCATAGAAAATAAAAGTAAAAAGTTACTATTCACCAAAAAATATTTTTACCTTATTGAACAACATTTTAATCTTTGATATTAACCGTTTCTCTTGTATTTTTCAAAATTCCCCTCACAGAAGTGGTAAAATTAAGTTTTATATAAATTTTCAAATTCTCCTAGGAGATGGGTAAAAGATGGTGAAAAGTTCAATAAAATTTTTATATATCTAAAATTACTATAATATGACTCCAATGAATTACATTGAACTTCTATAGGTATTATGTATCAATTTTTACCTAAAATAAATTTAAATAAAATAAATAATTATTCAAATAAAAAGTCGGTTTTTCAATAGTAACCTAGTGTTTTCACTATTCATCAAAAATTGAAAGTTTTTAGAAAAATACCAAAAATTCTCCCTATGCTAATTTCAATATTCCAAATCCAAAAATGAAGTCCATTTTGAAAGATAAAATTTATAAAATTGAAAAAAGTTGGTATTAATATTCTTAATGGCCAGTTTATATAACATATCGTTGTTTAGTGAAAATCAGTATTGCGTACAACACACGCTATCGTGGAAGGTGAGATTGCGTGTAATGTAAGTCAAGTCAGGGATGCATGTAGTGAAAGATAATTTTAGTGTAGCATACAACACATGATAATAATGAAATTAAAAATAATATTTTTCATAAAATCTCGGGGTGTTACAGTAGATCCTGGTGTGATGAAGATTTACTTGGACCTCCTACACCAGCACATGTGTCCATGGATGAAGATGGAAGTGGAAAATTTAGTTTAATGATACCTTATTTTTCAACATGTGAAGGTCGAGCATCAGGTTCCAACAGGCTTAGCTCATCCACTAGATGTGAAAAAGTGGAAGTGGGATGAGATCTCCATGGACTTTGTGATAGAGCTTCCATGTAAGTTCAGGGGACATGATTACAAATGGGTGATCGGTGACCTACTAACAAAGTCACCCACATCCTAGATATCCGAGAGGAAAGATAAGTAGAGGGATTAGAATTCCTCTGCATACAAGAGATCAAAGACTTCGTTGGCTGTCATCGTCGATCGTCTCAGATCATGACACACATATTACATCCTGGTTTTGGAAGGGATTGCAGGAAGTGTTCGGGACTCAACTACGTTTGAGAACTGCATTTCATCCTCAAACAGATGGTCAGAAAGAGGGTACCACTCGGATTCTCGAGGACATTCTTCATGCATGCGTCCATGATTTTGACCGCAGTTGGGAGGATCACTTTACCTTGGAGGAGTTCACATACAGCATCATTTATCACTCCACCATTGGTAGGGAAATATTCCAAGACCTATACGGTCGACCCTGCCGATCACCTCTATGCTGGACAGACCCTTGGAAGACAGCACTTTTGGGACCATAGTTGGTACTAGCTACCACTAAGAAGGTGTTGATCATCTATGAGAGGATGAAAACTGTACATAGTAGATATAATTCAAAGGCAGGTAGAAGAAGAAGACCTTTTGTGTTCGAAGAAGGAGATACCATTTTCTAGCGAGTCTATCCTCGATGGGAACTATGAAGATTTTTCTGATGCGACATGTTATCACTACAGTTTATCTTGCCATTTTTGATACTTCAGGGGATAGGTGAGGTGGAATACCTCTTTGCAACGTCACCATAGTGGATGAAAGTGCATGATGTCGTCCACGTATCCCAACCGAGGAGATACATGCATGACCCATCTCACGTCATCCACCACGACGATCTGGACTTAGACAATGGGGAAACATTTATGGAGGATCCAGTAGAGATTGTGTATCGACCAGAGTGGGTCATTCCAGGATGTTTGAAACCTCTGGTGTGTGCTTTCTAGTAGCATGGGAAACTCTAGGAGAGCACTTGGGGCGGTAGGTTCAGATTTATGCTCAATACCCCCATTTGTTTCGTTAGTCAACGTTTGTGGATTTCGGGGATGTCAATCCCTATGGTGGGGAGAATGTAAATTACGAGATTTTATATGTATTTTTTAATTATATAGAATTATTTTGATAGTGTGAAATCAAAAAGTGTGCGATTTTGAGGCCCAGAGTGGCCAGAATAATCCATTGAGTTTTTGTTAATCATTAATTTGCACGTGTAAGTAGATTTCCTAAAACAGTAGAAGAAATTTTATATGGTATCCTAGATCAGAAATATGAGTGCATCGTTGTGCTAAGGAATTCAGGTTTACCCTTGGTGAGAAATAAGTTTAGTCGGCACAGGCATGCTATGGGAAAACCCAAAAATGGCATAACTATAAATAAAACAATTAAATGAAATTAATATATTTTTCAAATACTTACAACTCACAAATAGTAAATGGGATTAAAAATCTGAGACCATTGATAAAATCATGATGTTATGCAATTTTTAGGAATATACTAACATTAGCCGGTGCGGGATACCAGTGATTATTATTTTTTTTGCTGTAAATAAAATAATTACAAGAAAATTATTTTATTGTAAAATACATAACTTTTAAATGGTAACTCTGATTGGAAATACAAGAGTGTTGTTGGGTTATTTGGGGCGTGTTTCACATAGGCATAGCCTAAAATTAACCGAAACGGGTTGGGGGAGACTTTTAATAACTTACTGATATTATTTTCGGTATGTTCAGTAAACACACGAGCGACATTTTCTAACTTCTAAAACATTACTCTAATTAAGAATCTGAGGACACCACTGAATCTGCAGCATAGAGATTCACATAAGTAAGTGTTCACTTCGACCGTTGTTGTTCCATTTAAAATGTAATTTTTTGGATCTTTTTGACATAATAAATAAAATATCATTATTATTTTATTATTATTCTATTCCTCCATCAGACAAGTTGTAAGGCAGGATTGGCAATGTGTCAAGCCAATAACTGGATTCACCCATAAATATAATTGATAACAACGGTGGGGGAAATTTGGATGATTCCAACTTAATGATCCACCATTAAATTCCAACCTTGTTACTTACCCTCCCCCTATCATATATATATATAGACCATGGGGGGAGTTACCAACACAACATTTCCATGGAACGAAGTGAATAAGCAGATCCATGATGTAATAACCTTAGATGATGGAGCCTTCCTAACAGGAGGTGAAGGGAAACACAATTCCACGAACTCGAAGGTGACGTAAGAGTGGCTCCATTGGGAACCAGTTGTAGGGAGGAAGAACACCAACCCCCCTAAAAATGAATATTCTCTCTAATAGGGTTTTGAGGTTAGAGGTTATTTTTGATTGTGCATTTTTTATTCACTCTTCCCAATTCCGGAAATCATACGAAGAATGCAGGTCAACATCTAATAGGTTGTTCAAATATTCATTCGTATTTGAGGGAGATTATTGTGGGGAATCTTGTGGGGTTAATCTTATTGTTTAATTCAATGTTTATTAAACCCATTACCCCCCTCATTTTTATGAGATAATGTGGTAGGAGTGGGCATACCGAACCTGGAATGAACCCTCAGGTATCTTGAAAACCATGTGCCCCCTTGGTTGACCGTGAGAACGTCGACACACACTGCAGGAGGAAGGCATCGATTCATCAGTATCGGTGAACGGAGGAGGTGGCTAGCATGAAGTCCGACCATAGACAAGAAGGCAGTGTGATCGCTGCACTGCTGGTGAATGGAAGCCACGACTTAAGCCGCGACGGAGGCCGAACCCGCCTTCATTGGGTTCCTCGGTGACTGATAGGTTCCCATGCGGCGTCGCTACCTCACCAACTGAATGACCATCATGAAATTTGGGAATCTGAGAAATAGGTGGGTTACACCCCCTGCGTCGGACCCAACTAGGCTGCCTCCCTTGGTTCAGGTCCCTTCCCTTGAGTCAGGCCACCACTCTCAGATTCGGCCCGCCACCCTAGGCCTGGGCCCCCGCCCTCGCACCGGGCCTCAACACTCATATCCAATCCACTTCTCTCATAGCCAGGACACTGCCCTCGAAGTGGACCACCACCCTCAGACTGGGTCACCGCCCTCAGAGCTGGGCCCCCGCCCTCAAAGCTGGTCCCCTTCCCTCAGAGCTGGTCACCACCCTAACAGCGGGCCGCTACCCATGGACTGGGCCGCCGCCCTCGCACCAGGCCGCCGCCCTGAAAGTGGGTCCATGGCCCTCGGAGCCGGGTCACCACCCTCAAAGTTTCCCACCACCCTCGGACCTAGCCGCTGCCATAGTGAGCTACCGCCCATGCAGGATTCTTCCCCTAGAGTGATCGGCCGCTTGAGCGGGCTGCCCCGCCGGACCGGGCCTCTGTCCGAGCGAGCTGCCTCCACTGGACCGGGCCACTTCCCCAGCATGTCGTCACCCCACGCAGGCTGGGGCGCCACATTGTGGCCCACCCAATTCTGGTTGGCCGGCCCTTGTAGGCCGCCCCTCTTGCAGGATAGACCGAATGTCATCCCAATAGGCGGAATCCACCTCGTCCATGCCCAGACCGGGTCGGGTCGGGTCAGTCGGACTGGGTAAGATCGGACCCGGGCCCAGATACTCTCAAAGGGGACTTTCTTGTAGACTAGAAGCCCATTTTATGAACCATATATGGCTTTTGGACCCTTGGAGAAAGGAAGACCCTTTTCATTACTCTATTAGAGTTTTGTAGAAACATGGAGTTTAGCCGGGTTGGATCACACCCGAATCCAACCAGGCCCTCGGCACTAAAATTCCAATAACACACAGACCGAGTGTCCGACTGATGTTTCGTCTTTTTCATTGTAACTTTTTTTACCTTGAAGATAATTATGTTACATCTTTATGAGACTTTTCTCTGGTTGAGATACAACAAATGGCTTGGGAGAGGTTCTCCTAAGCGCACTATGTACAGAACCCTGTGACTGGTGGAGACATGGATACAACTTAATTTTATACTCATAGTGACTAGACAGCAATGATAGACATTGGTATAGAGTACCATAGCAGACCATGATGGGGGTGGGTTGTTCTGGGTGACCTGAAGGGCCATGTTGGGGATCATCTTCCATATGCAATGGGGAGGAGTATGTTAGCATACCGCGTTTGGAGGGGGTAACTCTATGTGACCCAATAGACCAACCATACATGATGGTGTGTAGTACATTATCATTTCAAGGATTGGGGAAAGTTCATCTCTGTGACATTACAGGCCCACTGTACTCGATAGTGGAGGATTTCTCCAGCATCCAAGGCGTTCGTTGTTCGGACTGGGGATTTTACTTGTTTGTACCTCTAGAATAAATCCTGGTGTGAGTTGTCTTTACCTTATGCTTGTGTATTAGTTAATGCTATGAGTTAATTTACTGATGTTGCAATCTTTTTCATTGTGTTTCTCTGTGGTTTTTCGTTGTGGAAGTATAGGATACCTTCAGGGTCTCAGGGTCCCTACTCTGTATCGTTGTACTCACCCATGCACGGGGATCACCGGCACCTTGTTGTGTTTTATGCAGAAGAGGTGCAACATTGATCGTTGATGAGGGAGGAAGTACTGGACGGTGCTTGTAGGTGGACCATTCAGCATGACATGATGTAGAGAAGAAGAGCGGATATGGATTACAACAGAGGCAATCTATACCTACCCTTTAGGTATGAACCTTGGACGACGACCCCATAGTTTTTTTACCTTTTTCTCTCGGTTGTACTATAATTTTTGTCGTACTTGTAATTTTATTGTTGGGCTTGTATTCTAGCCCCTTTTACAGTCATCACACATTTACTACTGTTTCTTACTCCACAATTGCTTCTTGTTGTGTTCTCATACCTTTTGTTTGTACAGGGTTAAAGGTAATGCCTTCTCGTTTTAGGTAATATTCCTTTCGGTTCTAGTCTCTATCCCTTGTCCTATAGAAGGCGGGCTTTCTTTAGTCACAGCATGGGCCATGGGGGATAGGTCTTGGCAATATAAATTCATTTACTCTTTCAATAATTTCATTTTTCTCAATAAAAAAATGCACAAAACTCAATAGTTGTGAATAATTCGATAAACAAATAATTATTAAATTACACTAAAAAAATATATTGGCTGATTCAAATAAAATATAAAATATCTTCTCAGTATTTATAAGATAAAGAAAACTATCTACTTATCAAACTCACGTGAATCAATGATGGATTTGGAGTAAAAAATATTTATTATATGAACATATAATTTAAATGTTTTATCTTAAAATGAATACCAAATTCAACTAAAAAAGTAGAATGTATAATTAATTTTGTATGTAGAAAATATTTTCAAATGTATAATAGACATTATATTATTATAAAAATATTTCAAGGAGTAAATGGATTGATTAAGACCATAAAATAAATATAGATTTCATTTATCTTTTTAGAAAAACATTCACTCAACTGAGAATTATGACAATCACATAAAAACAATGTATGAAATCATTCATGGAAAATTTTATTCGGGTAAATAAAATTCATTTTAGATAAATATATTCTATTCCGCAACACATTTTTTTAATATTTTCAAAAATACAAATCCTACAGTTTTGGGTGGAAATTTATAATTCAATTATAAATAATATAAAATCTATTGTTAAAAAAATACTTTATAATAGTGTAATAATAAATTCAAACCATAAAATATTCACCATATTTTCAATGATATGAAAATCTGTTTTCATGGTGTTTATATAAGATTCAAGTAATGATTCAATTATTTTAAATAAATTAATAGATAAACATGTATAAGACTCATTTTATAACAACATCAATAATAAAATTCCCAAATAAAGTAAAAAAATGCTAGGTTATAGAGTGAATCACATGATTTCAATTGATTCATTAAATCCTATGAAATTATTCACAGAATAAAAAATAAATTTCATAACATTAAATACTCCAGAAATTTTATATTTTCACATAACCTCAAATATTCAGTATGATATTGAAGATTTTATTTCAAATATATACCATTCCCTATAAATAATTTCTAGTTCAGTAGGTGTTATAATTAGATTAACCATATGGGATAGGTGAATCAAGGTTTTGGAACAATCAAATGTAATTCCCAACTTAGGAAGATTTTTTTTTACTCTGTCAAATAACATCACCAAATTGTTAAATGACATATATAAATATAAATAATAAAGGGAAATACTATTTTTACATGGTTCTCCTGTACTGGGAATGTACATGGATTGTAGACAAAACATTATACTACTATCTATGAATGTAATAATCGTCACTATATTTGTAGATACAATTATTTGTCTATAGTAACTCTATTATAGGATCACTATGTTTATTGATAATACAGGGATGGTTCTCTTTCCCCCTCTAGTCAACATCATTAACTTCTTCGTACTCATTACTTCAAAAAATGCCTCCCTCGAATAAAAGGACTTGATAGTTGATTCCAACTCAATTTGAATTACTTTTTATTATTGAATCATTTTATTTCCTAATTTATGTAGAAATATAATGAAATAATATTCACAAAACATTTTATGGTTCACTTACGGACACTTTTACTAGGTATATAAGCTTTCACCATGTCCCTTCACCATGGTATTTTCAAGGAAGTACCTTCCATTCACCGAAGAATTTTTTTCCCAATAACTTTTTTGAAAATCCAATTGGTTAGTTGACTTCTCCAAAGTTAATCCCATAAAAATTTTTACATTAATCCCTTATTATGAAACTATTTTACAATATTCTATTTAACCTTCTCTATTTGTGGTATTACCACAGTGTAACTTCCTTTGTTAAACCCCTATTGGTAATTTCAACTTAACCCATATATTTTTTCATAGTTATTATTTTCTAAAATCATGTTGTTATCCCTTCTTTAAGAAACTATGTTCATTCTGCTCCATTTCTCTAGCCACATCATGAAGCGTCATGGCCATGTATTATTCTTTGTATAAGTCTTACCTAGAGAATATATATTTTAAAATTCAACATTTCTTAAACCAAAACTCTATAATTGTGTTACCTAGTACTTATAACTAAACCCCATAACATCTCTCATTTATTCACATTCAATTTTGATAGAGTTTCATTCATATACTCAATATGTGCCTAATACCTTGACTAGTGCAACACCTACCTAGCTTGAAACTATAATTAAGTTACCGTCTCCACTAAGATATGACTTTTTAATATTAACTTGTATTTAAAAACATATTACTCTCACCCATACTAACACATGTATAGAAATTTATGAAACTAAATTGGAAGGAATCTTTTTCATTGATCAAGAATTAAAACATCACCACATTTCTCAATATAACATCATTCATGATAAGTAACACTTTTTTCTTCCTTCATTAATACTTAATAGTCCACTACACCATAATCTATATCCTTTATATGACGTAATATCATGTTTTATCTTCCATTGATACCAATTTTTATTCCAAATCCTTCATTTATAACCTTCAATTTTTTAATCATTCAACACCCATAAAAATATTTATGTGACCTAAAAAATTCCAACCCTTATTTAGGTAGTTAGAGATAATCAAATGATATTCCATATTCCATCTCCAATATAATTTATAAAAAAAATTTATATCTTCACACATAACCATCCTCTAACTATTTCAATCCATTATAGGCTTATCTAGCGCAATTTCTAAGACATTACCATCGTGGTGACTTCCTGAACTCCAAAAAATTATTCATAACAATTTAATGTTTGAATCATGTATATGGTCATAATGTATCTGAGCATAATACAGTTATTTTTAATAATAGTTCATGATCTATACTACCATTATTGTCACAAAATCTAATAAAAACTAGTTGATTTCTATAGTATATGATAATATATTGAAAAAAAATAATATAGTGGACGTATATAGCCTTATTGTTCTTCATTGTGTTATCGAGAAACATGATAGTATCTTAAACATAGTGCACAGTAAAACATTTTTTATTCATCTTATATATGAAGTATTTATAAAATTATTATACTTGAAAGATGAAATGTAATGTTCAATGTATTTGTTCCATGTGGGTAGTAGTTAATAATGTTCTTTAGTAGAGTATAAAAACATTTACCATTATTTATCTTGAAATTAAACAATGAAAGTCATAATTATATGGAAATAATAAAAATAAAGCAAAATATAAAAAAAGGGAGAAATATCAAATCACCTGATGATCACACAAATGGGTATTCATTTTTATATAATCTATTATAGAATCGTTCGTAGTATTTATCTCAAATCGGATGTATGATGAATTAATAACTAAAGAACCACCAAGTATTTTATCTTCTTATATTCTTTTATACAACTTGGGTCCTATGATCTGCTTTGTGAAAGTATTCCTCAAGGAAATCATTTAAATAATAGAATAATCTTGCATACCCTCCACTAGTTCTTATATAAATTTGGGGTTCATAGAGGCTGAGATAAACTTGTAAGGTGTCTCATCACTCTCATAATATTGTGTGATACAATATATATTTTCTCTTAAAGAACAATATGAGTAAGATTTTAGTGGTGTTCGTATAAAATTAGTAAATAAAGATTTAAAAGTTAAAATATATCAATAAATATTTTCCACATATATTTCATCATTTAGATGATTTATATTACACTCAAAGAAGTCCTCTATTATATTCTCAATAAGGGAATTTATTTCAACATAGAAAAAACCTATTATTAGGTGAGATATCTTTCATTTTTAATCACTTAGGGAAGCTTAATTGGATATTAAGTATCTATAATTAAAATAAAAGTGATTAGTGTGTAATTATTCTTGATTAGAATTTATATGTAGTAAATATTTTTTTGTATTATACAACTAAAAATAATCATGTGGAATCCTAATATAATAAATAATTTCCATTAAAAATTATTTCGTTGTTCCTCATCAATTTTTGTGACTTGTTCATTCATTATTTTCCATTCTTATCTACTGTTTAATTCATCATATCCATTTTAATTTGTCAAAAAAATATTGAAAATCAATAATTTCAAAAAATAAATTATTAGTATGTAGTGGGGATTCATTGAAATTAAATGGAAATGAATCCACTAATGAAAAATATCCCAAAAAATGTTTCTATTTTTAAATTTTATTAATTGTTGATAGCTCCAAAAAATTATACTATATTAGGAAGAACATATTCATAATATATTCCATCTTAAAAATAATCTACCTTCATTTTTATTTTTTATTTAATTATTTCTTATGTATTTAATGAGAATATATAACCAATAATTTCACTATATAATTAATCAAGTTGAAATTGAAATTGATTAAAGAGTAATGAAAAAGAGTTATGATTTGAGTGATACCACTCTAAAATTTCAACATCATCTCTATTTTATATATCCAATGCTTCTATAAATCTATTTCAAAATAAAGAATATTGTTGGGTCCTAGTTTTAAATTTCAAAAATACCTAGTTCGATTTCATTTATTCGTAATAAAAATATTTCATAACTTGATCTATTTATTAACTATCTAGGGGGATGAATAATGTTCATCATGTTTTGAAAACGATATTTAAATCAATCATGAAATTCTATTTGGACTCTCTAAAATTTTTCAGGTATGGAAAATTTTATAACTTTACTATCTTATATAAATACAATCTTAGTTGACTATTGATTCTTTTGAAAAATTCCAACATCCATTAAAACCATTCCATGATCATCATTTGAGAATTTTAATTATTAATCTTCCCTTTCACTTATTATACCATGGATGGAAGACTCTATTTGAGACAATTTCCCTTTTATATTATCCATGTCTTCCTCCATTATCTAAAGAATCTATGCAAACCACTTATTTTATATTCTTTATTCTTGACATGGTTTTGGTAATGTCAATGGTCCAGGTTCATATAATATTTTTCATTTTCATATATTAGTAAAACCACTAATCATAGTTCAATTTTGGATGTCTATGACAAAACACAATCTGCACTTTCTATTATAATTTCTATTTCTAAAAATGATTTTCACATAAAAATAAAACTATTCTGTTTATTTTAGTATAGTATATATAGGAATACAACACTAATTCAATGAATTTTTAAAAAAAATATCATTCACCTCATCTAATTGATTTTTTAAAACTAAAGTCATATTTTATTACAAGAAAATTTCATTTTCAATTGTTTTTTATAATTATATATATCTATATATATATAATATTTTTTTAACATTTTAGATAATAATGGAAAATAATTCTTAAAATTAATTACTCCTCCTTAATAACAATGAGAAATTGAAATAATATATTTTTCATGTTTCAAAATTTGATTAATTTTTTTATTATATAGTATGTAATGTTTTTGAACAATAACTAGTGTTCATAACATATAAAGTGTCACATACACACACTATACATTATATTATCAATATATTTACTTGTATTTGAAAACATGGGGGCTTGTAACAGTAAAAAGATTAATTAATATAATTAATGCATCAGAAGTTGTTTTTTTTCTTGAATAAAATATAATTTAGCTAAAAAAGCATTGACCTATACGAGTTTGAGACATTAGTTACTGTTGCATTAATTTTTTTGATTCTTATACATGAATAAATTTTCAATTGAATATTAAAATTTATGGAAAAAAAATTTAAATTCTTTGTGAAATAAAATATTTTTAGTTTCAGTCACAATAGGTCACTATGTATTTCAAGAAAAAAAATATTATATTTTCAAAAAACATTAGTAGAATGCACAATTGAATAAAAATACACTCAAAACCATAATAAATTATTAAAATGAGTATGATGTGAATAAAAAATTGATATTATACATATTTTCAATGAAATGACCAACCATATTCACCATATTAGTACATATGAATAGATTATGTTCCGATAGATGAATGGAAAAAAGATATTAACATAAATTTATGGAAGTTAAAATAAATTATGAGGAATAAAATCTACATAGAATGTATTTAAAAATAAAGACATTTAATGAAATTAGAGGTACCATAGAAGGTTTGGTAAGGTAATCGCCAAGGATATCCAATCATTTAACCACTAAGGAGATTATCATACCATGGTGGAGTTGCATCTTTAGTCCATATTTTGTCTCTTCTTCTAGATTTGGAGGTATATCACATTTAATAATTGTGCCCCAATATTGCATGTTCATTACCAAAATTTAATGTCACCAATTAAAATTGTGGGTTATTTTTATTTTATATTTGTCCATATGGGGATATTAATAGTTTGTATGTTCTCCCCTTCTCACTCAAAAAGGTTCGACAGTTGACCTAAAATCCTTCTCGCCCATTATAACTAATGACTACTAGTTAATCTAAATTTTTTCTTCATTTCAAGATTATTCATTCTTGGGTAAAACTAATTTCTATCTCATTCATTAATTATAATTTTAAATTTAATTCCCTTCATCTCAATCTCTTTTTTTGTTTTTTATTGTATCCTAAAACAATTCAATAATATTCATTTGTGTGATTTTTCTATGTCACCACCCCCAAATCGATTAACACTTCTAAGGGGCTAAACCACAGTGTAAATTTATATGTTGAACATGGTAAAACTCTTATAACTTATCTCATTGATGGATTTGATTTATCTTATGTGGGATTTGTTAATTCACATTTTAATCACATTGTAAATTTTTATTACACTTACTTGAGTATAGGATCATTCTCACTCTCTACTAGAAAAATTTATAATTTAATGATAAAATTGAGGCATTAAATAAATTATCATATATTTCACATTATTGTATTTTCAAAATGAAAAAACAAAACTATAAAAAATACAAAATTAATCAAGCGTAATTCATTTGAAATTACAAGACCCACATTCATTCAAATTTGTGAAAATATAATATCTCAAATTTTTTTTCACTAGAATTTCAATTGAATTTGAAAAAAATCAATAATTTTATTCAAAACGAAAATAAATATTTAATTAATTCTAAACATAGATAATACATTAAAATATTGATTCATTTTTAAAAAAATATTAAAAAAAGTATTCATGTAATATTATATAAAATCACACACATGAAATTTTGTAAATAAAGCACATGAAACACATTTAATTCAAAACCAATATGAAAACTGTAAATTGTGGAATATTTTTCAAGATTGAAATTTATAATCAATTAACACCCTATTTGGAAATGGAAAATATTATAAATTTGTAAATTTAATATATTTAAAACACAAAATGTTGAGTGACATCATCCCTAGGGCACAATCCATAGAGAAATTTATTTTGAAAATTGATTTTCTGAAAAATATTATTCAATTTTTTCTCTCTAAAAACTTCTTTTAATTTTAATAAAACACAATATATGGTTTTTGGATATCAAAACAAGACCCATAATAGGACCAATTACTGGTAAATCAAATACAACTTCTAAAATAACAAGTACACGTGACCTAATATAATAGAGATCATTTTAAATATCAAAAAAGGGGGAACATATAGTGACATGGAAATTTCAAAAATAAAGATTCCAAGAGTCAAATACAATCATATTTATAAATCATTTTAATAATGAGTACTGGCAATATTGAGTATCAAAATGGATTGGAATATAATAACCAACAATGGGAACACTTATAATACATAACTCAGAACAAAATAGTCTAGTAGAACAATGAATAAATGGGAATAATCCAAATAGATCGTCATCCACCTATGTTTCATTAGTATGAATGTATAGGTTTTACACCCACTAAATTATATGGATACCTACAATGATGAATAACAATTTTATAATTTCAAAATAAAATTAGTGACCCTAAAATCAAGTAGCATTAAGAAGTTGAGTAGACACAAAATAAATAGATATCCTATAAAACTATAATAGATGTTATAAGGAATCCCTTTTAAAAATTTATTATCTACAGATAGGGACGGATATTGAGACCATGCATATAGTGACCCAAAAATTATTTTCTTTTTTGGAAGGTGTAGTTAGAGTAATGAGTTATTCTATATGAAATTATATATCATAGGTTTAGGGAGGAAAACACAGTGGTGACAATGAATTCTTTCATAGAATTTCTAATAAAGAGTTGAACACGAGGCTGTGGGATTGATGAAAAAGGATGGTAAACCGGTATTTATGGGAAATCAATGTATCTATTATTTTGTATTATCACACATATTATCCATAATGGTACAAGATATACCATCTAGATCAAATAGAATAATGATGAACACCTAGTGATCCTTGTATTGGTGGTGAGTTAGTATGGAATTGAAATGAAGGGAGTATTGAAAAAATCACAAATAGTGAAAATAGCATAGGCATCCATGTCAAAAAAATAATTGATACAATAAAAAGATGATATGACTCAAATGGATACCTTTCATCGAAGAGAAGTACACACAATATGACTCCGTAGTCATTGATTCACTAACATGGTATGATCAAAATAATGATATATATAATCAATAAAACAAAACCAATAATAGAAATAAATTTATATGTGTACTAGAAGATATAAATAAGTAAAATATAAGCAATGTATTTGTACTAGTGTAACTCTCAATATAGGGGAGAAACCATAAACCTCCTAAGAGACATGTCTCATGACAGAACTATAGAACTCTATTATTCATCAAATATAACATTCCAAACCTACTACACACATTAAAATTGATATTTTAAATATATAAAATCTAAAACAAAATCATTTTTCTATTAAATTTCTAATCATCTTATCTATAAAAAATTCAACATGTTCAAATAGATTAAATGTATTTATTACATGAGATCTATTTTAAAAAAACATTTTTTTTCATGAATAACTTTATTTATTAAATAATAAAAGAACATACTACTGTTAAAAAATAATAGATAAATATGATATTATTATCAAAAAAAAAATAATATATAGATATATGTAACCTTGGAAAAAAATACAATATAAGATATGATAAATGGAACATACCATTAAGATCTTTTTTAAAACAAAAAATATAAATGTATGTCTTGTCCCATTGATATTTGATCCTTAAAATATTTGATTCCCATAAAGAATAATCATTCATTATAAGATCTTCATGATCCAAACAAAGGTCATTTAAAAAATTAGAATAAATATCGCATTGATCAATTATATTTTTTATTTTAAATCACTACATATATGTTGTAATACTTTCCCATTACGAATAAAGCTAATAATGATGCTATACTAAAAAATAATGGTATTGAAAAAAAAATTATTTTCCCATTGATAATAGTTATATGACACAATTAGTTAACTATGAGCCAGAACATGTGAGGATTATTATCATTAAAATCATGTAACACCATGATATTTTTTGAAATATTTTTTTTCGATTTAATTTACTCATTGCTATATTTTTCATATAGAACAACATTTAATATAGCCTGTTTTATTTGAAGAAACTATGTTGATATTATGTTGTACAGAAAACCATATCGAGATTTTACTACACGCAACAATATGTTTCGATCAATTTATACAAAATTCCAAGTTCCTTTAAAAACTTTTGTGATACACATGACCTAGTTTTACCAAACTAGATTTTACTACTAATATTATTATTAAAATATTATTATTATTTTTCATATAGTCTTTCTATCAATGTATTTAGAAGAACTGATAAAGGACACAATTTATCACAACTTATAAATGTTCATATAAAGTGGAATACTATAGTGTGTTCTAATAACACATTAAAACACAGAAAACAACAGAAAAAAGAATATATATCCCATAAAAATAAAAAAATTAAAAGAAATAAAAAATTCATAAAAAATAAAAGAAAAAAATATATTATACACATCTCATACATTGTTTTTACCAATTACATGATTATGTAAAAATATTTATATACATTAAAAAACAGTAATGTTCCTTCATATTTTGCCTTTAACTCTTACTAATTATATTGCTGAAAAAACAACCCCTAATAAAATAAAAATAACTAATCTATATTATAAGAAATCATATGTTTGTAATAATATAATGAAATAAATAAGAAAAAATGTATTAATTTTAAACTACAATTCTTGTCATACTAGGAACAATATGTGTCAGATTGAGTTGTGCTTTATTCTTCAAAATCACACCATTTCACGTTCTTCAATAAGAATGAACTCCATGAAAAATAACTACATAAATATAATATAAAAAATTATAAGGAAAGTAACTATATAATGTAAGAAAGAATGATGAGAAACCTACATAGGCTCATTTTCTCAATTTCGGAGATGTGGTTCATTTTTTAAACTAAAATTCCACTTATATATTGAAAATATGAAATAAGAGTTACACCAGAAACACAATGTTAATACTGAGGTGTGGATAATTACTACATATTTAAAATTACTTATGGATCAATTTATTAAAGTGATAAGAAAATCTGAATCCATTTTCTTGTGTTTGAGTACGTCCCTTGCCTTGTTTACTAAAATGTCATTTTAAATGGGAAACACACACTGTGAGTAATATGAGCCACATCATGTGGAATTTTTATGTGATTCTTATTCCTACACTTCATAAATGACTTATGAATCATACTCAAAAATTACATATGTTTTTTACAAATTTATCAAAATAATATGAATTAGTTTTTATAATTATTGAGTATACGAGTTTCCTTTTTACAAAAATTAATGTCAGTTTTGAAAAGAAATATACCATTGGAGTCATTTTTGTCAAAACATGTGTCATATTGTGGTATAGATGATTTATATATGTCCTAAATGAAATATTTTTCATTTTTATAATGCATCAAAATAATACGAATGTGTTTTATATGTTTTGAGTATGCCAATATACTTTTTTACTAAAATTTAATTTTAAATTTATAACACCATTTGATTCATATTGGTCAAATCATGTGTTAGATTGACATGAGACTAATTTTTACTTGTTAAAAAGGAATATGAACCATTTGTCAATTTTTTCATGATAATTCAATCATGTTTTCTTAGTTTTCATGGAGTGTAACTTTCTGGATTATATATAAATTTTAAACAGATAATTGACACATTGATTCATAATGGGTACATCATGTATCTGATTGAGGTGAGGATGATTCCTACATGTCAAAAATTTCTTCTTTGTAATTTTACTAATGTTTCAATAAAATATGATTTCATTTCCTCAGTTTTGTGTATGTGAATTCTCTTTTTTACTAAAATTATTGTCAATTTTGAATAAAAATACACACATGGAGTCATATTGGTAACACAATGCTTCATATTGAGGATAGTCTCATTCATAAATATCTAAAAGGAATTATGGATCATTATAAAAAATTATAAAAAAAAATGAATGATTTTTTTTATTTTTGAGAATGTCACTAGTCTTTTCTATTAAAATGACATTTTAAACTGGATACATGCCCTTTAAGTCATACTGGTCAAATAGTTTGTTGGATATACATAAGAATGATTCATAAACATAAAAATTAATTATAATACATTATACAAAATTATACAAAAAAATATTAGTGTGTTTGTATAGTTTTCAATGACCACCCTTTTTTGAACTAAAATGTCAAATTTAAACAGATAACAGACACTTTGAGTCATATTGTCAGCATCATGTATTGGGTTGAGGTGTGACTAATTCCGACATATCAAAAATAACATATGAATTTTTTCTCAAATTATCAATAGAATATGAATTATTCATCATGGTTTTTCATTTGAAATATGACTTCTTTCTAAATTTATTTTCAAATTTAAATAAAAAGATTGACTTGGAGTCATATTGGTCATATCAGGGGTCATATTGAGTTTCCATTGATTCTAATATATACCAAAAGAAATTATGGATCATTTTATTAAATTATCAACACCATAATAATATATTTTATCATGTTTTATTATGTCACATATCTTTTTTAGTAAAATATACTTTTAAACTATAAACCCGCACTTTGAGTCATAATAGTTATATTGTTCTATAGATTTTTATGATAATGATTCATACACATAAAAATTGACTTATTAACAATTTTCTAAATTAAAATTAAAATCAAAGAATTTTTTCTCAATTATTAGTTAGTAACATTTTTTAACTAAAATGTGAATTTTTAACTGATAATGAACACTCTATGTCATATCTGGTTTATAGTGCATCATATTAATGAGAAGCTAATTCTTATGAATTTTAAAGGACTTGTAGACACTTTTAATAATTATAAAAATGATATTAATTATTTTTCTCAATTTTGATTATGTGATTTTTATATTTTACTAAAATCAATGTCAATTAAAAAAAATTAAGAACTTGGATTCATATTGGTCACACCGTCTGTGAGATTGAAGTGTGGGTAATTCTTTCTCATAAAAAATGGATTATGGACTTTTTCCAAAATTATCCTAACAATATAAACATTACTTATTACCATATATTCCATTTCCTTTATTTTGATTACTGCTAACATTTACAAATGATTCATTATTCTTATCTAAAAACCATTCTCTTTGATGAAAACAAAAATAAAATCATAATATATCCATATAATGATACAGTTTTTAATAATGAAAAATGTTTCTGGACAAGGAAAATTGACTCAATATGTAGTATAGTAAATTTGACAAAGAAATGTAGTGGAATGCATGGTAACTTTGGAAGAAACGAATGTTTTTATCTCTTTTCTGGCTTGTGGTTGATAGTTGAATGAAATATATTACTTCCCAAAAGATCTGTTAAAGATTATAAATACGTTTTAGATAAAAATTATAAGGTAATTAGATTCAAAATTTCAGAAAAAATGATGATAAAATTAATTATATAAGTCATATGAATTAAACTATTCATGATGGTTTTATACATTCATTACTCATTTTCGTATGGTTATTATCTCAGTTACATCATCTTTGTACAATCTCTCATGATCATGATCATATTTGATAAAACCACCTCAACTCGAACAAAATAATCTACCTGTATGAGAAAAAAATCGCATGTGAGTAATACTAGAATGAAATAGATTAAAAATAAATATAAAATGATACATTGATTCTCTAGATAATGATTTTAATACACAAATAGAATGATTTACAATATGATTGAGAAGAGGAAGTATTTTCTCTATTCCCACAAAGGTAGTAAAGGGAACATGAAGGAATGTGATAAATTCAAATTCTATAAGCCTGAAATGTTATTTAAAAAGGATAAGTATGTTTAATTTTTGGTAGATATAGGCATGAAATATAGATATAAATCTTCTAAATTAAAAAATTCTGAAAGGAATAAAGCGAATTAAATTATAATTTCATTATATATTTTTCATTAACATATTGAAACAATATTGTTACATTACATTTACATCGTCCCAGTGGGTTTCCAAAATTATAGTCTATTCATCAATTGGATTGGTAACATCATCAAGAGAAAAATATATTATCTGTATGAGTAGTTAATCATTTAATTTAGACAATACTAATGTCGTAGAGAAAATATAATATTTTAAGGGAAAACATAGTACATCTAAAAACACTTTTACATTATCATTGGACTCTTTTTATTTTTTTGAAAGGCTCTTGGGATTTGGATCCTCTATAAATAATCTAAATCCTCTCATTGTGGTTCCCTATAATGTACAATACATTGTCAACATTTAGACTGAGATGAACTGATTATGATCTCCTAATGAAATGTTCATCCTAGATTGAATTTTCATCTTACATGATCGTTATTTTAGTTATTAGTAGAATAATCAACCAATTATTTTTTTCTTGATACTATACAAAAAAACATGCATTTCTTGTGATTTCATTATAAACAAATTTTCAATTTCCACTTCCACAATAAAATTCACATTCATGAAGCCCATTTCATTATAATTCAGTACACTCCTATTTTCAACCTACTTCCAATGGAAAATATTAATATTAAATTTTTTATATTACAACTTGTATTTATGTTCAAAAATGCCAAAATATGACATATGTTAATAAATTATATTTCTAGCCTTGGAACTAGATATATGGATCACTTATTCAACAATCATAACACAAATATTTTTTATCATTCCACATTCAACATGTTCTTTTGTATAGAACATATAACCATTTATTACAAAACCATTATAAAATATAAAATTTTCATTTTCCCCTAGATTTCTATATAAGTCATTCAAGAATTGATTTAATATTTTTAGATAACTCCTTATAAATTTGACATCATAACCATTCTATAATATATTCATTATTTACATTTAATATACATTCATTATCCATGTATGGATTTGAATATCGAAGAATCTCTTTGTGGGATTCCATGAATGAATCAACATCTTAAATATTATGAAAATTTTAATGGTGTACATGATCCAACCCTATGAACGTATTTATGAAAACATATCTTCTAATATCTGATCATAGATAAGGAATATGCTGTGTTGAGACTTTGGGAGACTGATGATGTCAATATATGATAGGTAGTTGTTTCATAATTCAATAGATTCTCAAAAAATAGATAATTTTTTAATAAAACCGAATGGACTAATTTGATTCATGGAATATCAACTCACAAATATTTAAATACTATTTAATGGGGCACATCTAACTATAGTGGATGAGGCCACATAGTTGAACCTCTCAAAACAATTGAACTATCAGGTGGAAAATTATATAAAATAAGGATGTTGGGAATAATAGTGTTGACATTGGAAAACATGTCCCCAAAATTTGACAAATTCTTCAGTAAATTTCATAAGATTGTATCCCATTTTTTATGTTTTGATTTGATAGGTCGTAGAGCCCAAACAGAGTTACGGAGTAAGAGTTATGAGCATTTGATGTTGGGTGGGAAAACCAGTTAGCGTAGCACATTCGCAAAGTTCCCTCTGCAATCGTGGAGCCCCATCGTGAAGCAAGGAGGCAGGATGCTTCGAGAACCCCTTTGACGTTCGCAACCTGCCGTGAAGGAAGGAAGCGGGATGGCTCAACAAAACCAATGACGTTCGCGACCCTTCGCGGATCAAGGAGGCGGGACGGCTCCGCGAACCCCTTCACGTTCTCGCCCCTCCACAAAGCAAGTAGGAGGGACAGCTCTGCGAATCCCTTTGACATTCTCTAACCCATCGGGAAGCAAGCTCTGTCTTCTCACCAAGAAATCTATTCTTTGCGGTGGTTCTCCCCTATAAATACCATGCTCACCCCCCTTCGCCAGAGACGACCACTCCGACCCTTGGGATACTGATCTCCCTGTTCGCGGAGCTCTGCTTTCTTTTGCAAAGCAGCTCCGCGAGCCCATGCTCTGCAAGCGTCTTCCTTCACGATGTTGCATCGTGAGTCCATGTTCCGCGAGTAGCTTCCTTTGTGATGCTGCTCCAAAATTCCATGCTTCTCAAGCACCCATTGCTCGACGAGAGACCTTTTCTCTGCGAGAGACCTTTCCTCTACTGGTCCATGCTCCGTGAGCCCCCCTTTTCTCTTTGAAGCTATTTCGTGAAACCTATACTTTGTGAGGATCATACCTTCACACCCACTAGTCTATACCACAGGCCTTGCGTCCCCGCACCCCCGCTTGGGGTCACTGCTGGCCTATGGTCCCGGCCCTTCGGGCCGGTCCGATCGCTACTGTCACTGAACCCCATCAAAAATGGAGAGTCGCACCACGAACTTCTCATACTGGGATGTTGAAAATTTTCCTTTACGCACCCACCTTCCACCTGGGGAATAACATTATTTAAGATTCTCCCTTGCACAACATTATGCACCTTCAGTCGACATATTCCACTTGGTCCCTCTCACATGTCTTGAGTCGAGATTCTCATCATCAATTTCCCCAGTACCTTGAGTTGAACCATTCCTCATGAAACTCCGCCAAACCCTATCAATTGGGCCATATTCCAGTATGATCCATAAAAGGCCACCCTAGCTTAAGTCCCAACACCAACCATTTCTAGGCACCTTATTCCGAACAGTCCAATCTACATGAAAATAAAATGTAGTACACCCTATATACCAAACATAGGATGCCTCTCGCTCTAAACAAGATATGCATATAGTCCTCTCTATATAACTATAAACTATAGAACACCCTTTGTTCCCAACATAGGACTCCTCTTACTCCAACCAAGAGATTCCTTATTCCCCAAGCTTGAGATGCCTATAGTCCTCTCTACATGACCATAAACTGTATCACAACCCATGTTCGAAAAATAGGATGCCTATTACTCCAAACAAGAGATGCCTTCTTCCCCAAGCACGATATGCCTATATTCTTCTCTACATGACTATAAACCATAGCACACCCTATGTTCCAAACATAGGATGACTCTTACGCCAAACTAAATATGCCTTATTCCCTAAGCATGAGATGCTAAAAGTCCTATATATATGACTTTAAACTATAATGAACCCTATATGACAAATATAGGATGCCTCTTTCTCCATAAAAGATATTCCTTATGCTCCAACCATGAGATACCAATTTTCCACTCAACATGACTATAAACTGTAGTATTCCCTATGTTCCACATATTGGATTCCTCCTACTCCAAAAAAGAGATTCCTTGTGCGCCAATCATAAGATTCCTAATTCTATGATTACAGTTGCGTAATTGCAAGAGTGCAGGAATCCATTCAAACATTCCATCACTCCACCTCACACTTTTCATGTCCTTCATTCGGATCATCATTCACTTCCATGTCTGAAGGGACCCCCTAATGGAATGTTCCCATGCCACATCAGCTCACCTACAGTCCTGGGCCAACACCCCATAAGACATTGGACAACACTTCAATTCAGGTCCTATATTTCTAACATAGTCAGTAGTCAACCCTCATTTGTTTGTCCCCATTTCTGGCTAACGCGATATGGATGTTGTGTTTCGAACATAGTCAATAGTAATATTCTGTCGTGACACCACACTCATTGTGTTCAGAAATTTGGGCATGTGATTCAAACATTTCATCTCTGTTTGTTCAGACTGCTTCCAACGCACTTGGAATTATCTCGCTTCTGCACTTGCACATAGGTGAAGGCCTCAACCCACTACTGGGTTGGGATGCCATCATGGCCAAAACTGAGGGAGACATCACGGGTAGCTTCCTCGTATAAGCCCCATCCACCATTGCTTCTTCATAGAGGCACCCATGAAACTTCTATACGTAATCCGCATCCACCATTGTCACACCCCAATGACACATGGACATCCTCCTTGTGTAATCCTATTCCACTATTACCACCCCATAATGGCACCCTGCAGCTTCCTTGCGTAAGCCCCTTCCACCATTGCGCTCCATAGCAACACTCGGGCAACTTCCTTGCGTAATCCCCATTCACCATTATCGCTCCATAGAGGCACCTGGGCAGCTTCCTTGAATAATCACCAGTCACCACCATTCATGGACACACCTTTTTGCTATGATCGTCAGGCCCTTTCTGCCTCTTGTTTCTCACACCAAGCACAACTCACGTGGGCCTAGAGAAAAATAGACCATGATGTCTACCCTAGGCATCCTAGAGTGTAATCCCCATACCCCATCTGAACTACATGGTATTTGATCCTTGCTAAGGTAGGGTACGTAGGATGTCTCCATGAGGTTGAAGCCCAAAACCATTGGACCACAGGTCCAACTTCACATCAGTTCCCACCATATGATTTATGTGATCTTTGATCCTTGATATGGCAGGGTACATAGGAATCCTCCATGAGTTTTAGGCCTAAAAAACCGCTACCCCGGTTATTCCGACCATCTTCACATCAGTTCACCAAAACCCTGGGTAGCCTAGAGTGTAATCCCCACAAATCTATTTTGTACTACTAGTTCTTTGATCCCTGCTAAGTAAAGGTAGATAGGAAGCCTCTGCAAGGTTCAATCCCACCATCCACCATCGGACCCCAGGTCCACCTTCACATCGGTTCCCATAACTAAGATCCGTGGTCTTTGATCCTTGATAAGATAGGGTATGTAGGAAGCCTCCATGAGGTTCAAGCCCAACATCCATCAGACCCCAGTTCCACCATCACGTCTGTTCCCACACCTAAACTACATGGTCGTTGATCCCAACTAAGGTAGGGTACATAGGAAGCCTCCATGAGGTTCATGCCCAACAACCATTAGTCCCTAGGTCTACATTCACATGGGTTCCCATACCTGAACTATATGGTCTTTGATCATTGGTAAGGTAGGGTATGTAGGAAGCCTCTATAAGGTTCAATCCAAACAACCATCGGACCACAGGTCCACCTTCACATCGGTTCCCATTCATGAACTATGTGGTCTTTGATCCTTACTAAAGCAAGGTACGTTGGAAGCCTCCTTGTGGTTCATTCCCACCGCCCAATGGATGTTCTGACTATCTTCACATCGGTTCACCAACACCTTGGGAAGCCTAGAGTCTAAGACCCACACCCCATTTAAACTATATGGTCTTTGATCTTTTTTAAGGTAGTGTATGTAGGAAGCCTCCTCGAGGTTCAAGCCCAAAAAAAATCAGACCCCAGGTCCACCTTCACATCAGTTCCCACCATATGAACTACATGGTCTTTAATCCATACAAAGGCAGAGTATGAAAGGAGCCTCCATTAGGTTCCTGCCCAAAAACCATCAGACCCCAGGTCCACCATCACGTCGATTCCAACCATATGAACAATGTGGCCTTTGATCCTTTACAAGGAATGGTACATAGGAAGCCTTCATGTGGTTCAATCCCACCATGAATTGGTCACCCCGACCCCCTTCACGTCAGTGCACCAAAACACCAACCAAAACAACGTGAACTTTGATTCTTTCCAAGGTAGGGTATGTAGGAAGCCACCATGAAGTTCAATCCCAATAACCATCAGAGTACAGGTCCACCTTCACGTCGGTTCCCACCAGATGAACTACACAGACTTTGATTCCCTTCCACTGGGATACGTAGGAAGCCTCCCTGAGGCTCAAGCCCTACACCCATCCATGCTTCCATTCTTATGGGTCGCCTCCTCTAGTGTCCCATCATCCAACCGAACTATGCAGACTCTGATTCCCTACAACGGGGATATGTAGGAAGTCTCTTCAAAGTTCAATCCCCACATCACCATTGTCCTCATATATGTTCCATATCATTCCCCCTCTACTTAATTAGACACTCCATCATCCATCCTGATTCTTACCTAGGCCGCCACATCTTGGTGGGATCATGTCATCCATTTCTTCACAGATCCTAGTAGTACATGGACCACTATCCAGGCATAATCCATATCATGTTTTTAGGTTGTTTTCCTGTATGTACACCCTTATTCATCACCCCCTTCAAACTAAGTCAGTTTTGATTTTTGTTTTCTGCATAGGGTTTGTAAGAAACCTCCCCGAGGTTCAATCCCAGCCAATGGTAAACCATGGTGTTCCCCAATTATGGGGTGCACACTCCTTGATCCACCCTCAGTGATGTCCAGATCAACTTTTATGGTGTGACATCTCCCCTCTATGGACACACCACCTATAATCTGTCTCTATGTGACATTTTGATAATATTAATTTTGTCTTCATAAGACGTTAAACTCATGGTATACCACATGTAAAACATGAGATGCCTGGAGAAAACCATGGAAGACATGCCATGGGCGTAACCATCTCTGCTAAACGTTAATCTTGTGGCATAAAATGTGTTAAACATGGGAGTCTGATGAAATCCTGTGATACATGCCTATGGAATATGATTCCCCATATTTGACGTGGGATGCCTCTGGTTCTGCAACCTTGAAATAACCTCTTATGTGGAAGAATACAGGTTCCCCAATGTCCACGCATCCAGATATGCCTTGAGAAGCCTGATGATACCGTCTACCCTGACCGAAGGTTTCTACCATGTCAACACCAAATAGAATGTCTTGATGGAAGTAGTGTAATTAACCGACTTCCAAAAAGATAGGCACCAGGAACGAGATTCACGAACAAAAACTTAATCTTCAATGGAGACCCAGACTAGGTAACGAGATCTTAGGAGGAATCCACAGAAGGAAGAAAAGACATCCCATCATCCTGTTTCGATCAAGGAGAAAATTTCCTTAAATAAGGAACAGATTCTACCCGCCATTGGAAAGCATGAATCCGGGGAAACAGATCGGAGTCCTCATAGACGGATGTGAGCGCCCCAGTGAAAGCATCGGAAAAAATATATCTAATTAATATAATATGAATAAAAAATCCTTTTTCATGATTGGATACTTCATCGGTTGTATAACATTATAGCCTATGGATTTGGAAAACAAAAAGAGCATGTTTAGTATATTCATTACATTTTTGGTAAAATCTATTTGAAAGAAACATGAATTACATCTTGCATCAAAAAAACCTTCATGTTATTTTAGTCTATGTAAAATTAAATTTGACATTGAAACTAGATTCTTAATACTTGTTGAATACCCCTACGGAAATTTCACACTACTAAAAAAATTTAATTTTCCATTTTTCATATCTGGAGAAAGTGTAAGATGTTGGAGGAAGAAAATTCAACCATTTACACTTCAGTGGTTCTAAATCTTCCCTTATCACCATTCCAGTCAAGTCTACCATTTCCTTGAAGCCATATTTTTTTTCCCTAAACATTTATTAACATGAAAATAATAAAATCAAATGTATTTTTTTACATGCACATCATCAACCAACTGTCTATCATACAAAAAATTTAGATACGACAATTCAATTAAAATTGATCTTTTCACCCAAAATGATTTCTTTTGGTTTTCATAAAATAGTTTGAAAAAAATAGTTTAAATATCATTTACATTATCAAAAAATTGATCACCCATTATTGGAGATGGTTTTGTACCTTCATCGATAATCTCATCGAACATTTTCATCAACGATCGGTATTTATAGCATCTTGGTAAAAAAAATTGATTTCTTAAAAAACAATTTGAGGAATTATTCATTTGAATTGATTGCATGGATTCCTGAAAAATGGGACACCCCAACATTCCTATAATGTTATAGCTTCATTTATTTCAATAAGAGGGAATGTCATTTATTATCTCCTAAAAATGTCCCTCAATGTGAATTATTCACTTCTATGAGCATCATACATTATAACACATGCATCCCACATAAATTTAAGATTATTGATCATTAGAGAAAATAAGAAATCAATATCATATGTAGGTTTATTTATTCCCAATATAAGAAAATAAAACATAATATATTTACGCTTCATGCTTAAACATGGTGGAAAGTTGAAATTTACTAATATAGTGGGACATGTACTATGAGTACTATTATTTATGAAAAATGTATTTATTACATGTTTAGATATTTTAATATTATTTTTTTATTGGCTTATTTTGAAATTTATTATAATCATAATCAATTTTATTTCACAATGTATAATTTACTAGATAGTGTATTCTCTCATCTTTAATTATTAAATATATATTCCAGATATACTTTATAAAATATTCCTAACATCTATATTTTATTATAAACCATGAAATTATTGGAATGTATCATAAAATATTTTAATTACTTGGTTCATTTTTCTTATATTGATATTCACTACAATTAGGTCATTTTATGATCAATTCAAGGTCATTGAGAAAAAAATATACAATATTTTGGACAAGAATTTATTTTTTAGTGATAATTTGCATTGAATATGGAATTTTTTTTTTCATCATATTTTCAAAATGGAATTTCATTTTTTTATCGCATCATATAATTCTAGATAATAAGATGTACTGTAAAGTTTTTGTTTCTCTATCCGCAACTAGCTTCCAAATTATTCAACTTTCATACAGCTGAAAATGTACTGTATTTAGTTCGAATGGTGTACCATGGTCTCTTAGAAAAACTATTTAACTTCTCAATGATGTTTTTTCAATCACAAAGATTGTCTAAAATTTCTTTTTTCATTTATTACATGCAATTTTCATCATCATCTACACTATTACACATGTCAAATGATCCATAAACTATATTATCATCCCAATCAATGTGAACATTTTATTTTACAATGTTTTTAGTCAAAAATATAGATCTTTGATCAATTTTGTTTAAAATAAATTTTCATTAAAATAATTTAGGTAATTTTTCTAGAATAACAATAGAAAAAATAGAGACAAAGGATTTGATAAGGTTCATATGCATGATCTATTGAAAACATGATGAACTATTTCACATAATTTTCAAACAATTTTTGTTAAATGATTACAATGAAACCTTTTTTGATTCATATTAATCTATTTAAATCTATATAATATCAATTATATATAATAAATAAATAGATACCCCAATGTTATTCATTATAAAAGGTGATCATTATAGATTATTATAATAAGGGAATCCCAACATTTGATTGTTAAAAATTATTTCAGTATTCATTAAATGGAATGGATAAATGAATTTATGAAAATTATTACTCTACTATGGTAGGTGTTGTCCTTTGGATTTATAAAAAAGGCGTTACAGACTACCATCATCCTCATCGCATTCATCTCCCAAGAAATTATTATTGCTTTTCGGTTCATGTGACTCAAACTTCACCTCTTATAAAAATGATCCTATGTTACTAAAAATACTCTAAGAAATATTCATATATGTTATTCATAAAACATAATGTATTTCATTAAACGTAAAATAGATTGCGGATGAGTCTCAAGAATAAAATATCAATAATAACAGTTTGGGAGATTAAGTTGATGAGGAAAAACATTGTACTTCATTGTGTTCTCTAAAAGGAAAGTGAATAAAAATATGTCAAAATTACACCATTGGAATAAATTATTATCACATAGACTATTTATGGTTGAATATGGGAGGAATACACATTCTTCTCTATGTCTTAAGGGGTCTACCTATAGACATGTGGTGATACATGAATCCTTGGGTCCTCTATGAATTCTATATTTTAAGGATAAATAAAAATTTTAATACATTCAATTCTATAAGTAAGACTAATCCAAACTCTATTAATATTATTTATAATTTATTTGTTAAATTCACTAAACAAATTATAATATTATATATTCAATTACTTAGTAATAATAAACCGGAATATAATAAATAAGAATAATAAACATAGGTTACATCAACTAGACAATATAAGGATTTATGTATGAAACATTTTGATAAATAAAGAGTAATTATATATACATGGATGGTAATTAGAGATTTCCATGTGTGGAACCAATTCATGTAGACCTAAAATGATGAAAACCAAAAAAAATATTCTAATAATTTATTGCAACATTTATAGAATTTGATAACCTCCATTATAATTTTTGGAACATGTGATGTAACAACCTAAAGTATTATAACATCTAAAATTAATGGTATATCAAATATGAATAATAACAATAACTTCTATTAATAAATATTTACATCCTAATTACTAATTTTTTGTTGAATGCAGATACTTATAGACTCTATAAACACTCTAGGGTTCTTGAATATTTATCTTTATAACCATAATCATGAAGAATAATATATAATAATAAAATAAAGAAATAGTTTGAAAAATGAATAAATAAATAAAACCAAAAAAATAATGTCTCATTATAATTAATCAATATTATATGTGGATTATGTTAAAAATAATATACATGTAATTAGTAATAAATGAAGCATATATAATATTTGGAGATTCCAAAAAAACTTGTGAGGTTACTCTGGACATACATTGTTTGGAACCACATATAGGAATGATGATGAGTTTCAATGATTATAACCTATCAGAGACCCACAACTAGCATAACTTATTATACTCTCATATATAATATAATATAAGTCCATACACATACAATCTAATATGCACTATATTATAGCTATCTCTCATCCATCATTAAGATACATATGATCTATATTATGATTGTAATTTTAGGTATGGACGCCTTTTTAGAAAACATATCAATCGACATTCAACATAACCAAAACATGCCCATTCAAACATACTTCCATCACCAATCAATATTATATTTTTATTGAAAATAAAAAATATCTCCGCATAAAAACTAATATTAATGATTCCATAAATCGTGATAACTTTTTACAAAAATCATTTCATGGTACCAACATGCCCATAATACATGAAACTACATCTAATTTTCAACAAAAAACTTCCTTCGTTTAATATTTTTCAAAATAAAAAAGTTATAACCAATGTATTTTTGAAAAATTTCTGAACATGCCTCAAAGTCTTAATTATTTAAAAACATGTTAATAGACTCTCTTGAAAATCAATTTTTAAAACAACAAAAAATTATTTTCTTTGTTATTGAAGGAATCCAATCTATATTTCATATGACTAAATAAATATATATATATGAATTAATGTGTGTATATAAATATATTTAGATTTCCAAATACATATATAGATTTCCAAATACATATATATATGAATTAATGTGTGTATGGATATCAAGAAAAATTGAGAAAAAAATCTGGAAACTAATCTAAAAAATATCTCCTTGTAATACCATTGAAGCTTTAAAAAATAAAACCCCCAAAAAATTGCACCACATCATTAAAATTGGAAATATAATTATATTTATTAAAAAATAAATGGGTCGAATTTTAAAATACAATTTTTCTGCATTATTTACATTGAAGGATGTTAAAAAAATTAAATTTAATACACTACAAGGATGAATTCAGTTTGTAGAATTCTTAATATGATATAAGGGAGAATCTAATGTACTTAAAGGGTCCATAAAAATAAAAAATCATAAAACCACCTATTAGAAATTAATTCTAGTAAGGAAATCAACAATAAATAATGAATTAAAAGAGATAATGAAAACAAATTAAAAAAGGTATCACAAAATAATAAATCAATGTGTGGGGAGGGGTTAATTAACATACATTGGATTGATGATTTCAATCGTCCGAGAAGAAGTAGAGTTATCCCACGACCATGGATTCGTTCGACCCTTCAATCGTTCGACCCTTGAATCATTCGAACTTTGTATTCGATCCTTAAAACATCTTGTTCGCTGATGTGAGCTTGGAATTTATGGGGAGACATTCAACAACAACGCATTCCATAGAAATCCTCAAATATCACATCTAGTTTATGACTTGTTGCATTTCATTTAATAGATAAGAGAAACTTTTAAAAGGTATTATAAAAAAATTTAAGATAAAGATTTCTTTTATCAGTGTTAAATAAATATTCTCTAATAAAATGAATCATAATAAATACTTTTATATTGTTGAAAAATCCATCCTTATTAGTTCTAATGTTTTAGTAATGATATTGGATTTTAATTTATAATTATAAATAAAAATGTTTGTAAATAAATTTATCTAATTATATATATATATTTGTACAAAATATATAAAAATATTAATATAGTAAGTATATTAAATATTTAAAATTATTTATTATAATTGTTTTTATTTAAATATATAATTAATTATATATAACTGTATAAAAATGTTTTAAATAATAATATTTATATATTTATACCATTATATATATAAATATATATATATTATTTTATATATTTATCTTTTTTCATTTATAAATATAAATATAAATATAAATATCGAAAATATATTATTTATTTAAATAAAATTAATATAATTTTGTAATTGTTTAAATATATGTAATAATTTATTTATAATTATATGAATAGTTTTTAAAAACTAATAATTTTTCTTACAATTATAAAAATATATATGTATAAATATAGAGGATATACATTTATAAATATTTATTTACAAATAAATTTCTAGTATTATTTATCAATATATAATAAAAAAACGTATGCATTTAAAAATGAGTGAAATCAAATTATTAAAAATGTGAACATTTTAACAATATTAAAAAATGAATAAGTTATAACAAATTAATACTAATTATTAAAAAAATAAAAATTTATTGAAATAATGTGAAATAAAATTATAAAATATTAAAATATATTAAATAAATAAATATAGTTTATTAAGAAAATGATAAAATTCCCAAAAATATAAAAAATGATAAATAATGAAAATGAAATAATATTTTACTTTAAAAATATAAATTATAAATTAATGAAATTTTTTGATAAAAGACACTATATAATAAATGTATCACGTTATAATAAAAATCAAAAGTGAATAGTAAAATTTGAATAAAATACCCAAATATTTGGTGTAATTGTTTCTATTTAATATTTCATTAATTTTGTAATTATTTGTATCTTGGTAAAAATTATTAATTACATGTTTATATATATATATTTAAAATTATTGCGACACATATTTGGTATAAGATAAACTGAAAAATCAAACGACTTTTAATTATGTTCATTAATCGACACAATTAGTCAGTATTTTTAATTAATATTAATTTTTAATTATAGACCATTATCCACTAAATATTTGACTTATTTAATGTAGTTCATAAATATTTTTGTATTATATAAATCATATATTAGAAAAAAATATAGGAACATATTTCAATATTAAGTGTATTGATTAAAAATTATGTATTAAAGCCATAAAAATGAAGAAAACATTAAAATGTTTTTAATTATTATATATTATTCTTTATATATATATATATATATATATTTATTAGTTATTATTTATTCTAGTTAATATATATATGTATATTAAACCTTTTCATTTGTTATTAATAATTGCTTCAAAAAAAACTTTTTTATAGTTTTGAAATATATTCATTTTTATTTTTTGAATAATTATTATGATTTATTCATTTTTAAATTTTTTTAATTATTAAAATTTATTAATTTTATATATCTATATCTAAATTATATTTATTATTATTTTAATAAATATATATATGTATATTGAATTTATTCATTTTTATCAATAATTATATAATTAATAAAATGTTTAATATTTTTTCAATTTTCAAATTATTAATCATTATTTGTTTCATTATATAATTATATTCATTTTACAGGTCTATATATTTAATATATTCTATTTATTAATTTTTATAATTTATATATGTATATTCATTTTTTTGATTTTTATCAATAATTATATATTTAATAAATTTTTTACTAATTTTTATAATATTATCAATTTTTATTTATAATTTGATTAATTATTTGCATTTATATGGGACCATTATTAACTCTAAAAAACAATGATTAATGGTACCCTTTATCAGTGGTGAAAAAAAGTGCTGAATTATCCCCATTTATTAGTGCTAAAAAAGCACCAAAAGGGTGCCATTTATTAGTGAAAAAAATCACGGATAATGGATACCTTTACTAAGTGCTAAAATAAAGCACAGATAAATTTCAACATTGATAATGACATGTTTTTTATTATTGAAATTAATTAAACAACATTTCATAAATGATTTTAATGATATATATATTATTGAATGACCTATTTACCGTTCATCTTGTGTGTTTTCTAGACAAAATATAAGAATAAATCTAACTTTAAAAAAAAGAAATAAATTTTTTAATAAAAGGAAATTTTACTGCCATTTAATGGTGCTCAAATTTTAAATCTACTTTTGTCCCATTTATATATTCTATTAGAAAAAATAATCTTCAATTTCAAAATTTTAATTTAATAAATATATTGTGATTTTTTTTATTTTTATAAGATGTTTCATTTTTTTGATGAATATTGAAAACACAAAATTTTTATTGAAAACTACACTTTTTTAAACATTATTTATATTTTTAAATTATATTTTAAATTTTTAAAAGTATATTTCGATCAATTATACAAATATTAATACAACTATGACTATTATAATAAATTTTAGAATGAAATTGAAAATAATTGTTTTTAATCTTTTAAAAATTTTCACTTTCAAAACTGATTGTATCAACTAGTCTACAAGATTAATTTTAAATTAATTTATTAAAAAATGATTATTATAATTTGAAAAAATGGATCCATTTTTGAAATTAGAATAATTTATAATATATTTTATGGTAAAATTACTTTTTCCATAAACAAATTTGTTAAATTAATTAAAATAAACTGCAACAATTAATGTAAAAACAAGTTTACCAAGTGGTCTAACATTATATTAATGTTCCAAATAACATATAAATATGAAAAACAATCATTTTATAGATATATTAATATCATATAATCCCTTTTTCTGAAAAATGGACTATTATTGGCGGTACATGGTGTAAGGGGTACCTCTAAATGGTATTTACCTTTTTATTTTGATAAGAATGCCACTGCTCCTCGATTATAAAATGACACTCACATCCTCACATATTCACACCAATAAAGGATTTTAAATCATCGAAAACATTCCTAATTAATCTTCCAACATCACCCTCTCATCTTATAAGCCTCACTTTGGTAATAAAGAAAACTAATGAATTCTTTTGGCGCAAAATATAATGAGTTACCCGAACAAGAGGTGATATTCTTCAATAATCACTTTTGGTTTCTTTTTTTTCACCACACCATAAATTAATCATGTTCAATGATATAATAATAACCTAATTATACTCTATATAGATATAATTTATTACATTAAGTGGTTAACCTCCACCTACACACACATCAATCAAATAGGGTACACAATCATCGCTCGCGTGTTCGACAGACTACCTCCTCATGAACCATTGACTTTTTCTCTCTCTTTAGAAGCACTCAAGGAAGGAAATAATGATGGAAGTAATATTTTTTATGATATGTATGATATTTATGATGTATTTATTCTTCTTTAATTATTATATTACTCATACCTTCAGGATTTTCATTTTTTTGGGAATATGATAACTTCGTTTGTGGATGTGTGGACTACCACCTTACCGATGAAATACGATTCATTCATGATTTACGAGGAATGTATTATGTATAGTTTTAATTATATTTTTTGATATATATTAAATAATAATTATAATTTATTAATTATATATATATTCATTTTAGTGATTTTCCTTTCGTTAATTCAATAAGAAAACGGAAACAACATAAATGAGTATATAAGACCTACAGCCTCCATGATCTTTATATCTCATTTTATATTTATATGTATTATTGATTATTAAAAATAAATATATACATAATATATATAACATATATATGATGGTTTAAATTATTGAGATAAGTAAATCATTATCAATGTAATCACACCAAAAATAAAAACTCAAAACATTTAGAAAACAAAAGAGATAATACCCCAAATGTGCCATTAAGATGGAATTATTAATAAAATATAAATAAAAAGTCATTAAAAATCATATTCTATATGACATATAATAATATTTTTGTGTTGTAAATGTATAATAATATTTTATTTATTATACATAATGTTTGAAATTCTATTATATAATTCGAGACTCAAGGTAAGGTTTTTCTCATCTCAGTTTTATTTCTCGGTGTTCTATTCAACGTTCACCACTTATTCTCATTGTGTGGAGTATATAATAAACTGTGAAATGTTTTATTATGAATTAAATTTATTCTGTATTATTAAAATTTTCAATTGATGTTATTATTACATGGATATCACGATTCAAAAGGTACTCAATTTTTAATGGTATTTATAGTCTCTCATTTATTTCTATAAGACTAATGTCATATTCTTCAATAGATTATTTTGTGTTGTGTACATACTACCTATGGATGAATTATAAGATTATTATCCTTATATTTATGGATAATTAAATATCCATTTTTGTATCACTCATTCATGGGGTTTATGATTCAAATGTTACCAGGTTGGTAATGTAATTTTGTCTCAATTTTCCTTATTTGAGACACATGTTGTATTAAGAAGCTATACTATTTTATGAGGTGTATATACTACACTTTTAAATTTTAAATATTGAATATAATTATTTTGATGATATTTTAATAATAATTTAATAATATTAAAAAATGTATTATGATACATATTTTCCTACCTTATTAGTCTTTCTTTCTAAAATCTCATAGTTTTTCATGTTTATTTATGATTATGATTTTTAGTGAAAAATTATGATACATATCTCAATAACTCTAATTAAATTTCATTATATCATAAATTAATGGTACCATGTTCCATGCATTGGTACTCAAGATAGAGATAATTTACATTATATAATTCGATTGTATTTCTCTCCTCGGTCAGAAAGTAGTGTTTACTCAAAAAAATAGTTCTTTTAATATGTTTTAAAATGATAATTGCACTCATTTTCAAGTAAAAGGATTTTTATTTTTTTTATTTTTTATAAATTTATTTAAATTATTTTGAATGCTTTATTTATATTTTTTTCAAAGTTATTTTATAAGGACATTAATTTCAAATATTTTTTTGTTGCAAACAACATTAAATGCAAAAAAAAGAAAATTTTATTTTAAAAATGATATAATTTTTATTTAATGAACCATTTATAATATTTTCATCCATTTTTAAAATAATTAAATTTTGAAAATATTATACGTTTTTAAAATGTATTTTCAAGGAAAATTTCTTTTATAAGTGATATTATAATATCATTATTTATCTAATATTACATCCTTTGATCAATATTATTATTATATTATGAATGTGTTCCATAGAAACAATTAATATTATTTCCCTAAATGGTTTATTTTTTTATTTTATAATGTAAATGAAGAAATTTTTTTTCTGTGGGTCTTTCACGTTTAAATAGATTATTTAATGCTCGTTTATTTTTTTATAGGTTATTCTAATTTCAAAGTGATTGAAATGAAACCTATTAATTTTCCATGGAATAATTATGATATAAATGAATACTTATTTTTATTAGTTTTTATGGTGATATAAATCACATTTTTTCATATTAGTTGCTTGGTTCTTGAACATTTATTATACATTGGGGGAGCCCATATAGCACTGGGAAAGTGTTGTGAGATGACCCCAAAGAGTCGGGACCCAGTGTCTGCTACCATTACATTAGCCTAATTTAAATTAACCAATTCTAAAAGGAATGAATAATTTATTAGTCTTGATAAAATAGATGCATACACGAGTCTTTTATCACAAATGAATAACCAAATTTCCATATATACTTTTTATTTCATGTATAACAACTTTATTCCATATATTCTATCCTTGTATGTCATAAATAATACTATTTTTCTATTTCAATGGAAAAGAAACAAAATGAAGGTGATCTAAACAACTTAATAAGGGTGAAATATATGATAATAAATAATGAATCAATAAGAATAATCAATATAGAAAGGTAATAATTGAGTTCACCATCCATGTGATCGGTAAGGTGGGAAAGAATTGAATAAACATTATGAAACATTAATATCATTAAACACATTTCATTTAAATAATTTGTCTATGAAAAAATAAAAATTGAAACATTACAAACTAAAACACATTCCATTTAAACAATGAGCTAAAAATTAAATGTTTACATAGATATTTCAACACAATATCTCTTGGATTAACAATAACTAAAACTAAATCAGGGAAATTATTAATTATTATACTTCGTGATTCATAGTTACATAGAGCTATTACCATCAAGGACTTTTATACGATGGTTTTGCATATCAGGTAGACATCCATCTTATATTCACAACTAATTAATCCCATGACACTACTAAGGCATTGAGAGATTATCTATAACCAGTCCACACCTGTGTTATATCTATACATATAAATCTTCATATCGAATAATTTTAATAAATTATAATCCTTATAAAATGCCTATATTGAATAGAAGATTTAGATTTTCAATGTTTCACCAAATAATAAAACAACATTCTTTGTGAACACTGTATTTAAAATGGTATACGGTTCCGAAAATAAACATATTGATGAAAAATGATATGGATACATAGGTGAAACTCACTGTTATATTATCATAGAAAATTTAATATTCTATGGTGTAAAAAGGATTCATGGAATTCAATGTGAATACTATCAATGGTCAATGAAATTATAAAAAAATTAATAAATAATACATATACTATCAATATAAAATATCAAAATTGGATTAAGGAAAAATGGGTTGTTGTAATTGATTAATTTAAATACTATAAGATGTATTTTTAAAAAATTATTTTTAAAATATCTTTTTTAATTTGAAATATATTGTAAAATACATTTTCAATGAAAATAACTACTGAAAATAATTTCGATAAAAGTTAATTTTTAAACATTAAAAGGAATATTTACAAAAATTATGGTGGGAAAATCCTAACATGTTTTATGAGGTAATTATAACATTACATTTTAACAATAAAGGAATAGAAAATATCCTTGTCTATAAAGTGAAAAAAAGATTAAATTGACTAACACAGGTAAAAAGGAAAAAGGGTAAAAATAAATTGACAAATAATTTTGTAAAGGGTTAAGAATTATTGAAAACGTTTTTATACATTTTTTTATTAGTGAAATTGGTTTTTTTATAAAATAGAGAAATAATGTCGGGTATGGTTAAAAATATTTTCTAAAACATTTTGACAATCGAAAGTGTAAATTTTTTACTATTGTATAAAAATATTGATGAATAAATGAAGAAGAATAAAATGTAATTGTTTACCAAACAATGATTAAATAATTTCCTATAATGTAAAATCATGAGTAAGAAATCTAAAACCACATGATATTTTGAATTAAACCCTTGAAAAGACCATAACATTGATGTAAAAATCAATCAATGAAAAGTTTATTGGAGTAAAATATTACTCCATTTATAATAAGTGGAAATAATATAATATATTGTAAATAGTTATTACACACATAATAATTGATTATTAATGAAAACTGGGAAGTAGTATAACCCAATGATAATAAATTAGGTTATGAAATTCTTTTCCACTTGGTATGCTTTATCTCAAACGTGCTTATATGAAAGAATTAAAATGGAAACTAAAAATTTCATAGATAATGATTCAATCTTGAAATTAAATTTCAATTTAGAAGTATGTACACAAAATATGATAAATTATGAGTACACAAACAATGTATTTCTCAATTAATGGGAATATCATCAAAATTATCCTTCTGGAAAATAATATTTAAACATTGCAATGGGTCCCATAACACTTTGAAATTTTTTAATCATAATCCTCATGATGGAATAAAATTAAAATAATTTTCTAAATAAACAAAATATAAAATAATTAATGATATAATATATCAAAATTGGTAGTAGGTACATCACACAAAATAAATATGTGGTGAAAATGGAATATACCTCAGGAAAAGAATAGTGAGAAAATAATATCTTACCTTGTGTTTCCTTTTCAAGTTAACATAATTTAAAATAATGTATAATGTTTTTAAATAGGTTTCAATCATATGTCAGAGCCATAGAAATATTTATTATATAATATATAACATTTTATGATATCTAATTCCCAATTTGTTAATAATCTTTCATTATATTCTATATTTTTCTGTGTTAATTTCCTAGTTTGTTGTGTAGGTTTTTCTCTAGTTAACAATTTATAATTTTAATTACATAAAGGACACCTAATCTACATTATTAAAAAATGTTTTAAATATAATATATATTTAGTATATAATTTTTTTTAATAATATATTATATTTTTAGATAAGAAAGAAAATACACCATTCATGGAGATAGTATGTGGTATATATGAATGAATTCTACATTAATTTCAATTTAATATTAAAATATTGAAATGTAAAAGGTATATATGTATATTATAATTATATTACCATATATATATATATATATATTATTTCTGCTAATTTTGTTAAAATCATCATTAATATATTCCATGTATAGTGTGAATGAATGACATCACATTAAGAAGGAAACAGTCTACACTTCCATAAAACGATGTTACCGTATTTACACAAAATGGATAGCATGAAGGTATGTGTTATAATATAAATTATGAATTATAAATAAATTAAAAATATAATATATAACATATATAATGATATTTCCCATCACAATTCCTATCATATTAGGTGGTAATGAAAGAACAAACACACATCATTTCGTGAGCCAGTAGTTCACCATACAGATAAATCAAAAGTTTGTCACGAATTAGACGTAATTGTGTGTAACTTTATGTAAATAAATTTACCTAAATCATCTCATAATAGTTAGGATACTATTTCTTCACATAATAATGGAATAATGAGAGTTTAGGGGTTGTATAATTGAAATAAAACTAAATATCTTGAGGAATGTTGTAACCTCTTCATTTAGTAATTCCTATTGGTTTGTACTAGAGGGCATCTGTGGTGGGATTTATGAAAAATTTAAGGAATCTAGGTTTTGGGGATGATTTTTTAGTATGTATTTTATCATAACATGATAGATAAAATGCGTCATTAGAGGTTTGAGGTAGTGGGAGTAGATGATGGCTTTTTGTAGTGGATAAGGAGTGGCACTCTTGTAAATTCTTGGAATGGCAATTTCACCCACGTTTTTATTATGAAAATTGAATCCAGTAATTGTACAATATCTATAAAAAGGATCATAGGGTATAAATATGTTTATGAATTGTCTTTTCTACCATATTATAAGACTCGTATTCCATTAAGTATAATGTTATGTACATTGTTAATCTTAATTTCACCTAAGTTGTTGTAATTAATTATAATAAGATTGACTAATAATTTTTTATAAAAAACTAATTTTACCTTATAAAACATTATTAATTAGTCTTATTTAAAATAAATAATCAATTTTACCCAATCACTTTTATAGAAGTGGTATTAATTAATTTAAATTTAATCACATAGATGGTACAACCATTCAAGTTTTTAAAGTAAAAAACATTGAAAAGCATGATAGGTTTTTGTATTAAATATAAAATAAAAATACATTAAAATGACATAACATAGATTAATTAATATGTGATTTAAATAGTTAAACATTAAAATAAATTTAAAATATAATTAATCCTTATAAATAAATTAGATGAAAAAGAATTTTTGAATTATAATTCAGTATTTTTCAGTATTTATCAAAAAATGAAAACATCATAGAAAAATACCAAAAATTCTCTCTAACATAAATTTTTAGATATTATTAAACTTTTTAGGATTATTTTTACATATAATATTTATAAAAGTTCCCAAATTTGGAATTAAAATAGTTTCATCACTAAATAATGTTAAAAGATCTTCATTAATAATAAATATTTTTATGTTTAGTACTAGGTTTACTCTTATCTTATGTCTATAAAAATTATTCAATTAATATATAAAATAATTTATAGAGTAAATAAATTATATATATATAATATAATTAAATAATTGTAATTAATTTAATTTTATTTGGATAAAATACCTTTGTGAGAATAAAAATTGTTTTTTATAAAATATTCCCTTTATTTTCAATTGGTTCTTATATTCAGTTCTATTTATATTAAAACTAATTCATTGGTTTTATATTTTTTGAAAAAATATATTTTAATAATATAGTAAAAAATATTCATAAAGGCTTGTATATATCTTATTATAATAAAATTGTAATAATATATTATTGTTCATTAAAACCTGGTCTTTTGTATAATTAAAGCCAATGAAGTAACTCATTGTTCTATGTGACATACGCTAAGTAAATGTCATTTTTATTGAAATTTATAAAATATATATAATTTTTTTAAAATATTAAATATTGTATAAATTCTCTTGTTAATATATTATCTAACATTCTTAGTGTAGCATGCCACACACGATACTTAAAATGATAATATTATTTTAGAATTTTTGGGTTTTGCATTCCCCCCACCTAAGTTAAATTGAATCCTCCTAATTTAAAAGCATTCATGGTTATAGATTGTTTGATATTTTCTATTTCAGAATCCCACATATTGAGAAGGGTTAAAAAGAAACCCTCTAGAAATGAGAGAATGTGAAGTAGATAAAGTAACATAGAATAACAAAAAACTAAGTCAATAAGTATGGGAACATTAATGGATAGAACAGATAAATAATTGGAAGAAAATAATAAATATTTGTACGGATTGATCGAGGTCATCAATAAAAAATAAGTGAATGATAAAAAACTAAGACATTAAGAATAAATTTTATTTTAAATTGTTTTTCCTATTGTTGGGGAATTCTATAATTTCCAATGAATATAAAGAAATATGCATGCCTGATATATTTATATAAACAAAATTTTATTCTTTAGATGTGCTTCGATCAATTTACAATTACACAATTACATCAAGAGCTAGACATACAAAAATTAATTTTAATGCCTGAAGAACAAAAATAAATGTTTAACAGATTATAAGGCCCCAAAAATATTGAAAAGTCTTTTAATTTGTCGTTAATTATTCTCAAAATCCAATATAGTTTAGACATTAATCTCTAAACATTAAAGTAACACTACTATTTGATAATTAATATTTATTTATAAGTTTTTTACTAAGGACAATGATATATTAATAAGTTTATTTCACACATTATTTGTTACATTAAACCCTTATCATCCTTGGTCATTGTTTCAAGACACAACTACTTATAGGTTCTACTTTTTATAAAACCATATTAATATAATTTACAATATAAATAAGATGGAAATCCTTTAAATAAGGTAAATCACTAAATACACTTTAAACTATGGTTTTTAATACAACATCAATACATAAATACCTCATCCAATTAAATCAACATAGGGTATTCCTTTAATTAGATTTTATCTTATATGGGAGGGAATTTCCTAAAATCCAAAACAATAGTGTGACCATAAATTATCATATTTGAAAAAATTTAAAATCATATTTAGTATGTCTAAATATTGACACATTATATTTAATCTATTACACCCCATTTTTATCCTACATCAATCATTTTTTCATCATATCAAATACATCAACAGGTTTCTAGATAATATGTAAACTATCCTAATAATATCACATATGAGTGTAAAACTAGGTGCACAATAAGTCTTTTTGTCAGGTACCTGGTCAAACTGAGTCATACTCGACACACAATGTTAGAGTTATTACTCCAAGGTACATCTGTTCCCGAACCACATCCTCGTGTAATATCCAAAAATGAATGAATTTCTAAAAAATAAGCATAATAACTATATTAAAAAACATTATTATTTTGTTCTATAATTATTATCAAATTCTACCTTAGGTAAATTCTCTCTAATCTATGTTTTCCAAAACCTAGTTCCCATGGTTGCTACTAATAATCTTTTATCACACTATAGTGACCCAACCCTACAGTGCCCAAATCAATGTTATACTACCATTGTATTGGAATGATTTTATGGAATCAAATACCGATGTATTGAAGAGATTAGTAATATATGTAAAGAAGATACATACATGAGTCTATTATTACAAATGAATTTAATAAATAAAACATAATGAATTTAATTTATAGGTAAATTTGTTTATACCATATAGTATATCCATGTGTATCTTTAATAGTACAGTACTTAAATTCCTTGGGAAATGACACTTAATAAAGGTGATCTCAAATTCCCAATAAGGGTAAAGTATTGAGAAAAAAATAATAATTCCATGATAATAATAAATATGGCATTGTAATAACTAAAAACATGTTTCTTGTAAATAATAATATGATATGAAAGAGTATAAATAATATATCAATGTAGAAACAATAAACACGTTCCATTCAAATAACTAGATATAGAAAAATCATTATGGATTTGTAAGAAGCAAGAAAACATTCCATTTTAGCAAAAAACTGAAAATGAAATGAATCCATAGATATGTTGAAACAAAATCTCATGGATTAATAACAACTAAAATTAAATTGTAGAAATTATTAGTTATTAGAAATCATGTTTTTTAGGTACAAGGAACCATTACTATCAAGATATTTCACATGATTGCGTATCATATCTAGTAGAAACCCATCTAATTTTCGCATCTAATTCATGTCCTAAGAGTACCGATGAATTTAGTGTCTATCTATGACTAGGCCCCACCATTGACTTACATGTGAAAGTAAATCCAAATTTTTTAAAATTTAAACAAATATTCGGATCAAATATCCATATTGAATAGAAGACAAAAAAATTCAACACTTCCATAAATAATAAACTAATTTTCAAAGTGAACACTATATGAAAAATGTTATATAGTTTAGTTAACAATCATATTCATGAAAAGTGATATGGATACATAAGGGGAATTCAATGTCATATGATCATAGAAAATTAAATATTTCAAGGGGACTAAAAGTAATAAAGAAAGTTAATGTCTAAAATATACATGGTCAATGAAATAAAAAAAATCCATAGAAATAATAAGGATCATATCATTACAAAATATATCAAGATGAATATGGATATCTATTTTTTATTGATTTATATAAATACTATAAAAGATATTTTAAAAATAACCTTAATAAAAATAAAATAAAATTAAATACATTTTGGAAATTGATTTCATTGAAAATAAATTTTGTAAACAATTTAATAAAAATTAAACTTTTAAACATGAAGACAAATCATCAAATAAAATATTGTTAGTAAAACTATATATGTTGTTTGAGATAAAAAGAACATTCATTTTTATCGTAAAATTGGTAGAATATTTAATTATTTGGAAAGAGAAAAAAATATTCATTTGATAACATTTACAAATATAAAAAGGGTAAAAATGTTTTAAAAAATAATTTTATAAAGGGTAAATCATTTTTGAAAACGTTTTTTGAAAATGGGTTTTTTTATAAGAAACAACATTTTTCTACAAAAGAGATAAATAAATTCTGGTTTTTTATAAAACATTTTTTAAAACATTTTGAGTACCGATGATTGAAAAAAAGGTATGATTACTTAAAAAGTTTATGAATAATCATATGATGAAGAAATTAAAGTGTTTAATGAATAATGATTCAATTATTTCCTTTGATTTAAATTCTGTGGTAATCAATATTGAGTAAAATTAAATTGTGATGTAAACCCAAAAAAATACCATAACATTGTTGTGAAAATCAATTAATAAATATTTTATGTGCGTCAGTTGTAAATCTACATAGTACAAGTGTGAATACAAAAACATGTAGTAAAAATTAGTTGAACTCATAATCATATAATATTAATGAAAATTAGGAATTAATACATCTCATTGAAAATAAATTGGGTGTCAAAATTATTTTCCACCTGGTAACTATTAACTCAAATCCCATTTAATGAAATAATTCAACTTGAAACACAAAATATCATGAGAAATTGATGAATCATCAAATTACATGTCAATGTGGAAGAATACAAACCACATATATATAAAAAGGTTCATAAAAATAACTAACTTCAATTAGAATGGAAATACCATTTAAATTATTCTTGTGGGATGTAATCATTAAAAAATCAAAAAATCTCTTATACCACATTAAACATTTTAATCATAATCGTCATGAAATAATAAAATTAAATTAAAGTTTTAAATTCCTTGAATATAAAATAAATCATGATTAAATATATAAAAAGTATATTATGTTACACCAAACAAAATAAATAAGTGGTGTTAATGGAATATGCCTCGTAGAAAGAAAAGTTAGACAAGAATCCATTACCTTGGGTTTATGATTTAGGTGAATATACATTAACATTCTGTATTGTGATTTTAAACACATTAATAACATATATCAGAACAATAATCATATTTATAAAATCATATATTATCTTTTTATAAAATCTTATTATCATTTTGATAATAATCATTCATTGTTATAGTTATTTCTGGTGTTTATTGCCAGGTTTGACCATTAAATTTTTACTTGTTACTTGTAATTATTAACAATTAGAATAATATTTAATCATATATAGAATTTAATAAATTATTTAAATATAATATATAGTTATTATACATTTATTTAGAATAATCTATAATATTTTATGATAATAAATGAAATGAACTGTTTATGGAGATAGTAAGTTTTATACACGAATGAATGCTGCTTTCATTTATTTTTCATATTAAAATTATGAAAAGTAAATGATATATATATATATATAAATTATATTATCATATTTATGTCATATATGTTACATAATATTATTACAATTAACATTAATAACATCCATGTATAGATTGATCAATTCACATTATATTGAGGTGGCGGTATTCCACACTTCGACAAACGATGTTATCATATTTAAAAAAATAGGTGTGGGAAAATATATATGTTATAAAATAATTACAGGTGTATTAATATATTATAAATATCATATATTACCTATATAAACATATTGTCTATCATAATTCCCACCATGAGATGTGGTAAATAAAGAATGAACAATCATCATTTCGTGAGGTTGTAGTTCACCATACACAAAAATGGTATGTTTGTCCTCCATTAGACTGAAGTGTGTGTAAGTGTTTGTAAAAACATGACAAAAAACTATTACATTTATGATACTATTTTTTTATATATTCATGGAATAAGTATAGTTTAGGGGGTTGATAATTGAATTACAACTAACGATATTGAGAAACGATGTTACTTCTTCTTTGAGAAACATCTTTCGGTTTGTACGAAAGTGCTCCCATGGATGGATTTATGATAAATGTGAGTCTACTATGTTTATGGGATGTAATTTTAGGAGCTATATTAGAATATATTTTTTATGAAAAGTGTCTTGATATTTGTGAATAAGTAGGAGGAGAGGAGGTCGTTTATAGTGAAGGAGGAGTGACACTCTTTTATATTTTTGGAATAAAAATCCCACTATCATTTTTACAATGAAATGAGGGTCGTAAAAAATGATAAATTAAATAGAATTCAGTATAGTGTCAAAACAATTGATAAAAAGTATTTTGGAAAATAATCTTTTTTATTATAGCTCTTTTGATTAAGGCTTAGTCAGTTGTTATGCTTAATCTCACCTTAATCATTGTAAATAATTATAATTACTTTCAGTAATATTTTTTGCAAAAAATTGTGACCAAATTTGAAATAAAAAATAATATTATTTAAAATATATAAATCTTTTAAAATCATTTATATAAAATAATTGGTTGAAAATAATTTAAAACTAATCTCGCGTACGAGACGAAAATGCGGGTTTTTAAAGTAAAATGTTCATAAGTTTACTATGTTTTTATATTAAATTTAAATTTGAAATTTATTCTAATGAGACAAATTGGATTAATTAATTAGAAAATTATATAAATAATCATTAAAACAAATTTAAAAAATAATTATCCTTACAAATAAATTTTATGAAAAACTAGTTTTCAATTAAAATTCAATATTTTCACTATTCATCAAAAAATAAATCTTCAGAGAAAAATAAAAAATAACCCTAATATAAATTTTTTGTTACTATTTGAGAGATTATATTTATTTTAAAATTATTTATTTATTAATGCTCCAAAAATATTATTTATAATTGGTCCTCTATTAAATGGAAATAAAATTTCCTTAATTAAAATGTATGTTTTTATATGTAATATTGGGTTTGTTTGTATATTATACATATAAAATCTAATGGATTAATATCAAAAATATTTTAGTCAATAAAAATAATTATTTCATTAAATCAGTCACTAATTGTAATTAATTTTATTTATTAGGATAAAACACCTTTGTAAACATAAAAATAGTTTTCAATGTAATATTTTAGTTACCATCTATAAGTTATTATATTAATTAAATTTATTTTTTAACCAACGAATTAGATTAATATTTGTGTAAAACATATATATTCATAATTTAGTTGATACTATTAATAAATTTTGTCTTATATCTTATTATAATAATAATTTAATAATATATTATTATTTGGTAAAACTCAGTCTTGTGTGTAATGCAAGCAATGGAAGAAACATGTTGTTACTGGTGATGTTCACTAACTCAATGTCTCATCCATTAAAAGTAACAAAAAATATTTAATTTATTTAAAATATTAAATATATTATAAATACTATGGATATTATAATTTATTATTTTCATGGTGTTGAGTGCCATAATTTTTATTGAATACAGTATTCTTACATAAGAATTTTAGGGTTTTAAAATAAACATATTATATATTATATGATCGGGAGGATAAAATAACACCTAGTAATCGGGTAAAACATATAGTATGGGATGTGATATCTAGATTTAGTTATTCCCATTATAACTTATATGACATGGTTCACTAGAAAACGTCAGGTAATTCAGTTACGACATATATGATAGGGTGTGTAGAGACCCGAAGCTTGACTAACCTGGAAATTAAATTACATTTGAGGAGTACTTAATACATAACAAAAACTAATACTCAAGGATCATAATAGTTTAGTGTCTTTGGAAACTCAGAACATAATCTTCGAATCATGGTGAAAGATCTTCAACATCTCCCATAATGATCTTCCCCTTTGGTTTTCAAACCTAAAACATTTCTTTATATCCTGGGAAAGTAAAACATATAAAGGGTGAGCTCAAATGCTCTGAAAGGTCAATCATAGAGAAAATAAAATAAAATATATACATTTGAACTTAAAAACATGAACATAATTTCTAAACATCAAAATCACAAGCAATGACATAAATCTTGGCAGTACATAAGTCATAGATCATAAAGGAACATTAATCATGATAAAATAAAACATTTAATTGTGGAAAACCATTAAGCACATGGTCTGATTTCCCTAGTATCCAAGGCATTTTTTCTAATACCATCATAGTGGAAAAAGTCCCTTACTGAATCGAGTTCACTCCTAATTCTGGTCTTCTATCACTGAACCAGATTAACTTTCCATTCCAGCCATGTGTATCTCATGAGAAATAAATCTTTACACAATCTATTAGAGGGAGATATAGGTCCCACCCATCTCATAATTAAATAATTCTTTCATGTGCCACAAAATAAAAATACATCATTCATAATAACCCAACGAATAAAATGGAATTCATAAAATTCATCCCATCATAACACAATCCATATAAATGAAATGTATTTTATTTCATCATGAAAAAACTGAAACCATTTAATTCATAGAGACATTATACTTGATACATAATCATACTAAATAATTTCATCTAATATGGAAAATGGTTTTTACAAAACACATGAAATGAATTCATGAGGAAAATATCCTTTTTTCTTCAAAATAACTTTCTTTTCACAAAATTCCATGAAAATTATAAAAGAAAAGGATTTTGTGGAAAATAATAATGAAATCATATGTAGTAAGATTCATGAAAAATGGATTTATGAAACCATAAAAAATCTGTTCATGGCGTATAAGTTTAAAAAACATTATTCTCGTACTTTTGCCGGAAAAGTCATAAAGTACCATGTATGGTAAAACAAAGAAAGATTCAATACATAACATGCATTAAAAGTAATAAATGTGTAAAAAGAAATTTAAAAATACATGAATCTATTTTTAGAAAACATGGACATAGATGATAAATATAACCCCAGTAAATACTTATGAATAAACATTCTCGAATAAAAACGAGGTTGGAAAAGTTATCCCTTACCTTATGTCCGATATGATTCATATGTATCTAAACATCTTGTATAATTATTTAAATAAGATCATTTAATTATTATAAAATCATACTCATTGTTAATATATCATATATGGTTCACTTATGACTTTATATTACCTGTTCTTTTGTAAATTCTATGTTAAAGCAGCGTTTTGGGTAAAATCGTTTCATTTATCGTACGTGTTTCGACTTGTTTTTCATGATATTATTACTTATATCCTGATTTACATAATTCCATAATATCAAAAATGATTTATATATAATATATTCCTAGCATAAAAATATATATGATATATCGATAAATTAAATCAAATACATTGTTCATTGAGACACTAGGTCGTACGTACACATTAATGTTGTATTCGTTTTCTTATTGAATTGAATGGAATTCAGTAAATGAAAAATATTTTTACATTAATCTAGTATCATTATTATCTAATATATTTCATTATTATCTATTATATATAATTTATAATCATACTTCAATGGTTAATCATGGAAAATGAATCTCATCGCGTTCGAGAAGACGGTAGTCCGTACGTACGCACGTGCGATGATATCATTCCCATAATTATTGAATACAATTGTACTGGATGATATAATATATCAAAATCATTATGATGTTATAATAACCATATATAGTTATTTTTTACACCATTATACCCATCCACGTAAGGTGGGGGTGGAATAAATGATTACACCACGTCGTAGAGACCGTATTCTGTAAGTACGCACGCGTGGTGATTTCATCTTCCTTAGGATGGATAGAAAATCAAATAGGGTTGTTTCATATTTATAATATTATATCATTATATTGGTGATAATTATTTTATTACTTTACAATGAAACAACTAAAGAAGAGGAATTTTAATAAGAGAGAGACTTGAAAGAATCGGTAGAAGAGATTACCTCTTCTTCGACGCACCTTTTTTAAGCTTCCAATTCAGGGACTATAGTTGGTCTTTTGAGAAGAACATAACCTCCATAATTTTTCTAGGGAAGTGTAGAATATAAAAGGTAAGGGTTTTTCCAAGCATGAAGGCTCAAAGTGTTGTGAAGAGGAGAGGGTGGACGTGCCCTTTAATAAGGGAAGAGAGGGGAACTTTTGGAATCATCAAAAATATTAATTTAAAATAAACTCAAACCCCACCTAAAAACATCCAATCTGAATCAAATTCAGATATGAGTTAAATAGGGTTGTAATCTCACCATCCAATCAGATTTAGACATTATGTGAAATTATTTTAAACCTTATCAATTTGATTTATCCTTATTTAATTTATTTAATCTTATTTGTTGTAATAATATTCAAAATTTTAAATTGTTATAAATAATTACTTATGTGTTATTAATTATCCATAATTGGGTAATTTATGACATTCTAGACCATATACATTTCAATTTATAATTTTTAAATATTTATGTGATTTTTAAACAAGTTATTAATATCTTATTCTTATAAAATAACAATAGTATTAATTTTGATAGTATTCATCTATTTGAGTTTAAATAAAATTCACACAGAGGATATATTCGAACCAAAATGTTTTATAGATTCCTAACATGTCATATTCATCTATAAAATTTTTTTATTACATTAATTAGTTCACATAATTTTTATTTTAATATTTATAAAACCATTTATTTGACATTTCTCTTAATAAAACAATTACTACATAATTTTTTTATAATCATTTAATATACTTATTATTTGCATAAAAATTAAAAATAAAAACCTATGATGTGTATATATATAATAACTTTAATAATAATATTTTTACTTGAATTTATCATCTTAAAATCACACCATTTAAATTGTTATATTTAGTAAATTATGAAGGTGACATCTTTGAAATCATTTAAAATAAAATAATATAAATGTCCTAATCTGTTTTATAAGGATCCAAATGGTCCAAAAATAGACCCTTCGATTATTAGGGTATATATATACTAGAAAAATAAGATTTGGTCAAGTTTTTGGACTTTTGATAGGAATTAGTATTTTAATAAAAACTATGTTATTCATTTTTCACTAAATAAATAATTTCTACATCATTAATGTATAAGCTATTAAGGTAATTAAATATTTATGAAAAATTAAAAATAAATTACCACGATAAATAAAAACATTTTATATTTCAAATGAGTATTTATAATAGATATTATATTCTATATAACCATATATTAAAAATAATCTAATTATTAAAGTTTGAGTGAGACAAATCTCACTTTCTTTAAAATAAAATAAATTAAGGGTCTTAATCACATCCAACTGGGTTCCAATGAATTCCATTTAGACCCAAATAAGCCTTATGATGAAATATAATCACCCAATTATATTAAGGCAGGTTTTAGGGTAATTTTATGATATTATTTTTACCCTTAATTACCTAATTTACCTTTAATTGTTGTAAATAAAATTTACCATAGTTACTATTCATAATGCACAAAAAAATAGAATATTAACATAATTTGAACCAACTTATTCCAAATATGGAATCCATTTTTCCAAATTAAAAACACAAAAGTTGCAGTAATTGGTTTAATATTAATCCCATTGTTGAAAAAAATGGTTTTTTGTTTAAAACATTGCAAAAGATTGAATTGATTTAAACTATGAATTCAATGTAAAATCAATGATAATGAAATAAATTATATTAAATGGTAAAAATATATTCTATTTATACTTTTAAACAATTTACTATTATAATTTAACCATATAAATTATCTCAATTAAAAAGTTGTTTTTTATAAAAAATTTAGCATGTTTTTACTATTCATCAAAATTAGAACGTTGTCAGAAAAAAATCAAAACAATATTCAATGTAAATTTTTATATCCTGATTTAAAAGAAGAAGTTTATTTTGTAATACAATACTGATAAACTTGTCAAAAATTATTTTTAAAATGGGTACGCTATCAAAAGGCGGAAAAACTGTATTTTTTGACAGCTAATTATTTTACCCGAAAGATTTATTTAGTTCTCATACCATGTTCTAGAAAATGTGTAAGACAAATAATAATTTTATAAAATTAAAAATGTAGTAAATAATATTCATAACTGATTGTTTATTATAATATTATAACCAAATATCATTGTTTAGTGAAACCCGGTATCGCGTACAACACACGTTATCAAGGAAGGTCGTGATTGTGTGTAATGCAAGCCAAGTCAGGGTTGCGTGTAGTGAAATACTACATTGTAGTTGTGTATAAAAAAATACAAACATATTTAATTTATACATTGAATATATATATATATATATATATATAGAAACAATGTTGCGTAGAATAACTATTATCAAACAAACTTGAAATTGTGTGTAACACGGTCCAAGAATAGTGTTGTGTATACTGAAAGCTAATACGATGTTGCATATAGAGCAAGATAATCTTGGTTTAGCATACAATATATGATGTGAAAGAAACTAAAACTAACATATCTCATAAAATATTGGGGTGTTACATTCTACCCCTTAAAATGAATTTCGCCCTCGAAATTCGTCGGGGTTATAAATAGTTTATTGCATGAGAGTTTCTTTCATAGAAACCCACTTCGTAAAAAGGAATAACAAAACTTATATTTAACAACTAAAGTATGAAACGTAATTTTTACCCAAATTAACTAATCACTGGGTTTCCACATAGAATAACATAGGTGAATATATGGATATGATAAAGAAATCTTCCCATCATGTTCTGATGGAGAGTGGTAGAAACATGGCTATGAAAAACCCAACAATCAAAAAGCCATAAATTTGTGATGATATAAGGTACCATCTTATTCATTGAATATGAGGACATTATGACAACATTTTTTTTGTTTTCAATATCATTTCTCTAAAGGTTAAAATTTTGAATTAGAATAAATACTTACTTTATTTTGGTACAATCTCACAGTTGTTCGTGCCTTGAACAATTTCCACTTCATTTCTTAATGAAATTAAGTTGAATCTGTCATTATTGAAGTGTTAGCAGATCATGTGATATAATGATGGTTCATTCTATCTATCTCAAACAAAAGGGTAGAAAATGTTATCAAATATACATATGTCCATCTATGGTGAGGTTAATCATATATGATTCCATAAATGGACTTATACTTAATCTATCATACCACAGAATAAAATAAAACTAGTTTCTACTAACCAGGGACTTTCTATAGGCTAGTGGAAGGTGATAAAGGCATGTCGCACTTCGGTAGTGGGTTTGATTCCCACAGCCTTGTCCGACGTGATGGGTTGTCTCCTATCCTGCTGGTTGTCCTTTTTCTAATTCTATATTAATATAGCATTCCATCAATAATATCGAAAATAGTTCTATCCTTAAACTATACTAACTTATGTCCAACATAATCCATTCCAATCTTTAGGAATATCTAAAATACTTCTATCCAAGATCAGAGTATAAAGAATACAATTAATAGAAATGTCGTCTACCGAGCATGTGAATACCATCATTTATCCCCCATATATCATACGATATATCTTTTTAGTCAGATTCCAAACATGTGAATCCCTTAATCATGTATTCTCTTCTAAAATGAATACCCATTGAACCATAGTGAAAATGGGAATGCTGTAAAAAGTTATCTATTTCCACATACCAAAATACCAAAATTTCTATATACTCAAAACATGATATAATGTTATCCTTATATCGGTTATGAGATCATTTCATTTTCTCTTTATCCCTTCATTATGTGCATATCATCTTCTTTCCAAAAATATTTCAATCACTTTTCATGGTTACTCTTACCTAATAATTATTGAAAACCAATACATAGATATTCCAAAATTTTATGATACCATAAATGAGATTCAATGATTCTGTTTTGAAATCCCATTACTTAAACACTTAATCATTCCACAACATCATTGTCATACTCAAAATCACAAATAGTGATCGCATGTGACTTCCCTTTATCCTTTTCCTTAAAATTTTGCTCACGTTCATCATCATTAAGCCATGGATTAGGGCATTGATTAGCATAATGCCCCATTTCTTTAAACTTGAAGCATTGAAGTGTTGGTGGAGAATTCTATGAAGTCATTTCTCTATTGACCTCATTAGCTACATTTTTCCCATTACATAGACACTCAATAGCTCGATGACCTTATTTTCCACACTTAAAACATTTTCGAGTACCTTTTAGACAATCTCTACCATGCTTCATTTCACACTTTGAGAATAAAGTAACATTCATCTACTTTTCACCACTGTTCTAAGATTTTTCCTTGAACTCCATCTTTTGTTTCTTATCAGAACCACGAGATTTATATATAACACCAACTTCCATTTCTACCTTGATTGCACAACACACAATTTCTTCATAGCTACTGAAGTCTGTTATAGATAATTCCCTTTCAAGACCTGGTTTTATGCCACTGAATAATAGATCAACTTTACTTTCAGGTTGGATGATAATGCCAGATGCATAACTCGCAAGCCTTGTAAAATTAGCTTCGTATATACCAACAGATTCATCATTATTTTCTTAAGCTCATGGAAATCATTTTCCATCTTTGTTTGGAGAATATGAGGGATGTAATTATTGAAAAACAAGTTCTTGAACTCATCCCATTACATGGATTCAATTTTATCTTGGAGACTCATATTCTTAATTAGAGTCCACCATTAGTGTTCTTCACCTTCTAAACGGTAAACAGCCAGAATGAATTTTTCATGTTCCAAACAGCGATGTATGGAAAATATATTTGCAATGCTACTGATCCATTTTTCAGCAACAAGTGGATCAGAAGACCCGTTGAAAGATGGTTGACATTTCCTCATGAAGGATTCAATAGAATATTGTTCCCTTCTCTGGTCATTTGGAAGTTGTTTCCGACGCTTTTGTCGGGGCGCGTGTGTCCATCCGCTTGGGCACGATAAGCACGACTTTCTTGTGTTGCCCCGCATTCTCGCTTTCCAAAGGAGGGCGGAATCCGTACCTTATTCAGGGACGTCTTCTCCTTGATCGAAACTAGGATGATGGGATGTCGGTTCTTCCTTCCGTGGATTCCACCTCGAAAATCATCACCTAGTCTGGGTCTCCCTCATAGATTTAATACGTTGTTCGTGAAACTCTTCCCAGTTCCATGTTTCCATGGATGCTGGTTAATTACACTACTTCTGTCAGGACATTCTAAAGGTTCCGGTCAGGGCATCAACATTCAGTCGAGGGAGTATTCACGTCGAGGCATCAGTAACGTGTCTAAATGCGGGGTAATTGGTGTGTCTATCTTTTGTCCCTTATTATATGGATTCTAGAGGTCGCGGAAGCCCGAGGCATCCAATAATGAGCGCGGGGAATCATATTACATAGGCATTTATCTGATTTTTTCCTCAGCTACCCGCGTTTAGCACAGGGCTTGTTGTAGGATTAACGTCCAACGGAGATGGATCGGCCTGATCAGAACACTAGCTGGAGTGGATCAGATTGATGAATTCCCCCTTGAGGGGGGATGCCAATATCGGGGTTGGCCCATGGGTGGCTTCCCGGACACTATGGAGTGGAGTGAAGTGGCAAGATCTCACCGGGATGTGGCAGCCCTGGTGAGAATCAGGATGGATGATAGATGGATGAATGAAGTTGAAGGGGGAATGAAATGGGATCATCTCAAGGGCAACAGTGAAGTTGGTCTTGAGCCTCGAACAGACCTCCTACATATCCCAGTGGCAGGGAATCAAAGTTCTCATAGTTCGGTGGGACAATGGGACACCTGAGGAGGCATCCCGTTAGAATGGATGCATAGATAGGTTATGGGCTTGAAACTCATGTGGTTTCCTACGTACCATGCCATGGCATTGATCAAAGACCTCGAAGTTCAAAATGGTGTGCTGGTGGACCGACGCGAGTGAGGACCTTGGTCCAGATGGTGTGGGACTTACACACTAGGCTGCCCATTTGTTGGTGAACCGACGTGAAGGGGGTTGGAGTGACTGATGGGTGGTGGGCTTGGACCTCGTGAGGCTTCCTACGTACCATTCCTTGACACGGATCAAAGTCCACGTAGTTCATGTGAAAGTGGTGGGTGTCGGAAAACCGACGTGAAGGTGGACCTTGGTCCGATGGGTGATGGGATTGAACCTCAAGGAGGCTTCCTACGTACCATGCCTTGACATGGATCAAATACCTTATAGTTCAAAATGGCTTCTTTAGAGAACCGACGTGAAGGCGAACCAGGGGGTCCACTGGTGGTGGGCATGAACCTCGTGGAGGCTTCCTGCATACCATGTCTTGACATGGATCAAAGTCGTCATAGTTCAGGATAGTCACAATGGCTTACCGCTGGGCTGGAATGCATTTTAACGTCGTGCGGGACGAGGGTGAACCCTAACGTGAATAAACGATGGGTGGTGGGCTTGAACCTCCTAGAGGCTTCCTACGTACCATGCCTTGACATGGATCAAAGACCTCATAGTTCAAATGAATGTACAGTTTAATGTCAAGCGGGACATCATTCAGTTTAATGTCATGCTGGACGGGGGCATACAGTTTAATGTCATGCTAGAAGGGGTATTTTCATGGACAATGCTTACTCTAAGCCCACGTGGGTCATGCTAGGTGTGAGAAACAAGAGGCAGCAGAGACCTGACGATAATGTCGCGAAGGGTGCGTCCGTGAGAAACGAAGATGGGATTACGTGTTAGGCGGCCTAGGGTGCTGGGACTTACTCCGGGATAGAGGACCAAAGTGCGGAAAAGTGCAGCGGGTGAGGGATTTGGGACCAAAGATGAAAGGTTCCTTGTTCCCTATCATTCCCTCCACCGGCCTTGGTAGTGGGGAAGTACGGAAGTGCATGGGTTCTAACTTCCACAAGAGAGTATTGGGGGCTTACACCAAGGTGGTTTCCCTTCTCCTGTGGACATATGCTACTCTGAGAAGGAGGATAACATCCCCTGTGTGGGTGATTCCATTCCCGTGGAGACGAGCAGCGTAAAGAATGTCCGAGCTGGGGGGACCCTATGTGCGAGGCACGGGATCAGGTCATAGTTTAACTTCATGTGTTAAGGACGAGGTGCTTGAAAGTTTAACGTCATGCATCTCGGAAGAGATGAATTTACTCCGCACCCCTAGGACATACATGACTGGTACCCCTTCCCCTTGTGGGAGGGAAGGTATCAGAAAAGCAGTGGCGAAGCGGGGTCGCAGAGCGAACCATCGAGTGGTCCACGTTAGCGTGGCTATGTGAAGAAGCAATAGTCTTTAGCGTGCCAATGCAAAGAATTATTAGGAGAAGCAACGCTATGAGTGGTGTCGTCTATGGGACATTGAAATCACATCGTGCAAACCTGGAGGGTCAGACGGGAAGAGGAATTTCCAAGAATAGGGGTATGCTTTGCGAAGTGGAGTGTCTTGGCCTTAGAATGGGGAGAGGTACAAGTGGGAGGTGCTTCATGAAGTAGAAGGGTGTTTGCGGATCACAACCTCGTGAAGCGGAGGTCCCTCCTGAAGGAAGGTGTTGTGAAGCAGTGTGCTTTGAAAAGGACAGTGACCCTTCCTTGGCATGTGGATCACATTTATAGGATGGGTGTTTTGAGAAGCATAAACGCCCCGCGGATTCCCGAGTTCCCTTGGGAATTCCCTTCCTTCGCGAATTCCCTTATGCTTCATGAAGGGAATCCCTCTCGAAAGAGGGGCTCAAACTGAGACAAGTCTAAGGCCTCTTGCGAAGAAAAAATACCTCGCGGAGCTCATGATTCCCAAAGCGTAGGGTGTTTCGCGATTTGGGAGATGAGATGCCGAAAGGTCATATTTTCGGTCCTCAGGGCTCAGGGGGAGCCCGGTATTTATAAGCAAGGGGCGCCGTGAAGAAGAGCTCACACGATGCGAAGGGGCTGCGATTGCTTCGTGGAAAGTCAGGAATGTCAACTGGGTTCGCAGAGGGTTACCGCCTCCTCCACATCGCGGCGGGCTCGTAAATGTCAGGGCGGTCGTGGAGTGGTACTGCCTCTGGGGATTCACGGTGAGCTCACGAACGTCAGGGCACTCGTCGAGCGCTAACATCTCCTTCGCTTTGCGGTGGATCCGTTTCTCATGGGAGCTCCGTGTCGGGGCTTCGCGAGGCAGCACACGGGCTTCATTTCCTTCTTCCCTTCGTGTCCAATATTTTGGTGCCAACAAATGTCCCCCCAAAGACTTGGAGCCTCGTAGGGATCAAGTGTATATGTTTGAGGGAAAATCGCCAAACTTCTCAGTAGTTTGTGATGCGGACTCGCGAAGAGGGCGTGCGGGGCGGACAAAGGCAGTGCATTCTGGACGCACTGTGATGCTTCGCATGGGCGGGACACACTGCGAAGCTCCGGGGTCACCACCTATAAATAGGTGGCTGACCTTTTTTTTCCTCTCACGACATTTGTCCTTTTGCGCTCTTGACTTTTCGAAGCTCTGCGTACTCCGCGTCTGCTCTACACGAATCGAGCTTTGCGGCGAACTGCGAGTCCCTGACTCAGTGACTGTGCCAAGCGAACTTCTGTTTTCTAGCCAAGGCCTGGATCCACATCATTGGATTTGTGCCCAAGCTTTGAGAGCAATCTTCTTAAGCAACCTTCGTGACCCGACCCGAAATTTTTTCGAGTTCTGAAACCAAAATGGCCCATCAAGAAGCTGTGTTGGGGGTGCTTGCAGACGCTGCCTGGAGGGTTGATATGACCAACTGTCTGGGCCATGGGGAGATAGAACAAAGTCACTCGGACCATAATTCTTTGACATAACTGCTATCATAGAGTCAGAAGAACTATCCACAGTGCAAGAAGCTGCCCTTATTTGGCTTCGAGCTGAGGGATGAAGTCTTCATTCCTGAGGCAAGTAGGGACGAACCTGCTTGCTGGTTCAGAACAACGCCATTCCAACGCTAATGGATCAGGGAAGCCGATGTTAATGCGTGGGAGGACTTCACACCCATCACTGATGACTGTCTTTACAACCATGTGAACAATATTAATGGGAAGCCACTTCAACCAGAGACATCCCATCCTCTGTACCGCACTATGCTGAAGGTGGCTTTACTGGATTCGAAGAAGGGGTGGTCCAATGAGTGGGACCTGTGCCAGGGCAGCAACTTTACCAATGACTGGGCATGGACCTATTGGGTAGGCACCTCATGAGATGAGTTTGGGGCCGATCTGAGGAGGGTGGGCCTGTATGAGGCGGCATGGGCATCCCAGTTCCACATTTACCAACCGAAACAGCTGATGCCAGAGCAGCTGAGTAGATGGTAGTCTAGGACCAATACTTTTTACCTGGACCAGGGGGAGGTGAGAATCAGTCTGGGGGATGTCCATAACATTTCAGTGGTCCCGATCTTAGGGGCCATGTATGATGAGTTCCACCCATTTATGAGCGCATGGGAGGATCTAGAGTAGATGCCACGATTGGCGTCAGCACTAATGGCACTAGTCCTTGGAGAGGACAAGGAGGCGGTGAGGGATGTCCACTTTAAGAAGTGGTTAAAGAAGTTCCTGAACTTCCCAGAGGATCGTGAGTTCCCTTCAAGGCCTCGAACTTGTCTGATATGGGATCAACAAGGCATGGAGCACTCGTATTGGCGGATCTTGGAGGACAGCCAATGGAAGACTTGGGGTTTCATTGTCAGCACTGAACAACAGCCGATAGTTAGGTCGGTGGAGTTCATTGCAGCCCTTATCTGCGGTTGGATCCTACTGGTGAGGGATACCATCATGGGGGTGTGGCCCAGCTCGTTCATCATGGTTTCCATGCTGGCCATGGGACAACGAGTCAATAATGGGATTCCAATGCTCGCCAAGCTGTACAAGATGTTGCAGCACGTTAGCGAGGGCAAGAAGCCGCCATAGATATACCGGCTCTTCCACCTTTTGTACGGATGGATCGCAGCGTACATCCGGGGGTTTTATGAGTATCCAAACACTATCTCGCTGCCGGGATCAAACTTCCACCGCTCCATTCGGAATGCAGTCGGGAGCTTCCCATTCAAACTAACCGCACTTATGGTGCTGAAACGGGTGTGGAGGGTGGATGAGTTTAACATCCACCTATTTCCATTGCCTATGGGAGTACTTACTGACGACGGGCAGGGAACAGAAGAGCACTGAGCTTATCTCCTAGCCTTTCGATGTGGAGTCTTGGTGGCACGGGTGGACCGTGAGCCACTCTATGAATTGTACACCCCACATCAGTTTGAGAGGCAGTTCTGGTTCCTGCAGCAGCTGACCCTGTAGGTCTACTGGGATGTGCATCACGAGGAGCATGCATATGTGATGAGGCAGTTGTGGCACATGTTCACAAAGGAAGATGGGACGATGCGAATTGTGTTTCCTCCATCCACTACTGCTTTCAGATTGGTGAAGGAGTATGCCATCATCTGGGAGGCCGCTTTTTCGGGGGAGATGCTGAGGCAGCCAACCATTCGGGTTGGTGATGGCGGGCCTCCCCTATCCCGAGGTCAGAGTCAGAGGGCAGAAAGGACCTCTCGCGGTGGCTGGGCTGCCATAGTGGTGAGACCTGCACCGGCCGAGGGTGTGGAAACATCAGTGGATCCAGCGATGGTAGTGGACCCATTTATCCTGGAAGAGTAGAGCCATCTGGAGGGGCGACTGCCAAGGGGATTTCATAGGATATCCCCTCAGGCACTGGGGAAGCGACTGCGCCACATTGACATGTCAGAGGATGCCATTTTCCTGGAGGCCTGGGACATTTGGGATGCCAACCGGCAATTCCTCAGTCCACCTGAGATGTGGGAACACTTGAATCGTCTCAAGATGGAGTTACTAGGCATAGGCTTAGTCCGATCTGGGTTCAGAACATCTCCAGTGGAGTCAGAGCAATACTTGGATGAGATGGAGGACTACGTTCACTCCAGTGGTTTGATATGCCCAATTACAGGCCGGGTGAGGGTACTGCTGGATCGGAGGGTTCCCCCACAGCTATCAGCCACCGATCTGAGGGAGCGGTTCCCCCTGCCAGAACAATTGGAGGAATCCTCCCTGGGGGATGATGCTAGTGGAGGGAGCCCATTGGAGGAGGGCGAAGTCAGAGATCAAGACTCAGATTCCGACGATTTCACGGAGGTTCTTGAGGTATAATTCCAAATTTCTTTCCTCAGGGCCCGCTCTCAGGCAATCATGGATTTCTTACCAATGTTTGAACCATCCAGGAGGAACTTGTACGGAGGCCTCACTCTCGTCCCTTAGCGGGTGATGATGTAGGACCTTCAGAACCAACACATATGGTTGCGTCCAGTTCTGCGTCTGGTGGGGCCAGAGCACCCGAGGTGGCTCTTCCAGAATCTCCAGGCCTTCTACCAATATACGGAGGTCTATGCCTCGAGGTCCCATTAGCATCAACTCAGGAGAAGCACCATGAGTTTGATCTCCAGAAGTTTCTTTTACTCGATTCATTGATGTCATATGTAGATCATGCCAACTGATATTCATGCCCTTCTCTGTCATACAGTTCTCAGACTAGCATGGGCCTCTGCGGAAAGGCTAGTTGGGATGTCTGGTGCCACCCCTCATAGGGGCATACTGGTGATGGGGGAGATTGTCCCCCCATCTACCAGAGCTGCAGCATTCCCAATCATTGGCGGGACCACCATGAGGGTTGTGCCCAAAGTTATCGAGGTTGAATCTGAGGGTGAGGATCAATCAGTCGACCGAAGTCCCGCTACGCCTGCTCTGATGCTAGATGCCACACTGGATTCAACTCCAGATGCAGATCCTGTTGAGGACTTCCTACAGGCGTATCCTGCATACGAGCCTTCCAATCATGCGGACTGAGACGAAACGACCTCCGATGAAGAAGACAACAGCATAGTCTGCTGCCGATCGTGGAAGCTAATCACATACTTCATCAAGGAAACCCCCCAAGCATCATGGCTCAATGAAATAGATAGAATCCACTCGCGACTGCGTGAAATGTGTGCTGGGGGAGTGGATGTCCAGCGTCCTCATGCGCTCATCTGAGATCTCATGACTGAGAAGATTTGGGAGTATGATCATGGGGTTAGCGTGGGCTGGAAACAGAGGAATTCAACAAACACCAAAAATCTCCACGAGGTTGAATGTGAGGTCCAATAGCTGCAGGCTCGGGCTAATGAGCACTCAACCTCTCAAAATACACAATTTGAACTGATCTCATGGTTGATGGCCCAGCTGGCAGAGGCAGAAGAGCATATGAGGTAGGCTTCTAGAGAGATGGATGCCATTCAGGCTGACATAGAGAGGGCCAGGGCCAAGGCTGATGAACTATGCCCCACCGCAGTTGAGGAGGAGCAGGATCTGAGTTCGTAGCAGCAATTCCTTGATTCCACAAGTTGAATGGGGGCGGAGCTGCAACGTTCTTTTGAATGGGTTAATCCGTCCATGGGGGGAGTCGACCCCCGAGTACTGTAACAATTACAAACCTTTTAATGGTATTCTCGTTCTTTGACATCCTTATTTCTTTGAATGTCGTAGCATGCACGATTTCCACTATTTCCATCGATTCATTACATCCCTTCAATGTTTGTGGGACGTCCGACGATAATTCCCTAAGCTCACGTGGGTCAGGCCCATCGTGAGAAACAAGAGATAGATGCCTCATCGTCCCACCCAACATAGGAGTGGAAATCAAGATTCGGGCATCCAAGTTTGGTTAACCAGTCTGAATTTCTGAATAATGGGAGAGACCTGGCCGGAGAAGGATGTTCTCAAAACATCTAAATTACCTTTTCTTCAGTGTGCTCTTTTTCCCAAATGGTGTAATGCCAGGGGGCTGAAATTGGTCCGAACGGATGGATATGGGAAGTGTGAATCACGATACCCAAGATTCAGAACACTGTGGGGATGGCGTGACAATAAAGGACAACCGTTAACCATGGCGGAGAAACAGTATCCTTACTACGTTAGCTTAAAATGGGGACATAAAAATAAGGGTCGACCATTGACCATTTTCAAAACACGGGACCATATCACAAATGTTGTCGATCAATCCTTCGGGAAATTGGCCCAGGACAGTAGACGGACCCTAGGTTGAGCATCCATACTGTTAGGGGTCCTTCCAAACATGACCAGTCTTTTGGAACGTTGTCCCAGGACGGTAGGTGAGCCGATGCGGCATGAGACCAGGCTATTAGGGTGTCCATTCATACATGAAAGGGGACGAGGGTCCGAATAAGGGTCACACAAAGCGTGGAATATGGAGTGATGGTTTGTACGAACAGAATCCAACACTCAGGTAACTACACCACCGCGGTGGGAGTACGCCATATGGGCACATCGGTTTGATCATGGATCATTCCTTCATTAGGATAGGACCTATCTGGAGAGGGGTTTTGTCTCTTACCAATGGGATCTTTGGGAATCATGAACTTGTTCAGGGTAGAGTCATATCTACATGGTCCTCTACGAGGGGTCCGGCCAGTGGGTCGGAAAGGGGAAGAACTAGGTTAATGATTCATGGGGGCTAGACCCTAAGAAAAATACCAGGGTGTCCCTACGTATCCCATGAGTATTAGAATAAAGCCACATGTAGTTCTAGAGAAGATGCTCTGGTGCATCCCATGATTAACACGGGGGAATCCAGAACTTGTTCGGGGTAGAACCGTTGTTTAGTGTCATGCGTTGAGGACATATGGACTCCTGTAGTTTAATGTCATATGACAGGACATGCAATCAAAGGGAAGATACCAGGGAGTATGTGGTGTGGTAGCTATGAAACCAACGTGAATGAGGACTTAGTCCCAATCACACCATTTACCCCTGGAGGAAACTCTTCAGGACGAGGGACCAAGAGTGAGAATTAGGTTTGGCCCAAAGCAGAGTGGTCAGACGTTCCTACGTACCCCATGAAGATGGGAATCAAGCCATACATAGTTATGAGGAGACGATGAGAAGCCTGGCCGTGTTGGTACACATCCTGCCAAAACTACTAATCCCACGTGAGTCATGCTCGATGTGGGAAACAAGAAGTAGTGGTGGGACTTTCCCGACACAGAAAGAGGTAAGTTAGGGTGCAGGGAAGCTCGGTGAATATCGGCCTCATTATACTAATGCGACCATGTGGCGCACCTAGATGCGCGAAGAGATAGAGCAGAGTATGTTGGAATTCCACTTGAACATGAGGAAGTGTAAATATGTAAATTATGATGCTCGAGATTTGGATCACAACGACGGTGGTGTGATGATAGAGGAAAACTATTAACCGTGGCCGAAACGAAGCATCTATATCGCATTAGCCTAGAATGGGGATAGACAAATGAGGGTCGACTGTTGACCATGTTCAAAACATGGGACCATGTCACAAATGTTTTCAGATATCCTTAGGGACGTTCTCCTGAAACGATCGAAGGGCCCTTAGGTCCAACAATCATGGAGAACCCTTAAGACTAGCATCCACATTTTATGAGGGTCCTTTTGGATGTGGAAGAGGATGAGGATCCAAACAGAGAGCGCACAAAGCTTGGTCATGGGATGAGTGGAATGTCCCCATGAAAATCCCACACTTCGGGCTCTTTGTCAAAATGCATCATGCATTTTCTGGGGAGTGCTTGAGTCGAGGGACCGAACATGAATGTAAGGATGGGCATAAGGAGAAGTTCTCGGTCACTCCTACATATCCAATGAGGATGGGAATCAAGCCATACGTAGTTCTGAAGGGTGGCACGGTAAGTTACCAGTGCCAGGGAATAAGGGGAAGTGCGGCTCGACCCTTTCACCAAAAGAAGTGGAGTTTGATAAATCTTGTTTTTCCATTAAGATGAGTGGTTTTTTTGTGAAGTGACATGCCTAGGGTAGCAAGCCCTAGTGTCGCCAAAAGAATAAATCCATGATAGGCTATGAAAAATGGCATGGCGCGTGACCAATAACCCATATGATTTCCTCCACAACGAGGTTATCACAATGCAGTGTCATTTTTCGTCGTGCGGCCAGGATGATAATTTCATGGTTTACGGTCATGTGATGGGACCAAGCATGAATTTTAACTTCATGCAGCACATAAGTAGTAGAGACGATGCTGGGAAGGGAATGTGTATGGTGTCGTGCGACATAACCGATGTGGATGGGGACATGATCACTCATCACACAACGCAGTCCCATAGTCAGGGTCCCAAAGGCAGGATGATGAACTCATGATGGACCCAGAGATAGGAGGTCTGGGTGTTCATACATATCCCATGAGGATGGGAATCAAGACAGACATAGTTCTTAGGAGATCTTAGTTTATGGTCATAGAGCTCAGACCAAGGGGTGAATAACAACTTTCTCAGTAAGCGCAGACCTCGACCTGATCCCTAAGCCCACGTGAGTTGAACTCGGTGTGGGAAACAAGGGGGGAATATCCATATCATAATACCAAAAACATCAATCAAGGGGAAGTCGGTGAAGAGCCCCAAAATTCGCCTCTGACGTGGATTTGTTCCCATGATGCACAGATTTGCACTGAGGAATAGTATCAAGAGTTTTGAAACTCTACTTGGACACGATGAGAATGGAGAAGGATGTGAATCATGTAACCGACATTTTGGGCTTAATGGGGTTGGCATGGTGATGGAGGATAACCATTAACCGTGGAGGAAAAACAGTCTTCATATCGCGTTAGCCTGAGGTGGGAACGACAAACGAGAATCAACCGCTGACCATAGTCGCAACGCAGGATTTTTATCGATTTTTTGTTTGAAACCTCGAGGGCGTTGGCCTGCAACGGTAGGAGAGCCCTTGGTAGTTGTATCCAGGTCATTCTTGGGGGTCCCTTCAGGTGAAAAAGGTGATGAAACCCCTGATAAAGAGAGACACGAAGCCTGAAAAGCTAGTGCGGATGTGTCCGATTAGAATCCGACATTCCAGGTAACATAAACCAGAGTACCCTTAGGAATATTGGTGAACCGCCGAAAAGGGTCGACGATGTGACTCATGAGAGGTAGGCCAAGGGGCCATGGTGGGACGGATATATTCATGTGATGGGTATGGACCTGAATCTTAGACATTTGGGTGGTCCTACATATCCCATAAGGATGGGAATCAAGCCACACGTTGTTCCAGAAGATACCCAGGGGCAGGATACCCTCACGGGGTTGTGTACAATGTGGCGAGTAGCCTGACGTGAATGAGAACATAATCCCTCACCACACCATACAGTCCTGTAGGAAAGAACCTAGGCCGAGGGGCCCGAAAAGGCCAAAGGGCCTGATAGTTGGGTTCTGGTCAGGGAGTCCTGGCCTTCTCGTAGTGTAACGTCTTACAGTGAGGACGATTGTCGAGGAATAGAAGTCCCTGGATGGAGGTGGTGTATGGTACGATGAAAAAACTGTCGTGAATGTGGACATAATCCCTCGTCACACCATACACCCTGGGTAAGAACTATTTCTAGGGCCCGAGAAGGATAAGGGGCCTGAGGCTAGGCCTTGGTCAGGATGGCCTAACTAAATTGCAGTTTAATTTCGTGTAACAAGGACGGGGGTCGTGGGCCCAGAAAGGCCAAGGGGCATGAGGCTGGGCCTCGATGAGGGAGTGCGTACGGAATGGCAAGTAACCAGATGTGAATGAGAACATAATCACATACCACACCACACATTCCTTATAGGAGAATCAGGGTCGTGGGCCAGACTGTTGGCGCCACCCGAAGGGAAGTTTGTCGCTTCGAGATGGGGCAGAACGAATCTCTTACCTCGATGTTTGGGAAATCTTGGGAGGGAAACAAAGATCTAGGATACTATTGACAATGTTTGAAACACAACATCCCTATGGTGACCTGATATGGGAGCAACAAATGAGTGTCGACCGTTGACCAAATTCGCAGTGCGGGAGTTGTATCGGCTTGTTTCTCAGAAAACCCTCAGGGGTGTTGGCCCGTATTGGTAGGAGAGCCCTTGGGTTTGGTATCCAGGTCGTTCATGGGGGTCCCTCTGGGTGAGAAAAGTTATGGAATCTCATTCAAGTAGTGGGTGAATCATAGATGTATCCATCCACGAAAGAGGCTAACATCTCTAGGGGGACGTGCAGCCGGGTCAAGGCTTTCTTAACATGAGTTGGGGAAAAAGTGTGCATCCTGCCATATGTCTTGACCCAAGGGGAATAATTTGGCTTTTGGGATAGGCCAACAGACGAAATGTCCTGGCATTCTTACGTATCCCATTAGGATGGGAATCAAGCCGCACGTAGTTCTTGAAGGCCATGCGGTTTGACATCATGCGGTGTGGACATGGGAGGATAGAATAACAGGAGTGGGCACATGATGTGACCCTTATAATACTTGTATGAGCGGGGATAAGAAATCCTACTCCTCATCATCCAATGATCCTCTGAGGAAACTATTCCCTGGGGGGACAATGAAAGAAAATAGCTCAGGGCTGGGTTCAAGATGAGGTGTCCAAGGATTCCTATGTATACCATTAGGATGGGAATCAATCCATACGTAGTTCTTGAACCATAGTTTAATGTTGTGCTAGACGAGAGATGCATCTCATTTGGGGATATATACGGTACGGTGGGTAATCCGACGTGAATGAGGACATATGCCATACCACACCATACAATCCCATAAGAGATACTGAGTCGACGAAGGCCAAGGGGCCTGAGGCTGAGCCTCGGTCAGGAAGGCCTGACCGGCTTGCAGTTTAACGTTTCATAGTAAGGACGGGGGCCGAGGGCCCGAAGAGGCCAAGGGGCCTGAGACTGAGCCTCGGTCAGGAAGGCCTGACCGGCTTGCAGTTTAACGTCTTATAGTAAGGACGGGGGCTGAGGCCCAAAGAGGCCAAGGGGCTGAGGCTGAGCCTTGGTCAGGAACAGCTGACCATCTTTCAGTTTAATGCCTTACAGTAAGGACGGGGGCCGAGGGCCTGAAGAGGACAAGGGGCCTGAGGCTAAGCCTCGGTTAAGAAGGCATGACCGTCTTCTAGTTTAACGTCTTACAGTAAGGACGGGGGTCGGGTGACCGAAGAGGCCAAGGGGCATGTGGGTGAGCCTCGACCAAGAAGGCATCACCGGCTTGCTGTTTAACGTCTTACATTATGGACGGGGGCCGGGGGCCCAATGTGCCCAAGGGGCCTGAGGCTGAGCCTTGGTCAGGAAGGCTTGACTGTCTTGCCATTTAATGTATTACAGTAAGGACGGGGGCCAGGGGCCCGAAGGGGCCAAGGGGCCTGATGCTAAGCCTCGATCAGGAAGGCCATACCAGCTTGCAGTTTAACATCTTACAATAAGGACTGGGGCCAGGGGCCCGAAGAGGCCAAGGAGCATGAGGCTGTGCCTCGGTCAGGAAGGACTGACCGACTTTCAGTTTAACGTCTTATAGTAAGGACGGGGGTCGGGGGCCCGAAAAGGCGAAGAGGCCTGAGTATGTGCCTCGGTCATGAAGGCCTCACCAACTTGCATTTTAACTCCTTTCATTTAGGATAGGGTCTGAGGGCCTAAAGAGGCCAAGGGGCCTGAGGCTAAGCCTCGTCCATGAAGGCCTAACCGGCTTGCAGTTTAATGTCTTACAATAAGGATGGGGGATGGGGACCTAAAAGGCCCAGGGGATTGAGGCTGATCCTCGGTCAGGAAGGCCTGACCAGCTTGCAGTTTAACGTCTTACAGTAAAGACAGGGGTCGGGAGCCCGAAGAGGCCAAGGGGCCTGAGTCTGAGCCTCGGTCAGGAAGGCCTGACCGGCTTGCAGTTTATCGTCTTACAGTAAGGACGGGGGTCGGGGGTCCGAAGAGGCCATGGGTCCTGAGGCTATGCCTCGGTTAGGATGGCCAGACTGGCTTGCAGTTTAATGTCTTAGAGTAAGGACGGGGGCTAAGGGACCGAAGTGGCAAAGGGGCCTAACGATGAGCCTCGGTCAGGAAGGTCGGTCCGGCTTGCTGTTTGATGTCTTACAGTAAGGATGGGGGCTGGGGTTCGGAAGAGGCGAAGGGGCCTGAGGTTGAGCCACGGTCAGGAAGGCCTGACCGGCTTGTAGTTTTACATCTTACAGTAAGGACGGGGCCGAGGGCCCGAAGATGCCTAGGGGCCTGAGGCTAAGGCTCGGTCAGGAAGGCCTGACCGACTTGCAGTTTAACATCTTACAGCAAGGACGGGGGTCGGGGCCCGAAGAGGCCAAGGGGCCTGAGGCTGAGCCTTGGTCAGGAAGGCCTGACCAGATTATAGTTTAACGTCTTACAGTAAGGATGGGGGCTGGGGGCCCAAAGAGGCCAAGGGGCCTGAGGCTGCACCTCGGTCAGGAAGGCCTGACCAGCTTGCAGTTTAACGTCTTACAGTAAGGATGGGGGAGATCTTATTTTAATGTCATAGAGCTCAGACCACTTTACAATTTATCATCTTGTAGGATGATATTGCTGTTTCAATGTCATGTAGGATGGTGGTGCAGTTTAGGGGCATGAGGAACCAAAACACGTAGATTAGGGTCGGGTGGGACCGTACAGTTTATGGTCGTGTAGTACCAAGGGGCTCAGGCAATGTACTTCTTGAGGAACTCAGCATTGGTAGGAGGAGTTATGCGCGCACCATTCATGGTCACCAAGGAGTACGCTCCGTTGGGGTAATCCTTATGGATGACATAAGGTCCTTCCCATTTGGGCTCAAGATTTGGCGGTTTCCTACTAGAAATCATTGGCGCTCAAAGGGCCAACACTAGGTCACCCTGCCGAAAAGAGTGAAGGAAGACATTCTTGTTGAAGGATTTTTCTATCTTATTCGGATGCCTTTCCAGATTTTGCAGGGCATGAAGCCTGTTCTCGTCCAATGATTCCAATTCAGCTAGATTGATTTCGGCCACCTAATCTGGGGCCTTCTCGTCATAGACTGTAGTGTGTAACGATGGCAGCTGGATCTCAATGGGTGGGACGGCCTCAGCCCCATACACCATAGAATATGGGTTCACCAGGGTGGAATTGCGAGTCGTCGTCCGAAAAGCCCAGAGGGCGTTGAGAAGCTTGTCTGTCCAACTTTTCTTGTTCTGACCAACCATTTTCTATAGAATGTTAGAGAGGGTTTTGTTGAATTCCTCGATCTGTCCATTTTCATGTGCATGATAATGAGAGGTATGGTTCGAAAAGATATTTTACTTGGTGTACAATTTCTTCAGCTCGTCTGCTCATAATTTGGTGCTGTTATCGGTGAGTAGATTGTGAGGGACCCCAAACTGATGGATGATATTGGAGCTCACAAAGTCAACGATGGAACGGGCCTTGACATATTTGAGTGGAACTTCCTCTTCCCACTTGGAGAAGAAATCTGTAGCAGTTAGGATGAACCTACACTGGCGAGCTGTCGCCGGTGGATATGGTCCCATGACATCGATTCCCCACACTACAAATGACCAAGAGTATATGGTGGAGTGGAGAGGCTCTAGTGTCCAATGTAGGAAGTTAGTGTGAACTTGGAATGCATGGAATCTCTTGGAAAACTCGTTACAAACATGGATCATAGAAGGCCAGAAGTACCCCAACCTCCGGATCTAATGGGACATCTTTGTCCCAGCTTTGTGGGCACCAAAGGAACTGGTGTGAACCTCTTGCATAACCTGAGAAATCTCGACTACATGAATGTAAAAGAGGATAATACCATCAAATCTCTGCTTATAGAGGATCTTCTCAAGACTTGGACCACTCTGGAGGGTAAATTGAAGTGTGCGGCGTCAGATTCGCTCGCGATCAGCCCATCGTCTGGGAGGAAACCATTTTGTAGATACTCGACAAAAGATGATCTCCAGTCAGGAGTGGCCTCATCCACTATGTCTGACGAACCTGGGACCCATGACGTAGAAGGTCTGGCTGTAAGATGACCTACCCACAGGTCGTCGTTGTCCTCTGTGGTGAAGGGAGCAATGACCCTCTGGTGTACGACATGTATAATCAAATCCACTTGCTCAGGTTCTGCGACCGACGCAGTGAAGCCATCCAAAGCGTCTATTCGACCTTTCTATGACTGAGGGACATGGGTAACCTCTGGTCGAGAAGAGAATTGGGCCATTAGACGGAGGGTGCACTCCAGAAATGGAAGAAGCTTCTACTTCCTCACGACACAGTCACCGTTGACCTGCATGATTACTAGCTCATAATCCCCTTTCACATGTAGATGGGAACATCGTTCTCAAGGGCCAGCTCGAGACTGGTGATGACAGCCTGGTACTATGCCTCTTTGTTGGTGTAGCCTTATGACAAAAGGAATGAGTATGGAAGGACGGCTTGTGCCAGGGTGATGAAGAAGGTACCCAGAACCACTCTGTTGAGCTTAGGATCGCTGAGCCTCCTACTGGTGGGGCTCAGGGAGGCATCGTCGAAGTGAATTTTCCAACATGAGACGACATGATCGACTGAGAGGATTGCCTCATCAGGAAAATCAACATCTAGGGATTGATCCGCAGAGGTTGGATGAGTAACTAAGAAGTCTGCCAATGCTTATCCCATGATGGCCTTGTGAGGCACGAACATGTTGTCGAACTGCTCGAGGATCACTGCCCACCGCGGTAGTTGGCCAGTCAACATGGGGTGGTTCAGGATGTCCTTCAGTGGGTCTACCCGAGAGACCAACTGTACCTCATGCTGCTGCAGGTAATGCCGCAACTTCTGTATGGAAAACACGAGTGCAAGGTAGCTCTTTTCAATAGGGGAGTATCTGATCTCCATATCAGGAAGCATGAATATGATATAATAGAGACTGTTCTCCATACCCTCGTTGTTCTTCTAGGTGATAAGTGCACTGAGGGACCGTTCCATGGCGGTCATGTGAAGAACCAACGGCTCTCTGGAGACGGGTGGCGCCAAAACTGGAGGTTGGAGAAGATACTGCTTAATTTCCTCAAAGGCGGTCTGACACTCTTCATCCCACTCATAGGCGGCGCCTTTGTTCATGAGCCAGGAAAAGTGCTTACACTTGCCATCCAGATTCGCAATGAATCGGTGTATATAGGCTATGTCCCCTTGGAGACCTCGATGCTCTCGAATATTTCTCAGGGGAGGAATTTGGTTGATGGCCTTGATCTTCTTTAAGTCAATATCAATGCCTCGATATCTAACAAAAAATCCAAGAGACATCCAGGAGGTGACCTCGAAGATACACATTAACGGGTTCATCTTCAGGTGGAGGGAACAGAAAAAACTGAACACTTTCTCGAGGTCTTTGAGATGGTCCTGGCGTTGGTGAGATTTGACCACTAGATCATCCACATAGCATTCCACCAGCATCCCGATAATTGGCTTGAATATGCAATGCATGGAATGCTGATAAGTGGAAGATGCATTTTTCAGGCTGAAAGGGCATAAACTGGTAACAAAAAGTACCTTGGGGAGACCTAAAGGCAGTGGACTCCTCGTCCTCGGGGGTCATCCAGATATGGTTGTACCCGGAATACCCATACATGAATGAGAGGGCTTGGAATCCGTCCATGGAATCAATCAATAAATTGGTTACCGGGAGGGGAAAATCATCCTTGGGGTAGTGGCGATTGAGATCGCAGAAGTCGATGCAGACTTTGATCTGCCCGTTCTTCTTCCTGACTAGCACAATGTTGGAAAACCACTTAGGGTACTGGACTTCCATGACGAAGTTGGCTTTGATAAGCTTGTCAACTTCAGCCTCAACCCTGGCACCGTTCGAATGGTTCATCTTTCTGGGAGGCTTCTTAAACCCATGATGGTTTGTCGGGAGGCCCGGGCGGTGAATGACTGCCTAAGGATATAGTCCTGGCATCTCACTGTAACTCTAGGCAAACACATCATAGTTCTATTTGAGAAAGTCTACATACTGTTTCTGCTCCTCGAGGGACATGGATGCACTGATCAATGTGGGTCTCAGATCTTCCCCTCTACCAAGGATCACCTGTACTAGTTCATAAATCGCGGCAGAGATGCCCTCTTCAAAGGCGGGGGAGAATCCTCCAGATCTTCCTCTCCACCCATGGAGGGATTTCCCACAAGGGGATCTGCTTCTGAGTTATCAAACCCTGACGGGATGCTGGTGTCGGCTTGGGTGGCAGTGGTCATCATATCAGGATCCCCATGCGCCGATGAGACCATAGAAATGAAGGTAGTCGATCCTATCCCATATGGACTTCAGCCTAAGGGGCCACGTTTGATGACATCAAAGTAGTGGTGGAACGTCGATCTGAGTCGGTTGATTCCCGCCTTGCGGAAGAGACATGTGTGACGTACTTCCATTTCCATAAGCCTGACATTCCGATACCGCATAGGGGTAGGAGGTTCCAGGATCACCTGAGCCTGGTTTTTGTAAGAGTATGAGGTGATTTTCCACCGTCTCTTAGACATGGGAACATTCCTTCCTTTCATACTAGAAACAACAAAACACTACCCCATGTCGGGGGTTGTGGCCTCCAATCGATGGATCGAGAAGATGTAGGCGTCATCCAGGCCTGCCCAGGGATCACTGGGGGCCGAGGCGGGTTCAACCTCGCTCGCTAGGATTTTCTTGTCCTTACTCTTGTAATAGTAAGCATCTACATAAAGGGCTTCACAAGAGGAAAAAGGAAATTCATCTCCTTGGATCATGCCTACTCGACCGTTGAGGGAGTATTTGAGGAATTTGTGATATGACGAAGGGACCGCTACATGTAGATGGATCCATGGACTTCCCATTAATGTGTTGTACACAGTATACTAGAAGAGAACAAGGAATTCAGTTCTAGAAATTAGGCCACCGAAATGGGTCTTCAAGAGGATCTTGCCAACTGGATTATGCTCAGTCCTGTCATATCCTAGAATTCGTAGGTCAGAAGGAGTTAGATCATCCTCTTACAAACCCAGCTTCCGCAGTGTCCGGGTCAGGATTATGTTGATCCCATAACCCGTGTCGACGAGGCAGCGGTGGACTTCCATGTCATTGAACTAAACAGTTATGTACAGTGGGAGAATGTGACCCTGTATGGGAGGGTCTTCGTATTCACCGTATAATGAGATAACTTCCCAGAATTCGGCGTTCTCAATTGCCTCAGCGTGGCAGGTTTCTACAACTTCTACCTCTGTCTCAAACTAGAGGGGGCTCTTTAGGGCCTCGGGAAGTGCTCCGCGCATTTCAGAAGATATGTGAAGAGCCTCAAGGATAGAAAGCCTTGTCTGAATGTGGTTTAGGTGCTTTAGTACATCGTACTTTCTTGAAAGACGTGAACTTCTTCCTACAGGAGGTCGCTCTGCAGTTGGAGGTATAGAGGGTCCTGCCGATTGAACCGGCGACTGACTAGTACTAGTTACATCCCACTGCCTACTAGTTGAGGCATGGAAAGTATCCTCCTGATTAGGACCGGACAACATAGGTTGACTGGTAGTAGGGCGAGGCTGACCGCGGTGTAGATGAGAAACCTCTGCCTTATCCAGTAGCACAAACGGTGGTGGAGGTAGATCTGAGGGCATCAGACGAGGTTACGCCTACTGAACTCTGCGATGAACCTGCTGTCAGGTTTTAGTAGCATGCACGGCCTGACTGAAAGTGCCCGCTGACATGCCTTGATGACCTGTGTGGTTGTGTTTCCACAGATGTTGACATCGGCTGGGGACGTTGGGGAGGTTCTCCTGGCATTCCCCCACGCCAGGAGTCATATAGGGCTTTACCAACTCCACGGTATTAACCTAAGTGTATGTCTGGCTTTCGGTTGATGAATCATCCACCACTAGGCAGATTCTGGGAGGAATCCCCATTTCAGGGGGCATAAAGTCCCCAAGAGTGTGGGATGACGACGACAGTGGTGGGGCACATTGCTTCTTCTTACGTTGTCAGTGCTTGCCCTTTTGGGAAGAGGTCAGTTGTGATAACGATGCAGAAGTACTGGCTACTTCCTCCGAAGGCTCTGGCTAATTTAGGCATGCCCGAATGATACCATCGGCATGTGTGACAGTTTTTCGAGCCATCCAGTCGTCGTATTTCTGGGGCCCACGGCTGGGAACTTTCTTCCACTCGCCTTTGTTGTTGCTACCGATCTATGACCCTATGAAGACAACCGTTACTTGTGTCGGGGCCTGGCCCAACCTGACTATTTTGTTGTTAACCTATTCATGAATCCAGTCTTTAAACACATAGCACTGCTTGAGGGTGTTCCCCAGAATCCGGTGATAGGTTCAGTAGTTGGGGCGATCTATGAGATTCTCCTTTGCCGGACATCTACACATGGGTAAGCGCACAATACCTTGCTCTAGAGAACTTCGGAAGTAGCCAAGGACCTAATTCTCGTTGAATGAGTACGTCTGGTTCCTTCATTCCGGGTAGAGGGCCTTTGGAGCCTGGCCCTGACGAGGGGCCTGCCGAAGAGGTGGGGCCTGATTGTCTCTCCTAGGTGGTGGTGGCGCATTGCCCGGGGGAACCTGTCGATTCTGATGTGGTCACTGTTGGGCAGGAGCATGCACTTGAGGTGGAGGGCCTCTGCGGGGTTGTGGGGCCGGTGTCATTGGAAGTAATTTTAGCTGCCTGGGGGATTCTATTTGGGCCACTGTGGTGGGTTCGGCTTAGGAAGTCCTCCTGGCTGGGATCACAGGGGGTAGCAGACATGCCTGACTAGCCTGTTGCAGAGCTTCCTCGAGGCGCTGAGCCTTATCTGAGAAATCCCAGAACCCTCTAGGGTAGTTCTAGGTGATTAGGGACAGAACCAACTCTATTTTAACGTTCCCTACACACATAATCATTAATTTCTCCTGAGTCAGTGTCATGTCGAGAGAGAATGTATGCCTTTTCGATCAGGAGATGAAATCCTCGACTCACTCATCAGGCCTTTGTTTTCACCAGAAGATGTTTGCAATGTAGGTCTTTCACATGGTGGAGATGAACTGGTATAGGAACTGCCGACAAAGATCCTCCCAGCCGGTCACCGTTCTGATAGGGTGCAGGTTGTACCAGATGAATACGGGGCCCTCCAATGTCTTCATGAAACATCAGAGCTTGGTGGCTTCTTACTGGGTCGGGGTCCCAAGCATGGGGCCACACCTGGAAGAAATGTGGGCCAAGTGCTGTGGCGGGTCCCCTATCCCGTTTAAGGGAGAGAATGTGGGGTTCCCAAAACTCGGGGGTGCGAGCATATCATCCAGCCACGCATGATATGGATTGCCATCCGGTGGGGATGCCCCCTGCCTCGTTTCCAAAGCTTCGAGGCGGGCGATGAGTGCCTCTATAATATCATCTGAGTGGGGGTCCCTGTCTTGATGGGGATCCCTAATCACAAGCGCGTTGCTTGGTTCTTCGACATTGTAGATAGCTTCAGCAGCTCGTGGAGCGACTGGCGGAACGACCCTTGGGGAAGCTGGGGGAACCCAGGCTAGATTACTCATATTGCCCCGCCATTTAAGAGGGTTTGGCGATACGTATCACTCCCTCTTATCGTGAGTTACGGCTTCTTCCCTGTCTGCGGAAGTAGCATGATCAAGGTTGCTCGAAGGCATCTTACTGGGGGAAATTGTTCCTGGCCCTACTACCCCGACATGGGATTACCATAGTCGGGTCGCCGCTCTGCAGCGCACTCAGCCAGGAGTTAGTCGACCAACCTCTTCTACTCATCGAGTTGCTGGCACAATGCGGAATTTTTGGGGTATTCATTCGTTTTCTACACTGATGCGGATGGGTCGGAGTGCTTGAAAGTTCCAATGTTCTCCTTACCTTTACTGGTCATCCTACTGAATACCAGCAACTTGGTGGGTTCAGGAAGGCCAAGAAGGCTACTCTGTTGACGGGTAACCCTCCCTGATGGGTCCAGCAGTGGTGGTACACCCTCAGGGGTAAGTATCCATCGATAAATTCAAGCTCATCCTACTTTTCCAATACATCATCCATGTGGACAGCGACCCCTCTTGGGGGAATTTCCTCAATGTCTCATAACGAATCAGGCTGCCATCAGATAGGACTGTATAAGAGGGAGGCATACCGTCCCCAGCCACGGACTTTCACATGGGGGGTAGCTTCCCTGATGATTCTGCGGAGTACTTTGTGACTCTGAACGCATTTCCGTTGAAGGGTTCTCTGGCATCCTGGAGACTGAGGGCGTCGGGCCACAAGGAGTGCGGCCAAATTGATCAGGAGGCATTTCTCACCGATTTCCTCAAAGTGCTCTCAGCTCCTGGAGTACACTACCTACTCATAGCAAAGGTGTAAGTGTGTCGCCCATAGGGTTTGGCGTAAGCACCCTACTTCCTCTGGGTTAAGGGACTCTGACGCACAAATTTTCGGAGCTGTTGTCAGCCAGAACGTCTCCGGGAAGTGATCTGCTATGAGAATGTTCCAGAAGCTCATGGGCTCAGACTCAGGGTCTGGCCCCATATTACCCCACACGTCAACCAGAGGTGGCTGAGGAACCTGTTACTATACCGGGGTGGACCACTAGTACAGTAATCTGGGTGGCGGAGAATACGGAAAACGAGCTAGCTGGCCACAGAATTCTGGTCCATCCTCTAAACAGTGAGGTGACCTAACCACAATATCACGATACGATGGGCTGATAGCCATATCTTCTGGCGCAGGAACTGCGGTCACCGGTGATGGGTCACATCATTGCTCTACCACCGTTGGACCCCAAAATAGCTCTCTATGGTCTTTGGTAGAGGTAGAGGAAACCTCTGATGACGATGGTAGTGATTTCACGGTCGTAACCTGCGGTATTTCCGCAATTGTCACCTCCTAGACGTACTTGCGGAGATAGGACAAGGTTGATTCTCGACATGTAGTCTTGGAGTGACCCTGGCGCCATGACAAAGAGGAAACCCAATTGAGAAAGACGAGGTGTGAGGGCAACAAGGGAAAATGTATAAGGGTAAATGGGGAGGACCTTTATGTACAACACCCATGTCGGTGGAACCTCTGTCGGAACCAGCAGGATCATGGGGAGGACCTCCATGCTTGGTGCGGGTGGAGCGAGGCTGGCCTTCACCCCTCGGGTTTCCGGGGTGAGGAGGACCTTCGCTAGTTGCAAAGAGGATTTAGGGAGGATCCCCACATTGGGGAGGGACCGGATGGTCAGTGACGTCACATCAATGGTCGGGGGTAGGGGGAGGAACTCCATACCCAGTGTGTTGGGTGTGGGAGAGACCTCCGTGCCAAGCGTCACTTCCACGTGGCAAGTCCTCATTTGGGATGGGGGTAGCACGAGGCATCCCTCCATGACAACCTTCGGAGAAGGGAAGGCACACGATCTGTGGAATGGTGGTATGGGGAGGACCTCCATACTGAGTGACTTCACCGCGGATTAGTTCGCGTCGATCACCGCTCGGGCCTCTGACCCCGAGAGCCAACCCAACCTGTCCATGGGGTGGTCGGGGCCTCAGTCCTGGTTGGGTGAAGGAGTGCCCCTGCTCAGTGTATGTAGGGAATCCGTGATGCACGTCGGCGGTGGCTCAATCCATAGTAGATTTTGATGTCGACACCCCTTAACTGGTGTCCTCGGCTTGGGCCCTCCGCTGGCGTTGGGTCAGAAGAGCTGGCGCAGGTGGTGCAGGGGCATAGCCTACCTGCTCCTCTGGTAAATCCGGACGGCGGCGCTGACGTGGCCGGATGGGGGCCCTTTCATGGAGCCCTTGGATTGGGACTCTAACTGGACTGAGCGGGACATCACCCGCCTCATCAGTGTAAGGTGAGGAGTCGTCGAGGCGTTCCGGGGAAATTCTCCTGAAACGATTGAAGTTGGGGTGGGGAGTAGGGGATCCCTGCGCGGCCTTTGAGGTCAGTGTTGATGGCAGGGCCTAGATTCCTCCAGGTCCAGGCGAGCCATATCCCGATTTGGGATGACCCCTTCCTCCTCATACCTACATACAAGTTTGTTGATCACCCTTCGTTGGATGATCTCTGATGGGGAGAGGGGACGTGGGCATCCCATATTCACGGATGTAGAGGCTGTCGTGATGGCAGTGGAGCCATGTGGTTCGGCTGTGCTTGTGTTTCCCCCGCCCCTGTGTAGGCGAGAGGGCGGTGATCGTGTCTCCATAGCAGCAACCTGGTTCTATGGAAGCAGGGAGATCAACTCATCAGTACTGCGAGGAAAAGAATTGACAACCAGTGCCCCAGCGTCATTCCGTCCTCTGTGGCTGGTAAGAGGGACCCATGCCGACAATGCTGTATAACAGAATGCCCCACGTTCTACTGCCCCAACATCCGGTGAGTTTCATGCCAGGCCCACTATTTTCTTGGTGGGACCCGACACCAGATATCTGGATCTGATGATAGGTCAATCTACAGATGTCTCGAACGCTACTAATCTCCATATTGAGGAGAATAACTTCACGTCGGGTTCACCATTTCTGTTTCTGGCACTTTCGTCGGGACACACACATCCGTCTGTATGGTCGTGATAGGCGCAGATTTCTTGTGTCGCCCCACATTCCTGCTTTCCAAAGGCTGGTGGCATCCGCTCTTTATTCAGGGACGTATGCTCCTTGATCGAATCCGGGATGATGGGATGTCGGTTATTCCATCCGTGGATTCCTCCTCGGAACTCATCACCTAGTCCGGGTCTCCCTCATAGATTTAATACATTGTTCGTGAAACTTTTCCTAGTGCCATGCTTCCATGGATGTCGGTTAATTACAATCCATATGTCAGGACATTCCAAAGGGTCCGGTCAGGGCAGCAACCTTCAGTCAAGGGAGTAGTCACGTCGAGGCATCAGTAACGTGTCTGAACGCTGGGGAATTGGTGTGTCTGTCTTTTGTCCCTTATTATAGGGCTTCTGGAGGGCATGGAATCTCGAGGAATCCCACATTGAGCATGAGGAATAATATGCCATAGGCATGTATCTGAGGTTCTCCTCAGCTTCCTATGTTTAGCACAGGGTATTCCGCAGGATTAACGTCCAGCGGAGACAGATCGGCCTGATCATAACACTATCTAGAGTGGATCTGATTGAGGAATTTCCCCTTGAGGGGGGGGGGGGACGTCGATATTGGGGCTGGCCCATTGGCGGATTCCTCAACGCTGTGGAGGGGAGTGAAGTGGCAAGATCTCACTGGGATGTGGCATCCTAGGTGAGAATCGGGATGGATGATAAATGGATGAATGAAGTTGAGGGGGAATGAAATGGGATCATCGCAAGGGTGACAGTGAAGTTGGTCTTGAGCCTCAAAGAGACCTCCTACATATCCCCGTGGAAGAGAATCAAAGTCCCCATAGTTCAGTGGGATGATGGGACACCTGAGGAGGCGGCCCGTGAGAATGGATGCATGGATAGGTGATGGGCATGAACCTCATGAGGTTTCCTATGTACCATGCCTTGGCACAGATCAAAGTCCTCGTAGTTCAAAATGGTGTTCCGAAGAACCAACGTGAGTGGGGACTTGGTCTAGATGGTGTGGGTCATACACACTAGGCTTCCCAGGTGTTGGTGAACTGACGTGAAGGTGGTCAGAGTGACCGATGGGTGGTGGGCTTGGACCTCCTGAGGCTTCCTACGTACCATGCAATGACACAGATCAAAGTACACGTAGTTTAGGTGAAAGTGGTGGGTGTCGGAGAAACAATGTGAAGGTGGACCATGGTCCGATGGGTGACAGGCTTGAACCTCAGGGAGGCTTCCTACATACCATGCCTTGACATGGATCAAAGAACTCGTAGTTCAAAATGGCTTCGTCAGCGAACCGACGATAAGGCGAACCCGGGGATCCACTGGTGGTGGGATTCAACCTCGTGGAGGCTTCATATGTACCATGCCTTGACATGGATCAATGTCGTCGTATTTTAGTATATTCAAAATGGCTTACCGCTGGGCTGGAATGCAGTTTAACATCATGCGGGACAAGGGTGAACCCTGACATGAATAAACAACGGGCGGTTGGCTTGAACCTTGTGGAGGCTTCCTATGTACCATGCCTTGACATGGATCAAAGACGTCGTAGTTCAAATGAATGTACAGTTTAATTTCATGAGGGACAGCATACAGTTTAATGTTATGCTGGATGGGGGCATACAGTTTAACATCATGTTGGACGGGGTATTGTCATGGCCAATGCTTACTCTAATTCCACGTGAGTCGTGCTCGGTGTGAGAAAAAAGTGGCAGTAGAGACATGATAATAACGTCGCGAAGGGTGCGTTCGTGAGAAACGAAGAGGTTCTTACTCGTTAGGTGGCCCAGGGTGCTGGGACTTACTCCAGGATTGAGGCCCAAAGTGCGGAAAAGTGCAGTAGGAGATGGATATGGGACCAATGATGAAAGGTGCTTCCTTCCCTATTGTGCCTTCCACGGTCCTTGCTAGTGGGGAAGTACTGAGGTTCATGGTTGCCACATTCCGCAAGAGAGGCTTGGGGGCTTACACCATGGTGTTTTCCCTTCTCTTGTGGTCATACCCTACTCCGAAAGAGATGATATCATCACTTATGTTGGTGATTCCATTCCTGTGGAGACGAGCGGTGTAAAGAATGTCTGAGCTAGGGGGATCTTATGTGCAATGCATGGGACCATGTCACAGTTTAACATCATGTTTTGAGGACGATGTGCTTGGAAGTTTAAGGTCATGTAGCTCGGAAGAGATGGATTTACTCCTCACCCCTAGGACTTACATGACCGGTACCCCTACCCCTTGTGGGAGGGAAGTTACAAGAAAGCTGTGGAGAAGGGGGGTTGTAGAGGGAATCATTGAGGGGTCCACGTTAGCGTGGCTATGCGAAGAATCAATATCCAATAGCATGCATATGCGAAGAAGCATTAGGAGAAGAAACACTACGAGTGGTGTCATCCATGGGACTTTAAAATCACATCGTGCAAACCTGGAGGGTCCCACAGGAAGAGGAATTTCCAAGAAAAGGGGTATGCTTTGCGAAGTGGAGTGTCTTGGCCTTAGCATGGGGTAGAAGTATAGGTGGGAGGTTCTTCGCAAAGTGTAAGGGTGTTCGCGGAGCACAGCCTCGTGAAGTGGAGGTTCCTCGCGAAGCAAGGTGCTGTGAAGCAGTGTGCTTCACGAAGGATAGTGACCCTTCCTTGAAATGTGGATCACTTGTACAGGATGGGTGTTTCGCGAAGCATAAACGCCCCGCGGCTGCCCGGGATCCCTTGGGAATCCTCTTCCTTCATGAATTCCCTTAGGCGTTGCGAAGGGAATCCCTCTCGGAAGAGGGGTTCAAACCGAGACCAGGCGAAGGCCTCTCGTGAAGAAAAAATACCTCACAGAGCTCATGATTCCCAGAGCTAAGGGTGCTTCGCGATTTGGGAAATGAGAAGCTGAAAGGTCAAATTTTACATCCCACGGGCTTAGGGGGAGATCGGTATTTATAGTCAAGGTGTGCCGCGAAGTAGAGCTCATGCGGCGCGAAGGGGCTGCGGTTGCTTCGCGGCGGGTCACGAACGTCTACCGGGTTCGCAGAGGGTTATCGCCTCCTCCACTTCACGGCGGCCTCGTGAACGTCAGGGCGGTCATGGAGCGGTACTTTCTCTGGGGTTTCACGGCGGGCTCGCAAACTTCAGGGTGCTCGTGGAGCACTAACACCTCATTCGCTTCGTGGAGGCCACGTTGCTCATGGGAGCTCCACGTCGGGGCTTCGCGAGGCAGTGCACATTCTTCTTTTCCTTCTTCCCATCACGTCCAACATTTTGGCGCCAACATAAGTCCATAATTATTCATAGCATGTGTAATTATAGAAATAACATGATTCACTCCATCTCCCTTAACAGGGGTTCCTTCAAAAGGACAAAAATTGCATTTTCCATTACATTAATCACTATGGTTCATGCGGGTTCCAACCATCATCTAAAACCAAAAAAGAATAGTATGAGAGGCAAAAATTAGTCTAGGTAAAACAACATAATAAAGGGGGATTACCTTCAATATCTAAAATCTTATATTTAATTCTAATATTGTTACCATAATTCTAGGACGATAAACTATGCTTATACATAACCTTAGAAAAATCCCTAGACATACCTTAGAAATATATATATGGATCTCACTAAAGTTTTCGCATCCTAGTTTCCAAAGGTTAACTAAACCTCCCTCTAATACAAATTATTGAGACTCGAAACTTGACATACATAGACATTAAATTACTTTTGTGGAATACATAATATATAACAAAAACCAAAACTCATGGATCATAATAGTTTAGTGTCTTGTAAAAGTCGTAACATAATCATCTAATAATGGTGAATGATTTTCAATATCTCCCATAATGATCTTCCACTTTTTTTTCTTACCTAAAACCATTCTTTTTATCCTAGGGAAAAGAAAACATATAAAGGGTGATCTCAAATGCTCAATAAGGGTAATCATAGAGAAAATAAAACAAACCATATACATTTGAACTTATAACCATGAATAGAATATTTAAAAATCAAAATCTTGAGCAATGACCAAATATTGGAATTACATAACTCATAGATCATAAAGGAACATTAATCATGATAAAATATAACATGTAGTTGTGGAACACCATTATGCACATGGTATGATATCCATAGTAACCAAGGCATGTCTCTCAAGACCATCATAGTGGATACAGTTCCTTACTGAATTGAGTTCACTCCTCGTTCTAGTCCAGTATCACTAAACCGGGTTAACATGACATTACAAACATGTATATATCATGAGATATAAATCATTATCCAATGAATTCGAGGGAGATATAGTTCTCACCCATCTCATAATGAAATCAATCTTTTGTGTGCCACAAAATAAACATACATCATTCATAATAACCCAAAGAATAAAATGGGTTTCATAAACATCATCCCATCATAACATAATCCATATAAAATAAATAGATTTTATTTCATCATAAAAAAAGTTACACCATGTAAATAATAGAGATATTATACTTGAAACATAATAATACTAAATAATTTCATCTTATATGAAAAATAGTTTTGACAAAACACATGAAATGAATTATTGAGGAAAATATCCTTTCTTTTTCAAAATCATTTTATTTTCACAAAATTCCATGAAAATTTTAAAAGAAAATGATATTGATGAAAATAATCCTGAAATATTCTGTAGGAAGCTTCATGAAAATAATTCTTTATCAAATCGTAAAAAAATCTATTCCTAGTGTACATGTTAAAAAAAATCTTCTCGTATTTTTGTCGGAATAGTAAAAAAGTACCTTTATGGTAAACGAAAGAAAGATTCCTTACATACCATGTAGTAAAAGTCAAAAATTGGTAAAAATGACTTTAAACATACATGAAACCATTTTTATAAAATAGGGACATGGATGATAAATATAACCCTAGTAAATTCTTACCAATAAACAAACTCGGATAAAAATGAGGTTGGAAAAGTTATCCCTTACCTTATGTTCGATTTGCTTCGTATATATCCGAATGTCCTGTATAATTATTTAAATATGGTCATTGACTTATTAAAGAATCACATTCATTGTTTTTATATCATATATGGTTCACTTATGAATATATATTACATGTTCTTTTGTAAATTCAATGTTAATGCAGCGTTTTGGGTAAAATAGTTTCATTTATCGTATGTGTTTTGACTTGATGTTCTTGATATTATTACTTATATCCTGATTTATTTAATTATATAATGTAAAAATTTATTTAAATATAATATATTTTCAGCATATAAGTATACATGATAGATCGATAAATGGAATGAAATACACTGTTCATGGAGACGGTAGGTCGTACATACGCATGAACGCTGTTTTCATTTCCTTGTTAAATTGAATGGAATTAAGTAAATTAAACATATATGTAAATAAATCCAGTGCCATTATTATGTAATATATTTAATTATTATTTATTATATATACTTTATAATCATACTTGAATGGTTAATCATGGAAAATGAATCTCATCGCGTTCGTGGAGATTGCAGTCCGTACGTACGCACGAGCGATCATATCGTACCCATAATTATTGAATATAATTGGAGTGGTTGATATAATATCACAGAATATGTATGATGTTATTATAACTATATATATTTATTCCTTACACCATTATACCCATCAAAGTAAGGTGGTGGTGGAAAAACTGATTACACCATGGCGGGGAGACAGTATTCTGTACGTACGCATGCTTGGTGATTTGGTTTTCTGTAGGAGGGATAGAAGGTGAAATTGGGTTGTTTCATATTTATAATATCATATAATTATATTTTTGATACATATTGTATTAATTTATATAGAAACAACTAAATAAGAGAAAGTTGAAGAAGGAAGAAACTTGAAAGAATCAGGAGAAGAGATTACCTCTTCTTCGACACACCTCCTTTAATCTTCCACTTAAGTGACTAGATTTGGTCTTTTGAGAAGACCATAACCACCAGAATATTTCTAGGGAAGTGGAGAAGAAAACTTTTCAGGGGTTGGACGAGCATGAAGGCTCAATGTGTTGTACAGAGGAGAGGGAGGAGGTGCCATTTTATAAGAGAAGAGAGGGGCACTTTTGGAAACCTCAAAAATATAAATTTATAATAAACTCGAACCCCACCTAAAAACATTTAAAGTGAATAACATTAGTATATAATGTAAGATAGGGTTGTAATCTCATAAACCATTCAAATTTAGACATGTTGGGGAATTATTTTAAACCTTATCAATTAGATTTATCCTTATTTAATTTATTTAATCTTATTCGTGGTAATAATATTCTTAATTTTAAATTGTTATAAATAATTACTTATGTGGTGTGAATTATCTATAATTAGGTTATTTATGAAATTATAGACCATATAAAGTTCAATTTATAATTTTTAAACATTTATGTCATTTTTAAACAATTTAGTAATATGTTATTTTTATAAAATAACAATAGTGTTAATTTTGACACTTTTCATTTATATGAATTTAAATAAATTTCACATAGAGGATATAATAGAAAAAAAATGTTTAATATATTTATGAGATGTCATATTCATCTATAAAATTTGGGTAGAACATTAATAGGTTCACATAATGTATATTTTAATATTTATAAAACTATTTAATTGATATTTCTCTTAATAAAACAATTACTAAATCATTTTGGTATAATCATTTAATATAATTATTAGTTGAAAAAAATTAAAAATAAAATCCTATGTTGAATATAACTACAATAGATTTCATAATAATATATTTACTCGAATTTATCATCTAAAAATCACAAAATTTAATTTTTTATATTTATTAAATTACGAAGGTGACATCTTTGACATCATTTAGAATAAAATAATATAAATGTCATAATCTATTTTATAAGGCACTAAATGGTTCAAAAATCTACCCTTGTATTCTTATGGTATATATATATACTTTAACAATAATGTTTGGTCATGTTTCTGGCCCTTTTGATAGATATTATTATTTAAATAAAAACTATATTATTGATTTTTCACTAAATAAATAATTTCTACATCATTAATGTATAAGCTATTAAGGTAATTACAAATTTCTTAAAAACTAAAAATAAATTACCATGATATATAATAACTTTTTATATTTAAAATGAGAATTTATAATCAAAATTATATTATCTATAACCATATATTAAAAATATTCTAATTATTAATGTTTGAGTGAGACATATTTGACTTTCTTTAAAATAAAATAAATTAAAGGTTTTAATCTCATCCAAGTGGGTTACAATGGATTCCATTTCGACCCAAATATTTTTAATAAAAAATATTTTCATCAAATTATATTAATACAAGTTTTAGGGTAATTTTATAATATTATTTTTACCCTTAATTACCAAATTTACCTTTAACAGTGGTAAATAAAATTTAACGTAGTTACTATTCATAATTCCCAAAAATAAAAAGTAGCCTATTAAAATAATTTGGACCTAATGATTCCAAATATGGAATCCATTTTTACAAATTCAAAACACATAATATGCGGTAATTAATTAAAAATTAATCCCATTGTCAAAAAAAGGGTTTTTGTTTAAAACATTGCAAAAGATTGAATTGATTTAACCTACGAATTCAACGTAAAATCAATGATAATGACATAAATTATATTAAATGGTAATAATATATTATATTTATACTTTAAAACAATTTACTGTTATAAGTTAACCATATAAATTCTCTCGATGAAAAAAGTAGTTTTTAAGTAAACATTTATCGTGTTTTTACTATTTATCAAAATAAGAACTTTATCAGAAGAATATCAAAACTCTATCGAATGTAAATATTTATACACTGATTCAAAAGAAGAAGTTTTTTTTGTAAAATTGAACTTATAAACTTGTCGAAAATTATTTTTAAAAGGGATGCGCCATCAAATGGCAGTAAAACTGCATTTTTTGAAAAATACATATTTTAACCAAAAAAATTATTTTGTTCACATACCATGTTCTAGAAAATGTGTAAGATGATTAATAATGTTAAAAAATTGAAAATATATTTAATAATATTCATAACATCTAGTTTATAATAATATTATAACCATATATCGTTATTTAGTGAAACCTGGTATTGCGTACAACACACGCTATCAAGGAAGGTCGTGATTGAGTGTAATGCAAGCCAAGTCAGGGTTGCATTTAATGAAAGACTCATTTTTTGTTGATTATAACAAAATCCAACCATATTTCAATTATACGTCGAATATATATATATATACAGTCAATGACGCATAGAATAACTACTATCAAACGAACTTTAAATTGTGTGTAACACGATCCCAGAATATTGTTGCGTATACTGAAAGCTAATACAATGTTACGTATAGCGCAAGATAATATTGGTGTAGCGTATAACCAAAGATATTTAATAAACTAAAAAGAATATATCTCATAAAATCTTGGGGTGTTACATTCTACCCCCCTTAAAATGAATTTCGCCCTCAAAATTCGTTGGCATTATAAATGGTTTATTATATTAGAGTCTATTTCATAGAAACCCACATCATAAAAAGGAATTAGAAAACTTATATTTAAAAACTAAAGTATGAAACGTAATGGTTACCCAAATTAAATAATCACTAGGTTTCCACATTGGATAATATAGGTGAAAATATGGATATGAAAGAGAAATCTAACCATCAAGTTTTGATGGAGAGTGGTAAAACATGGATATAAAAAACCAAAAATCACAAAGCCATAAATTTGTTATGATCTAAGGTACCATTTAATTCATAGAATATGAGGACACTAGGACAACATTTTTTTGTTTTCAAGATCATTTCCCTAAAGTTGAAGAATTTGAATTAGAATAAATATTCACTTTATGTTGGTACAATATCACCGTTGATCGTGCCTTCAACAATTTACACTTCATCTCTTAAATAAATGAAGTTCAATTTTTCATTTTTGAATTGTTAGCGGATCATGTGATATAATTATGGGTCATTCCATCTATCTCAAACAAAAGATTATTAAAAGTTATCAAATACACATAAGTCCATCAATGGTGAGGTTAATCGTATATGATTCCAAAAATGGACTTATACTTCGTCTATCATACCACTTAATGAAATAAAACTAATTTCTACTAAACATGGCCTTCTTGTAGGCTAGTGGTTGGTGATTAAGGCATGTCGCACTTCGGTTGTGGGTTCGATTCACACAGCCTTGTCCGACGTGACGGGTTGTCGCTCGTCCTGTAGGTTTTTCTTTTTCTAATACTAAATTATTATAACATCCCATCAGTAATATTGAAAAAAAGTTCTATGCTTCAAAAATACTAACTTATTTCCAACATAATCCATTACAATATTTAGGATTATCTAAAATACTACAGTCCAAGCTCATAGTATAAAGAAAACAATTACTAGAAATGTCATCTACCGAGAATGTGAATACCATCATTTATCCCCCATATATCATATGATATATCTTGTTGGTCACATTCCAAACATGTGAATACATTAATCATCTATTCTCTTGAGAATTGTATACCCATTGAAACTTAGTGAAAACAATAATGCTGTCAAAAGTTAACTCTTTCCACATACAAAAATCCCAAAATTTATATGTACTAAAACAATGATATAACTTTGTCTTTATATCAGTTATGAGATCATTTCATTTTCTATTAATCACTCAATTATGCACATATCATCTTCTTTCCAAAAATATTTTAATCACTTTTCATGGTTACCGGTACCATATAATTATTGAAAACCAATACATAGATATTCCAAAATTCCATGATACCATAAATGAGATTCTGTGATACTATTTTAAAATCCCATTACATCATCACTTAATCATTCCACAACATCATTTTCAAATTGAAAAACAAAAATTGTGATCGTATGTGACTTCCCTTTATACTTTTCCTTAAGAGGTTTCTCATGTTGATCATCATTAACCCTTGGATTAGGGAATTTATTATTATAATGCACCATTTCCTTACACTTGAAGCATTGAAGTGTTCGTGGAGTGTTCTCTGTAGTATTTTCATTATTCACATCATTAGCTACCTTTTCCTCATTACTTAGACACTAAACTACATGATTACCTTCTTTTCCACATTTAAGACATTTTATAGTACCTTTTAGACAATCTCCACCATGCTTATTTTCACACTATGAGCACAAAGAAACACTCATCTACTTTTAACCATTATTCTGAGATTTTTCCTTGAACTCCATATTTCATTTCTTGTCAAAACCATGAGATTGATATGTAACACAAAATTCAATTTCTCCCTAGATAGTTAAACGCACAATTGCTTCATAGCTATTGAAGTCTCTTATAGCTAATTCCCTTAGAGGACTTGGTGTTAAGCCACTGAAGAATCGATCAACATTACTTTCAGGTTGGATGATAAATCCAAATGCATACCTTTCAAGACTTATAAAATTCACTTTGTATATACCAAATGATTCATCATCCTATTTCTTAAGCTCAAGGAAATCCTTTTCCACCTTTGTTCTAAGAATATGAGGGATGTACTTATTTAAAAACAAGTTCTTGAACTCATCCCATTCCATGGATTCAATTTAATCTCAGGGCCTTGTATTATTTAATAGAGTCCACCATTGGTCTGTTTCACCTTCTAAACGGTAAATAGCGAGAATTCATTTTTCATGTTCTGAACAACAAGGAATGGAAAATAACTTTTTAATAGTACTCATCCATTGTTCAGAAAAAATTGGATCAGAAGACCCACAAAAAGTAGGTGGACGTAGCCTCATGAAGGACTAAATAGAATATTGTTCCCATCTCTGCTCATTTGGAAGTCCATAATTATTCATATCTTGTGTAAGTATAGGAATACAATTTTTCACACCATTTCCCAAAACATTGGTTTATTCAGAAGGAAAATCATCTCATTTTCAATTACAGTGATCAACACGGTTCCGTCGGGTTTCATCCATCATCTATAACCCAAAAAGAATAGTGCGAGAGGAAAAAATCACGCTAAGTAAAACAACATAATAAAGGGAGAGTTCCTTTAATATCTACCATCTTATGTTTAATTCTAATATCATTACCATAATTATTGGACTCTAACCTATACTTATACATAACCTTAGGGACATCCCTAGACATTCATTAGAAATATCTCTAGGGATCTCACTAAAGTTTTCGTATTCTAGTTTCCAAAGGATAACTAAACCACCATCTGATACCAACTGTAGAGACCCAAAGCTTGACTTATATGGAAATTAAATTACTTTTTTCGGAATACTTAATATATTTCAAAAACCAACTCCAAAGGGTCATAATAGTTTAGTGTCTTTGGAAACTCGGAACATAATCATCTAATCATGTTGAAAGATCTTCACCATCTCCCATAATGATCTTCCCCTTTTGTTTTCTTACCTAAAATATTCTTTATATCATGGGGAAAAGAAAACATATAAAGGGTGAGATTAAATGCTCAGTAAGGTAAATCATGGAGAAAATAAAACCAATCATATATATTTGATCTTAAAAACATGAACATAATGTTTAAACATCAAAACCTTGAGCAATGACAATAATCTTGGATGTACATAAGTCATAGATCATAATGGAACATTAATCATGATGAAATAAAACATTTAATTATGGAAAACCATTAATCACAATGTATGATTTCCATAGTAGCCAAGGCATTGCTTCCAAGACCATCATAGTGGACAAAGTATCTTACTAAATCGAATTCACTCCACGTTCCATTCTTGTATCACTGAACTGGATTAACTTGTCATTCCATCCATGTTTATCTCATGATATATAAATCAATACCCAATTAATTGGAGGGAGATATAGGTCCTAGCCATCTCATAATGAAATCATTCTTTCGTGTGCCACAAAATAAACATACACCATTCATAATAACTCATTGAATAAAATGGGTTTCATAAACATCATCCCATCATAACATAATCCATATAAAAGAAATTTATTTTTTTCATCAAAAAAAACTGAAACCATGTAAATCATAGATACATTATACTTGAAAGATGATCATACTAAATAATTTCATCTTATATGGAAAATAATTTTGAAAAAACACATGAAATGAATTCTTGAGGAAAATATCCTTTCTTCTTCAAAATCTTTTTCTTTTCACAAAATGCATTGGAAATTTTAAAGAAACGATTTTTTTGAAAATAATCAGGAAATTTTGTAGAGGAATCTTCATGAAAATATGGCGTTATGAACCCGTAAAAAAATATGTTCATGGCATATAAGTTAAAAACATTCTTCTCGTACTTTTGCAAGAAAAGAAAAAAAGTACCTTTTATGATAAACAAAAGAAATATTCCTTATATTCCTTGTAGTAAAAGTAAAAAATGCGTAAAAAGGACTTTGAACTTACATGAAATCATTTTTAGAATATAGGGACATGGATGATAAATATAACCCTAGTAAATAATTACGAATAAGCAATCTTGGATAAAAACGAGGTTGGAAAAGTTATCCCTTACCTTATATCTGATATGCTTCGTATGTATCTGAATGTCCTGTATAATCATTTAAAAAAGGGCATTGACTTATTACAGAGTCATATTCATTGTTATGATATCATATATGGTTCACTTATGACTTTATATTACCTATTCTTTTGTAAATGTCATGTCAAAGAAGCGTTTTGGGTAAAATCCTTTCATTTATCGTATGTGTTTAGACTTGTTGTTTTCGATATTATTAGTTATATACTGATTTACACAATTCTATAATGTAAAAAATGATTTATATAAAATATATATTCAGCATAAAAATATTTATTATAGACTGATAAATGGAATGAAATACACTGTTGAGGGAGACGGTAGGCCATACGTATGCATGAACGCTATTTTTGTTTCTTTATTTAATTGAATGGAATTAAGTAAATGAAACATATATGTACATAAATCTAGTATCATTTTTATGTAATATCTTTCTTGACTAATTATTATATATAATTTATAATCATACTTGAATGGTTAATCTGGGAAAATGAATCTCATCGCATTCGTGGAGATGGTAGTCCGTACATACGCACCAGCGATGATATCGTTCCCATAATTATTGAATATAATTGGAGTGAATGATATAATATATCAGAATAAGTATGATTTTATAATAACTATATATAGTTATTGTCATGACCCTCCCCCGGGGAACGCGTTGTAACTACCCCAATCCAGCCTTCCATAGGCCAAAGGCTGGCGACTAGCACCAAAGGTGTAAATCCCTATAACTGGGAAGAAATTTCCATTATAAAACTCACACAACCAGAGAAAAAGTGGAAGAAAACACTAAGTAATGCAGTATAAAAAGTGTGCTAAAAGTACAAAGGGGACGGAAATACAAGCCCAATAGAAAGGTACAGCTACAACTGAAAAGAGAAACAGCTGAATAGTGAGGCTGCTCCTGGATCATCCTATGGGTTCCTACATGAAGGGTAGGTACAGATTTCCTCCTCAGCACTCCGCGTCTATCGGTCTACTTCGTGTTCTGTCACGCTGTGTTTCCACCTCCAGGTACCGTACAATCCTCGTACACTCTTCCTCGGTCAGCATTGTCCGTCATCTGCATCCAACACAACTAGGTGCAGGAATAGCCCGTGAGGGGTGAGTATAACGATACTCAGTAGGGACCCCGAGACCTTCAAGGTCTCACAAAATCCCACAAGGATAAACAAAAAATAAATATATCAACAGATAACATTTACTTAGGAATATTCCAATACATATACCTAAGTTATCATGTAACCCATCTCAATCATGAAGAAAACACAAAGGTCATTGACTCATCTCAAACCAGGATTTTCATTATCGAAGCCACAACTGATGGAGAACTCCACCTCTGTCGAGTATAGTTGCACTGTCATGACAACGAGGCGCTACTCACTAACATTATAATGCTCAGGTACTTCTCCTGTCGACTACCGCGGGTCTGCTGCCAAATACTGGGTGCTCCGTCCGCTGTGGGTCTACCCCCAAATATCGTGCGCTCCCCGTAATAGACTACAGAGGTACTCATCCTGTCGAGTACCGCGGGTCCGCTGATAACTACCAGGTGCTCCGTCTGCCCTGGGTCTACTGCCATATACCAGGAGCTCCATCCACTGGGCTAATTTAATCACTCCTAGTCGAATCGGTCAAGCAGTCGGTAGGTCTACAGTTACTTGGTCTTCATACTCCGTACGCTTGTCTTCAAGAGGGTCCACTCCACAAGCTACTCATCATTACATGAATGTGTCGCGATGTCTCACTTAGAAGTAAAACAATTAATCACATCATCATAGGGGTCCCTATGCATCAGACGGCTCGTTAATCGGATGCTCGGTCTGTGAGTTATTAGCTTTTCTGTTCTAGGGGCCCAGTTGGTTTTTAAGCTAAATCCAACTTGAACATACTCCAATATCATCCAAATCCCATGTATAGTATTCAAATAGAACCATCTAATCAAGGTGAATCAAATGTAGTCGATGGCACGTCAATCAGACGTCCGATCTTCAAGTTATAAGCATTTCCGCTCCGAGGGCCCAATTGGTTTCGGGTTTGAACCAACCCGGCCATACCGAAACATCGCAGAAATTTTGAGTTTAATATACTGAAACGACCGTCTCGATCCAAGGAATCCTACTGAACTAACTTTGTATCGATCGGAGGTTCTTATCACAAGATATGTATGTTTAACCGAAAAAGGTTCGAAAATGTGGGGTCTGGGCTCGGTCCGACCCGGCCCAACCCACCCTGGGTCAGCCCGAACCGAGTGACCCTTCCCGGGTCTGGTTCCAGCCTGATTTCCCATGGCCCAGTCTGACTGGTGCGGCACAACCCAGCTGGCGAGGCCCGATCCGCATGGCCCGCCCCGGCCCGGCCGGGGGGGGGGGGGGGGGGCTAGCTCGACAAGCTGGCTGAGCGGAGGCATGACCTCCCTTAGCTGGTTCGGCTTAATGTCATTCCCCTCCATCTCTATAATGGCAATGCTATTCCGGCCTTCAACTACCGCCATGGATGAGCCACAGAAGACTGTTCGCTGCCTGATGCCGGTGTGGCTCGCCAGCAACGTCTTCTTCGGACCACCGAACACGCTCTAGTGGTCCCATTCGCCCACTGTCTGCGCCCACAGCTCTCCCAGGACCCACTCTTCACTGCAACACCTTAAAATTGTCTTTGCGTCCCCGTTACATCATCACCCGTAATCCCGTGTGAAAACGAACAAACAACGGAGGGTCGTCGGGCCATGTTTGTTCGGCCAGCGCCCTCTGTGTTATGTGTTATCTAACGGAAATAATAAAACACTTTCTTTCAACTACAACATGGTTATAATTTATTCAAGAATAAATTATAGAAACATCCTATAAATAAACACTCAGGATCGAGAGTATAAACCTCTAAAATTAGAATTAAACAATATTCCCATACCTCGCAAAGACGTCGCATGTTGTCAAACCGCTGAAGATGAAAGTCACGGTGGTCAGATGTCACGGATAAAAGCAGTTGAATCTGTTGCCGTCAGAGGAAGAGCCATCGTCATTGGTGACGTTCCCCATAGAGGTGTCTCCTCTCATGACACAGAGGAAGAAGAAGAGAAGTCACGTCATTTGTGACTTCGCGTTCTTCGTCGGAGTAAGAACACCTCTCTTTCTAATCCTCCAGAGGTTCCCCACCGAAATATTTTCTATCAAAAATATTAAAAAAGGCCTCTCCCATTTAAAGAAGTTACATGCAACACTAAGATAATTCAAATGAATTCAGGAAAAAAAATTAATTAATTAATTATGGATGATTAATTAACATGTAGTGATGGCATATTAAATGAGGGAGAGGAAGTTGGAAGGGTTCACATAATTAATGAGGAGTTTACAAATTAAAGAAGAGGGGTTTAAGGAGTTTAGGGGAAAGCGAATGGTTGGGGATCATGTGAGCCCCACCATTCAAATATCCACACATTGGTAGTTATGTGGTGGTGGGTCCCACCATTAACTCCCCTTTATAGGATATAACAACCTTATATATAAATAAAATTTTTCTTCAGCAATTTTATTTATTTTAAACTAATTCCCCAATTATTAATTCTCAACCTGCTTAAAACGCAACTGCGGTAAAGGTCCCTTAAAGCAATTACCGGCGCTTCGAGTTCATCGGTGCCCTCAGATTTCAATTCTAAGCAATAGTTCTAAAGATATAAAACCCTTCTCATTCGTTTATTGAACGTACCTGATCTAAACATCGGAAATTGATTCTAGGAACACCGATCCTCATAATCAAGTGCCGTCAGAAACCACAGTCTCATAAAACTCCGAATTATTTATGAAAAAAATTTCGGTTAAATTTCCGGGTCTTTAAATTACCCCCACCTAAGGGATTTACCTCCCCGTAAATCTACAACACTCATTAGAGAAAAAAAAATGAGGGGTGAGCACGCATATGAGTCTCTTTCCCCCATGTGCTCCACCAGAGGATCGTGTGCTTCCAGCGAAAGCGAACAAAAGGAATCAACCGTCTTTGTTGAACCCGCTCGTGTTGATCCTCAACCTCTACTGGAACCCTGTGAAAGTCTCCCCATCATCGATGTCTAGCTCCCCGTGGTCAATTATGTGTGAAGGGTCGTGCACGTATCACCTCAGCTGAGATATGTGGATGACATCATGCACCCGGTGCAATTGAGGTGGAAGGTCCATACGGTAAGACACCTCGCCTACTCTGTTGATAACCTGGAATGGTCCGATGAAACACGGAGATAACTAGCCGCCCCAACCAAATCTCCATAGACCTCGTCGAGGTGAGACCCGTAGGAAGACGTGGCCTCCATCATCGAACTCCAGTGGTCTCCATATCTTATCAGCATAGGACCTATGTCAACTCTATGCAGTCTTCTTCCTCTCCTGGATGATCTGCACCATATCCATCGTAGCCGACACCATCTCTGATCCTACAAGAGCTGCTAAGATTTCCCCATTATTGAAAAATAGAAATATGGTCTCATCCTCAGGATGAACCACATTCATCACTTAAAACGGTCAATCCTGACATGAATGGTACAATTCATGTCCTGGATGACATCGTAAGGCCTCAATGCAACTACTAAGAGATCCAACCGTTACTCTCGACTCCAAGGGTTGAGTCACACAGTCAGCATCATTGTGTATTCAATGGTTCTCCCCAGTAGGAATATCATAAGTGAGGGTCAACTCAATAATTTTTACCAGAACCTCTCACTATCAACCATACAATAAGTAGGAGAACAAACGTCATAAGGACAAGTGTCTTTTAGTTCGGCAGGTCAAAGTACAAATACACAAAGAAAACACAACAACAATAACATGGAAACTAGAAGAACCAAGAACAAAGGAATTCATGCATGTAAATAGTCCCGCTTCTGTCCACCTGCTTACGGAGCTCCATAGTCGTATGCTTCAGCTGCCTGAAGTTGTACTCTCCCATGTCCACTTGTTCCCTATGGTCGGGGTGTTCCTCCTAGTGGTTGTAGTGGCAACACCTCGAACTGTCATCCACCACCAGCTACATGGCCAGCTCCACTACCATAGTCGCCTTCTCCTTGCGGTCCGCCTTGATCGAACCTCCACCTCTGCCTGGGAGGTCCTTCGTCAATCTGCTGATCATCGGTACGGTGGGTCGGACAACCATGTGCCGTGTGACCAAGCCTACCGCAAGAGTAACACTGCCCGCTCCTGGCGCAACTGGCTCTGTCTCTACTCTGGTTGCCCTGCACAACTGAACCTGAGTCATGTAGTCGGCCTCCTGTGGGTTTGGTCCTCTTGGACCCCTATTTCATCTGTCTACTGCCAGATGCAGAAGAATCTGATGCAAGTCATATAGTGGTGGGTTCCACTACTGGAGACTGCTCAGTAAGGATACTCTCCACTAGAAGGGCTTGCTCCAACACTCTCGTCTGTGTCGGAATGCTGTGGGAGATAACTAAATATCTGATCTCTTTCCTGAGTCCCTGCTCAAAGGTCTGTCCCCTGATGAACAGGTCTTGTAGCATATCAGTGGAGTAGCGCGAGAGGTCTTTGAACCTTGCTGAGTAATGTGCTCCACTCATGCTGCCCTACTGCGGTTGAAGTAGCTTATGTATTCACACTTCTTGAAGCGTGGCTGGTACAAACTGTGCCCAGAACAGGCCATCGAAGTCTTCCCATAGACGTGACACCTCGTCATGCATCTGGAGCATTAGGCTCCACCATCTTCCCGATGCTTCCTGAAGAACGTTGGTAGCAAGGACCACCATGAAATCCGCTAGTGTACCTACTAGTATGAAGACTCTCACCATAGCCTCCAGCCAATCCTCAGTCGCCTGTGGGTTTGCCTCTCCCCAGAAACTGGGTGGCCTCTGGCACTGGAACTCATGCAGCGCGCTCAAGCGGCGTGCATCTCCTTCTGCTAGGGCTGGTGGCATCAGTGGCCCAATGAAAAATAGTTCCAATGGTTCCTCCAATGATGCCTCAACTAGGAGGGGGCCCTGTACTGAGGCCTCGTCACTCGGCGGGCTGTCAATACGTACAACTCTCGGGGCTCTAGCTTCTCGTCTACGAAGAGGCATCCTGAAAAAAACAGATGTGACACGGTCAAAAGACTATACCTTGTGAGTTTTCCTAGATTGATCTGACTTAATGAAAACTTTTGGAAACACAAAATCAATCAGTGTTTTCATTCACTGTGTCGGAGATCATAATTCAGTGTCCTGGTATATGGATACGTTGACCGTCGCACCCACACTGGACACCCTAAACTAAAAACCATACTCAGTACACTTAACACTACTTTTTCACAGAAAAGAAAATATAAGAGTCATGAGTTCTCCGGTAGAACCTCCTTCTGATACCTATATATCATGACCCTCCCCCGGGGCCCGCATCGTAACTACCCCAAGCCCGCCTTCCATATTCCAGGTGCTGGCGACTACCACCAAAAGATTAAATCCCTATAATTTGGAACGAATTTCCTTAATAAAACTCAAAAAAACTGAGAACAAGGGACAAAAAACTATATAAAGTGGTATATCAAGCATACTGAAAATACAAAGGGGTCGGAAATAAAAGCCCAACAGAAAGGTACAACTACAACTGACAAGAAAAACACCTGAATGGTGAATCTGCTCCACGATCATCCTCCGGGTTCCTACCTGAAGGGTAGGTACAAACGTCTTCCTAAGAAGTCCGCATCTATCAGTCCACTCTGTGTGTCATCATGCTGAGTGACCACCTCCAGGTACCGTCCAGTCCTCATACACTCTGCCTCGGTCAGCGCTGTCCGTCGTCTGCATCCAACACAACAAGGTGCGGGCATAGCCCGTGCATGGGTGAGTATAACGATACTCAGTAGGGACCCGGAGACCCTCAAGGTCTCAAAAAATCCTACAAGGATAAACAAAAAAGAAATATATCCAATTATAACCTTTACTTAGGTATATGCCCATACATATACCTAAGTTGTCAAGTAAATCATCTCAATCATGAGGAAAAAAAGGTCATTGACTCAGCCGAAACCATGATTTTCATAATCAAAACCACAACTGCTAGAGAACTCCTCCTCTGTCAAGTGAAGTGGCCCTATCACGACTCCGAGGAACTACCCACTATCCTTAGACTGGTGAGGTACTCTTCCTGTCGAGTACCGCTGGTCTGCTACCAAATATCGGGTGCTCCGTTTGCTGTTGATCAACCACCAAATATCGGGCTCTCCCCCCAATATCCTAAAATAGTACTCCTCTTATCAAGAACCACGAGTCTATTTCCATATACCAGGTGCTCTATCCACCATGGGTCTCCCGCAAAATACCGGGCGCTCCGTCCACTGGGATAATCCAATCACTCCGAGTCGAATCAGTCAAGCAGTCGTCAGGTCTACAGCTACTAGGTCTCCGCACTTTGTACGCTCTTCTCTAGAATAATCCACTCCATGAACTACTGGACATTACTTACATGTGTCACGAAGTCTCACATAGAAGTATAACAAATAACCGGCTCATCATAGGGATCTCTACGCAACAGACGACATGTCAATCAGACGCCCGACCTGTGAGTTATTAGCTTTTCCGTTCTAGGGGCCTGGTTGGTTTTTAATATAAAACCAACCCAACCATACATCATTATCAACCTAATCCCATTTAGAGTATTCCAAAATAACTGCCTTATAAATAGGAATCCAACATAGTTGACGGAACGTCAATCGGACGTATGGTCTTCAAGTTATAAGCGTTTCTGCTCAGAGTGCCTGGTTGGTTTCGGGTTCGAACCAACCCGGCCATACCCAAACTTCGACGAAATATACAGTGTAATATAGCTAAATGACCGGCTCAATCCAAGGAATTCTTCTCAACTGATGGTGTGTCAATTGGACTTCTGTAGCTCAAGATATGTCTGCTTAACCGAAAACGGTCTGAAAATGGGGGGTCTAGGCGCGGTCCGACCCATCCCAACCCACCCTCGGTCAGCCCAAACCGGGTGAACTGTACTGGGTCTAGGTCCGGCCCGGTTGGGCGTGGCCCGGTCCGGCTGGTGTGGCCTGGCCCAGCTGGCGCGGCCCGACCCATGGCAGGCGCTGCCCGGTCGGCATGGCCTGCCCCGGCCCGGCCGGGGAAGGCTGGCTCGACCAGCTGGCCAAGCGGAGGCGCGCCATCCCTTGGATGGCGCGGCTTCATGACATGCTCCTCCATCTCCAAAATGGAAAACTCATTCCAGACTTCAACTACCGTCGTGGCTCAGCTGCGGTGGACTGCTCTGGTGGTGTGCCGCCGCTGCCAGACGCCGGCGCCAGCCGCGTCTTCAGTGGACCACCGGACACGCTCCGGTGGTCCGATTCATCCACCGTCTATCCCCGAAGCTCTCTTAAGACATTATCTTCACTGTGATGGCATCAAATTTCCATTGTGGCCCCGTTTCATTGTCACTCATCATCCCGCGAAAAAAAGAACAACCAGCGGAGGGTCGTCAGGCCGTGTTTGTTCTACTCGCGCCCTCCGCATTAGGCGTTATCAAACGGCAATAATCAAACACTTGATTTCAACTACGACATGGGTATAATTTATTCACAAATAATTTATACAAACATCCTATAAATAAACTCTCATGCTCGAGTGTATAAACCACTTACATTAGAATTATTCAATATTCCCCTACCTTGAAAAGACGTCGCACATCGTCAAACCGCGTAAGACGAACGTCGCAGTGTTCGGACATCACAGAAGAATGGTGTCAATTCTTTTGATGTCGGAGGAAGAGTCTTCGTCGTTGGTGAAATTCCCCGCAGCAGGGTCTCCTACCTTGATGTGGAGGAAGAAGAAGAGAACGCACATCTTCGGTGACTTCGTGTTCTTCATCGATGGAAGAACACCTCTCTTTCTAATCCTCCAGAGGTTCCCCACCAAAATATCTACTATCGCAAATATTACAAAAGACGTCTCCCATTTAATGAAGTGCCATGAAACACAAAGATAATTCAAATGAATTCATGAAACACATGTAAATAATTAATTATGGGTGATTAATTAACTTGTAGTGTTGGCATATTAAATGAGATTGGGGAAGGTGAATGTTTTCACATAATTAATGATGAGAATACAAATTAAATAAATGGGGTTTAAGGAGTTTAGGGGAAAGTGAAAAGTTGGGGCTCATGTGGGCCCCACCAGTCAAATATCCACACTTGGGTTGTTAATTGGTTGTGGGTCCCACCATTAAATCCCCTTTGTAGGATATAACAACCTTAGATATAAATAAAATTCTTCTCCACCAATTTTATTTATTTTAAACTAATTAACCAATTATTAATTCCCAACCCCATAAAACGCAACTACGGTAAATGTCCCTTTATGAAATTACCAGCACTGCAAGTTCATCGGTGCCCTCAGATTTCAATTTTGAGAACTGGTTCAAAATATTGAAAAACCCACTCATTCTTTTACTGAATGTACCTGAGCAAAGCTTCAGAAATTGATTCCGGGGACACCGAGCCTTGGAATCAAGTTCTGCCAGAAGATACAATCTCATAAAATTCCAAAGTATTTAAGAAGAAAATTTATTTGAAATATCCAGGTCTTTAAACTTATTGTTTACACCATTATACCCATCCAAGTAAGGTGGTGGTGGAAAAATTGATTACACCATGGCGCAGAGACGGTATTTCGTACGTACGCACACGTGGTGATTTTGTTTTATGTTGGATGGATAAAAGGTGAAATGGAGTTGTTTCATATTTAAAATATCATATAATTATTACGGTGATACTAATTGTATTAATTTACAATGAAACAACTAAATAATAAGATGTTGAAGATGAATGAAACTTGAAAGAATCTGTAGAAAAGATTACCTCTTCTTCAACGCACCTCCTTTAAGTTTCCACTTAAAAGAATAGAGTTGGTATTTTGAGAAAACCAGAACCTCCAGAATGTTTATAGGGAAGTGTAGAAGATAAATGGGAATGGGTTGGATGATCTTGAAGGCTCAAAGTGTTGTGAAGAGGAGAGGGAGGAGGTGCCCTTTTATATAAGAAGAGAGGGGCACTTTTAGAAGCCTCAAAAGTATTTATTTATAATAAACTCAAACCCCACCTAAAAATGTTAAAAGTGAATAAAATTTTCATAAGAGGTAATGTAGTATTGTAATATCATAATACAATCAAATTTATACATGTTGGGAAATTATTTTAAACCTTATCAATTTGATTTATCCTTATTTAATTTATTTAATCTTATTTGTGGTAATTATATTCTAAATTTTATATTGTTATAAATAATTACTTATGTGTTGTGAATTATCCATAATTGGATAAATTATGAAATTATAGACCATATAAATTTCAATTTATTTTATTTAAATATTTATGTGATTTTAAACAATTTAATGATATGTTCTTTTTATAAAATAACAATAGTGTTAATTTTGACACTATTCATTTATTTGAATTTAAAGAAAATCCACACAAAGGATATATTCAAACCAAAATGTTTAATAGATTCCTAACATGTAATAGTAATATTAAATTATTTTAGAACATTAATTAGTTCACATAATGTTTATTTTAATATTTATGAAACCATTTATTTGATATTTCTATTAATAAAACAATTACTACATAATTTTTGTATAATCATTTAATGTAATTATTATTTGCATAAAAATTAAAAATAAAATACTATGATGAATATAACTATATTAAAATTAATAATAATATTTTTACTCGAATTTATCATCTTTAAATCACAACATTTAAATTGTTATATTTATTAAATTATGAAGGTGACATCTTTGACATCATTTAAAATAAAATAATATAAATGTCCTAATCTATTTTATAAGGCTCTAAATGGTTCAAAAATCGACCCTCAGATTCTTAGGGTATATATATATACACGACCAACAAGGTTTGGTCATGTTTCTGGTCCTTTTGATAGATATTATTATTTAAATAAAAACTATATTATTGATTTTTCACTAAATAAATAATTTCTACATCATTAATGTATAAGCTATTAAGGTAAATAAAAATTTCTTAAAAATTACAAATAAATTAACATGATATATAAAAACATTTTATATTTCAAATGATAATTTATAATCGAAATTATATTCTCTATAACCATATATTAAAAATATTCTAATTATTAATGTTTGAGAGAGATATATTTCACTTTCTTTAAAATAAAATAAATAAAATGTCTTAATCACATCCAAGTGGGTTTCAATGGATTCAATTTTAACCCAAATATTCCTTAGAACGAAATATAATCATCTAATTATATTAATACAAATGTTATGGTAATTTTATAATATCCTTTTTACCCTTAATTGCCTATTTTACCTTTAACTGTGGCAAATAAAATTCACCATAGTTACTATTCATAATGTCAAAAAATAAAAAGTATCATATTAACATAATTTGGAACTACTGATTCCAAATATGGAATAAATTTTTCCTAATACAAAACACATGAGTTTCAGTATTTAATTTAAAATTAATCCCGTTGTTGAAAAAAATGGTTTTTTGTTTAAAACATTTCAAAATATTAAATTGATTTAACCTACGAATTCAATGTAAAATCATTAAAAATGAAATAAATTAAATTAAATGGTAAAAATATATTCTATTTATAATTTAAGAAAATTTACTATTATAATTTAACTATATAAATTATCTTGATGAAAAAAGTTGTTTTTAAGTAAAAATTTAGCAGGTTTATACTATTTATCAAAATAAGAATGTTGTCAGAAAAATATCAAAACATTATCCAATGTAAATTTTAAAATCATCATTCAAAATAAGAAGTTTATTTTGTAAAATTGAACTTTTAAAATTTTCAAAATTTATATTTAAAATTGGTGTTCCATTAAAAGGCGGCAAAACAACATTTTTTTAAAAATACTTCTTTTACCTGAGAAATTTATTTTGTTCTCATACCATGTTCTAGAAAATGTATAAGATAAATAATAATGTTATAAAATTAAAAATGTTGTTAATACTATTCATAACGGCTAGTTTATAATAATATTATAACCATATATCGTTGTTTAGTAAAACACAGTATTGCGTACAACACACGCTATCAAGGAAGGTCGTGATTGCGTGTAATGCAATCCAAGTCATGGTTGTGTGTAGTGCAAGACTCATTTGTTGTTTTGTATAACAAAATACAACAACATTTCATTTATAAATTGAATATATATATATATATACACTCAATTTTGCGTAGAATAACTACTATCAAACTATCACGACCCGTCCTCGGGGCCCGTGCCGTGACTACCCCAAACCCGCCTTCCATAGGCCAGGGGCTGCCGACTAGCACCAAGGCGTAAATCCTGGTAAAAAGGGAAGGCATTGCCTTTGTAATGTAAAAAAACACCACAGAGCAAGCAAGCAGTAGAAGTAAACACAATGTAAAAACTGAGTACAACAGTAAGTGCGGAAAAGTAAGTGGGCCAGTATACAAACCTAAACTGAAAGTAAAGTACAACTGGAATGGAAAACAGCAACTGAAAAGTAAATCTGCAATATCGAGCTGTCCACTGAAAATCCCACCTAAATGGTGGGTACAGATAGCCTCCACTGCTCCTCGGGTCCTGCCGACCGCTCCGAGTACGTCCCGCCTAGTGTTCCACCTCCAGATACCGTCCTGCTCCGCAAGCCTCAACCACGATCAACGCTGTCCATCGTCTGCAACCAACACAACATTGTGCGGGCATAGCCCGTGCAAGTGTGAGTATAAGTTACTCAGTAGGGACCCCGGGACCCCGTAGGGTCTCCCGGAATCCACAAGGGATAATCCACAAAGGAAAGATACAATCACGAAGTAACATCCGACACTGCTTAGATATATGCCCATACATATACCTAAGTCATCAATTCCAGTACGCTCCAACCTCCGAGCCCAAGCACAACCCAGTCCACACAGGAAAGAAAAACATAAATCCACATAGGTTAGTACAACACAATCCCCATAGGAATGAAAAACTTAAATCCACACAGGATAGAACAACACAATTTACATAGGAATGCAAAACGTAAATCCACAAAGGATAGCACAACACAATCCACATAGGAAATAAAAACGTAAATCCCGACTGGATAGCACACCACAATACACATAGGAAAGGAAAATGTAAATCCACACAGGATAGCACAACACAATCCACATAGGAAAGCAAAACAGTATTAAGATCACACAGGAATACTACTTCGTAAGACGATAGAGATGATTAGATGTAGCCACTGATTCATCTAAGCTGTCGGACCCACAAAGTATCGGTAGGTACTAACCCCCGCAATGACCCACACAGGTATTATCATGAAGTTTAAACCATATCTATTGGGAAACTCCTTCTCCATCAAGTACAGTGGGTATGCCGCTACAACCAAGTGCTTCCCTCTAACCTTGGACTGTTGTAGTACTCCACATATCGAGTACTGTGGGCCTGCTGCTACAACCAAGCGCTTCCCACCATGGGTCTGCTGCTACAACCAAGCGCTCCCCCTCATAGCCTCTAGAGGTACTCCTTATATTGAGTACCACGGGTCAGCTGCTACAACCAAGCGCTCCTTCGTCGTGGGTCTGCCGCTACAACCAAGCGCTCCCCCGTGCTGCTACAACCATGCGCTCCTCTGTCATGGGTCTACCGCTGAAACCAAATGCTCCCCCTCATAGCTTCTAGAGGTACTCCTTCTGTTGAGTACTGCGGGTCTGCTGCTACAACCATGCTCTCCTCTGCTGTGGGTCTGCTGCTATAACCAAGCGCTTCCCACTAGGCTATCCGTAACACACCGAGTCATTTGATCAGCAGTCGTCAAGTCTCAACATGCTCTAGGGTTTCCGCACACAGAATGCTCGTTCCGGGAGGGTCCACTCCACGAGCCAATAGGTCGATGCATCAACTGACATGTAGTCCTGAGTTGATGTATCCCAAAAGTAAAGTAGTGGTCACTACCAAACCCACGTAGGATTACCATACTGTCTTCATTGTCGTTGCAGACACAACCAGCTCCAGGGTTCCCGCACACAACAAGTTCGTTCGGGAGGGTCCGCTCCACGAGCCGAGAGGCTGATACATCAACTGACACATAGTCTAGAGTTTATATATCCAAAAGTTTCGTATCGTCAACAGGAACTCAACGTCGTAGACGGCGCGTCAATCGGACGTCTTGTCTGAGAGTTATAAGCCTTTTCCATTGTAGGGGCCCGGTTGGATTTCGGGTGCAATCCAACCCGGACTCTATCCAACTGCATACAAAACTCATGAGACATATGCCAAAAGTTCCGTCTCATCAAGAGGAAATCAATGAGACAGACGGCGCGTCAATCGGAAGCCCGGTCTGTGAGTTATTGGCTTTTTCGTTCCAGGGGCCCGGTTGGTTTCGTGAGCGAACCAACCCGACCAAACTCCGATGAAATCCAATCCTTGAGCGGAGTAACCCAAATGTTCTGTCTCATGTAGTGGAATCCAACAATGTTGACGTCACATCAATCGGACGTCCGGAGCTCCAGTTATGAGTGTTTCCGCTCCGAGGGCACGGTTGGTTTCGTGTACGAACCAACCTGGCCGAAAACAAAGTACTCCGAAACCTTGAGTGCGATATACCGAAACGACCAACTCGATCCAAGGATCATATTTCTGCTGACAGTGCGTCGATCGGAGGCTCGTATCTCACGTTATGAGAAAAAGACCGAAAAGGTCCGAAAACGGGGGGTCTCGGCCCGGACGACCCGGCCCAACCCCCCTAGGTCGGCCAGAACCGGGTCGACCCGACCTGGGTCCGGGTCCCACCCGGCCGGCGCGGCCTGGCCCGGCCATTAGGTTGGCTTGGTCGGTTACAGCTGAGCGGAGCGGGGGGTGTGCTTCCCCCGCGTGAAGAACCGCGGCCCCGCGTGGGGCCGCCCTTGCCAGCAAACGCGGTCGGGCCGCCGCGTCCCTCGATCCTCCAGTCCCGCGCGGTCGCGGGACCACGCTGCTGCCGCCGCAACTTCAGACACAACGGTTCTCCACGGCGGCGCGTCGGGCGCCGCAGACTTCCACCGCCGTGCCGGCGGGGCGCGGCGGCGGGTTGTTCTGCGGACCATCGGACGAGTTCCGATGGTCGGAAATTCACTCCATCTTCGCCAAAGGTCCTCTCGGGGTCCATCCTTCACTGCGAGGACCCTGCGTCGCCCTTGTGGCCTGCTTTGTCGATGTCCGCTGTTTCACACACCAAGAACGAAAGGGGCGGTGGGTTCGGACTTGTTCGTTAGTCCGCACCCACCGCGTTAGCAGTTTTAAAAGTCTCACAACAATTTTAATCATACGGCGCGGGTATAATTCACAAAGATTTAAAAGAATCAACCCTTCCTTGTAGTAGTCTTAAAACATGAGTTCTTCACAGAATTGACCGTCGCGGAAGAAGAGGATTGTCGCGTCGCGGAAGGGGAGTCATGTCGTCGCGGTACACGGCGTCGCGTCGACGATATCAATCGGGTGTTGATCGAAGATTGTCACGGGGAAGGATTGTCGCTGAAGAAACATCGCGGAAAGAGATTCGTCGGCGTCGCGGTACATGACGTTGCGTCGTTGATCTCTAAGGGTTCGGTGTTCTTCATCGCCTTTCGTCGAAGGCTGAAGTTCTTCACGTTCTTCGCGTTCTTCGCGAAGGAGGATGAAGATAGAGTTTCTCCAAATCCTCTCAACAAGTCACACCCAAGAAAGACATGCGTTGGTCTTATTTTATTACATGCCAACAATTTGAAAATCAAGTTAATAAATGAACCATTAATTCGTTGAATTAATGGTAACGTATTAACTGTCCAATTAATAGGGGCATTAAGAGCTTAAGAAAATGCACCGGTTGACATTCATTTAAAAGGGGTTTTCACGGGTGCGTTACTTAGAGGAAAAGAAATGGTGGGGCTCGTGCAGGCCCCACCTCACAAATATCCTACCATATGGGTATGATATTTTGGGTTCCACCCTATCTGCTTCAACTTAGTTTAAGTGGCTTTAAGTGGCTTTAAGTGAAATAAAATAAAGTTGCCGCACCACTTTATTTTATTTCTTAACTTAACCCCAAAAACTAAAAACCACACCTGATAAAACGCAACTCTGAAAAAGGTGTTTCTAAGAAAATACTAGCTCTACGATTCCATTGGTGCCCTCGGAATTCGATTCCGAGAACCGGTTCAAAAGATAAGAAAAACCGCTCGTTCGTTCACTGAACGTACCCGAGGCAAACTTCGGAAAATGATTCCGGACACACCGGGCCTCATAATCAGGTGCCGTCAGAAACTGAGTTCTTGTAAAATTCCAAAGCAAATTAAGACAAGAAATTCCTTGAATTTTATGGGTCATTAAAGAAACTTACATGAAATCTTGGGTAACACGATCCAAGAATAGTGTTGCGTATACAGAAAGCTAATATGGTGTTTTGTATAGCACAAGATAATATTGATGTAGTGTACAATAGAAGATATGAAAGAAACATAGGAGAATGTATCTCATAAAATATTTGGGTGTTATAGGGTGGCATAAATATGACTAGGTAAGCACATTACTACTTATATAGTGGGGGTCCCCAAAGAGCATCATGTGAACCTGTTATAGCTTACATTATGAGTGATGCCTAAAACTCTATCAAATTCATTTGTTACTAATTTTTATCTCATAATATTATTATGAGAAAAATATTACAGGCATAGTCTACTATTAGAAGAAGGTATAACCCAATCCACTATAAAAAATGGGTAGTAACTGGGGATGGTGGTGTATACTGACTAGTAGGTGTTGTCCTGTTGAAGCGCCCTGAATGTTTTATAACTGTTAATTCACTTATATGGGATTATTTTTACATTATTATGAATAATACTCATATTCTATGTCTTAATACTCTGTTGTTATACCATGTATAATTCTCTTAATTACGTTATGATTCATGTCTTACGAACTGCCAATATATAAGTTGGGTATCTTGATTATGATATTTCATAGGTAGTGTATAATAATATGATTTTATGATCATGTTTTCACACACATATTTACATAATAATGATTTAATAACTCATTTTATGCTTACATAGAATATTATCTCAGCCTTTATTTTGTTTACATTACCCAGTTTGTGAAGAATCGTTTTAAGTAGGAGTAATAAATTGGGAGGTTCTTAAGAGGGGATGTTAGGGATATTTCACCAAATTAGTAGAATATGTTTTCATTTTCTAATTTCACTAAGTTGTAATGATTCTTAGAAATATAATTTTTTAATGTTATGAATATTCATCTAAAATTATTTAATATCTAAGTATGTTAATCTTGGTTCCCTATAGTTGGTATCAAAGGAAAATTTTAGTCAACCTTTGGAAAGTAGGATGCGAAAACATTAGGGATATACCTTGGGACGTTTCTAAGGACATTTATAGGGATGTGTCTAAGGATAATAGTAAGTTATCATAAATTTAAAACAATGTTTCATGATTTGGACATCATATTAGTAATTTTTCATTATTATGAGCTTATATCATATGATATGTGGTTCTCATACTATGATTTACGGTCTTCGTCAATAGAGATAACTAGATGGAACTAGGTTTACATTCGAATGATTTAGATGTTGAAAGTATTTGAATTATGAAAATTCATGTCATAAGTGGAAATATCATGAATAGAATCAGTAAGGTGGTGTGATTATTGGTTATATTGTTTAAGATAAAGAGACCGTGACTAAAATGTGAAAGGTATGATATGTTCTAATGGGTTTTTATATTGTGTGTTGAAATAATTATTATAATGAGGTTGAGATAAATTTAGATATGATTTATATTTAATATTACAGGAAAGGGGTATTATGTAATAAGATGATGAATCATGAATAATGGTTTAAGAATATAGTTTAATGATTGAATTATATATGTTTTAGAATTCATAGATTATGGTACACTAATAATGAAATCTATTATTATTTTCAGTATAAGTTTTTTATTAAGGATTTTAAAGGATATATTGAATGGTGATTATGACATAGAAAATTTATTTAATGGAATGAGGATATTTTTATTAATGTAATTTAATAATTATTATGTTCTCGATGTCGACAAAACTATGTTTATCTTTGATAAATAGAGGATTGATATGAATAATGTAAATTGGATTGTACTTATTATAAAGGAACAAATTATTTATTTGTTGAAAAATTATTTTATCCTATTATGGATGAAATATTAAACTTTTTCATAGATTTAAAAACTATATACAATAATCATTGGAATAAGTAGGCATGCGTGTTTTCAATAAGTATTGATGTTAATTTCGGTTATTACAATGCTTAATGAGAGAACCTGATAATGGTATTCACCTATTTGGTATGTGACATCCAAGATCTACTTTATGATATATAGTGGATAAATGTTAAGATAATTTTTACAAATTTATTGACCTTCTTTCTAAAGTATACTATTTTCTTTTTTTTGATGGTTTATAAGGTTAATCATTTTTTGAATGGTTTAAATTGAATTTCAGATTTAGTTTTATTGATCAAGGAATTATATCACCATATAAGGATTTATGCATGTTGGATAACTTGTGCTAACCATTTTTTAATAATGATATCTAAAGATATATGAAATAAATTATCAATATCATGATATTTTAGTGCTTTATGAAAGAAAATTTAACCTTTATTTTCTAGAGTAAGAGATGAATTTGAAATAATGAATATTTAAACCAATGGGTGAGATTGTACATATGAAATGGAATAAAATCATGAAAATATTTTCCATATGTTTTTACAGAGTAAAACAGTTCCCCAACTATGTGAAATTGATATTGGAAAATATTTATTGTAATACATTTGTTTCTATTGAACTGATTATCATACAAATCATCATATATTAATGATTTTGAGTCCCTTAACATTAAATTTATCATTTACTTACTAGTGATTTGTTATCTTTATCACTATATATAATTTATTACACTTTTCTTACATGTCCAATTTTCACATCACACCTATGTTCTCTTGTGATGAATCTTATTTATTAGTTACTTTGGTCAACAATTATGGTTCTATATTTCATTTTTAAATGATACTTAATTATTAACTTTTACGATTTTGGTTTATATGAATGGAAGTTTCATGTATTAAACCATTGATAACAAAAAAATAATTTATGGGAATAAATAATTTTATGGGTCGAATAATGTAATTCCAAGAGCTTCTGTGAAATTTATTACTTAATTAATTTAATATTTTCATTATTTCCCAGTTTATATAATATGGAATATAATATTAATAAATAAAAGAACTACATTTTTCTAGAATTGTATAGAAAACCCGGTCAAACTTGTAATAAATGCAACACCAAGATTATATTTCATTAGACCCAACACTATGTTTGGGTATTTTTACAAAAAAAATATAATTTCCTTCGATAACATTCATGACAGAGAAGACCTAGTTTTACCAAACTATAATTTTCAATTAATAATATTATTAAAATATTATTATATTTATTACCCAACCATTATAATAGAATATAGGAATATGATTAAATAAATTACAGAAATCTGGTTTACAAAAGTGTATAATAATTATTTATTTGTGACTAATTATCTAGAATTGAAAATAAAACCCTTTTGAAAATATAGGAAACATATAGCTGGAAAACATTATTTACACAATAAACCATGTTTTTCCGAAATAAATTATTTAAACCACATCCAAAATATTAATTTTTAATGATTCACATATATATATTATTTATTATACTACATAATTTTAATAATAAGTTTTTTATACAAGATATAAGAATAAATTTGATTTTACACATAAATATTTCTTTTCTAAAAGGTAATTTTACAACCTTTTAATAAAAAAGCAATTTTAAATGTAATTTTTGAAAATTTTATAAAAATTAATTAAAAAATTAAACCATATTTTTGAAATATTATCTTCAAATTATATTATAAAAAATATTTGTTATTTTTTTGAGAATATTAATTTTTTAAAATAGTGGAAACACTGTTTTTTTTAAAACTGCATTTTAATATAATTAATTTTTATATTTAATTGATATTTTAAATTTGTTTTAAATCATATTTTATACAAATTATACATATATTGATATAATTAAGATCATTTTAATGAATTTAACAATGTAATTGTACATATAAACATTTAAAACATTAGAACATTTCTACTTTAAAAACATATTGCCTAGCCTCGTTTGAAGAATTAATTTGAAAAAAATTTATTCCAAATATTTGTTTAGGGTTTTAAAATATTGATTCTATGTATTTAATAAGAAATATAAATAATTTATATAAGTTAAAGTTAGTTTTTTATCAAAAATATTAATGAAAGTAATTTAAATTAATTATAGTGATTACGATAAAACGAGTTCAATTAGTGGTCAACCATTAGCTTAAGGGGCCAAATAACATATAAAAATGACCAAAATACTTTTTATTGACATATTTATAAAATATAATATCTTTTCTAATTAATTCACCATTATTTTAGGCACATGATATATGGTATACCTCTCAATAGTATTTTCCTTTTTATATTTACAAGAATTCCACTCCACCTCCACTATAAATGGGAACTAATCCCTATCAATTACTTACACATATAAATTATATTATGTCATCCAATTCCATCCCAAATAAGAACCCAACATACCTCATATTATCCTAGAATCCTTACATTGGTAATAAATCCAACCAATGATGTCCTTTGGTGAAAACTAAATGTAGTTACACGAAGAAGTGGTAACATTATTCAATAAGAAATTTTGTTTATTTCTTTATCCACACCTTAAATTAATTTTATTCCATGATTATATAAAATCCTCAGTATAATAAATACTATTATATATTATTATGTTATGGTTAATTTATAAACCAACATACACATTCATAAAATGGGACACACAATCATCGTTCGTGTTTATGAAGGACTACAATCTCACGAACTAATGTCATTCGTTATTCCATTTTCACCTCTAATGGTTGGGAATAATTATGGAATTAATAGTTTAATATTATATATATGATATTTAATTTTTATTTATTATTTCTTATTTATTATATGAAACATTTTATCAGGATTTATGTTTTTTCGGAATACGATTTATTTGATTGGGGACATGTGGAATACCCCCTCCTCAAAGTGGTGTGATTCATTTAGGCATTGCATGGAATGTATTAAATATTATTTTAATAAAAAAATTGTTATATACATGAAATAATTATTAGACTATAATGGTAATATATATATATATATAATTCATTTATTTTATTTATTTCAATACTATAAGAAAATGGAAACAATGTTCATGCGTACTTACATACTACCATCCACATGAATGATGTATCTAATTTTATATTCCTAAATATTCTAGAGTATTAAAATTATATACATACTGAATATAAATTTTTTTCATATAATTTTTTTTATATTCATGAAATAATTAAATCATTATCAAGGAAAAATGACCAAAAATAAGAAGTCTAAACATATACGAAAATTACAGTAGAAATAACATGAAACATAACATTTACATGAAATTGTTAATAAATGAAAAATAGAGTGTCATAATAAAATAATATATAGTATTATATATAAGAATATGTTTCTTTGGTATATTTATAATAAACTTTTATTTTTTATAGTGTAGGATTGAAAGGGTAAGATAAAATTCAAGGCTTATGGTAATATTTTTCTCATCTCACATTGATTTCTCAGATATATACACTATGTTCAACAATTATTCTCTTTGTGTGGAGTATATAATTCCCAATAAAATGTTATATCATGAATTTAATTTACATAATAATTTTAAATGATTTTTTGATGTTATTATTTCACAGATCAGACAATTTGAATGTCACTCGAGTACTTATGAGATTTCAAGTATCACTTTTATTCATGTGAGACTTATGACATATTCAACACTCATTTATTTTTTGTGGTGTATACACTTCTCAGGAATTTAGAATAATACAATTATAATTAAATTTATTTTTATTTACATATCTATTTTATGATATTTATTTCACGGGGATTATAATTTAATATTTGAAAAACTGGTAATGTAATTTTGCCCTAATTTTCTTTCGTTAAGACACATGTTGTATTATACACCTATATTATTTTTTGCTGAGTATGTACTAAACATTGACATGGTGTATCCTAAATATCCTTATTTTCATTACATTTTATGCTTCATTTAATAATATAATCTCAAACAAATTATGACTCAATGTTACTAAAGTGGTAATTTTTTGTTGTTAAAATCTCATCGTTTATCGGGATTATTTGTCCTTATGATCTCATTAATGAAATATAGTGATCCATCTGTAAATAAATCCCATTAATTTTGACATACTCCAGTTATTCATGATATATTAATGTAATGGTTCAATTTTTAAATTCTATATTACTTAAGATACTTAAGATATTTAAAAAAAATAAGACAGTATTTCTCACATCGGTAGGAAATATGTCTTCTTACAAAATAGTAATTTCTAAAAAAATAGTAAATTTATTTTCAAATGAACTTTTAAGATATTTTTAAAGGAAAATTTTTTTTTAAAAAAAAATTTTTTTTACATTTTTTTAAAATTGTTTTCAAAGATTCATTTCTAAGTATTCGTGGTTATTCTGAAAGAAACATGTTTTAAATGTGTTTTATGTTTTAAAAAATTTTCTTCAGAGAAGAAAAGATATTTTCCTTAAGAAATTTATTATATAACTATTAATTGTTTGTTAATTTTTAAAAGTGGGTTTTAAGGAAATAAATTTTTAAATTTTTTTATGTTTTAAAAATTGAATTTCAATGAAATGTTATATTCCATGTGATAATAAAAAATCTTTATATATATAATATGAGATACCTTAATCTAGTTTATTATTTAATAGGGATATTATTTTATGATACCATTCATTTTTATTTATCAAATTTCTTTATGTTTTTATAGAATTAGGATTATGGAACCCATTTCATTTCCTCAGGTAAATCATGTTTGAAAGAGATTATTATAAAAGTAATTTCTTTTCCATAGGATATTATCATTTTAATGATAATAATATGAAACCCAATTATATTTAATAGCTTAATCAAGTTATGAATGATTAATTGTTTTTTAGAGTTGTTATGATGAAATTAAATCTCCTTGAAAAATATCAATTTTGTGGTTCATAGACATTTATTATACGATGGGATTCCGAGATAGCATCAGGTGAGCTCATTACAGCTTATATGATGGCGTCTCCATGAAAGGGTCAGGTAATCCTGTTATAACATATATTATGAAGTAGATATATTAAAACATGGTTTTCATACCTATACTCAACATCTATTTTTCAAAATAATTAAAACCTTACAAAAACAGACACCTAATGATCATATTAGTGTAGTTCCATTGGAAACATGGAATCAAAAACACTTGTATATAATCATACTACATTTTCTTCCACATGTTAATTTATTACAAGAATAATTATATTATGAATAATTATTAATAAATATCTTCATAACTTGGGGAAGAAAATGTAAAATGGGGTTTTCTGGAAACATAGTAATTGGAAACAAGGTAGACATGTAAGTATAGACATGGGAAATGGTGTGTTAGAACATGATCATAACATTATAAAATATTATGCATAATATCATAAGATCATAAATGAGGATCATATAATGAAGCTTGGTAGTTAATTAGAGATGAATCATATGGAAATAAATAACATAATCTATAAAATCATAACATATAAACAATACATGGACTTATGGTCAACACATATGCATATAATTTGATTTCCATACAATTAAAGGCATCACATCCAAGGCCATATGGGTATAATGGGTTCACTTACTATACCATATTACTTGTAATGTTAACTCTATGGTCATCATTTTTGTATGAATTCACTCCCAACACAAATTTGGTAGTCATGGTTCACTCTCATTACCATCTTATTAGTCAAGGTTCACTACAAAGACGATATTAGTAGAATGAGTTTAATCCTCATACAATCTTGGTAGTCATGTTTCACTCTCATGGACATATTATAATTTATGGTTCACTCCCAATACCATCTTAGTAGTACAATTTTAATTCACATACCATGATTGAAATCATGGTTCTCTCCCATGGCCATATTAGTTTTCAAGGATCAAATTGAAGACCATATTTGTCTATATCATGAGATATAAATCATTACCCAATGCATTATATGGAGTTATAGGTCCCACATATATCATAATTAAATCATACAAACATGTTCCAAAAAAAATCATATCATAACACATGAAATGTAATGGATATCATAAACACATAATGATATCATAACCTATAGAATAAAGATATAGTTTTGAAAATAATGTTATCCAAAACATAATCTATGAAAGGAATCATGTTTCATAATAATGTATCCTTTGAATGAAAATAATGTTAAATAAACACCATTCTATCAAAAAAAAATCATTTTACAAAAAAATATGAGTTTATACTTAAGATAATTTCAATGAAAGAAATGAGTAACATAAATGGAATTAATCTTACATATGAAATAATTTGGAAACATCATTTTCAACATATTTCATGAGGGTAATATGATATATTAATTGGAAAGGTATTTATTAAACATAAATATTTTGGAATAAAATTTCAAGAAACTACTTTGAAAAAGATATAAATATGGTTTGAAATCATTTTCAAATCATTTTTCCTTGAAAACTTCTAAATTGAACTTGAAAATTTTAGAAACTATTTTTCTTTTAAAACATATAAAATAAACATCAAAACATTTTAGAAACATTTTTACTTGAATACATTTTAAAAACGTATAAAGAATGATTTAAAATGGTTTTGAAAATTATTTAATTGAAAATAATTTCAAAATTTTTAATGAAAGGTCCAATACATTTTTAAAACCATTTATTGGAAAATAAATTTAAAATAAATAAAAAATATTTAAATTTTTTTGAAAATAGTTTCTCTGAAAATAATTTTAATATTTATAAAATAATATTTCAAAATCATTTTAAAAAAATTTAATCAATTTTTTAAAAATCCTTTTTTAACTAAAATCTGATTTAAAACACTGAATTTCCAAATTATTATGAATTTTTTTCTAAAAAAGTAACTTTTTAATATTTCAATTAATTATATAAGGTAATTATAGTTATGGTGAAAGGTATATTGGTACCTGGTAATTATTCCATTTAATTTTTAAAAAAGTTTAGAAAAGAGCCTCAATCAGAAAATAACAAAGAATATTCATTTTTATATACACTTTTGTTTAATAAGGTAAAACATGGGTAAAATAGTATTTTAATGATCAAATTAGAATAATACAATATTATTGTAATATTTTCAGAAAACATGGTTTTCAAGGAACATATATTTTTGATTGAAGAGCGAGTTATTATCGCACTTTTTTTAAAACACTTTCTAGATCATATTATGTAGAAAAGAGTTTAAATAAGGTACCATTACATGGATATAACATGAATAAACATAGTTTATGAAAACTCATGATATTATATGTTGAATGGATTATAAAATTTGATCAATAAGATTATAATAATAACCAATCTTGATAAATATTATGATTGTAGCTATAATCCATTAGCAATTTGGTAATACTGAATTATAAAAAATTGTAATAATAATTTAAATTATGCGTAAAATGTCCAGAAAATAAGTATATTTATGATATAAAATGTTAAAGGTAGTATATACAGCTCTGGAAAAAATATAGGTGGACAACAAGGATTCTGTCTCAAAGAATGAAAATTGAGGAAAAAATATATTACCAATTTTTTTCTTTTGAATCATTATCCCATAGAAATAATGAAAATAAAATGGGTATTGATGTAACAATATATTTTATTATAATAAACATATAATAAATTGATAGTTGGTATAAAAACAAAAAAAAAATAAATGTGTGGTTTATAATGCATGTATCCAATGGAAATAAGAGGTTAAATGAAATTCTCATTCCTTGTGTCTTGTCTCCCATCATACTTGAAAAAAATTATTTTATTATAAATATAAATTTATTTAAAATATATCACGAAATTAATTATTTTATATAATAAAACATATTTTTTATTATGACAGTATATTATCATCTTGTTAACAGTTATATGTTAATGTTTCACTTTGGATAATATCTATTTTTTTATCCGCACGTGTCTTCCTTTGATATATATTTTGTCCGTATAATTATATCTGGATTTCATGAATTTAAAACATGATATAAAAAAGATTTATCTTCATTATATTTTTATTAAAATATTCCATTTAAAATTTATGTATAAAATAAAGTACATCATTCATGGATACAACAGACCATACGTAAGCATGAATGTTGTTTCCATTTTATTGCCATATTGAAAGAAAGAACATAAAGGAAATAAATAAATATATGTATGTATATATATTTATATACAATTATTCCAGTATCATTTATATATCATATATATAATAAAATCTCACTAAGCATATCCTTAATACATTTCATGTAGAGTGTGAATGAATCACATTGATTTGAGGAGGTAGTTGTCAGCATTTCCAGAAACGATGTTATGGTATTTAAACAAGACTAAAAGTACAATGGTATGTGTTTTAAAATAATTAAATAAGAATATATAAATTATAAATATCATATATATTTTATATAAATGTTTTTACATCATAATTCCCACCATGAGAGTTGGTAAATGAATAACGAATAGTCTACATTTCGTGAGGCGGTAAATTTTCGTACATATAAACAATATGTTCGTAATCCATAAATGGATGTGTGTAAAAGTGTAGGTAAAAACCATAGCATAAAAATACTAATTATATTTAAGATTATGCAGTTTTTTTGTAATCATAAAATATGAAAATTTAATAAATAAAACAATTGAGTTCGAAGAGGATTGTAACATCTTATCTGGGTAAAACCTTTTCGTTTAAACCAAAGAGATTCCTTGGATTTCATTCTATAAAATGGGATACTTCTAGGATATGGGGAGAGATTTTTAGGAGAGATTTTTGAAGATTATTTTCAATACAATGTCACATTAATGTTGTGAGGAAGTGGGAGGATACAAGGCCTTTTATTGTGGAGGAGTGACACTCTTGTAATTATGTGAAAGGGAATTCCATCTACATTTCTTCCATGTCATGTGGATCCCCCAACAAAAAAATTAGATATAAGGGAGTATATGGTCTAAATTTTTTCATGACAGTTTTATTGTACTGTTTCATAGGTCATTTTATCCTTTAATATTATGGTTTAGTCCCTTATTATGATTAATTTTACCATAACAATTGTAATTAATATGATTATCAATCACTAGTTTTTTTGGTCAAATATTATTTTGTCCATATTAGAAATTATAAATTATGATGATTCCTAAAATGGAATAAATTTTTTCATATTACTGTAATTTAATTCATGTAAATTAATTTAATTATAATCATGCATGTGGGATGATAATGTGGGGTTTTGAAGAAAAAACATCAAAAGATTACTATGTTTTAATACCCAATTTCTAAGGGAAATAGATTAAAATAATCTAAATTGGATAAATTGATGAAAAATATTTTCTAATAGAACTTTTAAACCAATTTAAATCATATTTAGTCTTATAAATAAATTATATGAAAAGGAAGTTTTCAATTAAAATTCAGTATTTCTCTATATTCATCCAAAAATGATGTTTGTCTAAACAAAACCAAAAAATCACCCTAAGATAATTTCAACATTATAAATAAAGAGATGAATTTTATTTTATAAAATTAAATTTCTAAATATTTGTTAAATTAATTTTATTATTTATTAAAAAATACATGATAAACAGTTTATTTGATGAAAATAGTATTTTTAATATTTTAAATACTTTTAACAAGAATTGTATTTTTTATAATAAATGTGTTTTATTTATTTAAAATAATTATAAAAATTATTTTAAAAATATATATTAATATTCATATTACAATTTTTAATTGCTAGTTTATAACTATATAATTTAAATAATTAAAAAATAAAATGATGTTTTGTAGGAACTCAGTGTTGCATGTAACATATGCTGATTTGGTATTGTGTGTAGTGCATGTGAAGTTGGTTCCACGTGAAAGAAAATTTTGAATTAGAAAAATGAAAGATATAAAAAAATTAATTCATTCGAGAAAAAGAGGTCTATGAAAACTTAGGGTGTTACATTCTAAATCATTAAAAAGAATTTCACCCACAAAATTCATCTTTGTTATGAAATTTTAATACTTTCAGTTTCCTTTCATAGAAACCCTAATCATAATAATTAATAGTCAAACATTATTTAAAAATAAATATTAAAAGAAATAATAGTTTCTGAATGTGACATGTAACTAGGTTTCTTCATAAGAGAACATAGATAGGAATTGAAAACATGGACATGGAATAGAAATCGTTCTATCATGTTCAAATAGAAAGTTATATAAATAATATTAGTAGAAACATAACAATAAAAATTCCATAAATAATCAATGAATTAATGGGTCATAATATTTGTCGAAAATCAAGGTACTGGGATAAAAAAATATCATGAACTTTTTTCCAAATGTAGAATAAATTTTATAAAATGATATACTTATATTTTTTCATAAGAACCTTACCTTTTGTTTGTCCTTAATAAACTTCCTCTTCATCACTCATTCTATGAAATGAGGGAGAGTATTTCATTCCTAATGAATTAACAAATAATTAGATCTATGATAAATCATCCCCAATGTATTTAGCTACCATCAACCCAAAAGGATATAGAACATGTTATCCAATATAAAAGAATCCTAATTTAGTGAGAAATAATTTAATCTCAAGAAAAACATCTAATTTTCAACATAAAAACTCATTAAAAGGGTATCCTTATAATCCATTTAAAGGATGAATATTGTAAACATTATAAATAAGGTCATTAAATCATCATAACATTGAACCCCAATATATATCAAAATTTATCTTGATTGTCACATTCCAAAAATTTGAATAACCTCATCATACATTCCCTTGAAACATAGTAATAACATAAATTACAATAAATAAATTTGAAAAACTATAATTCTTCCTTATTACAATGAGTAATGGATAAATTATTTCAATCCCCAAACTTTTCTATTTCGTCCTTAATAACATATACCACTCAATCAATAATTTTTTCCAGGATAATTTATACCGTCTAATTTTCTTATTCATTTCCAATGAATCATTTTCCAAACATAATTATCTTAATGTGATACATTAATTAATGAATACGTTCTGTTAATAAAAAAATCTCCATTCCATGAAATCACCATTCCAAAAATACTTATCAACATATAATAAATACTTATAATGAGAATACATACATATTTCATGAATCATATAACACAATCATTTACTTTTAAGAAATAAGTACTTCATTCATTCATCCTTATTCATAACACCTCTCATGCTTCATCAACTTATTCCATAATTAATTTTTCATAGAATATGATATATGAATTCTATCATAACAATCTCTAACCTCAACCTAATCATGCTTCTTATGATTAATATGAAGAATATTATAATAATGTTACATACATTTAAGATTTATTTTTCTATCTCTTTATCTTCAAACATATAACCAATACCCATACAACATATGGATTCCATTTATCATATTTCTACTTGGGATGTCAATAATCATAATTCCCATACATACCAAATATAAAACATTAAATATTAAAAATGTTCCATATAGTTTTCTCCGCTGACAAAAACCATATAGAATTGGGAAAGAAACACAAATCATGGAACAAAACCACATAATAAAGCAATGTAACATATAACATGCCTAAATCATGACACAATAGTTTCAATAATTAACACCTTATGTTTATCCTAGGTTATTCATTGTAATATTTTATTAAAATCCTTCGAAATGGTTCATATAATTTTTTTGAATTTCCAATTCATATCCCCCAGGATTTTCAAACTAGCTGGGCATCAAAGACAATTGTTGTGCACCCGGTTATGTCGATTTAGGCTCGACACACTGTGATGGATTTTTTCCCATTAGAACACATTTTCTAGATCCACATCCACATGTAGTATCTAGACATAGATTTATTTCTTAGAAACCAATCCTGATATCCTTTAACGAAATTCCAGGACATTTTTCTAAATGTTCACTCATCCTTATAATTATCATTAGAGTCCTTCCTAAAAATATCCATATAAATATACCTAGATATCTCTCTAAAACTTTAACTTCAATGTTTCTAAAAGTTGAATAAAAATTCACTCTAATACTATCTATAGTAAATCTAACATTTCATATATAGTGTTTACATATCATAGGTGCAATACTTAAAACATTACACCAATAGATGCTCAATAACCGATTTACATTAGTGCTTTTGTTAACATGGAAACATAAATATTGGTACATAAGGGAAGTACATTATATCCTAAAAGGATATTCAGGAAAATAACCCTTCATAGATAGATCATAATGAATACATATCATAATTACCTAGAAAGGAAACTTAAAAATGTATGAGTGTAGATGATCATTAAGGGTATTCAATGAATGCATAGAAGAATAAACATGAGTGTAGGGGTATTACAACATGATAATATCATTTGATGATCATATATTACATTTCATAAGATCATAAATTTAAATCATGTTGTTAATAATGTCCATTGACAAGACATGAATCAAAAAGAAATAAAGAACATAATCCTTGAATGATTTATATAGTAATAATACATGGAATTTTGGAAGAAACAAAATCATATGAAATAATTTCTATAATAGTAAAGGAATCACTTCCAAATCCATCTTGGTGGTATTGGTTCACAGTACATACCTTCATCGTAGTCCTCGTTTACTCCCATGGACATCTAAATATTATAATTTCACTCCCCACACAATTTCATACTCATGGTTCACTCTCAAGGTAATATTAGTCTTGTTTTAGTACTAATACTGAATTAGTTGTATGATTTTAATCCTTTTACCATCTTTTCAGTCATGGTTCTGTCCCATGGATTTATCCGTAGTCAGGGTTCAGTACTATGAACATAATAGTAGTATGATTTTAATCCTCATACAATCTTATTAGTCATGGTTCACTCCCATGGATATAATAGTAGTTATGTTTCACTCACATGAATATCTTAGTCTATCTCATGTGATAAAAATCATTACCAAATGTATCGGAGGGAGATATAGGTCCCACATCTCACATAGTGAAATCATACATTAATGTTCCAGAAATTCATTAAAAATAATCTCATAACTCTTGAAATGAAATTTGTATCATAAAATGTAATCTTATAATAACCAGTGGAATAAAAGATACAAGTTTCATAAAAAATTAATCAAAAACATAATCCATTAAATTAAGTGGGTATCATAAGAATATAACCCACGAAAAAGAAATGAGTTTCATAGACATCATCCCATCAAAAAATAAACCATTTAAAGAAGGAGTATTAATGGAACCCATAGATTATTTTCAATAAATTATTTAGTAACACAAATTGATTTCATCATAGATGGGAAATAATTTCTAATGGTACCTATAACAACATTTCATGAGAAAAATATCCCCTCTTCTTGGAAGAATTATTTTCAAAATATATAACATTTTGAAATCCATTATCTTTGGAAATACTATGAAAATATATAAATAAATCATCAAATAATTTCAAAAACCACATTCCACAAAAACTTATAAAGTATTCTCAAAAGTATTTCTAAAATACTTTTTTTGAGGACATATAAAAGAAGCATTAAAAAATTTTAAATTTTTTTACTTTGATACCATTTTGAAAACATATATGGCTAGAAAACTTTTTAAAAACAATTTCATCGAGGATAAATTGGAAAAATATAAAGAAATCATGAAATCATTTTAAAAACTATTTAATTGAAAGTAAATTCACAAAATACACAAAACAATTTAAGATATTTTGAAAAATATATAATTGAAAATAGATTTAAAAATTATAAAAGAAGCTTTGGAAAATCTTTTAAAACAATTTTTGAATATAGTTTTTTTTATAAAAATGATTTTCATTTAAACAAAATATAAATTATCTAATTTAATGAATATTAGGATTTTTTTTAAAAGTTACTTTGTAATCATTTAAATCACACTCCTTGGTAATTATAGTCATGGCATTGAGTAAATCCATATATGCCAAATATTATTGTTTTCACCACAAAATTATTTCCAAAAGTACCTCAACTTGAAAAAAACCTGATGATTAATTTTTAAAATCAAATTTTTTTAAAACATAATTCAAGGGTAAAATTTTCATTCCATTATCACAAGATAATTGTTGAATATTATAAGAATAATTTTATAAAAAACATTTTTGGAGGGACATTGATTTCTGACTGAAGATAAAGGTATAATCGAACATTTTATAAATCACATTCATTCTTATATTGTATTAATGAGTTAAGAAATAGTAACATTAGTTAAATATGAAACTAATAACCCAAGGGTAATAAATAAAAATAGATTTATTGTGAAAATATCATAATATTTCATCAATGAGAGAATAATCATATACAATTTTGACAAATGGTGAGATTGTACCTATAAAATGATAACAATTTGGTGATGTTGATTTATAATAAAATGGAAATAATATAATGAAAAATATCTTAAAATATAATTAAAATAATTATATTCATAATATTACATTTCATTGGTATTTAATAAACCTCATAGAAAATATAGGTGTAGAACATGGATTGTGTCACACTGAAAGAAAATTGTCAGAATACAGCTTTACCTATTTGGTAATTTTGGAAACATAAACCCTATAAAAAAAATCATCAAATTTATATGTAAATATTCATAAATAATAGAAAATTATCATATAATACATCCATTTTTAGTATACACACTACACAAAATAAATGAGTGGTGAATAAGACTTTTATCACACTGAAACAAAATGTGATATGAAATTATCATACCTCGTGTCGTGAATCCCTTCGTACTCATAAAAAAATATTGTATAATAAATTATACATTTAGTATAAATATATATTATAACCATATTATTATATAAAATCACATATATGATTTTACTATGACTTTATATTACCTGATTGTTAATAATTCGATTTTAAGGTTACACATTAGTTATTACACGCTTTGTTCTATGCATGTGTCTTAATTTTTTATATCTCTAGTCCATATACATATATAATGATTTATATAATGTAATAAATGATATAAATATAATTTATATTTAGTGGATTTTTATTATAATAATCTATATAATAGAATTGTATGAAATGGATGACACTGTTCATGGAGATGGAAGGTCATATGTATGTCTGCACACTGTTTTTGTTTTATTATAGTATTTAAAGAAACAATTAAATGAAATATATTTATATATATATATATGTATATATATCATTGTTAATATATCATAACTATATCTTATATATCAAACCATTTCACTAAATACATCCTCAATATAGTGTGTGTAGAGTGTGAATGAATCACATCGCTTTGCGGAGGCGGTAGTCCACACATCCACAAATTATGTTATCTTATTTATGAAATATGTTATGTATAAATTTATGTGTTAAATAAATAATTAAAAATAATGATTAAAATATAAATATAATATTAATTATATATAAATATAGTTTCCATTTTAATGCCTAGCATTAGAAGTGGTTAATGAATAAAGAACCATCATTTTTTCATAAAGAGGTAGATCACCATACATATAAAAAATATATTCATTTCCCTTTCAATGGAAGTGTGTGACAGTGTACTTTGATCCCTAATTAAAACAAAATATTAGTATATTTATTATATTGGTGGTTTTTATAATTTAGGAATAAGGATAATTTAATGTGTCTATAAAGAAATAAATATAAAGACCTTGAGGAGAATCTTACCTCTTATTCGAGAATCTCATTTTGGTTTTCACCAAATAGATTCCTTGGATATATTTATTCACAAGGGGATACATATATAATTATGGTAAGGATTATTATGAACCATTTTAGAAGATATTTTTCAATAATATTTTTCTTGGGATGTGTAAGAGAGTGTGAGGAGTGGAAGCCTTTTTCTAGTGGAGGAGGAGTTCCACTATGGTATAATTTGGGAAATAGAATTATACCATGTTTTTTCCTTGTATAGTGGCTCCCATAATGGAAACATTTCATTTAAATCTAGAATTGGGTCAACATTTGTCAATAAAACATATATTATATAGGTTTCTAGGCCATTTTTACACTTATAATTAGGTTTTAGTCACTCATTATGTATAATTTGACATTATTCTCTATAATTAATTTTAATTAATATCACTACTATTTTTTGTTCAAAAATTAGTTGAACATATTACACATTATAAATTATTATGATTCCGAATAAGGTATAATTTTTTCAATATTACTATTATAGATGTGGTGAAAATTAATTTCAATTTAATCCCGCATACGTGATGAAAATGTCGAGTGTTAAAGTAAAAACATCCAAAATATTCCTGTGTTTTTATAAAAAATTCAAATGTGAATATCATTTCAATGACCAAAATTGGGTTAAATGTTAAATTTATAATTTAATTAAATATTTAAACCAATTTAAAACATAATTTATCTTTGTAGATATATTAGATGAAAAGGTAATATAGACTTAAAATCAATAGATTCATTCTTCATCCAAAAATGTAATTTATCATAAAAATCCCAAAACAATTACCCTATGCTAAATTTGATATTATAAATTCAAAAATTACATTTATTTTATCAAATTAAATTTATAAATGTTTTTAAAAATAATTTCTCTTCTATAGGTAGACATGAAAAGATGTAAATTTGAAGAAATATATTATTCACATCAATGAAAATTAGTTCATTCTATAAAAAGTCCATAAAAACTCAGGGTGTTATAGTGGATCAAATAACATCGGGTAATCCTATTAAAACTTATACAATAGGGTAGACCAAATAGCACTGAGTAAGTCCATTACATCTTATATGATGGGGACCCCAAATAGTTTTGGGTAATCACTTTACAACAAAAAAAAATGTGTGGCTCAGATAGTTCTAGTTCATGCTATTATATCTTATATGATGGGGTGGCGTAGATAACAGTTAGTAATCATGTTATAACATAAATGATGTGGTGACCTAGATAGCACTAGGATATCCCATTATTGTATACATAATTGATGTTACCTATATCTCTCAACAATTCATTGTGTAATGATTTATATTCAAAAGATAATTATTGGAACAAGTCAATGGGCTTGATCCACTATGGGAATAAGGTATAACCTGATCCACAACAAGGAGATGGTTGCAACTGGGGATGGCGGTGTGTCCCACTTAGTTGTTGTTTCCCTATCAAGTAATGTGGCATGTTATGACCATGATACTTGAATTATAGGGAAAGATTTTACTCATTTTTTATTCAAAAATATCATGTATTTTCCCTATGCTATGATTTTATGCATTATTCTCTCTATTAACTTTTGATTTATGTCTTATGAGATTCCAATATTTATTCCAGGACTCTTTATTATGATATTTGATATGTATTGTATGATTTTATAATGTTATTAACATGTTATAATACCCATATGATCATGATTATTCTTATATATCTCTTTTTTACCCTTACATAGTTTATAAGATCACTCATTCTTTTATAAACATTCGTCATATTATGATAAAATGTTTTAAGTAGGATTACAAAAAGTAAATATTTTTATAAGAGACTTTTATGATATTTTTTAAAATTAAAATATTGTGATCAAAATTTTTAAATACACTAAAATATTATGTTTCTGGGTAATGTAATTTTTTAATGTTCAAAATATTCATCTAAAATGATGTAATATCCATGTATGGTAAGACGGGGTCTCTATCACCCATATCGTACATGGTTATCACTTAAGGTAAAATTACTATATCCCTAACTATGTGTAACCTATAACCTCAAAAAATCCTAAATGGTTAGCCTACATTGTTAATTTATTGTTCCATTAATCATTCTCAGACAAAACTATTTTACTAAACATTATTTCCTATTCCAAATTCAATAAAACGTACAAATAGTTTAATGATTTTTTTGAGGGTAAATATTCCCTCCAAAATATGACATTACACCGTAGAAAAAAATATTAATATATATATATATCATATATATTACTTTTACCAATGATTCTCCAAATGATACTCACACTTTCTGAATTTAATCATAACCTCCCTTATTCATCCACAAAAGTAAAACATATTAAATTATTCATTCATTAAATATATTTTCATTTATATCATTAATAAAAATCATGACACAAAATAAACCACCTAAAAACCTCCTAATCAAGTTGTTCTATAATGTCTTCCACCTAATTCCTAACAACAATATATTACGGTTTAGTGTCTTGCACCATTAAGGCATATTAAAAACAAGGGTGTGCAAATCCAAATAAACCATGACACAAACACATGTTTCTAGAAATAACATATTCAATTAAATATATAAATAATATCCACAATAGTTTAACATACATGCTATAAATTATAATACAAAAGAAAATATGATAAATTAAAACACTAAGAATTAAGGAAAACATACAAGTCCAATATCCCAATGTAAATGAAAATATAGAACAACTAGAAATGGGGAACTCAACATAACACTATCTCCCAACATGAAGACTACTAGAGACCATAAAAATAGATCTCCACTAAAATCCAAGTCCACTATCATTAAAAATTCTATAATCACTAAGGAACTATCCATTATTTTTTATAGAAAATGACACATTGTGTTGAAATTCTTATTTAAGGGTTTGTATATACATACTTAGTAGTAATCTCTATTAATAACTAAGAAATGAAATATCAAATCATATATAAAACCATGGGGGATAGAAAATGACATTATGGAACCAAATATGTTTTAAGTATTGAGATATTCAAAGATAAAGTGATGTCTGAATAGTATAACCATGATCCAAAAAGATTATATTCGACAGTAAATCCAATATAAAATGAATATTTGAAGACACATAAAACTTGAACATCGAGGTTATCATTACTTCCATTACAACTATTTTAATACATAATTGAGGACCTTTGCCTCATCATTGGAAAGGTAAATCAATCAAGGGAGCAGATAAAAATATGTAGGACCTTTCCCTCATAAAGGAAAATATATGTTATTCATGGGAGTAATAGATCCGGGGATAGAGTACCCACACCATAGAACATGGGGATTGGGTACATAAATTTAATCTACCATATGGGTGACCCACACATGAACACACATGCGATTAACAACATCCATGTTTGGAATAAAGAATCACACATAGATACATGATGGATTACCAACTCTATAATTCATCTTGGTGACATTTCTTGCCTCCCAGGACCAGTTCTTCCATAAGTAACAAAACATGGTTGACCACATAGCCTCATTTTTTACCCATATTCCAAATGCTATTTACTAAACGTTAGGGTCCATGTTGGTATAGTTAAGATACAATATCTTTTTTATCAAAGTATGACACAACAATTATATTCAATAAAACAATAGAAAAATAGATATAATGAAATGTGGAAGCATAAATCATATATATATAATAAATAGAAAAACATAAATATCATTCTGATCCATATCTAGTGACATATACAAAATGGTTCCTTGTATTGATTCTATAAAACTTTTTGGATATAAGTGTAAATTAATGTAGTGAGAACATAAATTGTCCTATAAAAATGAAAAAAGAATTAAATATATCTCTAATAACATCACAAAAAAATAATGGCCTTTTTCTCTTGTATTCCATAAAAATATAGAAAATTTAGAATCAAAAGTTAGATGCATCCCTTTATCCCTACCTACATCCATAAAGCCTATCAGTTTTCCATTTATTGGCCCTAAAAGAGAGTGATACAAACTAAGTAGGACACTTCAAATAGTGTCTAGTACTATATAGTATGTGAATATATAATTAATATTTATCATGTGTAATTTATATGGGTGATAAAAAAATAAAACATGTTGGTCCGGGTTCTATGGTTAGCACCCATTTGATACTACCTACTTTGGCCTTGGACGTGAATGTATCAAAGTAATTAATATTTTACAAATTGTTATGGTAATAATGTCTATTATTTATGCATAGATATTACGGAATTCTATGTCACTTTATTAAAATTATAAAAAATGGAAATAATTTCCAATAATTACATATAGACACCACAAATCCTTATTCTATATATTTATAAATAAACAATAAGGAACATTGTGTCCAAAAATTTTAAATAAATAAAAAGTACTGTAATATTCATTATTTATATTAATAATTGGGAACATAATGTCCATAAACACTAATTTATCCATAAGTAACATCAATTCCATGAATTTAACAAAAAAAGAAACATCATGAATATTTCAAATGGTAATCCTGATTTAAACACATCCTGGTAAAATTAATTTAAAGGATAAATAATATATCTCTTTTTGTTATTCAATTAATTTAATCATTTAAGAAATAAACTGAAATGTATAATAATTGGGTCATGGTGTATAAACAATTCCACTACTTCATTTAATTAACTCACATTATAAAATTCAATAACCAATTTAAATCCAAGCACAACATAAGAGTGTTTTGGTCACAATGGAAATAGAATTCATTAAGGAATATAACATAAATCAGAAGCAGGGTATTTCATGTTATGGTTTTCAAAATAAAATTAGTTATCATGGTGTCATAAAATTTATATAATTATGTTGCAATAACTAATTAGTGAGAAATTTAGTTTTAGGGGAAATATTGGGTATGTAGGGTGTATAGTACAATGACAATATAATACAAAGACCCAAATTTTCAAGGAAAGGTATGAGAACATCTATAATAGCATCGTAGTAAGATCCTCATTTGATTTCAATTTATTATTTGGTCCATAGCTGGAGAAATATGATAAATTAAAAAACACCCTAAAATAGGGCTTATTAGTTCGCACAGATATAATATTCAAAATAGTGATATAATCTTATGAAAAAAGGAATTAGAAGGAAAAACACACCAATGATGATTGAACATGAAATATGGATGATTAATAAGAGTCCATATGAGGGGGAAGATCAATGTCTAAGTGTAGAGGAAATTATCTAAAAATTTTATAGGATGATATTATGTTAAAGGGGAATTAATTGAGGGGAAATAATGGTTTAAGTCATATAAAAAATAATAATAATAACTTAATATATTTTAAATGGGTTAATAGTTTGAAATCATGGTTAAAAAAGACATTAATGAACTTTTAACCACCACTATCAATGTGTAAACCCTCCTTGCATGGCTACATGAACAGTCTGAAAAACATTTCAAAACATTTTTATGGTAACTTTCCAAGAACGATTCCTCATTCAATGGTTTTTGAACTTTTTTAGAACCATTAAACATAACATGTGAATTCCCTCTATAAAATGTATTCCACAATTTTCACCATCATGTTTCCTCCTTAATATAGTTTTTCCTATCTTTTATCCTTTATAAATGGGTCTTGTAGTTGAGATGCACGGTTATTACTAAATTTGAACCAATTCTTCTCAACTAGATGATTCTTCAAAAATAAAATATCCATTCTTCTTAAAAGCCGGATACACTCCTAAACACTACCATGGTCCCATAAAAATTGTAAAATAAAAGGCATAACCTAAAATGTAAAAGATCCATGTTTATCTCATGTAATATACTATGTTTTAATACATGTTAATTTTTTGGGAAAATATACATTTTTAGTTTGGTGAAGAGTCTAGCATTCATATTGACATTTATAGTTTAATTATAATATATTTAATGCATCAAGAAATTATTTTTGATGTTGAATAAGGACTAGTGAGTTCATCAAAGGTTCAAATTATTTTTGGGAGCACCAGGACCTGAAAAATCATTTTCATAAGGTTCCTTAAGAGACATAGAGTTTTATCAGATAGTATTGCCCTTTAGGGAAATAATTCAGAAATTTTTATCTTTGGAATGATTATCCAATACATTTTGGGAGAGGTCTATGTCTATTTGATCTTCCTAAAATTTTTATTAGAGGTGATTTACATGGGTTATGCACAGTTTCTCAATCAATGATCCTAGCCATATTATTTGTAGCAAGCATAAAGGAAATTCCACCAGTTGTGGAGCTTCACCTATCCCTCATTTAGTATTTTTAAAATCATACTCATTTGGTGTTGGATTTATAATTAATCCTATGTGTTGGAAGCATGTATATAATCCCATGATTCATCTTGATTCATTTCTCCATTTAACTCACTTTCAAGAATTTTATCTTTCCCTGAGATCATATTCTATATATTCATGGAATTTGTCTGAAATCATAATTTCCCTCATCTCATCTAGGATTATAGGACAATATTAGACAAGTGATAATCTTAAAGCATAATGTAGGTGGTTCATATATTTCTCCATTCATATATGTGTTCCATGGCATGCGTAGTTAAATATGGGTGTGTGTTGTTTGTCTCAGTGAAACCCTTATTTATTAATGCATGAATTTATATCATTTAATTTTTTTTGAAATATGGATGGTAATACTCTTATCTTTTTCAAATGTGTTAAGATGTGTGTGGGTCATTTGGTTAGTTTGGAAGATTGTGTTTTTTACTTATATTATTTAGTTTAATTGAACTATTATATGAGAAATGTAGTTTCTTGGGTACATGTTGGATATGTATTAAAATACATGGGGTGATTTGACTGGGGTTTAGAGGATGAGATTCATATGCCTAAATGAATGACATGAGACATGTGGGATGATGTTAAAAATCGTGATTGAGGTGATGTGATCATCAGGTGGAATTTGATTGTAGATATGGTTCTCATGTAGAAATGTGGTTATCAGTTGGTGTGTCTTTGGAAATGTTGGTTATTGTTGGTCCCTATTATTAGTCAGTAGATCCATTTGGAGTTGTGTGTAAAAATATGAAAAAAAAATTTGAGGAGGTGTTGACCACTCAGTATAATTTGAGGCCTCAAAATATTTAGTGGTATAATGGATTGTTTTGAACAATAGTTATGGAGGAGTTGGTCACCTTATAATTCCACATATGATAGTGAGTGAGACTATATGATTGGGGTTGATGGACATGGTGACATGATGGCCAATGGGATAGAATTATGTTAGGATAGATCTAGTCATACCTCAGGATGTCAGTCAATTGATAGAATGGTGGATTAGTAATCATTAAAGGAAGGATCAAACCATGCTTTTGGACATTCGACCATTAAGTCGATGGTTATTATTAAAAATAAGTTCAAGAAACTTGTGACGTTGTTTTGTGGTATTACCTTTGGAATGTTAATTAACATTTAATGGAATATATATATATATACATACACACACACACACACACAAATGAAATGATATTTGGAATGACGTTCTCTATGACACATTATGGGTTGATATAGAGGGTTATCTAGATGTGAATAAAAATGGATACATAGTTCAAATTTTCGACATTGGTCAATGTTAATAAATTCATGTTTTGGATATTGAGCAGAAGTTAATCAAGTATTGTGTTTTTTAAATGAGTTCAGTTTCTATTTATATACATATTCCTTCAAATATATAAATATTAATGTAAGACAACAACATGTTGGAGGTGGCATAGTGAATTCGTACTCACTCCCTACGTGGGCCCCTCGAGATGCATAATGAATTTATGGTTTTGTGATTACATAAAGAACCTATATCTGGCTCAAAACCATAGTGATCAGAGAGGCACATGATTTTGGGATGAATGACACATCGACCATGGATATATCAATTATATATTATGTTGTTAGTTTCATAGTCTATTCCCCTTTTTTACCATCAATGGTAGGAAATTAAATAACTAAGGTGAGACATTTTCAGAACTGTTTAAGGTATTACATCAGTGTTTAAGTATGTATATTAAGGTGAAACTCAATTTTGGAGGTGCTATATCAGGTTTTGATATCCAAAGGAAACATGATGAATCTGACTTATTCAACCTTGGAGATAACACCTAGAGAGTCTGGAAGTGCTGCATCAGGTATCTGGAAGTGAGTCAGTGAGGTGTTTCATTAGGGAAAACAAGCCAGAGAATCAGGCAGTCTTACGAGTGTGGGTTATAGAAGGTTTTCGTATACTATGGTTAATTAATTCACTTTAAGAATTAATCTGAGTGACCATCAATGAGGTTTGGTCATGATGCTAGAAGATGAAAATGTAGAGGCTCTGTAGTAATTATTCCTTGAATGATGATAGGATAGGACCAAGTAATAATTAGAGATTTTATGTATGACCTGGAGTTTTTTTGGATCTAGTATTCTAGATATTGTTCCATGAAAAGGTTTGGGATGATAGATAAATACATATTAGTGGGGTCAATTACTAGATTATGATTCATCATTTCAAGGAGATTAGGCTTTGGTTAGCCATGCATTTGGACATGTGCACCTAATTAATTAGGCAAGATTAGAGTAGGATTGGGAGTTGATTACGGTTAGATCTATTCCATGATTATAAGCATACTATTTATGTTTCTAGTGTGACTAATATAGTTTCATGAGGTTCATGTGATATAAATGAACAAACTAATTCTTCATTATAATGCTGGAATTAAGTGTGATGCATGATATGTATGCGATGTGTTGGAATCGTGAATTTTTTTGGGAATATAAACACAAAACACACACACACAAAAACATAGATATATATATATATATGTATATATAATTTTAAATCACTTCTAAGAATCAATGTGGTGCTTGAATTTTGGGTCACTGTTGTGATTTTGGACTTCATGTGTGTCATGAGTTACTTGGGTATAATGTGGGAACATGATTAGGTGCAGGAATTGTGAACGCCGTCTATGATGAAAAATGTGGGTGTCATGAGTGAAACATATATTATTGAGAACATGATAAGGTTTAGGGATGATGGTATGCCATATAGGGACTTGTATTTCTTGGGGTGGTCCAAGTTACCAAATGAATGTCAGGTTAGGTCAGGAAGAAACTGTGTAGGAAATCACTAATGTGGGATCCATGAAAGGAATTGACTAGGTATTGAGTAATCAGGGTAAGCCAGGGTGATTTTTATGAGATTGGTGTGTTTTGTACCATATCAAAATGATACAAAATATCTGAGGGATGATACATTTTAATATGGAGAGGTTCTAACATCCATTTTTTTTAATTAGTTGAATTTAAATGTAAATTTATATTTTGACTTTGTTGAGAAAGACTAAAATTCAATTTTAGTTTCAATGGTTAATTTAGAGAGTTTGAGTGCTCTAAGGTCTCTTTCTTAGGGGTTTAAGGCCTAGTTAGTTCCTTGTGGGTTTAAATGTGTCTTGGGAGCCTCATGCCCAGGAAACTAATTTTCAGAAGGTACAGAAAGAGGGTAGTAGTTTATTAAAACCATTTGGTGCTTGAGGGGAAACCAGTGACCCATTTTGTTTTTTTGAATTGTTAAAAAAACTATGATGGGGAGACACATGTCCATGTGAGATTTATACAATTTCTATAATATTTTATCTACACATGCTCCACATGATTTGACAAATTGTGCCCCTAGACAAGTGATGTGGAGGTGTGTTAGAATAGTGGAACCACATGGTTGGAGAATAGTAATAAAAAAATGAAGCACAAAATTTTTATTCATAAAGTAGATTGAAATTAACTTTAAACCCTCTCCTCTATATCTCTTTATTCTCACATTTTCTTTTAACATTCATGCACCTCCCTCTAGATGGGTTATTTCCCCTCTCAGTCTCCATGGACTGAACTAATATTCATTATTTGATATTGGATTTTAATGTTATGATTTTTATTTGAATATTATCCGAATTTAAATGATTCCACCTACTTCTCTTTCTTTGTCTACCTCATATTTTGTAATGTTATTTCCATTTGAGCTTATTTTCACTATTGTTAGGGAATTTTTCATAAATTATAATCTCTCTCATCTCAGATCATATTTGTGGCCAGTATTCAATGAGTGAGTTCTTTACAACATAATTTATGTGTTTCCTAGATATACCCATGAATATTATTATACCATGGGACAGAAATTTTTAAACGGGTGTGTAGGGATTGTCCAGGTGATACCCTTATTAATAAACATTTGAATGTAAATCATTTAACTGATTTTGGGAGATATTTTTCGGTGTACACTTTTATTTTAAAATGAGTTAAGATGAGGTTTATAATTTTTGTGGGTAGGATTTGATGTACCAATTTTTTATATTGTTTAATTTAATTTAGTTATGGTATGACATAATTGGTTACCTGGAATTTTTTTTGGAATAGACCAAAATTGGGGTGATATGATTTGGATTAAGATGATGATATTTATTATTGTGAGGTAATTGCCTAATTTACATGAGAATTTATTGACCTTTAGAATTTAGGTGATGTAATCATTAGGTTGAAGTAGATGGGTGTTGATGTTTTCCTGTTTCAATGAGATTTTTTTAGTGTTTCTCAGGAAATGTTGATGATTTTCGCTCACTGTGATTATCCAATAGTACCATTGGTGTTTTGTTCACAAAGATTAGGACTCAGTTGAGTTGGTGTTGACCACTCATTGTTGGTGGAGGCCTACATTGATTTACTATATGAGTGGATAGTGGGGAACATCATTTATGGAAGAAAAGATCAACATATAATGAAATAGATGATAGTGATTAAGACTACCAAATAAGGGATAAGGATAATTATTACATTGATAGTTGATGGGATTGGATGTGGGGAGGATGTATCTCACCATGCCTCTGGATGTTGGGTGGTAGATCCCAGGATATATTATTATTCAATGAAGGATGGTTCTAATCGTGCATTGGGAAGTTGGTTTATTGGTTCGACATTGATTGTTCAAGAGGAATTTTGAAGGACATGGGACATATTTGTTGGGTGTTCCATTGAAATACCAATTTTCATGTATTGGAATATATATATATATATATATATATATATATATGAGATGAAATTTTGACATATGGTATTGTGTGAAATGTTATGTGTTGTGACTGAGGGTTCACTAATTGTGACTGATTAAAGATACATCATTCCATATCAGGCATTAGTCAAAGTAGGTAAACTCTTACTCGAGGGGGTTAAGAATGAGCTTATTAGGTTAATTATTTTATGTATGTGTGAATTCCATATTTATTTAAGAATTTAGTCACTTATATATGTGTGTGTGTGTCTGGGTGTGTAAAGCTGATACACGTTGGTGGTATCTTACTTAGTACATAGTCACACCCTACATCAGACACTCAAGACATATGTAGACTTTATGGACATAAGTTATTTTATGGAAAAATATTTATTTGTAGACCATAGAGATTAGGGATTCTTAGGTGCATGGGATGGATGGAAAATAAACCATGGAGTTTATTTGCATCAATATGGATTTTCATTTTGTGCTTTTGAGTACATCATTATATGATTAACCAAATGAGATATTTCATCTCTAGTTTTTATTAATTTTAAACATATATATATTATTTTGAGTGACATTAATTATATTTCATTGGATTTTTATCATGGTTGTTCAATTATTTCTTCGGCTGAGTTTTTTCGTTTCTTTTATAGTGCGGGTGTTTTATGGCCATTTTTAATATCATCACCCGAGGGTATAGTCTCCCAAATCCCAACAAATTTTACCCTCAAAACTACTTTCCTCAATTAGAAAATGACTTGTAATGCCTATAAACTATTGTCCCTCCCATCCTAGAGCAATGGTTAAGTGGATCCTTGGCCGGGGTGCTATAAATTGTAGTAGAGGAATTTCTTCTATTATGTTATACTAATATATGGGCAATGGTAGACTGAATACTATGACATATTTTTAAATGGGTAAGAGATCATGTTTCACTGACTCAATCCCTATCCATGCGTGAAATTCCATATTTCTAAGGTTGGGAAATTGATGTTGTGCTTTATGCTTTTACAATTCTTTGATTTCCACATTTAGTGGTACAATTCAGTGTAATATTATTGGATTATAAGCTTTCAGAGCCTAGGAAGAAAAATTAAAGTGGGAGTATTTATTAATCATTATAGGATCTTAAGATCACGTGATATGTGAATTTTCTTATGACTGTTGATAGTAACCTGTAGTAAACAAAAAGGGGTTGGGCTATTTAAAGTGTCAATAAAAACCTAAAATGTGTTTTCTAATAAATATTTTTGTTGGAATTATTCTCATCCATCCTAGGTATGAGGTTTCTAATGAGAGTAATCTGTGATCCTATATGTGTTATATATATGGTCGTGAATATGATGTCAGTATGTAGGAATATGGGATGCGGTTGAGTAGTCTATATTTTCAAAAATAAGATAAATAATGTCTTCCTGTATAGCATCTTAGTTTCTACTCAGCCTCATAAAGATGATGATATTTAATTTGTATTATACCTAATACCTAACTCTAACATGGGTTTTTAGGGAATTGTGAGGCCATATGACATCTGACATGAGTTCTTTTGGGAATTGTACATGTGTTTAGATGCTCTCCTTATTATGTCATTCCCAATTTGTGATACATTTAACTTTAATTTCTATTATTCACCATGGTTTTATGTTTTCAAGGTGATTTCACCTAGATGGGATCTGGTGGAATCCATATGGGGAGAAGATAAGGTATCACTAGATCATTCATGGGACAAGTCCCATGTGTGTCGAGATAAGGGCCATTAAGGATGGGATGGTCATGAGAAAAAGATTGAGGCTTCAAGGAATCTATGGAAACAAAAATAAATTGTTTATTTTGGGACATGTAACGGTCAAAAACTCATGGTGGTCTTAGTTCATGTCACGTATAGTATTGATAGGGGACCTTGGAGAGAAAATATATTCATTTATTATATATCATGTGCATTTTAATGGAATCATCCACTATTGTTTCCGGATTTAGGTGGATTTAGGTAGTAGATAATTTGATAGGGTTTGTCTATATAATATGTTGATTCTCGAGAAACCCCCAGGTCAAAGGGTTAATTTTGATACTCCCATGATCGTATGATAAAAAAACCATTTCTGGGTTGTACATGTATATGACTGTAGGAAAGGGGGACTAGAATAGAAGGATTTAGAGGCTAGGTTCTTCATGAATTTCTTCCCATAGACATTCATAGTGTACTGAGCACCTAATTTATTGAACATGTAGTAGGGGTACATATATTATAGATTAGGTGGTGAGTTTTACAGACCATTCGAGATTTGTGCCTTCTCTGTTAGGTGATGAGATCTCAAGGGTGGAGAATTTGATGGATGGTTTGAGTTATTACATTATTGTTAAACTAAATATCATATAGTGGATCTCATTTTATAAGGAATTTAATAAAAAATTGATATCAATTGTAAAAAAGATAAACTAAACTTATTAGAGATGGGTGATAGCACCAAGTGAGTTTAGAAGTGCTGCATCAGGTATTTGGATGTGTGAATATGAGGTCTCTTACCACGGATTTCAGGCTAATGTCTTAGGATGACCATCAATGAGTGGGTCATCCATGGTGTTCTTATAGTTCTGATTACATGGTGTTTTTCACACTCATTGTGGGTGTCCTATGAAGAAGTACTACAAATTGGTCTAGATAGGGAACATGAAAACGTTATATAGGAAGAAATCTCAGATATCATTGAGTAATTGAGTGTGATTGACTCTATACCATTAGGTAAGATTGTTACTAGTATAGGGTGTTGTTAGTTGGGATAATACATTGAAAATATGTCATAACATTGATAGAGAGACCCAACTGTGGGGTCAATTGCGTGTAACTTGTTTTGTTATATTTGGAGGTCTACCCTCTGGTAGTCGGGATTCAGTTCAGGTGCACAATGATTATCCGGATGGGATAGAGTAGGTTGGGACATGAATATGGTTAGAGGTATGTCATGATTACCAGTTCACTATTTATGTTTTTATTAACACTAAAATTGAATCATGAGGTGAAACTGATATTAATTTACTAAACAGGTGATGGTTAGCATGTGGTAATCGAGTAGGTTGTGTTATTTGTATGAGATTCATTGGAATAGGTATATTTTATGGTCTTGTGTTTGTGTATATGTATATAATCCAAGGAAACTTTTTTATCATCTATGTGAAGTATTAATTTTGGGAATTTGTTATGATGTGGGACTTCATTAGAGTCAGGTGTGACATGACAACAATGTGGGAATATGATGAGGTGCAAGAATTGTTATCATCGACTGTGATTTACAAATATTGGTGTCATGAGTGACATGGATATGATTAACAATTATTTAAGGTATATGAATTTTTTATATATGGTGGGTAATTGTTTTTGTTAAGGTGTTCAGATGAACATTCAAAATGTCTTGTTTGGTAGGGAAAAAATATGTTATGAAATCCCTAGGGTGGTGATCCACTAATGGAAATGACCCATTATTATGTAACATAGGTAGTTTGGGGTGATTTTTATGAGATAGGTGAATTTTGTACCATCTCATCCTAAGACGAAATAGCTGAGGGATGAGATATTATGAGCTGAGGAGGATGTAACAACCCATTTTTTTCAAGGGTGAAATTTCTGTGTAAATTTAAATTTGAGTTTTATAACTAGAAAAACATTCATTTTGAGAATTATAGGTAAATTATGAGATTTTTAATTCACTAAGGTATTATTTACTGATTTGGTTTATATAATAGTTATTTACTCATGCGTTACAATGTTCTTTGGGAGCATTAGGCCTAGAAAACTCATTTATGAAAGGTGGCGAGGTGGCACAAGGATTTTTCAAACTAAATATCCCATCAGGAAAAATAGTGAAATCCATTTTATTTTGGAGAAAAGTTATATAGAACATGAAAAGCAAGGAACACATACATTTGATATGTCTATAGTTTTTACTATAGGTTATCTAGATGGTATTTTTATAGTTTGACAAACCATGCTTCTAGTTGTACAAGGAGGAGGTGCCTCAAATAGTGCCACTACATTATTGACACATGACTAACCAAGAAGTGAAGGAAAACCATGAATCTAATTAAAGAGAGTTATATTAATCTTATAAAACTCCATTATATTTACAAATATCCATATTCTTCTCCTCCCATCCACATGACTCCCTACAAGCATTGATCATACCCTCCACCTCTCCAACTTTTTTGGCCAGCCATCCACGTTTAATCTTGGATTTGGATGTCATGAGGTTAATTGGATATATATAAGTAACACATTTATTTCTCCTTCGTATCTTCTTCGTGTAATTTACTATATAGAGTATTATTTACATCTATTAAAATATTCCCTATTTTTTTGGTGTTTTCATAAAATATCAATTTCTCAGTTCTCATCTTGAATTAGAGGCCAATATCAGACGAGGGAGAACCAAAAATACTAGTGTTGGTAGTTCCAAGATTTATACATGCTTAGAAATCCCTAATAAGGTGAATCTTTTATTATGGGTGAATGGGGGTTTTCCATGTAAAACAATTATTTATAAAAGATTGAATTAAAAAAATTTAATTGAGGTTGTGAAATTTTGATGACCAAAAAGGTATCTTTTCAAATTTTATTATGATGGGTTTTGGACTTTTAATTGGTTTGGAAGGTAGTTCCAATTTAAGATCATTTCTTTTAATTGAATGGCGATATGACTTTTTTTTCTAAGGAAATGTGTTTGCAAGGGCATGGAATACATGGGGTGACGTGATATGGATATTTATGGGGAGATTAAACATGCTAAGGGAATGATACATGATATCCATGATTCTTTGTGCCATTAAAATTTAGGTGATGTGATCAGAATGTTCTTGTGGATGGGAAAACTATTTTTCAGGTGGGAATAAAGTACTCGGTTTATGAGGCTTAGAAAATACGGGGTATTTGTATACACTATTATTGTTTGATAGCACCATTGGAGTCGTTTGGATGAATATAAGGGAAAAATTAAGGTTTTTTGGAACAGTCATCTTTGGTAGAGGTCTCTATAGATTTAGCATCTTACTAGATGGAGTTGACCATCAATAATAGAGGATGTGATTACTATATAAATCCATGATTGAAGGTGAGTTAGATCATTAGATGTGATATCATCCTTGTAGTGGAATTGATGGAAGATGGGTCAATATTATGATAGGATGGATCTCACTATTCCATTGTAATTTAATAAATTGCACTGATACTAGTTTATTATTCCTTGAACGAAGGATCACACTATTCCTTAGGATGTATGGTTGTTGAGACATTGTAGATTGTTCAAGAGGAATTATGATAGACTTTGAAATTTTTGGTGGACATTCCATTTGGATTACTATTTACTTATGATGTAATACTCACAAACATGTGATTGATGTTTTCATGAGGTTCTATGTGACTCATTATGGGAGGAAACCAAGGGCTCCCAATATTTAGATGACTATTGATACATTATTTCATTTTCAGTGTTTTCCAATGAAGGTTAAAACTTCCCTGTGACTTTAGAGCGTGACTAAATTGGTATTTTTTTATTTATAATCAAAATCCTTATTTATTTTTTGTTCATACACAATAAAAAATATGGATGTAAGAAATGAACAAATTTATAGTGGCTTTATAATTTTATACACAGATTTTATATGGGACCCTAGGGAGGTATATAAACATTATGGTTTTGATAAAAGGTAAGGGACTTGGATCAGGATGTGGAACATTCTGATCATAGATGTATAGGTTCATTGGATGGATGGGAGATGAATTGTAGAGGTTCTTTACTTCGAGATGTATGTTTATTTTGGGAATTTTAGTACTTTATTATATGATCATCCACAAGCGATATTTGATAACTTTTTTTTGTGTCTTTATAAACTGTATACATTATACAACATGTATCTAGATATATTCATTTGGATTGTTATTTATTCTCATCAATTATTGATTCCTCTTAGTTTTTTAAATGCTTATTTAGTTAAGGTATTATCTTTATATTATTATGATCATCTATGAATAATATAGTCTCCTAATTATCACATAATTAGACCCTATCTAAAGTCAACATTTTTTGGCAAAATATGTGGCATGTCTATGGAAAAATGGACCACTATCCTAGATCATCGGTTTTTTGTTTATAGGTTGACGATTTATATATGAAAAGTGGAGATGTTACAAACTCACCTACATCGATGAAATAATCCCCAAATTTCTATTCTAAGGGTGGTTGAAAACATTATATAATATTTTAGGTCCCTAGGAATGTATATCATCATATCTCTATCATTAATAATATGTTATATGGTTATAATTCTATATCATCTAAAATAGAATAACTTGACTACCTCTGACATCCATCGTGCTTTTTTCCATCATACACAATAGATATTTTTCAAAAGAAGAATCCACATTAAACTCCTCCGCAATAAGATGGAAAAAATTGTGCATAAATGAATGGTAATTGAAAATTTTTGAATCATGGAATAATTCATGTTTGGATTAGTACCTATGAGGGAACTAAAATTTCTATGATATCATCCCAAATATATCTAATATCTCAAAGGGTCCAACAAACCAAGGTAATAGCCTCCCCTATATCTAAATCAGTTGATGCCCCAATCTAGTTGGAACATGTATAAAGGTCCTCTCTAACAACTCAAACTCCATAGGTCAATGATGATGATCAACATATGACATCCACTTAGACTTATTTGTATCCATATGATGTTTGATAAGTAATACCTAATCTAATTTCTATTGAATGAGACATAATTTGAGTAATGTTTCATCTCCTACCTATAACCTTGTCATGGCATACCAATAAGGTAAAATTTATATGTCCTCATAGAGATCCATCTGTATAACATATTTGAAGCTATTTTTTAGGTGAATTATGTGGTAGAAAAATTTTTATCCCATGAACAACCAAAATAAAATATATATTATCCGATCATTTCCTCTAACACCCCAATTATATGATAAGAACTCCAGTCATTCTATGGGTGATACGCTCTATTGAGAAGTACTAATGCACATAGTCCCTTCTGTATCCCATTCCAATAATATGATGTAAAATTTACATACTTATTTGATATTATAGCATATGAAAATCCATGATGGATTGTGATTTCTTTACCATATTGTCTCTCTATCTCATCCCTTAAAAAGTTCTCTTCAAATTTATTGAAATAGCTGACCTTAATCATTCAATCCATAATAAAACATATTGTGTCACTTCCTCAAGGTTACCAGGGTAAACCTATAACAAAACCACAGTGAAGTCCTCAAACATACAAAAAATAAAGGGTAATGTATTAAAAAGTCCAAATAGTCATTAGTGCTCCACTATCACGTGCAGAAAAGAGGAACATTATGAAAAAAAATTAGAAATTTAATATTTCATAACAAGACACCAATACTATTGGCATGTAACATTACATCACAGTATTTTTGGGATGTAATTCCCATGAAAAGTAATGAGAATATCACATCAAATCCTCTTTCCCATATATTATATCCCAGATGAATCCATGAATGTGAAATACCCCCATCCCCATCAATGGCCCAACCATGTAGTGGGTCCATTCCTCAAACACTATCCCTCCAGACCAGGGCACAAGGATTTGAAAGTTGTCTCATATATCCTGTATCTAGTAGTAAATATTTCAATAATAACAATGTGAGTAATGGGTATCCAGTAAATTCAACCACCTATAAATACATTTAATATAATAAGGAAACCAAAAAACATTCACTACCAGCCTCTTAAAAGGCATGTGTTTCTGCCTTCTGGCTTAAACCCTCTACCACTAAATTGAATTTTCTAGTATTATAAATAATCACACAACCAGGTGACTATTTTTATTCAACCCATCCTTACTATATGAGATTCATTTAATTTTTGGTGAATAATAATTAAAGATTTGTTGGTCTGTGTATACAAAAAATCATTCCCCATTGAGATAATGCCTCTAACAATGTCAGAAATAAATCATTACTAATAGAATGATATTTTGTGTTGGATAATTCCATTCAAGAGGACTCAAAAGATGAGATACATACACCATTACATAACCATCATTCATAAATAATACTCCCATCATGTTGTTTGATGCATCATAGTAAACTTTATAGATACATTCACACTTAAGTAGAATCGACATCAAAACTAATGTATATATTCCTTTTAACTCGTGAATGGTTTGGTCACAACCATCAGACCATGTAATTGTAACTAACATCTTAGTCAAGACTATATCAGGTGATTCGAGGAATGAAAAATAAGGAATCAAATTCTGGTGATATCTAGTGATCCATAAGACACTGTGAATATCAATGACTTTATTATGATGCTCTTAAGAATCCATGGCTCTCACTGTCTCTAGGACTATAGAAAATCCACCCACTGTGGTAATTTTACATAGTATGTAAACATTATCATTCCAGAAATTGAATTTATGATCTTTATTTATAACCAATATTTTGTCATTGCGTTCAATATTATATCATGGTGTTTTCGAAAATCTTGTCAATTTTGTTAGTACACCAAGATGTCATCCACAATAAAAATAAAAAAAAAATCCAAATATAGGTATAAACCCCATTTACTTAGATCCAAAAAAATAGTTTGTGAATTCATGAGACCAAAAATCCTTACCAAATACTCATAAAGTCCATACCTACTTCAAAAAATAGTATATGGTATATCTAAGGGATGATCTTATAATTAGTGATAGAACAACCATAAATAATTCAGTGAGGAAACTTGTGCTTCTCATATTTGGTCAAAGAGGTCAAATATTTGAATTAGTGGATACTATTTTTTAAACATAAGATTATTTAATTTTTTATAATCCATATATAGGTGTAGGGTTCCCTTTACCTTTTTATCCAAAATCATGGGTGAACCCCATGGAGACACAATGGTATGGATAAACCCTTTAGCTTCTTGTTCATCAATATATCTCATGAGAAGATGAATATCTATAATATCCATCTTATAAGGACAGAAATAAACTTGTTTCAAACCTAGAAATAGAAAAATAGTAAACTCAGTCTCTCTCTTGTGTTTGGATAGAAAAGTAATTATGTAAAATTTCCCTTACTCAATCCACTATTTGAGGGAATTTAAACAACTTGACCCTAGAATCTTGGTTCTGGTGCATTATTTTAATATATTTTCCTGACTACAAGGAATAAAATCCTAATGATCGATTAATTTAGAAGTAATAGAAGACTAGATTACATTCTTGATACCAATAACATGTTAGTAAATAAAAATAAAACATGAATCTATATAAAAAGAAATAAAATGCATTCTTAAAAACATAATCAATGTTTTATTCTCCATAACCTAGTGAAAGGAATCATAAGAAAGGGGTGGTCTCCAATTCATAATAAGTGTAAGTAATATAGTGGAATCATTAATAAGAAGGCATTTTGAATAAATAAAAGTATAAATTCCATTAAATTTAATCTTTTGAATAATATGGAAGGAATATAATCAAAATAAATAATGACATTATAAAACCTAACCATTGATATTCTACTAGTCAAATAATCACAAAGACTATCAATTTCTAGTTTCATTATGATGGAAATTCCTAACGATTTTTATCCAATACAAACCATCAAGAATTCATTCCAATAATTTTTTATTATCAAGGATTCATTCCTATAATTTATTTCTATAAAGGATTAATTCCAATAATCTATTACTTCCAAGGCTTCATGACAATAATATATTACGTTGAAGAAATCATTCCAAGATTCTAATAAATGGGTAAGGCCTAGACGGAAACCATATATAGCTATCATCATAAGAACTACTTCTGTATCAAAAAGATATAGGATACCCTATCCATCACGAACTATGTTAAATAAATTCTTCATATGTAAAGGGTAAAACATAAACAATATAATCATTCATATTAATAAATGAGCATATGAAATGTGAATACATTAACTATAACCCACGAATGGTATCAAATTAGCACATCAATGGTCAAAATAATAATAAACCATTCAACAACATATAGTATTTGGTATCATAAGATATAATATACAATATAGTACAAGACTAAACTAATTATTTTAATAAATAGTAAGATATATTTAAATTATACAACTTAAAAATTCAAGAGGAAAAAAGATTTAAACATTAGAAAGTGTCGCATACCACTTTGAATCATTCAAATAATAATATATTATAATATCATCAAAATGTGGATAATTTTGTTATGATATATCAATGGGTGGTACATAAAACACACACAAAAGAAATTAGTTCTTGATAAGTCCAATATCTCACAGATGTAAAATTGAGATGAGAAAAAATCCATTTTACATTGGAAATAATAGTTATTTTTAAAAATCATTTGTATTTAACATAAATAAATATTGTAAACATGTATATCCATGGAATCAAAACCTAAGAAAATTGAGATTATATTTGGTTCATAAATGATTTTCCATTAATGTTAAATAATGAAAATGTAGTTTTTTATTAACATTAAATATAATACATTTTACTGCAGTTTAAGTAAAATATTTATTATATTTAAAGAGGAAATCCATGTTTGTTTTCAAAAAAAAAGAAATAAGGAAAGATATTTTTTCTTAATAAAATGTGTGATCTTAAAAAAAAATTGTATTTAAATAGATTATACAGTGTTCATGGTAATGGGTAAGAATTCAAGATGTTCCCTTTAATATGGCTTGTTTATCATGATGAATTGAGAATAAAACCATTTTAAAACATGTATATCCCAATAAAATGAGGATTATATGATCTTGATATTTGTTTTTTGAACATATAAACATAATTTATAATAAATATAAAAAAATAAATAAGAATTAATTTTGAGTAAAGGTATACAAATAGTAACCCAACAGAGAAAACAAGGGTTTGGGTAGAATGCATACCACTTTTTAACCAATTGAATCATACAACACAAAATTAATAATCATAATAAGATAAATTTAATAACATAAAAATAAATATATTAATGAAATTATAAATTGATTTCAAGTATACAAACAACATAATCTTGAAATAGTAATGAAAAAAAAATATCTTACATAAATGAATGTGATATGAGAAAACCCTTACCTTATGTCTAAATGAGTTTTGTACTTAATATAAACATCAAGGATAATAAAATAAAATAAATAAAATAATTAATTAATATCCTTTTATATATTTATTTTATTAATTACAGTTTTATTGAGTTCATTTATGGCCTTATTGATGAGTTGTGGAATTTAATTTCATAATTTGGGAGCATTCATTTTCTTAGTATTCTTGAAAAATATTCAAGTTTATAATTAATGTAGTTCAAGTGGAATTGATATAATTTTCCAAAGTTGATTTAATATGATAATAATGACAATAAATATTATTAAAATTTTAATATAATTCATTCGATTATATGGTATGAGGATGATTTATTAGATTAAAAATTGGTAATAATCAATTATATTATTTTGGCATTTTTTTATCATCACGAACTAGTTTTGTCATATAAAATATTTTTGTGTATATAAACTTGTTATAGAAAAATAATGATGTCAAAAATCACATTTTATAGTATTTTTAATCAAAAAAAATTTTATCATGGCCATCCTTCATGAATAAATTGATGAAAAAAAGTTCGTCGTCCATGAAGGTTGACAATTGGCTCTTCCAGAACGATGATTTAATTTGTATAATAAAAGAGAGAGAGTATGGAAATTTTTTATGGGTATTAAATTAAAATTGTATTATTAGAATTTAAATATGATACTCTATATATCATTATCATTTGAAAATTGTAGGTAAATTTGGTATAATAAAATAAATAACATGAAATGAAAATAAAAGGTAAAAGAAGAGAATTTTACCTCTAGGATACTCCCCCTTGAGAACCTACAGAAGGAAAGGGTAATTGGTCATTTGGTAAGACCATGATATCCTTGATATAAAAATATACTATAGAATAGGATTTGTTAAGAACATTTACATGCATCATGTCTTAGGGTACATATGAGAAGAGGGTTGAGGGTGGGTTTTATAGTTGAGGGGAGGGATGATTTCTCGAGATTTTATTCATTATTTTATTATTTTTCTCAAGACAAGAAATATTTTTTATTCATATTAATAATCATAGTAATTTTTTAATTTAAGTTATTAAAAATGGTTATTACATCATCCATGACTCATTTAACAGTGTATTTTACTTATAAATTATATATACTGTATATTACCAATTTTACTATTCACAAAAATTCATGTATTTTAGAAAAATCCCAAAAATACATCCTGACCATTTTTGTTAGGTAAAATCCAAAAAATGAACTCCATTTTATGTATATAATTTTCTAAATATTAGAAATTATTTTTTAAATTCAAAACATCATTTACTCGAAAAATTGAAATTTTTAAATTATAACCTCATTTATTACACATTGAAAAATTAACTAAGGTCTCATAAAATTAACATATAATCATAAGGAATGAAAATAATATCTTTTCATTATATTTTATGAAGATAAATTTTCTTTTGAAACATTATATTCATTTTAAAATTTTTAATAAACATTTATATTTTATAATAATACTAATACATAATTAATAATTTATGAGACACTTGTTTACATAAAATATGATATATTTATATCATAAATACATTTATAAGATGTCTAAATTTTATTTTTATGTTCATGGGTGACTTTTATATTCATCTGGCCTATTTACTATTCATAAGGGTCCAATTACTATTCATAAGGGTAACATTACTATTCAAAATGGCCAAATTACTATTCACCAAAAATTATGTTTATCATATCAAAATCAAAATTCCTTACTAAACGTAACTGTGTATGTCATTTTTTTAGAATTCAATTCACATGAGTGGAAAAATTATGTCAAATGGGTTTGTTATAAATATATTGTTTAAAAAATTATAATAACAATGTGTTGTTTCACAATGACTCAGTGTTGTGAACATTACATTCTATAATAAATTTACTTGTAAATCCTTATGATGTTACATTCACCCCTCCTTCAAAAAATTACATCCTCATATTTTCAAATTGCACTTAAAATAAAGGGTTTATACTATTATAACTCTAAAAATAAATTCAAATTTTTTGAATAACTAATCTCAAAGTCATTAACATGGTTTCTTTGAGCACATAATTACATTTAAACCCTTCATACTAGTTAGTAAATAAAAATATAATTTATAAGATGCATAACCCCTTGGAGTGACAAAATAGTTTAACTGTAAGGCCTATTGTCATTTACCAGGTTACCCCGAGTTAGGACCTAATCACCTAGTCGATGAAGTTACTCCTAGGTACATCTGTGCCAGAACCACACCCACTTGTAGTATCTAGACAGTGATTTACTGTTATAAAGACCCACATAATCCTTAAACTACCTAAATTATATCATGTTCATCTATTATAATCTTCAAAATATATCTTAAGGTTATGTTCCCTAAACTATTCATTCTAAATCTTGTTTTTAATAAATTTATTGTGCATACTTTGATAGCCACTGTAATTCCCCGACCACTGAATCTTAGAGACAGTGCATTATTTTATTACATTATCATTATTTCAATGAATCAAATTCTGAAGTACCAATTAGTTTATTAGTCTTGGAAGACCAGAGTACTTTATTAATACACATTATACAAAGGGAAACATAAATAAAACATGATACAATATAAAATTAATTAAAACGCATCCCTGATATTTTTTTCATAGTTTTCTTCTTCATATTTCCTGGAAAAGAAAACATAAGAAAGTGGTGAGCTCATATACTCTACAAGGGTAAGTAATATAATGGAATCATAAATAATAAGTCAAGGTTAATAATTAAAAGAACACATTATATTAATAATAAATAGGATCATAATATCAGATCACTAAAAGCAAAATATATAATATCATAATAAAACATAACTATAGATACTATACAAGTGGAATAATCACATGGACTACCACTTACTAGTTTTAAAGTGAGTATGATGTATAATGATGGATATCTAAGACATAACATAATTTTTTTAATCCAATGATCAATTAATGTCAAGACATTATGAAAATAATTTATTATTATCAAGGTATCATGCTAAGAATATATTACCATCAAGGATCTATTCCAAGAATCATTTACTATCATTTCATTATTCCAAAAAATCTAATAAATGTGTAAGGCCCCATCGAAAAAAATATGTAGTTTATCTCATGACACCAAATGAAACATCATGGGGAAATAGGGGACCTTGATCATCACATACTAAGTCAAATACATTCCTAATATGAAAAGGTGAGACATAAACAACATAAACCTCCATACTGAAAAACTATCATACAAAATGTGAATAAATTAACTATAACACATGAATGGTATCCAATTAGTACATCCACAGTCAAAATGATCATCAAATATTCAAAAAAATATTTTAGATGTTATAATAAGATATAAACCTTAATAAATATTAATATTCAACAAAGGATATGAAAAAGATGATGATAATTTTAAATGAAAACATTACAAAATCATGAGGAAATATTATTTAAGCATTCAAAAGTGTCCCATATTACTTTTAATCATTAAAATCATAGAACATTATAATGTCATGAGTATAATTATACTATTTATATGGAATAACAAATGTTATAATGTACACCACAAAACAAAATAAATAATCGGTGAACAAAGAATATATCCCACAGAAGTAAAAACAATATGGTAAAATGCTTTTTAAATATGGAAAAAAGAGTTCTTTTGTGTAATAATATTTAATTTTCATAAAATAAAATTTTAAACACGTATATAAAATAAAATTAATGTAACGGAAATTGAAATTATATTTTAGTCATAAATTATGTCCCGTTGATGTTAACTCTTATAAGAATATATTTTAAGAATATTCTTAAATAAAATATTTTAGAAATGTTTTAAGAGAATATTAAATAGATTTAAAGTGGAAAGGAATTTTATTTTTCATAAAACTATAAGTGATAGAAGATATTTTTTTCTGATAAAATATGTTATTTTAGAATAATATTTATGGCTTGAAATGGATTTTAGATTCTACTTGAAAATGGGTAATAATTGGAGAAGTTCCCTTTAATCGGGTTAATTTATCGGGATGAATTGATAAGCGAACCATATTAAAACATGTATATAACCATTAAAATTGGATGATATAATCATTATTTATAGTTCTATAAGATATTAACAAAATTTAAAGAAAATACAACAATATAGAATCAATAAATTTGAGTAGAGTTAGAGAAGGAGCCACCCGAAGGAAAAAATAGGGGTTAGGGTAGAATCCTTTACCACTTGGCAATCAATCAAATCATATTCCAAAATAATAATAATAATAAATGTATATATAGAATGAAATGAAAATAAATATATGTAGGATATGATTCATTAATTAGAAGTATAAATACACCATACATAATAAAATATTGTGAATAATAAATATCTTACAAAAATTGAAGTGAGATAATGAAACACATACCTTATTTCTGAAAGAGTTTTGTACTTAACCATAAAATCATTTAAAACAATATTAAATTTATTAATTGTGTAATTTAAATCCATTCATATATTTATTTTATTTATTTTAATTTTATCAATATCATTTATCATCTTACTGATGAGTTATATAGTTTAATTTCAACATTCAAGAGAATTTGTTTTCTTGGTTTTCATGAATAGTTAACTAGTTTATAAGAAATGAAGTTCATGTTGAATGGATAAAATTCTCCAGAATTTATTTTAGATGGATATAATGAGGATATTGAAGATTTATTGGTTATATAATTTTTTATATAAATTATGAAGATGATTTATTATATAAAACATTATTGATAATCATTTAGATTATTGTGATTGGTTTTGATCATCGCTAACTAGTTTCATTATATAAATTAGTATTATTTATATATACACATAAAAACATTAAATATGTTATAATAAACATATTTAATTTTTTTAACCATAAAAATATTTTCATTACCATCCTTTAAGATGAATTAGAATACTTAAAAAATTTATTTTGTGAAAGTTTTAGATCAACACCTCCAGGATGATGATTTAGTTCTTAAATAAAAGAGAGCGGGAGAGAGAAAGAGTTAGGAGATTGATGATGGGTATTCCATTAACATGATACCATTATATTATATACCTGATACATGATTTTTCATGCCCATTTGGATATATCAAGTAAATATATTATAATAAAATAAAAAACATGAAAAGAAAATAAAAGGAAAAGGTAGAGGATTCCACCTCCTGATTACCCCTTTTTGACAAAATTATTAAGGGATGTGGTTTTTTTATTTTGGTAAGAACAAGTGATCCTAGATTGTATGAGAAGCATGGGAAGAGAATGTGGGCAGAACATTGAAAATATTAAAGGCATAGATGAGTGATGAGAAGAGGGGGTGATGGGTGGTTTTCATAGTGGAGGAGAGGGGTGATTTCTTTTTATTTTATTCATTGTTTTCTTATTTTTATCAAGAAAATAAATAGTGTTTATTTTTGTGACTAAATGTAGTAATTATTTCATGTGAGTTCTAAAAAATGGTTCTTGCATCAGCCATGTCTCAATGAAAATTTCATTTAACCTATAATGTATATATACTGTAAATTACCATATTTTTAAATTCACCAAAAATTCATGTATTTCAGCAAAATCCCAAAAAAAACAACCAAACCATTTATTGAAATGATGAATAAAAAACAAAACCCAATTTTATGAGAATAAATTTGTAAATATTATAAATAAATTATTTAATGTAAAATCATCATTTACTCAAAAAATCCAATTTTAAAATTATAATCATTTTTATGAATCTTTGAAAAATTATCCATGGTCTAATAAAATATCCTTATAAAAATAATATATCAAAATAATAACATATGATTTTAGTTTTTAAAAAAAATCTTTGAAATATTTATATTTATTATAAAATTGTTAATAAATATTTCTTATTTTATAAAAATACTAATATTTAATTAATAATTTCTAAAACATTCATGTACTTATAATATCATATAATTATATCATACTCTATTTTATAAGATGCATAAATTTTAGTTATAGTTTCATTGATGAGATAATATTCATTTGGATGGTTTAATATTCATTATGGTCATATTACTATTCATGAGGGTAACCATACTGTTACAAATGGTCATTTTACTATTTAAAAAAAGATTATGTTCATTCTATCAGACTCTAAAAACCTTACTGATCACCTCCTTTTATGTATGTTTATTGAAATTCATTAAACAGAAGAAGAAACATTATGGTTAATTGCTAGGTTATAACAAAAAATTTTAAATAATTATAATAACAAATTATTTTTTTGTAGAGACTCGGTGTTGTGTGCATTACATTTATTATAGAAATTATTTTTAAATTCATATTTTTTTATAAGAATAATTTTTTGTATTCTCTATAATAATATAAAATGATAATTGTAATTTAAGAGGTAACTCCACTCAGTCCATGATGCGCTGGTCTGATACGACATTCCTAGAGATTATATTCTTGTTTATGAATACACATATCACCCTATGAGGATATAAAATAAGTACCTCATCAATAATAATAAATATATTCCTGATAGGGAACCACCCAATCCACACTATGTATATTATTTAAACTCATCAACCTCTTTGAAAAAAAGGTTCCATAAAAACCTATGACTATAAATATCAAGGAGGAATTTCCTACATCACTGTACAATCGCTGATCTCACTCATAATATAGTATCATGGATCATAACTCTATATAAATACTGGATCATAAGACCATTAAATTTCATAATAACAAAAAAATGAATAAATTTTAAGCATATGAATATAATAAGGTATAGGCTATTAAAATGATACCTAAAACTATATATATGGACCCACACTGTGATCATATGGCATTGAATATACTACAAAAATCATGACTGATCAGTGGACCTGCGTTATATCATGATTTACTTGGTAGGTACACTTTACTAGCAATACTTGTATGATATCTACCCCATAACATATGACCATTTGCTTCACCTAAAGGGAAACTAGCACACCAGATGCCTGTCTAATGTAGAGATACTAATCCCACATTTTTTGGTGGAGCTGGTGTGAATTGTAACAACCCAAGCTTCCATGGTACACTTCTCTTTGATTAATACAGTAGCATGTGTTGTACGCAACTTTGAGTTCTAACACACCTCGACCAATCAAAGTAGCTGTTATGAATAGTAATACCCACTTTTTGAAATTTTATAAATTATACCTCTCAAAATGGACATCATTTTTGGATTTGGAAAATTGAAATTAGCCTGTGGTAAAATTTTGGTACTTTTCGGATAACATTCATATTTTAATGAATAGTGAAAATTTCTAAATTTTAATTAAAAATAACTTTTTTAATCGAAATAATTAATATTGATAAATTATGAATTTGAGTGGTTTTAAAGTATATTTAGAATATATTTTTTACCATTTAATACAATTTTGGTCATTGGACATAATTTCACAATTAAACCGAACATAAACAAGTATCAATCTTTTGATAGATATTATATCTTAGAAACATGCTTTTTGTTTTGACAGCGGGAATTAATTTTAAATTATTTTCTGCCACTTCTGTGTTTTTAATTTGGAAAAATGGATTCTATATTTGGAATCAGGATGTTCAAATTGTGTAAATAAGAAACTTTTATTTTTAGACATTTTGAATAATTACTTCAGAAAAAATTTTATTTACCATGGTTAAAGGGTAAATCCGGTAAATAAGGGTTAACAAATAATATTATAATAATACAAAATTACCCTAAAATTTGTCCTAACCATATTTGTTGGTACATGCTCTACCATGGGCATCTTTGGGTCGATTTTGGGACCCCATGGTGCCACTTGTAAGTGATAGGGACACTTTATTTTAAATAAGATAAAATGAATACAAAAATGACACATGCATATATCTTTTAGAAAAAAAAATTTACATAGGGTTATATATGTTGGATTTTCTACTGTAAATATTCATTAGAAAGATAACACTATTTCCTACATAATGGTATTTTATTTATGAATTTTAGACAATAAATAATTTAATTTATATATGACACAATGGTTATACAGTAATTACCATAATAGTGAAAAATTAAAATGATTGATATTGTTGATACCCAAATAAATATAATTTGAGACTTTTTATGAATTACACTAATTTTATAGTTTAATATGACATGTTAGTAATGATTTAATTTACGTTTTTCAAATAAATAATTTTTTTATGATTTTTACAAAAAATCAATTATTGAATAGTGTCAAAATTGACATAAAAGAGTTTTTAAAACAAAATTATATTATTAATTAATATTAAATTCCTAAAAATCTAAGGATCGGCCAAGAGACATATATCATGATAGGTGTTTCATTAATGGTCCATGTGGGGGGTCTCTTGGATGTATATAGTAAGTTTATTAACCGTATAATATAAAAATACAAAGACACATTGTAAAAGTGAAACTAATTAACTAAGAGTTAATACTTAAAGATAAGGTTAATATAATGAACCAAACTTGTCTAAATTCTATTGGTTGAGTGGTTTTTGACCTATATCCACCTTATCCTTTAAATAATCCACTTTGAAGCCATTAGAAACCGAATATGAATTTATTATAAAATAATATTTTTAGCTTTTCCAATGGTGCCCCTCACCCCCTTTATAATAGGGAACTCCCCCTTCTCATTACTTCACACATTCAAAGCTTTTTGGATCGGCCAACCCCTTCCCAAATACTCTCTAAACATCCCTAACTACAACCTAGAGGCTTTTGTTTGGACAGAAATCCAACCTAAGAGCCCTTTTGATCAAATCAAAAGGAACAACCCGAAGAAGAGGTAAAGTTTTTACCACCCTTTTTCAAATTATTTTCTTCTTCAACATCCACATTATTTGTTATTACCATTCTAAATTAATGTATCCAGTATCCAATATATACTGTAATATTATTATAAATATATTACAACCATATTAAGTATTATATCCATCCTTTGAATGACATGTCACCATACGTGCGTACGTACGACTTACCGTCTCCACGTCGTGGTGTAATTGTCATTCAATAAATTATTATTTGGATGGGTATAATAATGATGTGTAATTAATGTAAATAATAAATATAACATGATAATTATTCTTTCTATATGATATACCATCCAATTATATATTTTTTTAACATCAAAAAAATGATATTGTCGCTCGTGCGTACGTACGGACTACTGTCTATAGGAACGTGATGAGATTCATTCACCATCATATACATTAAAGTATAATTATCATTTGATTATTTAAAAATAATGTTTAAATACTTGATATCATTCTGGATATGAATAATATACACCCTATCAATGACAAACATGGCTTACGTAACAAAAAATATAAAAGAAAATGAGTAAGTTAACACCCGAAACAATGATAATACTAAGATATTATTAACAAATCAATGATAAAAGATCATATATGATATCATATTAATGTAAATTATTCTTTTATAATTCAATAACAATTATTTCACCATTATACAGGAGGTTAAACTACCTTCGACCAAGGAAAAAGTACAAAGTAAGGGGTTTCTTATCTCACTTTTAATTCCATGAGAATTCCATTGTTCACCACTTATTTATTTCATGTGGTGTGTGTACTGCCCATGATTGTATTCATTGTGTAATATACTTTAATTTATGGATATTTACATCATCATTGTATTATCATTCTTTCATGTGTCTATTTTTCGAAAGTTACCAAATCGATAAGGGAATTTGAAATTTCTATTTCTATTTATTCAGCTTTACGCAAGCTTCATTGATTATTTTACTCTGAGATTATGTGTGAAATGACTATTCATTCTCTTATGTCATAATTTCCACTCCCCTTTTTTGTGGATATACTTTTGATACACATAATCACTCCATTTATAGTTTCTCAAGTCATCGATATGAATTTGATAAGTGTAATTTTAACTCATTCCTCATTTGTTGGGTTAAACATCCAATTCATTGGTGTTGTTTTTACAAGATTATGTGTGAATGTCCATTGATTGTTTTACACTGAATATCCAATCATATTTAGTGTATTTATATTTATCACACATAACTATCTCGTTGATTTATCCTTTACCTAAGGATACAGCCTTTATGAGAGATTTCATCTCAATTTACATTCCATTGAGACTTCTTTGTTGTTATACACCAAATCACCTTTATGTGGTGTATATAATGTACTTTGACATAGTATATCATGAATCCCTTTATTCTCATGATATTCCAATGTTTTGATTACCTCAATTATTTTTATTCAAGTGTTTCTATTTTTGTTAGAAACTCTAACTAAAATACCATTTTTAAATGTTTTAAATATTTTTCCTCTAAATCTTCCTCATTAATGTCCATGTTTTAAAAATGGTTTTAAGGATTTATTTATATGGACATTAATGTTTTAAAATTAAAACTCCTTTTAAAAGATTCAATGTGGTATGGGACAGTTAGTTTCAAAAATCTATTTTTAAATGGCTTCTTGAAAAATAGTGTGACTTTTAAATGATTTCAAGAAAAAGGGGGATATTTCTCTCAAATTGTTTTGGCGATTATTTTCATCTATGTCAATATCCTTCATTATCCTCATTTGAGGTTAATATGATAAAATAAAATCTTCCATATTGTATCGACTGAGTTATGTTTGACTGTGGATGTTCTATTTTTATACCGTTCATGGTTTGTGGTTAAAGTATTGACATTTTGTATGCTAGTTTTAATACGAATTTTTATGTTATATTTATATATTTTCATATGAGGAATTAATTGGACATAGTAAGTGAAAAGTGGAGCCCGCTATATCTCCTTGATGCATCGGTAGGTCTCATGAGACAATCTAGTGTCTTCGCACAAGGACTTGGCAAAATCTTATTTGTAGTCTTGGCACGAGGCCTTGGCTATGTGGTTATGATAGTCTGGAATTATGCATTCCATCATTATGAAAGTGGTTATTGATATTTCATGTGATTGTTCGACTATTAGAATATCGATGTGAATAATTAAATGGTATTATTTCATTTTATTCTTTTCCATATTATCCTAAAGTTAAAGTTTAAATGGATTTTTTTTGTTATAAATTGCTTTAAGTGTTTATGCTTAACTATGATAGCTTCTGCTATATTGCTATCCTTATTGAGAATCTGATCTCACCCATTTCAATGTTTTATTTTTCCCAGGATGTGAAGAAGTAATTTATGAATGACCTGCATGGATAGTATGAGGGGATATGAAGACAAGATGTTGTTGTAGTTTTTTTACCTTATGATGTAATGTAGTCTTATGAATATATCTAGTGTTTCCAAGACTACTAAACTAATCGGTATTTCGAGACTTGATCCTTTGTGATCATGCCAATGTCATGTAATAATGCACCGACTCTGGTTATCTAGGGTTGGGGTGTTATTGTTGGTATCAGAAGAAGTTTAGTAAAATCCTTGTAATCTAGATTTAGAAACACTATGATTAGAGCACGTAGACCTAAGATAAACTTTGAGGATTAGTATAGAAGAACTTCCTAGAATTTTGGTATTGTAGAGATTTTGTGAGTTTTCCAAGAAATACATCCCTGTCTAGATATGAGCAGGTAGAGGCGGCTCTGGCACAGATGTACCTATGGGTAAAACCTGAAAACACCGCTTTGAGCTAGACTCGAATGGGAACTGGTGCATGAAAATGGGCCTTGCTGCACTCTTGGTTACGACACTCCTGGGAGATATTCTTAGGATAATTTAAATTTTATTTACTAACCGATTTGAAGTATTAAAAATATAAGATGAGAGTAAATGACCTAGATTAATCATAATGTTTTTCAAATTGAGAATATGGTGACATGTTAATCCCTAAATGATTTTATGGCTACTGTTACTCACACCATTCTTTCTGGTTTTAGTCAATGGCTAGATTCCAAGGAAGTCATATTGGCTTTGAGTATGATGTACAAGGTGGGAACAGTGGTGGCAATGAGCAACAAAATGGAATGTTGATAGGCGTAAAAGATATTGTCTTTATGATAAATAAATTTTCCAAAAATATGATCAACAATATATATATTAACCAATTCCCAGACTCAACAATAAAGATAATGGTGATGAATTATAAGAGCTCCAGCAGTTGAGACCATGGAGAAAGTAATCCTCAATTTCCATCATGCAGGAAATGTGGAAGGAGACACCCAAGAAAGTGTCTCAATGGGACAAAGAAAAGCTTTACGTGCGATAAGTAATGACATAAAGTGATGAATTATCAAAGAAAAATTAAGAGTACTATGGAGGAAGATAAAAATGGTCCCAAGAGTCCATTTACAGTCATTTTCCGTAAATGTAGGGGACCTGGCCATTACCCGAGTAAATTCTCTATTCAATAGGATGTTTTCTTGGTCAAAGAAGAAGCTATGTGTAAATAAATAGTTGGAAAAATGTTTAAAAAGTATTAGTGATCCTTGTTGATGGGTTTACTTTGGAATAATTTTCTCTTGTATTTTTAACCCTATAGTTTTCCTTGTGAGAGTGATATTTAAGGATGAATTATATTTTCCCTAGTGGATATAGTTATAAATAACCATTTGGTTTTATATGATCATTTGGTTTGAGGCAATTATAAGTTATTATAATTTAGGATGAAAATGCAAGGTACGAGATAAGATTTGTGGTTAAATTATGTTATGGTTATTTTGAGGAATTTATCTCATTTTGGTAATGTTATAAAACATAGTTTTTGAAAAAGGACAACACGCAGATCGTGTGACAACCCGTCGCGTAGGACAGAGCTGTGGGAATCGAACCCATAACCAAAGTGTGATTGGGATTTATCGCCTACCACAAGACTACTTGATGTCCCTGGTTAGTATGACTATTATTTTTTGTTTAATGATTTTATTGATCAATAATATGTTTATTTGGTATTTTATGTCTTATCAAATGGATACCCTTAGTATAATAAAATGATTCAGTGATTAAGTGATGAATGTTATTTTATAAGATGTTCGCTTTGTTGGAAACACTATGTGCCCAAGGAAAATAAAATAGTATGGGATTTCATATGAGAAGTAATGGTGGATTTTTATCTATTTTTTTATTGTGGATTTATAGTTATTTGGGTTGTTTATGGAAATGATTAGGTTAATTACTTTTAAGTACGTGTCTTTAAGCGTAATTAATGTCATTTAGAGATACAATTTAATGTGGAAGAATACATTCTTATATGTTTTGGGTTTCAATATTAGTTTGGATTATATTGAAGGATTTTAAGGACAATTGATTATTGAATAGTATTTATTTAACTTTGGGGTATTGATGGTTTAATTTTAGAAATTAAGATCAGTTTTTTTATCCAATGGAATATCCATCTGGGGGATCATCAGATATTATACTAACCATTTTTGTTTTGATTAATCTCTAAAGACAAGATAAATATATAGTTTATCCTATGTAGATCATGTATTTCTATAGATGTTTATTCTAGCTCTTCCATTGTGACCAAGTCTTCTTGAATTCTCATTTTTCAAAAAAAAAATTAGTTATTGGTAAAAATTTATAAAAGAATGAAACTCAACTTAAAAAGTAAGTATATCTCTTTATGTTCTTAGTCAATATCATAAATGGATTCCTCATCCTTATGTAATGTAACTGAAAACAAAAAAAATGTTGTCTGTTTACTTTTCCTACTGGGAGACTAAGGACCATTTGTCCCAACACAAGTTTGTGGTTTTCTTATTGTTAAATTTCTCCTGATCATGTTTTCTATCACTCTCCATCAGAACTGAACACTTATTTGATCATCAATATCCATTTTTTCTTACACGGAATCCTAGTATGGGTTATCTAGGGTGACCTTTGTTCTTCTCATTCTTTCTTTTAAAGTGATAGTTTCATTGAATCTTTTTCCGGTGTGGGAATTTCCATTATATTCCAATGCCCAATTTTAAAAATTTTTAGGACACAATTTATTGAATGAGGGGAGAATTTAACACCCCAAGCTTCCATGTTACGCTTCTCTTTGATTAATAAAGTAGCGTGTGTTGTATGCAACTTCGAGTTCTATCACAACTTGACCAATAAAAGTAGCCATTATGAATAGTAATACCCACATTTTGAAATTATATAAATTCTATCTCTCATAATGGACTTTGTTTTTGGATTCGGAATATCGAAATTAGCCTAGGGTGAAATTTTGGGACTTTTCGGATAACATTCATATTTTGATGAATAGTGAAAATTAATAAATTTTAATTAAAAACAACATTTTTAATCGAAATAATTAAAATTGATAAATAATTAATTTTTGTGGTTTTAAAGTATATTTAGAATATATTTTTACCATTTAATACAATTGTGGTCGTTGGACATAATTTCACAGTTAAACCGAACATAAACAAGTATCAATCTTTTGATAGTTATTATATCTTAGAAACACGCTTTTTGTTTTGCCAACGGGAATTATTTTTAAATTAATTTCTGCCACTTCTATGTTTTGAATTTGGAAAAATGGATTCAATATTTGGAATCAGGATTTTCAAATTGTGTAAATGGGTAACTTTTATTTTTAGACATTTTGAATAATTACTTCAATAAATATTTTATTTACCATGGTTAAAGAGTAAATCCGGTAAATAAGGGTTAACAAATAATATTATAATAATAAATAATTGCCCTAAAATTGGTCTTAACCTTATTGTTTGATACATGCTCGACCATGGGCATCTTTGGGTCGATTTTTGGACCCCATGGTGCCACTTGTAAGTGACAGGGACACTTTATTTTAATTATGTTAAAATGAATACAAAAATGACACATGCATATATCTTTTAGAAAAACAATTTTTAAATATAGTTATATATGTTTGATTTTCGACTATAAATATTCATTATAAAGATAAAACGCTTTCCTACATAATGGTATTTTATTTATGAATTTTAGAAATTAAATAATTTAATTTATATATGACACAATGGTGATGCAGTAATTACCATAATAGTGAAAAATTAAAATGATTGATATTTTAGATACCCAAATAAATATAATTTGAGACTTTTTATGAATTAAACTAATTTTTAGGTTAATATGACATGTTATTAATGATTTAATTAACATTTTTAGAAGTAATAATTCTGTTATTATTTTTACAAAAATCAATTATTTAATAGTGTCAAAATTGACATAAAAGAGTTTTTAAAAAAAATACTATATTATTAATTGATGTTAAATTCTTAAAAATCTACAGTTTGGCGAAGAGACTTATATCATGATAGTTGTATCATTAATGGACCACTTTGGGGTCACTTGGATATATATAGTATGTTTATTAACCATATAATATAAAAATACAAAGAGACATTGTAAAAGTGAATCTAATTAACTAAGAGTCAATACTTAAAGATAAGGTTAATATAATGACCCAAACTATTCTAAATTCTATTGTTTGAGTTATTTTTGACCTATCACCATATTAGCCTTTAAATAATCCACTTTTGATTCATTAGAAACCGAATATGAGTTTATTATAAAATAATATTGTTAAAGTTTCCAAAGGTGCCCCTCACCCCTCTTATAGAAGGGAACTCCCCCTTCTCATTACTTCACACCTTCAAAGCCTTTTGGTTCGGTCAACCCCTGCCCAAATACTCTTTCAACTTCTCTAACTACAACCTAGAGGCCTTAGTTTGATTATAAAGCCAACCTATGGAGTCCTTTTTATCAAATCAAAAGGAAGAACCCGAAGAAGATGTAATGTTTTTACCACCCTTTTTCAAATTCTTTTCTTCTTCAACTTCATGTTTCTTTGTTATTACCATTCTAAATTAATTAATCAAGTATCCACTATATACTGTAATATTATTATAAATATATTACAACCATATTCAGTATTCTATCCATCCATTGAATGACATGTCACCATATGTGCGTACGTACGGCTTACCGTCTCCACGTCGTGGTGTAATTGTCATTCAATAAATTATAATTTGGATGGGTATAATAATGATTTGTAATTCATGTAAATAATAAATATAACATGATAATTATTCTATATATATGATATACCATCCAATTATATATATTTTTAACATCAAAAGAATGTTATTGTCGCTCGTGCGTACGTACGGACTACCGTCTCCACGAACGCGATGAGATTCATTCTCCATCGTATCCATTCAAGTATAATTATCATTTGATTATTAAAAAATAATGTTTCAGGACTTGATATCATTATGGATATGAATAACACAAAACCTATCAATGAAAAACATGTCTTACATAACAAAACATATAAAAGAAAATGAGTAAGTTAACACCCGAGACAATGATAATACTAAGATATTATTAACAAATCAATTTTCAAAGATCATATATGATATCATATTAATGTAAATTATTCTTGTATAATTCAATAAAAATTATTTCACCATTATACAGGAAGTTAACCTACTTTCAACCAAGGAAAAAGTACAAAGTAAGGGGTTTCTTATCTCACTTTTAATTCCGTGAGAATTCCATTGTTCACCACTTATTTATTGCATGTGGTGTGTGTACTTCCCATGATTGTATTCATTGTGTAATATACATTAATTTATGGGTATTTAAATCATCATTAAATTATAATTCTTTCATGTGCGTATGTTTCTAATGTTACCAAATCGATAAGGGAATTTGAAATTTTAATTTCTATTTATTCAGCTTTACGCAAGCTTCATTGATTATTTTTGTAACACCCCGAGATTTTATGAAAAATATTCTTTTTAAATTCATTAATGTCTTGTGTTGTACGCTACACCAAAAGGAGATTTCTCAACACGCATCCTTGACATGCCTTTCATTACACGCAATCACGAACTTCCTCGATAGCGTGTGTAGTACGCAATACCGAGTTTCACTAAACAACGATATACTATTAAAATATTATTAAAACTAGCCATTATGAATAGTAATAACTACCTTTTAAAATTTTAGAAATTTTTTCTCTCAAAATGGACTTCATTTTTGTATTCGGAGTATCTAATTTAGCCTAAGGTGAAATTTTGGTACTTTTCAGATAACTTTCATATTCTGATGAATAGTGAAAATTACTAAATTTTAATTAAAAACAACTTTTTTAATCGAAATAATTAATAGTGATAAATTATTAATTTTAGTGGTTTTAAAGTATATTTAGAATACATTTTTACAATTTAATACAATGTTGTTCATTGGATGTAATTTCACATTTAAACCAGACATAAACAAGTGTCAATCTTTTGATAGTTATTATCTCTTAAGAACACGCTATTTGTTTTGACGACGGGAATTGATTTTTAAATTAATTAATCTAACTGATATGTTTTTAATTTGGTAAAAGAGACATCATTTTTGAGTTCATAATATCAAATATAGCTTAGGCCTAATTTTTGGTATTTTTCTGGAAACTTTCATTTTTTTGATGAATAGTGAAACCACTAAGTGGTAGTTAAGAAAAATGATTTTTTCATAAATCTTAATTTTACCGCATCTGTGAGTGGAATTTCAAAAATACAAGAGAAATGGATGATGTTATTAAGTAAAATGTGGTTCAATGTGATGAAAATAATTTTTGATGAATAATAACTTTTTACTTTTATTTACCACAGTTAAAAGTAAATAGGGTAATTAAGGGTATAAAAGATATTATTATTAACCTAACACATGTAATAATTCTATTGGAAAAGTTTAATTCTACCAAAAACAACCTTAGGAATAAATTATGATCATTTAGACCCACTAGGATTAGATTAGGACATTTATTATTAATTTATTTAAAAAAGGGTTAAAATAGTTAAAATTAAAGTTTAATAAGTAAATCATTTTTAATATAGGGTATACAGAAGATAAATTCGACTATAAATACTCATTAGAAAGATAAAATGATTTCATACATAATGGTATTTTAGTTCTAACTTTTAGACATTATATAATTTAATTTATTTATGACACAAAGATGATGCAGTAATTATATTATTAATGAAATATTGACATAATTGATGTTACAAATACCCAAATAAATGTAATTTGAGACTTTTTATGAATTACACTGATTTTCTAGGTTAATATGACATGTTAGTATTGATTTAATTAACTTTTTTCGAACTAATTATTCTGTTATTATTTTCACAAAAATCAATTACTAAATAGTAACAAAATTGACATAGTTTTTAAAACAAATATTATATTATTAATTGTTATTTTATTCCTAAAAATCTAAGGTTCAGCCAAATTACTTAGATAAGGTTATATATATTAATAATAAAAAACTTGGGGTTCTTTTGTCTTGATATAGTAATTTTAGTAACCTTATAGTGTAAGAAAACAAGAAGACACAGTAAAAGTAAAATTATATAACTTAAAGTTAAATTTAAATGATAAAGTTGAAATAGGAACCTAAACTTTTATAAATTCTATAGGATGAGCGGATTTCGACCCATCCCTACCATAGCTTCTAAATAAATCAATTTGGAGCTATATAAAACCGAATTTGGCTTTATAATAAAATAATAGTTTTTGTTATTCTAAAGGTGCCCCTCTCCTCCCTTATAAAAGGACACCCCCTCCCTCTCTTCATCACACCCCTTTGAGCCTTCCAGCTCCGTCAATCCCTGAAAAATTCTCTTCTCCACTTACCTAGAAACAACCTATAGGTTCTGGTCTTCCTCAAAGACCAATTATAGTTCCCTAAAAGGAGATCTCAAAGAGGCGCTTCAAAGAAGAGGTAATATCTCTTACCAATTCTTCCAACTTTATTTCTTCTTCCACTTCTTCTTCTTAGGTTTTTTCATTATGAAGTAATAACATAAGTATCACTAATATACAGATATGTTATTATAAGTATGAAACAACCCGATTTCACCATCTATCCATCCTACGGAAAACGAAATCATCGCGTGTGTGTACGTACGGAATACCGTCTCCACGACACGATGAGATTCATTCTCCACTTTAACCATTCATGAATGATTATAAAGTATATATAATAAGTAATCATTAAATATATGTCATAATAATGAAACTGGAATTATGTGTATATATATGTATGTCATCTACTTAATTCCATTCAACTCAATAAAGAAACGAAAACAGCGTTCATGCGTACGTACGGCCTACCGTCTCCATGAACGGTGTATTTCTTTCCATTTATTGATTTATTATATATATGTATATTATGAATATATATTATATATAAATCTTGTTTTATATTCTTGAATTATGTAATCATGATCTATGTAATCATATGAATAATTACAAGTCAAAACACAGATGACAAATGAAACAATTTTACCCAAAACGCTCATTAACATGGAATTTACAAAAGAACGGGTAATATAAAGTGAACCATATATGATATCATAACAATGAGTATGAATCTGGAATAAGTCAATGACATTATTTAAACCATTATACAGAAGGTTCGGACACTTACGAAGCAAATCAGACCTAAGGTAAGGGAAATATCACAATCTCATTTTTATATGAGATTGTTTATACTTTGACATTTACTGGGGTGTATTTTATCATCCAAATCCATGTTTCCTCAATATGTAATATTATTTTAATCCACCTACAATTTTTGAATTCCAATTTTATCCTTCGGTGATTTTTTAGTGAAGGATATGAAAGGAATCTTTTGTCGTTTTTCGTACGAGGTACTTTTTGACTTTTCCGACAAAAGTACGAAAAATATTTTCTTAACTTATACGGAATGAATGGATTTTTAAAACATTATTTCCAAGAAGATTCCTTTACAAGTTTTCAAGTTTATTTTTAATTAACTTATTTTAGTTTATAATTTTATGACATATTAAGAAAAGAAAAGTGTTTTTGAAATAGAAAGGATATTTTCCTCAAGAATGGAGTTCAAATGTTTTATAAAAATTATTTTCCATCTAAGATAATAAAGGGTTCTGTTTTTATCCCTATTATTACATTGATTTGATTATGTTGTGATGGAATTATTTTTATGAATTCCTTTATCTTATATGAATTGTTTTATGATGTCATGTTGTTTAAGAATCCCATTTTTATTACATGGGTTTTATAATGATGTATGATTTATGATTTTGTGGCACACATAATAATGGTATCATTATGAGATGGTTGGGACCTATTTCTCCCTCCAATGCATTGGGTTAAGATTTTATATCTCATGAGATAGACATGGCTGGAACGGTAGGTTATACTGGTTCAGTGAAACAGGACTGAAACGAGGAGTGAACTTGGTTCAGAAAGGGACTTTGTCCACTAAGATAGTTTTGGTAATGAGTCTTGACTAATAAGAAATGATTCTATATGATTATGTATGTATTCCACAAAGTTTCATGTTTTAAGTTATGATTATTGGTTTTACATTTCACTACTATGATTTATCCCATGTTATGAAATTATTCTCTCTTTTGTAGGTTAATATTTCCAAAATGTTATGATCTTATGAATATGATGTGATTGATATTTCTTTTGTTTACCCTTACTGAGCATTTGAGCTCACCCTTTTATGTTTTCTTTTCCCCAGGATATAAAGAATGGTTTTAGGTAAAAAAAGGGGAAGATCTTTATGGGAGATGTTGAAGATCTTTCACCACGATTAGAAGATTATATTCCGAGTTTCCAAAGACACTAAACTATTACGATCTATTTGTGTGTGTTTTTGTTATGTTCTAAGTATTCCAGAAAAGTAATGTAATGTCCATGTACATCAGGATTCGGGTCTCTACAGTTGGTATCAGAGGAAAGGTTTAGTCAACCTTTGGAAACTAGGATGCGAAAACGTTAGTGAGATCCCTAGAGATATTTCTAAGGTATGTCTAGGGATGTCCCTAAGGATAAGTATACGTATAGGATATAGTCCTAGAACTATGGTAATGATATTAGATTAAACCAAAGATGTTAGATATTGAAGTTACTCCCCCTTTATTATGAATTTTTCCTCTCACACTATTCTTTTTGGGTTTTGGAAAAGTATGGAAACAAGATGATTCACGATAATGGAGGATATGATTGACAATGGAATGATATTCTTCATGAGAAACCAAATGAAATGGGATTTGGAAGTCCAAAAATCATTATTATGCCGAATCAGCAATCTCATAATATGATCAATAAAGTAAAATTTGGTAAGTTTCCTGGCTCGGATAATAAGAGAATGATGGAGTTTCATGATTATCATAGAGGAAAGAAAGTTAAATTTCCCCTATGTAAATCATGTGGGAAGAGGCATCAATGAGAATGTTTCAAAGGAACTAGAAGATGCTTTGGGTGTGGAAAAGAAGGACACAAAGCCAGTAAGTGAAAGGGAAAAGGATTAGTTAACACCAGGGATGAGGATAATGGTATTGCTACTCCATCAACAATGGTTAAATGTTTTAAATGTGGAATGTACGGTCATTATGCAAACCAATTCCCTAAGGTAAAGTCTCATGAAGAGAATCATTATGGTCGTATGGGTATTATTTATGTTGATGATGGTGAGGAGACTACAAATGATATGTGAGATGAAAGAATTGTTGAAGCTAGGTCAATGGTTTAAGAATGTAGTGGAATGATTACATGTTTATCATGTGTAATTTTTTATAAGTAATCTCATGGTACTATGGAATAAAGAGACATCTAAGGATTGTTACACTGTTGTCTTTCCTTGTGTTTTGAAAGTGTATGATTAATGGTAACAGTATCCATGAAAGGTTATTCAGATATTTTTGGAATGTAGATGATATGAACATAATGAAGGGATAAAGAGAAAATTAAATATTTGATAGTATTCATGAGCAAATGACTGATATAAGGAGAAGGTTATATCATGGTTTTAGTATATAGAATATTTGGATTTTGGTATGTGGAAAGAGTTAACTTTTGACAGCATTCATGTTTTCACTAAGGTTTAATGGGTATTCATTTTTCAAGAAAATACATGATTGATGTATTCACATGATTGGAATGTGACCAACAAGATGTATGGGGGATAAAAGATGGTATTCAAATGCTTGGTTAACAATATTTCAAGTAATAGTTTTCTTTATGCTATGATCTTGGACCAAAGTATTTTAGATAATCCTAAAGATTGGAATGGATTATGTTAACCATAAGTTAGTATTGTTTAAGGATAGAACTTTTTTTGATATTATTTATGCAATGTAGTTTTAGAAAAAGGACAACCTGCAGGACGGGCGACAGCCCATCGCGTCAGAGAAGGCTAAGGGAATCGAACCCACAACCGAAGTGCGACTGGCCTTTATCGCCTACCACTGGCCTACAGGAAGTCCCTATTTAGTAGATATTAGTTTTATTATATTAAGTAGTTTGATATATAAAGTATAAGTCCATTTTAGGAACTATATATGATTAATCTCACTATAGATGGACTTATGTATTTTTTTGATAACTTTTCTAACCTTTTGTTTGAGATAGATGGAATGACCCATCATTCTATCACATGACCTGCTAACACATCACGAATGACAAATTCAACTTCATTTCTTTAAGAGATGAAGTGGAAATTTTCTAAAGAACGACCAACAGTGAGACTATACCGAAATCATGAAAGTATTTCTTCTAATTCCAATTTCATCAACTTTAGGGAAACGATCTTGAAAACCAAAAATGTTGTCCTAGTGCTCTTATATCTGATGAATCAGATGGTACCTTAGATCGTCACAAATTTATGGCTTTGTGATTGCTGGATCTTCCATAGCGATGTTCTCTACCACTCTCCATCAGAACATGATGGTTAGATTTCTCTTCCATATCCATATTTTCACCTATGTGGAAACCCAGTGATTATTTTATTTGGGTAACCATTACGTTTCATACATTTGTTTTTAAATGTTGGTTTTGGTATTCTTTTTACAATGTGGGTTTCTATTAAAGAAACATTTGAATAGTAAACCATTTATAACCTCGACGAATTTCGAGGGCGAAATTCAATTTAAGGGGGGTAGAATGTAACACCCCGTGATTTTATGAAAAATATTCTTTTTAAATTCATTAATTTCTTGTGTTGTACGCTACACCAAAATGAGCTTACTCAACATGCATCCTTGACTTGCCTTTCATTACACGAAATCACGACCTTCCTCGATAGCGTGTGTAGTACGCAATACCGAGTTTCACTAAACAATGATATGATAATAAAATATTTTTAAAACTAGTCGTTATGAACAATAATAACCACCTTTTAAAATTTTAGAAATTTTATCTCTCAAAATGGACTTAATTTTTGGATTCGGAGTATCGAATTTAGCCTAAGGTGAATTTTTGGTACTTTTCGGATAACTTTCATATTCTGATGAATAGTGACAATTACTAAATTTTAATTAAAAACAACTTTTTTAATCGAAATAATTAATAGTGATAAATTATTAATTTGAGTGGTTTTAAAGTATATTTAGAATATATTTTTACAATTTAATACAATGTTGGTCATTGGATGTAATTTCACATTTAAACCAGACATAAACAAGTGTCAATCTTTTGATAGTTATTATCTCTTAAGAACACGCTATTTGTTTTGGCGATGGGAATTAACTTTTAAATTAATTAATTCAACTGATATGTTTTGAATATGGTAAAATAGACATCATTTTTGAGTTCATAATATCAAATATAGCTTAGGCCTAATTTTTGATATTTTTCTGGAAACTTTCATTATTTGATGAATAGTGAAACCACTAAGTGGTTATTAAGAAAAATGAATTTTTCATAAAACATAATTTTACCGCTTCTATGAGTGAAATTTCAAAAATCCGAGAGACATGGTTGATGTTAGTAAGTAAAATGTGGTTCAATGAGATGAAAATAATTTTTGGTGAATGGTAACTTTTTACTTTTATTTACCACGATTAAAAGTAAATATGGTAATTAATTGTAAAAATGATATTATTATTACGCTAACACATGTACTAATTCTATTGGACAAATGTAATTCGACCAGAAAAAACCTTAGGAATAAAATATGATCATTTAGACCCACTTGGATTAGATTAGGACATTTATTATTAATTTATTTAAAGAAGGGTTAAAATAGTTAAAATCATAGTTTAATAAGTAAATCATTTTTAATATAGGTATATACATAAGATAAATTCGACTATAAATACTCATTAGAAAGATAAAACGATTTCCTAAATAATGGTATTTTATTTGTAATTTTTAGACAATAAATAATTGAATTTATTTATGACACAAAGATGATGCAGTAATTATCTTATTAATGAAATATTGACATAATTGATGTTATAAATACCCAAATAAATGTAATTTGAGACTTTTTATGAATTAAACTAATTTTATAGGTTACTATGACATGTTAGTATTGATTTAATTAACTTTGTTCGAACTAATTATTCTGTTATGATTTTCACAAAAATCAATTACTAAATAGTGTCAAAATTAACATAAAATAGTTTTTAAAACAAGTATTATATTATTAATTGTTATTTTATTCCTAAAAATCTAATGTTCGACCAAATGACATAGATAGGGTTATATATATTAATAATAAAAAACTTGGGGTTCGTTTGTCTTGATATAGTAAGATTATTAACCTTATAGTGTAAGAAAACAAGAAGACACGGTAAAAGTAAAATTATCTAACTTAAAGTTAAATATAAATGATAAGGTTAAAATAGGAACCTAAACTTGTCTAAATTCTATTGGATGAGCGTATTTCGACCCATCCCCACCTTATCTTCGAAATAAATCAATTTGGAGCTATTTAAAACCGAATTTGGCTTTATAATAAAATAATATTTTTAGTTATTCCAAAGGTGCCCCTCTCCTCCCTTATAAAAGGGCACCCCCTCCCTCTCTTCCTAACACCCCTTTGAACTTGGTAATCATGTAGGGTTCAGTTTTCCGAATTTCAATTCTAGCATAGACCCAATTTATCATATCCTCTTCTTATAGGGCGTCTAAAGCGTGATTCCATGATCAATTCCTCTCACTTGAATGGAAAATAGTGATTGTGAGATAAAAAATTTCTATTATCTCATCTCAATATACTGCCCTTTATATTTTTTAATAATTTTTAGTGAATACCCTCAATTAACTTAGGCAATTCTAGATCAGGTCTTGTTTATACCAAACAATAAAAAATATCTTCTACCGCTCCAACACACATGGATGATTTTTGAGTACTTCACCACTAAGTCATGATCTATTACAACATATATATACTAGAACAAAATGGAGGGTTAAATGATCATTTACCAAAGTAGTAAAAAAAATATAATTTAATATAAAATATGGCCATACTTGATTATAGAAAAACTATTATAAATTGAATCAAACTTTTAAAAAGAGATAAAATATTTTAATCCATTAAGTGTATGAACTTAATAAATTCAAAAAGAAAAACATATCCATTTAAAATCACTCATAGGATAACACCTATATGTGAATTGTATCCGTGAATAAGCAGGGGATAAGAAGACATTACAAAACTAAAAAGAAAAAAAATTGGGAGAAAGAAGAAAATGAAAATTTATTCTAGAATATTTCCTCCATAAGTTCACTTCTATTATGCACCCCCAACTTCTTAAAATAACTAATGTGTCTTCTTAGAATGTGTTAAAAATTGTTTTTTATATCTAACCTCAAATGTTAAAATATATTGTACATGCGTAGTGTAACTTATGAGTGAATTTCTATAGTGTATTTTTTCCCTAAGTAGACTCTTCCACTTCCTACAATTGGAAGCATGAAAAAAATTCCATGATGAAAGAATTTATCAAAAAAATTTAATATATACATGGTGAATTTATTAATTTTTTATATCAATATTTAATCATATCATATTTCAGTCTACAAGAGGAGACATGACCCATTAACAAATGTGGGGTCCATTCTATCAGCCAATAAAATTTCTTCTTTGGATTGATTTATCTAGTACCTTGTATATCAAATAATATCTTGGTACAAACCACATAGTTGGAGACCAAGATCAAGAAAATACTAAAAAGTTAATCACTTTAATTTTATCAATATTTTAAAATTTATTCGTGAAAAAAAAAGAGAAATAAAAATCTACAATATTTCTAGAATTGATATATTTCTATATTTAATCCCAAAATTGACGAAAAATTCTAAAATTATTCAAATTCGCTCAAATTGATTAATTTAAAGGGATTATATCATTGAAAATTATTGTATGACTATGAAAATAATAGTTATATCAATTCCCCCCCCCCACTTTCCACTTTGACTCCTGAAAAAGTAAGCATCAAAATAAAATCTATGAAAATTTAAAACATAAACCCATGATATACACCAATTACACAAAAAGAAAAAAAATATTGTGCCTAATAAGAAGAAAATATTTAATGTTCTCAAAAATTAAAATTTAATATATTGCATCTTCATTTATCCTATAATTAACAAAAAACACCTAACTCGAGTTAATTTTTTCCCATCTCATTAATGTATATTTTTAGAAAATATATTCTCATCTGTGCTCATGTAAGGGTCCCCATAGGCATGAAAATTCATAAATATGGGCTATATGAAAGTCAAAAAAATTTCCTTATCATGAGGAATTTTTTATAGTTTTAATGTTGCTTTCAGTTTGTAGGATGTATATTTTAATAATTATGAGACCAAATTAGGTGGGTTTTACACCCTTTTAAGAAAAATTACATGATTCTGATATTCACTTAGGTATTGTCTCCTCCTCACACCCATGATTAGAAAAATCACTCCATATTCATTAAAAATCAAGGAAATTTCAAAAAACATGCAATTTTAGTAAAAAAATCATTTTTTTCAATCATAATTTTTCATCAATGCTCCAGACAGGCATATATATCTTTCTTTATTATAATGTACTAAAATGCATTGATTATATTACCATGAAATCACAATAAAGTAATAACATTCAACAAAATGAATTTTATTTTTGAAAAAACACATCTTATAAGAATGTAATATTCCACCCAAAGTATCACCAAATGAGGAATCACCACACAAAATTTCTTCCCCCCACTCTTATGTTCAATAGATAATGAAATTTTACATCAATAGAATTTTTGATAGGGAAAATCATATTGTATTATGGCTAACCTAATAGTTTGGTCATGGATTATAAGTGATAAAAGGATTAAATATACATTGAAGGCCTGAATGAATAGTATTCTCATGAAAATAGGGATTTAAAACAAAATAAATTCCAAAATCATTAAAACACTAGTACCTAAAACCCTCATGGTTTATTTGGAATGAATCAAAATATGTTTAAAAAATTGAATGTATGGTTATAAATAAAATAAAGGTTAATGGAAATACTATGAAAAAAATGATTCATAAGCATCATTAGAAATTGAGTTCATATATAATGACAATGAAATTGTGGCAGGATATTAAAAAATCGGTGTACTTTTTATTAAATTCCCAATTATTTGAACTTGAAACAAAGTCACTTCCAAATTTCATTTCAGATCAGTTTCCTTGAATATAATAGTTCACTCCTTGATATCGGTTTGAAAATTATAAATGGTAATTATTTCAACAAAATATTGTTAAAAACACAGAAAAACTAAAAAATAAGTAGACAAAAATTTTAAAAACATTCTCTTTTAAGAAAACAAATAACAACAAATGAAAATATGAAAATATAGTGGTTCCCTCCACCAAAATTAAAAGATGTAGTTTCCTCAATTAATTCGTGTTTATTTAAAATGTATGTATATTGTCAATTGAATCACAAAAATCATTTAATTTTAAAAAGATATGTAAAACTTGACCTATTGTTAGTGCAACATTGAGTTATGCTCTTAAGTGTTTCTCTCTGAAAAAATATAACAAAAAGTATAAAATAAAACAAAATAAGTCTATCGAATTAATAGACAAGATAAAATGAATGATAATTGATTTATTGATCATTATGTAATCCCTTAAGTGGAACCTAGATTTTGAATACCTCTATATAGGTTTTTCTAGTTGGTTTTCCCCAATTTGATGGTGGGTGGAGTTTTTCAATGATGAACCAACAAACCTTCTTCTTTACATCATAAAATAATTCCTTTATGTTAAGGACTCCATGAGTATTGTACACCAAATCCACCCCTATTAAAATGATTTACAACATTATTAGGGGGTGTTAGAAAACAAATTAATCCTCCTCTTTCTTGTTTTGCACATTTATAACATATTATGCATTCTCTAATCATAACTCCAAGTATGCTGCATCAATAGAATAATCAATGGGAATGCAAGAGTGTAATTATATTTTAAACATAATTAATACATGAGGAATAAATATCATATTTTCCCCTTTTAGTGTATGAATTTTTTCCAATATTTTCTCATCAAATTAACTTTAGTCTCCTCATGTATTCGCTCTAACAACTGTTAACCATTTACATGGATCTCAATACGTTCCTCTTTTGGTGTGTCTTCTAATTTCAAAATCTTCCACCAAGTAATAAAATAAGTTCTCCAAATCATAAAATATAAAACAAAATGAGTTGATACTCAATTATGTTTCAATAAAATTAAAAGACAATGAGTTCATTAAAATATAAACTCCTTAATTGTTTTCAGAATCAATTTATTTTTCAGTTGAAGGTGCCTCTTGGAGATAATTTTAAATATATAGATGTATATAGTCAGGATTCATTAGTTAAAAAATGAGTGGGAGAATTACTTAATTAATTATTTTGGATTGGGTTTCAGGTTTTGGTCCCTTATCAATGGACCCCATCAACTTGTTTTTCAAACATTGAATAACTATTTTGACTTGATTAAGAATGTTCACACGTTCTTGAATTGAGGGACCCATGACATGGCCATTCAACATTTTCTTCATGAAAAAACTGTGTTCATAAAACATTTTTAAGAGGAATTACTCATCATCAGGAATAATTTATCCCTGAATCTATGAGTAATCAATCCATGAAAAATAATTGAAAATATTATTCATCATGGAATCTTTTTTAGTGTTTCCAAATGATGACATTTTTTTAGAAAATGGTAATATTTAATTGTTGGAACTACCTCTAATTAAATGGCACATTTTTTTACATGTTCCTATAATGGGGTGTGATAAAAAAAACATCAAATGATAAAAATGAATAATATTAGATAAAATAGGCTTTCTCCAAAGATAAGTTCCCAACAATCTATCTATCACATTAAAATTGAGAATGAAGAAACGATTGTTTTTGAAATTTTTTGATTTTGAAAAACATAGAGAAACAAAACAAAATAATTAAATTATGAAATATATTAAAATAAAATTGACCTTGAACATGATAAAAAATATTGATATGAATTGGGTGATCATGTCAGGTTTGTATTTCTAACTAAAATTATACCAAAGTTCCAATTTTACCAATACAGTTCTACTAGGCCGAATAATATGAGATTATGTGATAACACCATATCACTCTCATGGTTAATGGTGATGGTGATGGTAAACCATAAGAAGATCTTATATTGATATACTCTTCTAATTATGTGTGAAATATTTTGAGTTAATACCCTCAATTTACTTAGACAATTCTCGGTCAGATCCTATTTTTATGAAACAACTACAAAAATATCTACTACACCTCCCACATATACTGATGATCATCATGTAATTCACCTATAAGCCCTAATATCTTCCTTATTATATAGTCTAAAACATAATGGAATGATAAAGTTATTATTGACCAAATACATAACAATAATAGAATTAAAAAAATATATATATCCATTCTTGGAAAAAAAATGTAATTATAAATTGAAACCAACATTGAAAATGAGTGAAATTATTTTATACAATTATGTGCTTTAAATCAAGCATTAAAAAATGAAAAAAACTCATTCCCAAATCAAATATATGATGATCCATCCATGTGAAAGGTCTCGATGACGAATTTTTAAGAATAATTCTTTAAAAAACTAAAAATAAAATGGGGGAAAAGATGAATATAAAATGTTTGTCAGGAATATATCATACAAAAGTTAAATTATGTTATTCCAACTAGTACTAATAAAATCAATGAGGTTTCTTCCTAAAAGATGTATGAAATAAATTTGGATATCTACCCTTGACAATTCAAATCTATTGGAATGTGTAGAGGAAGTTATTACAAAATTTGTGAAGTATACTTTTTCTGGTCGATTAGACTCTTGATCTTCCTTTATTTGAACTCATTCAAAGATAGCCATAGTGATCAAATTTATCCATGAAATTTAAGTGGTTAGTGAGAGAATCATTCTTATTTAATTAAAATATAAAATAACATAATTTTTATTTATTTAGATTGATTTATAAATCATTAGCTAAGGTGGAGTCCATTCATTCATCTAGTAATATTTCTCAGCTTGATTGATTTATCAGGGCTACTGTGCATCAAATTGGATTTGTGTCCAAAAGAAACTTTTTTATCGCACGGGCATGTATGGATTAAAAAAATTAATCGCTTAAATTAGATAAAAAAATTAAAATGTTAATCAAGCAATACAGAAGAAATAGAAACCATCCAATTTTTTTGAATTAACAAATTTATATATTTAATCCCCATGTTCACCAAAAATACTATAATGATGAAAATTAGGATAAAAATTATTACAATGGATTAAATGATTTATAATTATATTAATAATTATGAAAATATAATATCTATCAAATATCTCTATAGCTATTGTATTCCCTAATAAATATGAGATACACAAAATATAATTAGTTTCATAACATCCAAATCACTAAGTTCTCATAACTTGAACATCAAATATATGAATCTATAGTTACGGAATCACAAATCATTGAGGTAAATGAATATTAGTTAAGGGAGTACAAAAACTTGTACAGTAATAAATCCTTTTCAAGGAAAATCTATACCATTCAGGGGATTAATAAATCTATGGATGGTGGAACCATGCCCTGACACATATGGGAGTACCTAAATTTCATCTATCATAAGTGGCACCCTCACCCAAACACAAAATGGATTTCCAAACCAGGGTTTGAATTGGAAGACAATTTCCTAAAACCATGGGGTGTAAATATCCCATAATTTATGTGGGGTATCCATTTCCTTACATAAAATTCTCTTAATCAGAATACCAGCCTCATGACTTCTCTAAACGACTCACCAAAACACTTTCATTACCTCTATAGAGCTAAGATACATAAACTACACATAAAACCATTTATATATATCAAATGGGTAAATAAAATTACATAATAAAATTATATATATATAATTCACATAGTGGTTCATTTTTATGTTCAATTTCAGCACCTGGGTGATGAGATATAAAATACACTTGAATATAAATATTTCACAACATGTACTACATAAAATTTTGACAGTTCCATTTATCTACACAGCATGTGTCAATAGTAATTCCCTTATAATTCATAATTTTTTTCTAATAATTTCAAATTACTACATCCTAGAGGACTCTTGAGTTAGGTCATATAATTTGAACAACATATGCATGTTTTGTAATATATTTTATATATATAACGAAATAATTTAGGGAAAACTATAGGAAGATAGAAAGATGAAAAACCTAATGTATGATTTGGATTGACCCCTGTGTTATGGAATAATTTTACATATAACACTATAACACACCATGTATCTTACTTCATACATTTTCCATTAATATAATGTGTCACAACAAACATCTGAAGTGCAATTTTCTATGTAAAACTATTCTATTAAACCCCCATAGCCATAACCCTAATGTTATAACCCTGTTCCAGTACATGTAATGAATTTATCCCATTGTTAAAATAATTATTAATCATTCTTATAAGAATTTTCCTACATTTTTTATTATTCTAGATTATAATTTTATTATTGGTGACTTTAAAAAAAAATTCATAATAGTAAAATTTTAGAAGAAAAAATAATAAAAAATAAAAAAATTAAATAAAATAATTGGAACATGAGAAATAAACATCCGTCGAATATGGATCACATATAAATAATTTATAAATTTATTGAATAAATTGACATAGTTATTATTTATTAATATTCAATTAACAACCATATTTCACCAAATTAATTATGCCAATCTCAAATAAATTGGATATTTAATAATTCAATCATTTTAAATTTTATTCCTTATAATTATTAATTATCATTGTTATTATGTTTATTTCATCATATGTTAATAATTAATTTAGACTATTCAATAGAGAATCCACAAAGGAATTCACCTTCTTGGATTACTTACAACAATTTAATAAAGAAAAATACCTTTGATCCTATGATGATCAATATTTGGAAGTCATTTAACATGAGTCTATACTTACATTTGATCAACATAATCTATCCATAACTTGAAAATTTAAAATAAGCACTCTTCCATAAGATAATTGGGATATTGAAATAATGGAATTTTTATGGGAAATGTTTTGGGTGGTGAATTCAATTCAAAATAATCAAAAATATAATTTCATAATCATAATTCAATGCCATAAATTCCCCCATTATTTAATATCTAATCTTCCCCTATCTTTATTCAAATAAATTGCACATTTTAGACTTTATTAAATCCACATTTTAAAATTTCTTATTATGAATTTTCATAATTAATTATCTAGTACCACAACATGTAATATTTTATGGTCATCGCAACTAAAATATCTCAATGCTCAATTATATTATTTAAATAAATAATAAATGATTAAAATTAATTACTTAAGTGAATAATAAATATTATTAAATATTAAATCCACCCAAATATTTGATAAAACTAACCATTCCATAATATTACATAATTCGCAACCCATTGTAATAATGAATTCCATAATATAATGTTGTGGTCAAAATTTCACTAAATGTACTATAGAATTACCATTTTACCATTATCCTCTAACCACAACACCATTTTATTAAAAAATTAAAAAAAAATTATATTACGGAGTACATAATTTAGTGTCCCTACCCAAACTACATTAAACAAAGATAATTCCACTATAAAAATATTTTAGGTCCTTCTATTGAACCTAAGATGGTGTAGTTGGTACGTCCTTAAGAGGGATAAAGGAATGAATCAAGGATATGAATATACATAATATTAAATTATAACCATACTTCACCAAACCTCTCAATAAACACAAATATTTATTTATATCATGGTTTGAAATTTACTATTTTCTCAATTCATTGATGTTCTTTTTGAGGAAATTATTCTCAAAATATTCAATCTACAACCCATAAATCCTATTTTTTCAGAAATTATATACATAATATTTATGATGAATTACATTATTATTCATACTATTAATTATAATTCATATGTTTCTTATGAAAGGTTTGAATATATGAGAAATTTCTCTATTATAGTAAAAAATACATAAGTAATTGGAAGAATCTACTATATAGGTCTTCAAAAGTAATAAACTATATTGATTCTAGATAACTATTGTAAGAATCTTATTATTCTAATATAATATAATTCTCCATTATATAACCATGTTTATCATTAAAGTCTTGAACATATCCTCTTTGATTTATGTTTTCAATTCCAATTTCCTAGTAGTTAAATTATGAAAAATCACACTCATTTTCGTTTGTGTTTCAATTAAAGTGAGAATCACCTTATAAATATTGATGTAAAGTGAGACTATAGAAATTATTAAATGCATCAGAGAACACCATGAGGTTTAATTTCATCATTTACTTATATTTTTTCAATCACCTCCACTATTAACATCTCTCAAATGGGTAGGAAATAAGATGAAAATCTTTGTTGATCTACCACTACCCAGATAGAATTTCACTTCGATGGTGATTTAGATAACCCAATCACATAGTGCATCATGATATTATATTATTTATATGTTAGTATAGATAATGGATTTAATAATAAAAATGTCATTGATGATATCTTTTAACTTATTCACTGGAAAATAATCAGAAAAAAACTATAATTTTTCTTTCATCCTGGGAAACCAAAATTAAAACAAGATGTCACGGTGCATCATCATATCTCAAATATTAATTAAAAAACTATATTGATGAAAATAACATACAATATCATCCCTTATCTGTAAAAACAAATCTTGTGGTTATGAATCCCAATAACCTAACTAAATTATCACATTATTTCAAATTCATTCCCCCAAATCAATAGAAAGTTAGAAACTTAAGTTGTAATGACAATGTCTCAAACCAATAAAATAGTACTCATATCAGACCTCCACATGACCTCATGTTTCCCTTCCAACCACTATATTATAGAAAATAGCATAAGGGATCTAATAAATAGTTATAGAATGTGGTTTTTACCTATTGATAAAAATAGATAAATGTAAAGATGACATGTTCTAAAGAAATGAAATGAAAATCAAACAAAATTAGAGAATATCCTAGGTAAGATAAAAAAATTAAAAACGGCCTAAAAACAAAAATATGTGATAAAAATAATCAAAATTAATCTCCAACAAAAATTTAATATCAACCTATTATCACAATGATTATTAACTCCAATGTTAAATAGTTTATATAACTATTATTATTAACAGGTAGAAATAAAAAATTCCCTGAAGATTCAAGTCCATCAGCGTGCACATATAAGATGTGAAGATAAATTAATTAGTATAAAATTATGATGATTTAATCATATATATATATATATATTAAAATCATGTGTATGATTTATATCATTATATAAAATTATATTATCATAGGGATAAATTACAAAGTAAATAATTACCATTAATTAATTTCATTGGTACATGAATGCAGTTAAAAAGTTATATAATAGGATAAATCAAAATTCATCCTTATATTGAGATGATACATACTTAAACTACCTACATCAAGCCTTGAATCAGAATTTTACATGAGTGGGATTAGGAAATCATTAATCCAGTCATACTAAATAATAATGAAGAATCCTATATAAAATACCAATTCCATGGGGGTAGGGGATGTTTTATACTTTATTAAGAGATATATTCTATACCACATAATCAAGAATAATATAAATGGATTAATAAAATCATTTCATAGTGATCACATTCTATGATGTCTTAGATAAGATACTTTAGGAATTTTGAACCCAATCCATATGTTATTCCATCAGTTGGGGGCCTACATACCAACTCAAGTAGTCTTTATTAAGGAATATAATATCAACATAATTTTTATATGAAAAAACAATATATAGTATATATTTCAATTATTTAATATATTTCATATAATATAAATTGGTATCCATGTGAAAATAAGAATCATATTAGATACTAAACAATATAATTTACATATGTATGTAACATAAATCATAATACAATAAATTAAAATGACTCTTCAATTCAAATAAATTAAATAAAAAAATGTGATTTTTAAAACAAATAGTTTCATTCATAAACATGATCTAAATTATAAATATGTTCATGAAATAAATATTTCATGAAATATTTTGATATAAGGATTTCATGAAAACTGTTTAACATTTCATTAACCAACATGCATTGTAATTCCTTATAGTTGTATGTCATACCATATATATAGACATGAGGTAATAAACAACTCAATGTTCATAATTATTTTTCCCAAAAACAAAAACATTAATAATAAGGATGGCATTTATGGTGTACTAGTATATTAAAAAACGATTGACCAATTATTATGTTATCCATGTCTAATATACAAAAGAATAATCCCAATAAAAAAAATTAAATAAGGTGTAATTACAAAACCTAAAATATTTTTTTAAAATAGTTTTCATAGTATATTTGTTTTTTTAATAAATATAATATACACAATTGAAATAACATGTATGATTTTTTTATTAAAAAAATAATTACATTACATTTAATACTTTAAGAAGAAGTGGTATACGATACAATATAAAAAGATAAATTCAAATATCAGACCATGTTCTGAAAAATAATGGTTTATATAAAAACAATGAAATTTCCCAATATTATACAAAAAAAGTGAAAATTTTTTAGACAAAGTGAGACAACATAACCATATAATGTACATATAATACATCATTATACATTACTATCCATTAAATATAATGAAATTTCAAGCATCATAACCTATATGATTTGTATATTTGTAGTTTACGTATATAAAATTAATATTTTATAATAATTATTAAACATCTCTCACAAAATTATCTACACAAGATATCCTTCTAAAATTTATCACAAATAAAAATCATTATTTCATAAGAAAAGGAAACATTATAAAGGGATAGTATTAGATACTCAGTATGTTTAAACATAAGAGATATAAATTGAAGATCATATGTGACCATTAGATATATATATTCATATGATAATATAATCAAGGAATATAAACATGTCATAAGGAATTTATACCCAATAAATCATAGATCACAAATATTGTATCAGATTATTTTTCATTTGGTATAAAAAAATAAATGAGTCATATGAGTGTTAATCATTAGTTAATAATTATAAATCATTAAAATAAATTATATTAATATGTAATTACATATAAATGTTTCTCAAACATAAGCATATAAAATTATTTCGTATGTCAATGGTAACATTTAATACCATCATTACATAGCGGGTAGAGTCCCATATGACACTATATTCAGAGAAGTTCATGTTCCCCCATAAAAATAGTGTATTTGTTTCTATCTTCAATCCTTTACATTTCATATCATGATATATAATGCTTTATCAAATTCATTAGAAGTATATATCAGAACAAAATATTATATATTTCTAAACCAATATTATGAGGGAAATATGAACATGATCACATTTATAAAGTCATCATAGTATAACTAATGAGTAGAAAAGAAAATGGGTTTATTATAAATCTATAAATGTCTTAAAAATGAATCTTATACAGAAATTTTAAGGCCCCGGGGCACCCGGAGAGGGGAGGGGTGAATCAGGGTGTCATATTTTTCTTTTAAAGTGATGGATCTTGTTACCATGTTGGAAGGAACTTGTTAAACCAGTTTGATAGATATGAACAGAAAACAAACATTCACATGTAGATAGATGACACAACACTTTTAACTTGGTTCCCCACTAAGGGCTACATCTAAGGAGCATATGCTGACTGGTTGTCGGTCATACCAAATTCAACTAAACATCACTAGATTTGTATTATAATGGTTCGGGAACATGGACTTTATCCTAGGCTCACTGCCTTTACAAAAGGTTTAGGGATAGCTCATAGCGTCCCTCGAGTCACTCACGTTGACTCCCACTAGCTTACTACCCTTGGTGAATTCTGTCACGACCCCCTCCCCACAAAGTGTACCCCTCCTGGGCCGACAATGTGAGAAGAGAGATAATGACCCCCGAGTCCCACCTCCAGTAGGCCCTGGGTTGGCGACTAGCACTGAGGGTATAATAAACATACAAATGGGAGGCATTACCCTCTAAGAGTACACATGTAGAACAAAGAGATAGAATAGACTCCAATCAACTGCAACTCAGAACTAAAATATAATAAATCCAAGTACATATATGAAATGTCATGCAAAAGTACTACAACTGAAAGGGGAAACTAAAAGTACCCAAAAGAAAGTAAAACGGCAGTGACCACAAGCCCGAACAGCTCCTCCTCCAACCACAAGCTAGTAGTAACCAGCTTAATCTCCAACCTGCTCCATGTGACCTGAAAAATAGTTTATATATACATAGGGTGAGTATAACAGTATACTCAGTAGGATCCTCCACAAGCCACTCGTGCAAAAGTATAGAAAGAATGCTAAAGCCTAGTGAACAACAAGTGAAACTAACTCGTCACCTAAACAGGTATACTAAGTTCCCAACCTCACCCTGGCTACTCTCACCAAGTAAAGAATACAAGAATATTGAATATAGTAAAGATTATCAAGGGTACCCCGCTACTACTTCCCCACTAGTTTTCCGCTTTGCCCCAACGACATACGTCCTATGCATCTCTCTCCAATGGTTTGCCCGCAGACACTTGGTCTAAGCTCCACAATCTGCACCTCGTGCACCAGAAAGGCTTGCCCGCAGACACCTGGGTGAAGCATCACACTATACTCACAACCAAAAGCAACTGGGTAAGTTCCGGGAGCCACCACAGCCCGCATAACGTGTACCATACATTGGGTATTATACATCAAGCCATTATAGCCCATACACTGAATAGGGATCCTCAATCCATCACAGCCTATACATGTTACACCTATAGTAGTCCATAGGATACTATATCCAGAATATTTGTGTGTGGAACAACCCCAATCCATTACAGCCCTCTACACACATATATGGGTAAAACTAACCAGTGTGCCTACCAGCACAATGATTTACCAAGAGAAGAGAGCGGGGTCAAAGGGGGTTTTCATCCATTCAACATCCCATCAGAATGTTGGGGAAAACACCCCCCAGGGCTCAGAATCCTCGGGGTGTCAGTTGTCCTTACCAACAGGGTGGTGTAGCGTATATAAACACAAAAAGGACAGAATATATACATAACTCACATCCACACTATGGGAATTATCTAGTCTTAGATACAACTGTAGCTAACGTCTCTCAGACTCCGGGCTACTACTTCTAAGACTAGGTGTCCTATAATCACACAAACATTTAAATAACTTTATTAGATTACTCTGTTATCATTTTATCAGTTCCAATGTACATTAATTAATTCTTTAAACATTAATTAAGCATGAACAATTCCACATTAAATGGAATTAGCATCACATTCAAAATCAACTACTCCTTTTAAGATTCACATCACCTTTAAATTCTAATATCTCCATCCCTGTGAATTTTCACCATTTAATCAAACATTCATTACAAAATTACTTTTCCATATTCCTAGGCATTCTAGAAAAGCATCCTATGCTTCTAAACACAAATGAGGCTCAACACGGTGAGTTGATATACTACCCGTCGAGACTTTTCCGCCTATAGAAAGAGCATAGACCAATTCTCCCTCAAGAGGCTAAACACGGAAAGCACGTGGCATACCCCTTGTGTCTTCACCTCCTTCAGAAGAAGGGTAGTAGGACCAGCTTTCTTGAGAAGTGGGGAAAAGCAAAGCAGATTAACATTCAAATAATACCACAAGCATCCATCAACCACATCAATCCCATTCCATCACCCCTGGTGTCCTCCCTGACACCCACTTGCATAAACTGATGCATCTCGCCACTCTAGGCATCATCTGTTGCCCCAACCACAGGGCCTCCATGCCTCCACATATCACAACATCCATTCAGGATCACATCACAACACAAGAAGCTTGAAAACAACAGTCACAACCATGGTCTCTTGACCCTTTAGCAAACAAGAGGGTAACTCAGAACCCTTTTAGAAATTCCCACATAATCTGTTCTTTAATCCATATAGAATTAGCAGATTTGTTATTCATAGGTTCCAATTATGGGATACCTAATGAGTAAGCTATCACAATTAAATAACCATGCTTACTTTCCTAATTTGATTATCCTCAAATTATAATAACTACAACAACGACAACAACCAGATTCATTTACATGCCTCTTTATTTTATTTTATTTTCCAATTAATTAAAAATTAATTATGGATTTACGTTCATTATCAATTTCTATCATGAACGAACAAAAAATCAAAGAAAACATAGATATCACTCTATCTATAAAAACATGAGGCAAACCGTTATGACGGTATAAAGCTACAACATGCGATCAACAAATTCTTTTAATCCAGTTCAAGTATTTAATTAGGTCAATTTAATTGTGCTCCAAAGGACTAAATCATTCTAATTCTACAGTTTCACATATACAATTAGAGAATCCATGAATCCCTTACCTGGAAGAGTTCTTGAAGTCCTTTATCCACACAATAGGTCAAAATCCTCCTCTCAAGACAACTGAATCCCCCAGAGGATGCCACGGTACAATAGTACCAACCAACCCCAAGAAAAACCCATTATAATCTTGGAAATTACATGGTATAATAGTGAAGGTAGAATCAAGAAAAGATGATCCCCAAAGGAACAACGATAAAACATACCTTATTGGGAAGATTGACTGATACAGTTCAGTTGCATCCAAAACAGAGAAGAACCAATCCTAGGAGTAAAGATTGATTTTGCAACTCCTACGGGAATGATTGAAAGAATCTAGCGTCTCTTAGCTGAGAACAAAGGGAAAGAACAAGGGAGAATGATATATCATCCCTTTTTTTAATATTTAAGATTTAATGGGGTGAAGGTTTAAGATCCGGTTAATTATCCATTAAAAATGGATCGCATTAACCCACGCGGTTTGACCAAGTATATACATCCCGGCCTTAGGAATAATTAATATAGGATTTATGGCCTTTGAATCAGCCTTAAGAGTCCTTAAAATAAGGCTTTAAATGTATTTTACATCAAAGGAAATGTCCAAAGGGGAAAAACTGTAGGAATATGGAAACACTGTTCACACACCGTTATTGTACATGAAACTGATCTGTGAAACATATCTGTCAAACCGATCTATGAGACCGATCTGTGAAACCAATCAGTCAGACCGATCTGTGAAACCAATCTGTCAGACCGATCTATGAGATCAATCTGTGAGACCGATCTATGAAACCGATCTGTCAGACCGATCTGTAAAACCGATCTGTCAGACCGATCTGTGTGACCGATCTGTGAAACCAATCTGTCATACCGATCTGTGAAACCGATCTGTGAGACCGATCTGTGAGACCGATCTGTGAGACCGATCTGTGAGACCGATCTGTCAGACCGATCTGTGACACCGATCTGTCAAACCGATCTGTGAGACCGATCAGTGAAACCGATCTGTCAGACCGATCTGTGAAACCGATCTCTCTGACCGATCTGTGAAACCGATCTCTCTGACCGATCTGTGAGACAGATCTGTGAGACCGATCTGTCAGACTGATCTGTCAGACTGATCTGTGAGACCGATATGTGAGACCGATATGTGAGACCGATCTGTGGAACCGATCTGTTACTGTTCATAAAACTGGAAATATTGTTCACAGAACTGGAAAAATTGGCAAAGTGTTGGGGATAAGTCCCCTTGACCTCCCGGAACACCTCTAACACAAAAATTTCACAATGTAATGGACCGGAGAGGTCTGGTCCATTACATTAGATACCTCTCAAAACATTCTCGTTCTCGAGAATTAAAAACCAACCCAGAAGAAAAGAGGGGTCCAAACAACCACCCCGTAAGATACCTCTCAGGGGAAAACCACCATGAGTTGTTTGAAAGCTGGAACAAAACCACGACATCTGAGAGTAAGGGAACAAACAATACATATCCACACCATTCAAACATAACATCACATGAAAAGTACATAAATAAAACATGAAAGGTTTAACCACAAAGAAAACATCATTACATGGAAGGAGTTAAACATTACACAACTCTGGGTACTGAGAACGTATCTATGACTCACGCTCCCATGTACTCTCCTCCATGCCACCATGTCGCCACAAGAAACGAACTAAGGGGATATAACGCCCACGCAACAACTTCTCCTTGCGGTCTTGAATCTCCATAGGTCACTCCTCGAAGGTTGCATCATCATCAATATCGATCTCTCCCCAATCGATAACATGAGATTCATCATGAAGGTAACGACGGAGCTGCGATACATGGAAAAAATCATGTATCCGACTCATCTAAGGGGGAAGTGCTACTCGATATGCCACAACTCCAACACGAGCTAACACCTCGAAAGGCCCATCAAACCGGGGTGAAAGCTTACTTACATGACCAAACCTTCACTGCCCACGACGGGGAGTCACCTTCAGAAACACATGATCCCCAACATTAAACTTTAAGGGTATCCTTCTCTGATCAGCATATGATTTCTGACGATCCTGCACTGTCTTCATCCTCTCACGAATCACCTGAACCATCTCTATTGTATTTTGCACTAGTTCTGGTCCGAGAATTACTGACTCTCCGACCCCAGTCCAGCACAACGGAGAACGGAATGGCCGGCCATACAAGGCTTCAAACGGCGACATACCGATGGTAGAGTGAAAACTATTATTGTAAGTGAACTCTACCAAGGGAAAGTGCTTAATCCATGAACCTCCAAAATCAAGAACACAAGAGCGCAACATGTCTTCATGAGTCTGGATGGTTTGATCTGTCTGACCATCCATTTGAGGATGAAAAGAAGTGATAAGGCACAGTTGAGAGCCAAAATCATGCTGGAGACCTCTCCACACCCTAGATGTAAAATAAGGATCTCGATGAAAAATGATCGTCCTCAGTACTCCATGAAGTCTCACCACCTCCTCTAGATACTTCCTCGACAAAACCTCCACTGATCTCGACTCCTTGATCACTATGAAGTGGGCCGACTTTGTTAAACGATCCACTACCACCCATATAGCATCATGTCCTCCCGGAGCTCGAGGTAAACCTGTAACAAAGTCCATTGAGATATACTCTCACTTCCACTGAGGAATCTCTAATTGCTGGAGAAGACCACCAGGAACACGGTGTTCGGCCTTCACCTTCTGTCAGAATAAACATCGAGACACACACTCTACAACCGTACATTTCAGCCCAGGCCACCAAAACTGACTCCTCATGGATCAGTACATCTTCGTCACACCAGGATGTACTGCAGAGGGTGAACTATGGAACTCTCGGAGAACTGTCTCGCGCATCGCCAAGGGAAAAAAATCCTTCCATGATAAAACACTCGGTGTTGTTCATCCTCCGACCAACCATCAGGGGCCTCACCACAAACAACTCTGTCTCTCCAGACTTCAACCTCTTGATCACCCAACTGATACTCTTCCACCTTCTACATCAGGGATGACTGCACCGTCATCTAGAAAAGACAACATCTACCCCCAACTTCTCCCATATCAAGATGCAAAGCTGATATCTCTTCCATCACTCTCCAGGAATCACCATATTCACGCACAACATCATTACCTGACTTTCGTCTTAGTGCATCAGCTACAAAATTCCCTTTTCTAGGTGTATACGATATTTCAAAGTCGTATTCTTGCAAGAACTCCATCCACCAACGATGCCTCAAGTTTAAGTCACGTTGGGAGAGAACATATCTCAAAATTTTATGATCGGTGAAAACCACAAAGTGCTCACCAATGAGGTAATGTCTCCACAACATCAGAGAAAACACCACGGCTGCCAACTCAAGATCATGGGTGGCATAGTTGCATTCATGGGGACGCAACTGCCAATACCCATAAGAAACAACTGACCTCTACTTCATGAGAACACAACCTAGCCCCAGATGTGAAGCATCACAGAAAACATCAAACTGGACTCCATCCAATGGAAGACAAAGGACTGGAGCACTTACCAAATTCTCCTTTAGATACTCAAAAGCTGCTTGACACTAATCAGTCCATATGAACACTTCATCCTTCCTGGTCAAAGCAGTCAGAGGAGTCGCAACTCGGGAGAAATTGGCTACAACCCTCCTATAATAGCCTGAGAGACCAGGGAATCTTTGCACCTCTGACACGGTCTTGGGGGCTACCCAAGACACCACTGCTTCTATCTTCGACGGATCTACAGATACTCCCTGTTGGGGCAAAACATGCCCCAAGAAACAAACTTATCAGCCCAAAACTCACACTTGGACAACTTTTCAGACAACTTATGTTGGCGAAGAACTCCCAAAACGGCTCGTATATGCTCTGCATGATCCTCCTCATATGGGGAGTATACAAGGATGTCGTCGATGAAAACCACAACAAATTTGTCCAGGAATTCATGGAACACAACATCCATCAACCCCATGAAAACAGCTGAAGCATTCGTCATGCCGAATGGCATTACAACAAACTCATAATTCTCATGATGACAACGGAAAGCAGTCTTCGGGATATCCTCATCCTTTACAAGCATCTGATGATATCCTGACCGCAAGTCGATCTTTGAGAACCAATTTGAACCCTTCAGTTGATCGAATATGTCATCAATCCGCGAGAGAGGATAGCGGTTCTTCATTGTCACTTTGTTTAATCGACGATAATCGACGCACAACAGCCAAATGCCATCAGCCTTTTTCACAAACAAAACTGGTGCACCCCACGGTGACACACTTGGCAGAACAAAACCACACTGCAACAGACCATCAAGTTGTATACGTAGCTCTCGTAACTCAGAAGGGGCCATCCTATATGGAGACATAGAGATAGGAGACGCTCCTTGCTGTAGCTCGATCCCAAACTCGATCTCTCGTCGAGGGGGTAGCGCTACAACCTCTTCAGGAAAGACATCAGGGTACTCCTCTACGACCCTAGGAAGCTTCAACTGATGAACCTCTGAAGAACTCAGAATCATCTCAACCATCATGGATGATAAGGATTGTACTCGTCTATGACTCATCTGTGGATCTCTCTCACCAATAAACACCACTTTCTCTCCATCTTCATCAAAGAAAATGACCTTCTTCCTGTAGCAATCCACAATACCCTTCACCGAATACAAACAATCCATGCCGAGTATGACATCATATGGTTGTATTCGTAAACATAGGAAATCTCCCCAAGAGCAGTGTTGCCCCAACACTAGCTCACAGTCTCTACATACTTCAAACAAGTCGGCTCGACCTCCAACTGGCGTAGTCAACGACAAGGGCATTGGAAGCCTCTCTACCTCAAGTCCCAAAGCATGGAAAAGGGTAGATTATATGAAGGAGTGTGTTTATCCTGAATAAATCAAGGCCTGCACCAATGTAGAAAATAAGAAAAGGGTACCTCGAACGACATCTGGCTCTCCTGGGGCTGGCAATGCTAGAGCATGAAGCTGACCACAACCTCCTCCACGACCTCTCTGACCCTCATGAAGACCACCACCACGGCTGCACTCTACTCTCTGAGGACGGGGAGCGTCATGGGGATGTCCTCTGCCTGCTCTATCTACCCTCTGGTGATCTAAAGCGGGTGCAACATACTGCTGCTGCCTCAGCTGGAACTGCCTCAACGGAGGAACCTGGAGTGGAGTGCCCGTTGCACGATGACTGCTCTGAAAATTCGGGCACACCCGTAGCTGATGACCACGACCACCACAAGAAAAAAAGTGCCTGATCCCTTGGAATAGGTCTGAGAGTTGATGCCTCCGGAGAAACGAGATGGAAAGGGATGGGACCTACCCCCAGGTGAACGGAAACTCTTCTTCCCTGAAAACCAGGAAACCCGTACCATAGCTCTGCTTCGTGAGGAATCATGACGATTCCCCTCTAGTGACGATCCGGTCCTAGTCAAAGTCCTCTCAACAACCTCTGCCCTCGCCAGCACCTCAAGATATGTCTTTAGCATAAATGGGGTGACCTGGTGCTGGATCTCTGGATGCAAAGACTCCTTGAAATGCCTCGCCCTGGCCTCCTCATCTGGTAACATGTCTGAAGCATATCGTAGAAGGTTCCTAAAACAGATTCCAAACTCTCGAACACTGGAGCTCCCCTGTCGAAGGGTTAGAAGCTCCTGGTGACTATACGCCTTCGCAGTCGAAGAAAGAAACTCGACTCTAAACATGTCTCGAAACTCCTCCCATGAGATCAATGACTCCTCACGATCCCCAAGGAACAAGAACCAGCACTGCCTCGCTGCTCCACACAGCATCGTCACAACCCAGGACACCCAGTGTTCCTTCTGAGCACGAATCGAACTAAAGCCTATCTCGACCTCCTCCAACCAGTCTTTTGTGACTGCATATGAAATGGAGCCCTCGTACTTCTTTAGACTCTGGCACTAAAACTCTCGGAGTGTCTTCCTCCAAGTGTCATCGTCGTCAACCTCTACCCGGCGGCGATCTGCTGGAACACCATGTTGGGCATCTTCTACGCAAACCGGACGAGGACGTCGAGCTAGAGCCATACCTATAAAACAAGAACTGTTAGAGCTCCTAAGACTGGAATATGGAAGACTCAACATTAATTAATTAATTGTTTTGTTTTATTAATTTTAGGTTACCTATCCCAAGGTATACCCATTCAAACACAGGCGCAAAGAAGAATGATGCATGATCCTTACCTAGGTCTCTACTCTGCAACCAGTATCACTTTGTTTAGTATCCATCGTAAACTTAAAGGTCCGTGCAACAGATCATAGGGGGCCCTAAACGCCTATGTCTCTGCTGATCTCCAGTGTTTACCCCACTTTCTAAACATGAATGACACTGTTTCCCTACCATCCCATGCATCCTCACCTGTGCCTAACTCCAAACTCCATTCTATCCCTCAACCAGACCTCTGATACCACTCTGTCATGACCCCCTCCCCACAAAGTGTACCCCTCCTGGGCCGACAATCTCAGAAGAGAGATAATAACCCCCGAGTCTCGCCTCCAGTAGGCCCCGGGTTGGTGACTAGCACTGAGGGTATAATAAACATACAAATGGGAGGCATTAACATCTAAGAGAACACATGTAGAAGAGAGAGATATAATAGACTCCAATCAACTCCAACTCAGAACTGAAATATAAGAAATCCAAGTACATATATGAAATGTCATGAAAATGTACTACAACTGAAAGGGGAAACTAAAAGTACCCAAAAGAAAGTAAAACAGCAGCGACCACAAGCCTGAACAACTCCTCCTCCAACCATAAGCTAGTAGTAACCAGCTTGATCTCCAAACTGCTCCAAGTGACCTGAAAAACAGTTTATATATACATAGGGTGAGTATAACAGTATACTCAGTAGGATCCTCCCCAAGCCACTCGTGAAAAAGTAAAGACAGAAAGGTAAAGCCTAGTGAACAACAAGTGAAACTAACTCATCACCTAAACATGTATACTAAGTTCCCAACCTCACCATGGATACTCTCACTAAGTAATGCATACAAGAATATAGAATATAGTAAATATTATCCAGGGTACCCCGCTACTACTTCCCCACTAGTTTTCCACTTTTCCCCAACGACATACGTCCTTTGCATCTCTCTCCAAAGGCTTTCCCGTAGACACCTGGGCTAAGCTCTACAATCTGCACCTCATGCACCACAAAGGATTTCCCGTAGACACCTGTGTGAAGCACCACACCATCCTCACAACCAAAAGCAACCAGGTAAGTTTCGGGAGCCACCACATCACGCATAACGTGTACCATACATCGGGTATTATACCTCAAGCCATTATAGCCCATACACCGAATAAGGATCCTCAAGCCTTCACAGCCTATACACGTTACACCTACAGCAGTCCATAGGATACTATATCCAGAATATATGTGTGTGAAATAACCACAAGTCATTACAACCCTCTACACACATATATGGGTAAAACTAACCAGTGTGCCTACCATCACAAAGATCTACCAAGAGAAGAGAGCAGGGTCAAAGGGGGTAGTCATGCATTCAACCTCCCATCAGAATGTTGGGGAAAACATCCCCCAGGGCTTAGAATCCCCGGGGTGTCAGTTGACCTTACCGACATGGTGGAGTAGCGTATAGAAACACAAAAAGTACAGAATATATATATATCTCACATCCACACTCTGGGCATTACCTAGTCTTAGATACAACTACAGCTAACGTCTCTCAGACTCCAGGCTGCTACTTCTAAGACTAGGTGTCCTATAAGCACACAAACATTTGATGAACATTATTAGATTACTCCATTATCATTTTATCAGTTCCACTGTACATTAATTAATTCTTTAAACATTAATTAAGCCTGAACAATTACACATTAAACTGAATTGGCATCACATTCAAAATCAACTGCTCCTTTTAAGATTCACATCACCTTTAAATTCTAGTATCTCCATCCCCGTGGATTTTCACCATTTAATCAAACATTCATTACAGAATTACTTTTCCATATTCCCAAGAATTCTAGAAAATCATCTTATGCTTCTAAACACAAATGAGGCTCAACATGGTGAGTAGATATACTACCCGTCGGGACATTGTCGCCTATAGAAAGAGCATAGACCCATTCTCCCTCAAGAGGCTAAGCACGAAAAACATGTGGCATACCCCGTGCGTCTTCGCCTCCTTCGAAAGAAGGGTAAAAAGACCAGCTGCCTTGAGCAGTGGGGAAATGAAAAGCAGATTAACATTCAAAGAAAACCAAAGGCATCCAGCAACAAAATCCATCCCATTCCATCACCCCTGGTGTCCTCCCCGACACCCACCTGCATAAACTAATGCATCTTGCCACTCTAGGCCTCATCTTCTGCCCCAACCACATGGCCTTCATGCCTCCACATATCACAACAGCCATCAAGGCTCACATCACAACAAAAGCAGCATGAAAACAACAGTCACAACCATGGGCTCTTGACCCTTTAGAAAACAAGAATGTAACTCAGAACCCTTTTAGAAATTCCAACATAATCTATTCATTAATCCATATAGAATTATCAGATTTGTTATTCATAGGTTCCAATTACGGGATACCTAATCAGTAAGCTATAATAATTAAATAACCATGCTTACTTCCCTAATTTGATTATCCTCAAATTAAAATAACTACAACAATAGCAACAACCAGATTCATTTACATGCCTCTTTATTTTTTGTTTCCAATTAATTAACAATTAATTCCAGATTTATGTTCATTATAATTTTATATCATGAACGAACAACAAATCAAAGAAAACATAGATATCACTTTATCTAGAAAAACATGAGGCAAACCGTTATCATGGTATAAATCAACAACTTGTGATCAACCAATTCTTTTAATCCGATTCAATTATTTAATTAGGTCAATTTCATTGTGATCCAAAGGACTAAATCATGATAATTCTAAGATTGCACATATACGATTAGAGAAGCCATGAATCCCCTACCTGGAAGAGTTCTGGACTTCCTTTATCCACACAAAGGGTCAAAATCCTCCTCTCACGACAGCTGCATCCCCTAGAGGATTCCACGTTACGACAGTACCAACCAGCCCCAAGAAAAACCCATTAGAATCTTGGAAATTACATGGTATAATATGGAAGGGAGAATCAAGAGAAGATGATCCCCAAAGGAAAGACGATAAAACATACCATATTGGGAAGATTGACTGACATAGTTTGGTTGCATCCAAAATAGAGCAGAACCAATCCTAGGAGTAAAGATTGATTGTGCAACTCCTACGGGAATTATTGAAAGGTTCTAGCGTCTCTTAGCTGAGAACAAAGGGAAAGAACAAGGGAGAATTATATCTTGTCCCTTTTTTTAGTATTTAAGATTTAATGGGGCGACGATTTAAGATCCGGTTAATTCTATATTAAAAACAGATCGCATTAACCCGCGCAGTTTGACAAAGTAAATACATCCCGGACTTATGAATAATTAATATAGGATTTATGGCCTTTGAATCAGACTTAAGAGTCCTTAAAATAAGGCATTAAATGTATTTTACGTCAAAGGAAATTTCAAAAGGGGAAAAACTGTAAGAATCTAGAAACATTGTTCACCCACCGTTACTGTACATGAAACCGATCTGGGAAACCGATATGTCAAACCGATCTATGAGACCGATCTGTGAAATCGATCTGTGAGACCGATTTGTCAGACCGATCTGTGGCACCGATCTGTGAAACCGATCTATGAGACCGATCTGTGAGACCGATCTGTGAGACCGATCTGTGAAACTGATCTGTCAGACTGATCTGTGAAACCGATCTGTCAGGCTGATCTGTTAGACTGATCTGTGAACCCGATCTGTCAGACCGATCTATGAAACTGATCTCTCAGACCGATCTGTGAGACCGATCTGTGAGACCGATCTATCAGACTGATCTCTGAAACCGATCTGTCAGACCGATCTGTGAGACCAATCTGTAAAACCAATCTGTCAGACCGATCTGTGAAACTGATCTGTCAGACCGATTTGTGAGACCGAACGGTGAGACCGATCTGTGAGACCGATCTGTGAGACCGATCTGTGAGACCGATCTCTGAGACCAATATGTGAAACCAATCTGTTACTGTTCATAAAACTGGAATCACTGTTCATAGAACTGGAAAAATTGGAAAAGTGTTGGGGATAAGTCCCCTTGACCTCCCGGAACACTCCAACACCAAAATTTCACAATGTAATGGACAGGATAGGTCTAGTCCATTACAAAGTCACACTCAGTTTATAAACGTGAAGGTCTCTTCATAATTTCAAAATAATGCATCCACTCTTATATGGAGAAGATCTATTGAAGTCTAACTTTCACTTGTAGATAAATCCCACTTTGCACCAAAGGTATCGAGCAATCTTTCAGCTTTCTTGCAGCTCTAAAAAGGACGGGCATACGTCAACCTCACCTGGAGTGCTTCTCCAAGACCATCGCGCAAGTTTCTAGACCAGCACGCAAGTCACTTGCGTGGTACAAATTCGGCGCACAGGTGACACCATCCCACTTGTGTGACACTACCTCCTTCTACTCCAAACTTGATCCACTCAGCGCATTTAACTCCCAAACCACTTTGGACGCACATACAACAACTGGCGCACATCCTCTACTTGCGCTGCCCAACTATCACTTGCGCGACTCAACCACTTGCGCGATGGGAGATCGAAAAATTTCTAAGTCTTGAAAATTATCAAAAAATGAGGAGAAGTGGTCCTCTATTTATAGGAATATAGGACCCCCTGTGCGGTGGTGCTCAAGTGTCCTCACAGCGTGCAAGTCTCGGCGTGCAGCTCCAACCGCCCTAGCCTCTGTCACATAACTCACTTGCACGACCACACCAATACTTGTGTGACCCACTTTCCTTTGACATATTTTGAATCTATGATCTCGAAGAACAATAGGCGCACAACTTTCCAACCTCCTAGGCCATGGTGCGCAAGTTCTTTCTCAACGTGCAAGTCACTTGCGCAACCAGCCCAAAACATTCACAACACTTATCCCTTTTCCATTTTTTAATGTTCTAATCTTGAAAAACATATGGTGTGCACGTTTCCTCTCCATAAAGTACACAGCGTGAAAGTCTCTTTTCCAAAAAAAACTTTTCTCCATTTGTCCATTTTTCAGGCCCAAAAATTTGGCAAACACTGGAAAATGGTGCCACCTTCAATACTTTAATCTGCTTGGCCTATATGAGCACTTTGCTGGAACACATTCTGAACTTCCTATGAGGTTTGACAACAAACAGAAACCATACTTCAATTCATGAATAAATGACCATGGTTCCGACAATATCCCCCTTTGGGTTTGTTGGAAATCAGAAAAATAAATTCAATAGATCCTCATCCACATGTAAACCAAAAACACAAGAATCAACTCAGCCAACACTCTAAGTATACGTAAACAATGCTTGGCGTAGAAAAAAATAGAGAAAGCTTGAATTGGGTTCCTGTGTTTTGGAATTCTCAATGATGCCCAAGCATTACATGACCAGTGTATTTCTTCTCATCCTTCTCATCCTATCACTAACAATGAATTCACATCGTTTTATAGAAGAATTACATTCCAGAACATTCCTGAATTTATTCCTTTCTCCCCCATTGGCAATAAACCCAAAGATGGGTAATTTGTTCATTGTTGAGCTCAAACCATACTCCCCCTGGATAGTATATGCCCCACAAGCCTACATCACATCCATAAATAGATAAAAACTGTTATCATAAATGGGGATAGGGGAATTGTGTAACATCCTTATGCACTGGGAGGTGGCTGAACACCGAGGTTCAACCAATGCTTCTCAAACACAGCCGCTGACAACATCTTGGTCAGGATATCAACCACTTGCTCATCAGTTCCCACATGATCCATTCTAATCACCCCTTTCTCAACATTTTCATTGATAAAGTTATACTTGATTTCAATATATTTTGAATGAGAATTATAGACAGAATTCTTCGTGAGATCAATTGCGCTCTTTTTATCATAGTAAATTACCATTGGTTGATTCACCTCATCACCAATATCAGTACGTTGTTGATTCATCTATAGCTGATGAGTGCATGCCTTTGTGGAGAATATATACTCAGCTTCTGCAGTACTAAGAGAAGTACATTCTTGTCTCTTGGTCCACCATCCAACACATTTCTGCCCAATATAGAAGGCTCCACCACTGCTGGACTTTCTGCCTACTAAATCACCAGCCTAGTAAGCATCAGAAAATGCTGATAATTCACTGTCCCTGCATGTAGTAAAATATTACCCAAAGTTATGTGTACCATGAATTTACCTCATTATTCTTTTTACTGACGCCATATGTTCCTCCTTTGCATTACTCAGAAAGCGGGCAGCAAGACATGTGTCAAAGAAAATATCTGGATGTGTCGCTATCAGGTAGAATAGGCTCCCAATGATCCTCTTGTACATGGTTGTATCTATAGAGGCCCAATCATCATGATTTCCATGTTTAGGTCCAACTTCAATTGGGATTGACATTGGTTTGGAGTCTTGCATATTAAACTTCTTCAACAGCTCTCTTGCATACTTTTCCTGAGAAATGAAAGTGTAATAATTCTTTTGAATCACCTGTAGACCCAAGAAATATGTGATCTCCCCAATCATAGACATCTAAAATTCTGATTTCATGTGATTGGAAAATTCACCCACTGATTTCTTTCTACTTCCACCAAATATGATATCATCAACGTAGACTAGAACCATAAATTGATCATTTGGAGAATTATTCACATATAGATTGTGATCCACTCCTCTTTTGAACTCAAACTTCTTGAGGTATGAGTATAGGTGGCAATACCATGCTCATGGTTCCTGCTTCAAACCATATAGGGATTTCTTCAGTTTGAAGACCTTTGTCTCATCAGTACCAAGAAAAAAAACCCACTGGTTGTTCAATGTATACTTCTTCATTGAGTAACCCATTCAAGAATGATGCCTTGAAATCCATTTGATATACTTTATATCCCCTTTGGAGTGCAATGGTAAGGAAAATTCTGATTGACTCCAGTATACCCACTAGAGAAAATGTTTCTTCGACATCAACACCTTCAATCTGAGAATATCCCTTACATACCAGTTGATCTTTGTTTCTAATTACACTTCCATGCTCATCAAACTTGTTCTTGAAGAATCATTTTGTACCAATAAAATTTTGACCTTTGGGTCTCTAGACATGATCCCATGTCCGATTCTTGTCAATCTAATCTAGCTCTTCATTAATTTCTTTCACCCAAGATTCATCCTTTGCAGGTTCTTCAAATGAGTATGGCTCTACAAATGACAGAAATGCATATTGCGTGTTATTCCTCACCCTCCTTGTTTGAGTGGGAGCACTCCTGTACCAAATTATGTTAGATGGATTAATCTCACCTCTACAATTTCTTCTGTGTGGTTCATTTGATTTCTCTCCACCCAAAATTTCTTCTTTAGATACTTATTCTGAGTCAACATCATGATGTGACTACTGAGTGTTTTGTACAGCTTCCTCTATTTCTGTATTCGTATTTTCTCCATGTTCACTTTCTTCCTCAGTTTCTATCACATCAACATATGACGTTCTTGAAGGATTTTTGTTTTTTTCTTCATTTATATTAACATCAATACTTACCACAATCATTCCTAATCACTTATTGAAACATTTTTAGACTTTGTTGTTCATTGGATATCTAAGAAAAATTCCTCCATCAGCATTGTCACCAATCTTGTCTTGATTTCGTTCTTTATTCTGAATGAAACATTTACTTCCAAAAACACAAAAGTATTTCAACAAATGGTTCCTTCCATGCCACAATTCATATGGGGTCATCGTTTCACCAAAATAAAGCCCTGTTTGATTCTGAATGTGCATTGTAGCTTCAACTTCTTCCTTCCAGTAATGGAAAGAGATACCACTCTCAATTAGCATAGTCCAGGCCAGGTTGTTGACCTATAGATTCTGGTTCTCAACAACTCCATTTTGCTATGGAGTTCTCACAGCAGCTACCTCATGCTGTATTCCATGGTTTTCAAGGTAATTATCAAACTCAATGGATGTGTATTCCCCTCCATTATCAGATAACAATACATTGATTGTTTTTCCAGTATCATTCTTGGCGATTCACTGATATGTTTTCATGTAGTAAAGAACTTATCGTTTCCTTTGAATGACCATAACACATTTTATTCTATTGTAATCATCAATGAAAAGGAAAAAGTACATTTCTCCATGAGTTCCGACAACATTTATCGGCCCGAATACATATGTATCAAATAGATCAAGAAGAAGACTTTCCCTTTTCTTTTTTGACAAATATGAACTGCAGACTAGCTTTCCATGAATTCAAGAATCGCAAGATATTTCACGCTCACGATTCAAGTTAGGAATATCCATGACAATTCTGAATGTTGATATTTTCTCCATGTCTTGTTGATTGATGTGACCCAGTCTCATATGCCACAAATTGATTTATTCTTCAACAGTCATGTAGAAAACATTATCATTACTATCAACCTGATACATGTTTCCTTCTATCATGCATCCTTTCATAAGGGAATTTTCTATCATTCCCTTGATAGTGCATCCTTTCTGATTAAAAGTAACAATATGTCTTGAGTCACAGAGATGAATCACGCTGAGTAGATTATGACATAGGCCATCTACATAATGGACTTAAGTCTTCTTTAGCTCTCCATTAGATAATTTAGTACTTCAAATTCGTTTGATTTTCAGAGCTCCATCATTACCAAATTGAACCATTCCATAAACCTTCCATTTGATATCTGTTATCAGGACAACATTACATGTCATATGGGATGAACAACCGCTATCCAAAATCCATGTACTATTGATTTTTGTAGCTTTGAGGGCCACCTCTACAAGGTTGGATTTCTCAATTTTCATCATTTTTTTCCATGAGACATTGGAATGAGTATAGAGTACTGATGGCCTCTCAATTATCTCATCTGTGTACATTGGTGCATCATAGTATAAGTCATCTTCGAGAGGAGAAAACCTGTTTGAAAGAGAAACACTATCATGTTGAAGAGATTTGACTTGTCTTGAATTTCGGTATGTGTTGTCCATGTCTCTTCTCTGCCTTTAATTAACAGCCTTATGACCAAAGTAAGAGCAATGAAAAAATTATCCATAGAAACTATTTCTTCTATAAGATGGAGGATATGAATTCAGTATCCTTTGTTGTTTTCCCAGATCTTCCCCATTCAGATAGATCCATGCCTCTTCACAATATGACATAGTGTGGCCTAGATAACCACAGAACTGACACTTCATGAGAGGAAAGGTCTTCTCACTTAAATTTATCCTCATACATTCTTCCTTGGAGGGAATAGTTTGACTGCCTATCATTTATGAATGTTTGAGGATAATTTTTACTTCTCTTTTTTACTTTTGATTGAGTTTTTCTTTTTCAGCATGTTAGTAAACGTTTCAACATGTCCAACTTTCATCTTGTCTTTCTTTTGGCACTCTTTACTTCCACCAGTTGATGTCTCATCTTCACATCCAATTCCAATCTTTCCCATGAAAGCAGGTATTTGATCAATCATGATTTTTCCTACCCCATCTAAACCACTCTTGGCTCTTTCAATTAATTCTACATCTGAGAATTTTCCAAACTGTATTTTCGTCCTTGATTATTTTAAAATTGATTCAGTCTCAAGTTTACTTCTAAGAGTAACAAATTCATCCTCTAGACCCTCAATAGTCTTGGATTATTCTTCTAGTCTGGATGTGAGGTCATTGATTACCTTTTCCTCCACTTCAATTTTCACCTTCAGATCCACTACATCATCATTACTTTCAATAATTTTAGACGTTACTTTCACAAATTCTTCCAGTCATTCAATTTCATCTTCATGTTGATCAATATATTTAGTTGATTCTTCTACCATTTAATTCCACTTATTTCCACTCTTACATTTAATATTAAGCCTTCTAAAAGCATTATTAAGTTTCATCTCAGGATCTAAACTAGTTTTTAACTGATTTTCTCCACCACTATCTTCTGATTTTTCCACAGTGGCCATCAAGGAAGCTTGTTTCCTAGTATTAAATTCTGGTTCTTCTTCATCACAGAATTCATTATCATCTTCTTCCTCTTCATAGACAAAACTCTTCTTCAAAACCTTATTTCTAGATTTGAAGTCTCCTTTCTTGAAAACCCTTTTATGAGGAATCTCAATGTTTTCATCATCGTTATCATCATCATCGATATTTTTTAACCACTGAGAAGAAATGTGCCCGACATTTCCAAAAAGAAAGAAAGTTAGAGGTATATTCTATTTGAAATTCCCTTTTTCCTTCTAGAACTTCAAGGCAACGAGAGAATGAATTTATTTTTCCTCATTGTCTTTACCACTACTCTCTTTTGAAATTTTCAGTTTCTCCATGGATTTGAATGTCATTTCCTTTCTTACTCATGTACTAGCATCTTGTGGTTTGACTCTCATTTCATATGCCACCAAGCTTCTCAACAGACCATCCTAAAAATGTTTAGAAAGATCTCTTTCCTCATGAGCTGACACCTTTTCATTGTACATGGGTTGTAGTCTTCTTAGTATTTTCATCACAATGTCAATGTCTCTGATTTCTTCTCCTAGGCCCCAAATTGCTCTACCCACTTTAGTAATTCGATTGAAGAAGGAGTCTGCATTCTCATCAGGATGCATCTTCCGATCATCAACCTATTTTGTAGCACTTGTAGTTTCACCACTTTCACTTTTCTATAACCTTCATAAATATTTCTCTATTTATCCCACATGGAATTTGATGATGTGCAACTCATCAATTTAAGATAAATCTAATCATAATGTGCTGCGGTGAGAGCATTCTATGCTTTAGCATCTGCATCAAGAATTTTTTCATCTATATCAGTCATAGCCAGCCATGTTAGATCAGAAACATTAATACCTTGAATAGTGAAAAACAGAACATCCATCTCAAGGGATCTTACATGAGATATCATTTTGTTCTTACAGATCTAGAAATTACTTCCATTGAAGAGAGGGACTCCCCTTACATTGACTGCATTCTCTATGAAGACAAAGGACAGATTCAACACCAACAACCTTTACCCTCTCATACCACTTGTAGGACCCCGGGGAACCCCGATAGGGTAGGGGTGAATCAAGGTGCCAACATTTTCTTTTAAATAGATGGATCTTGTTCCCACGTGGGTAGGAACTTATTAAACATGTATGATGGATATGAATAGAAAACAAACATTCACATGTAGAGAGATGACAAATCACTTTTTACTTGGTTCACTACTAAGGTCTATGTCTAAGGAGCATACGCCGACATGTTTTCGGTTGTACCAAATTCCACTAAACATCACTAGATGTGGATTACCATGGTTCGGGCATAGGCACTCTTTCCCATGATCACTGCCTTTACAAAAGGTTCTAGGATAGCTCACAGCATCCCTCGGGTCACTCCCGTTGACTCCCCCTGGCTCACTACCCTTGGTGAAGTCACACAAAGTTTATAGACGTGAAGGTCTCTTCATCATTTCAAAAGAATTAATCCTCTATTGTATGTAGACGCTATATTGAAGTTCAACTTTTACTTGTAGACAAATCTCACATTTCACTGATGGTACCGAGCAATCTTCTAGATTTCGTGCAGCTCCAAAAAGGATGGGTGTACTTCAATTTCACCTGGCTCGCTTCTCCAAGATTGGCACGCAAGTTTCAAGACCGACGTGCTAGTCACTTGCGTGGTACAAATTCGACGCGCAGGTGACACCACCCCACTTGTTCAACACTACCTTCTTCAACTCCAAACTTGCACGACTCAGTCCCTTTAACTCCCAAACCACTTTGGATGTGTAGCCAACAACCATCATGCGACTTCTACTTGCGCAGCCCAACTACTACTTGCACGACTCAACCACTTGTGCGATGAGAGCTCGAAAAACGTATAAGTCTTGAAAGTCTTCATCAAATGAGGAGGGGTGGTCCTCTATTTATAGGCCAACAGGACCCCCTACGCAGTGGTGCGCAAGTGTCCCCAAGGCCCGCATGTCTCGATGCACAGCTCCAAAGACCCTAGCCTCTATCTTGCAACTCACTTGCACGACCACACCAATAAGTGCATGGCCCTCTTTCCTTTTCCACATTTTGAAGCTTTGATCTCAAATAATAACTGGCGTGCAACTTTCCAACCTCTGAGGCATTGGCGTGCAAGTCCTTTCTCGCCGTGCAAGTCACTTGCGTGGCCATCCCAAAACATGGGCGACACTTATCCCTTTTCCATTTTTCCATGTTATGATCTATAAAAACATATGGCATGCATGTTTCATCTCCTTCAAGTACACAGTGTACAAGTATCTCTTCAAAAAACAATTTTCTCCATTTGTCGATTTTTCATGCCCAAAAATTTGGCAAACACTGGAAAATGATGCCATCATTATTACTGTAATCTGCTTGTCCTGTATAAGCACTTTGCTGGCACACATTCTAAACATCCACTAAGGATTGAAAACAAACACAAAACATACTCCAATTCATGAATACATGACCATGGTTCCAACATAAAGAGTGTAAATTATTACATTAAAACATATCATAAATAAAACAAATGAATCATGAAATGATATTGATATAGATTATAAACAATTTACAAGAGTAATTGAATGTTTCAAAAAATATAAATATAAATTAAAATTATATATTGATAAAATTTAGTTAAATAAATAATATAAAAATTAATGGTTTTATGAATATATTGGAAAATTAATAAAGAATAAATTTAATAATCATAAGAACATGAAAAAAAACATCATAAAGAATCGAGAAAATGATGGAGGATTGAAACCGTGTGAAAAAATTTAAAAAAATAAATTTAAAATTATTATAATGAAAAAAATAATATAAGTGTTGATAATTAAATATATATAATCATTTTAAAAACCTATACATGGAAGAAAAAATATCTGATAAAAAAAGAAAATATGGTCAATTCTACATAGATTGTTTTTTTGGTTAAAATTTTAACAAATATAGGGGAAATTGTTATAAGACTTGTAAAAACTAGAACTAAAAATAATATAAGAATGATTTCAGGGTCTTAGAGATAAATCACATAAAATTTTCTCCAATAGAATTTTATACAAAGATAATATTTTTAAAAATGAAATTGGATATAAAAGTTGAGCCTTGGATTTCCACTTTATATAATGAACTATAAATCCATGTATAATAAATTTAAATTTATGTTATATATATATAACTTTATTTCTATTTATTTATATAATTCAATTCATTATAATAAATTGTTAACCATATATAGATTTTTTATTGTGGAAATTAGTAGTCAAGTGATAATTGTTTGGTTTTTCCACACTTACTTGTGTTTGGAGGTTTTATTCATTAATCCTTGATCATGTGATAATAAAAAATAAAATTTTCAATAAGATTTAACATATTTTTTATATATATTTTCGGATTCTCATGGAAGTTATGGTGATGGTTCGCTAGTAATTCTTAAAATATTAATTTTCACTGATTACTATAATCATAAATAATTAATTTTTTTATTGAATATATATTGTAACATTATCATTAAATAATTTTAATATTATATTAACGTAGTTATTATTAAAACATATTAATAATATTTAATTGTAATTACTCTTTATGATATAAACCTTATAACATAATTTGTATAGGTGAAAAAATATACCCAAGTAAGAACTTGATACAATAATTGAATGAGTAAGAAAATGTTATTGTATTGTTGTAATATCACCTGTAAAGAGTATAAATGATTTTATATTTTATTAAATTTATAAATTATATTTAATAGTATGATGATAAATAATATAATGATGAATTATTGATGAGAGTATAATACTATGTCAAAGACTTGAATCGTTTCTTATAGTGCATCATGAGAAGATGGATGTGGGACTACTTCTTATGACAATACATTCCAATATGCTATAATGTTATTTTTGGGAGATAATTTGGCTTTCTATTCCACTTGTAACTTATGATATAGTTTGATTTATATTGGGTATAACATGAATCCATTTATAAGTAATATTGAATGTAAATTTTTAAATCACCCATTCTTTAATATGTAAGGAATACAATTTCTCATGTAACACTTCAAATTAATGGAAAAGAGATAAGGGGTGGTGAATAATTCTTTAATACAAACATCTAAAGATATTGTTTTTATATTTTATGACATTATCCCTTATTTAACCCATTTTACCACATTTTACCGATTATCATTGTAAATCACATTTACTATGATAACATTTTTTTATAAAAATGAAATTAACATTATTACTGATTTTCAATACCGTAATTCAAAAAATAAAACTAATTTTATAAATTTCAATTTATAAATTTCATTTATAAAATTTTTACTTATGAAATGAAAAATTCCTTAAAAAAACTTTTTTGAGAAAAATGATTATAAAAAAAGATAATTTATTCTTATTTGATAATATTTAATAATCATTAAATGATTGGATTTTGGTTATTTTTATATAGAATAAGTGAATTTGTATATATTTTACTATCCAAATGTCATAGAATATTCTTTCATATAATATCATATAATATGTAATAAGAACTATATTAATGTAAAAAAATCATTTACCATGAATCATTTCGTTCTTATTATTTATAAGTACAAAATTACATATGAAATATTCATTACTTATTTAAAATTCATACCATTAAAGTTTAAAATTTATTTTATTTTAATGATTCATTGATATCCTTAAATTTAATCTAAAATAAATTATGTACAATATGAAACATCTTTTAAATAATCAATATTATCCAAAATGAATTAGTATATTTTTATTATATTCCAAAATTATTTATATCAATTTAATGTAAATAATTTTATATGTAAAAAAATATTTTCATCTATCTATAATATTCTAAATATACCATTTAGATTCATTTATACACAAATAACACATTTCCAACTACCGTATATCCATTAATAATTTAACCAGTGATCATATATATAACGATCATTATAGATTTCTATAAATAAAAGAATACACTTGTATAAAATCCTTAACCAAATTATATAATTTATTTTTCTATATAATTATCATATTTTTAAATTTTTGTGTTATTTTTATAGTTATCATTAGTGGTATGATATTAATTATATATTTATATGTTGAAAATTTTATCCTTATAGTGTTTTTTTGGATGTGGTTTCATTATTTTAAAAAATTTACTAATTATGTTTCATTTAACTATGAGGGAAATTATTTAATTTTTTATTTTTATTTTCTACCATAATGAGATGTGGAATATTTTATTTTAGTTTAGTTTTATTCTGTTTCAAAATCTCTTGAATAGATATTATTCATTTAAAGGAAATAACATACTAAAATTTCATGGTGTTAAATTATAGAAAAATTAATGTAATTTTACCATATAAATTTTGTTACTATGATGAAAATTTATTGTGGTAAACTTTACATATTACATATTTAGTTTCATAGGTTTTTTCCAGAGACATATTATTTTTCAAGATAACTTAATCTAGGTAATTGGTCTTTTTTCATAAAACTTTATCGGTATATTCTACTATTATTACTGGTTTCCCCTCATTAGGGAGATCATGTTCTTGTTTTTTACCTTCGAGTTCAGTTCTTGCTATGAATATGGCATGTTCTTTTTTAAAATTGATACAAGGAACATATCTTCAAATTTATAGGGGATTTGTGTATGATAAATTTGATAAGTTTTTATCCTCACACAATCCATCAAGGGATAAAATGTATATACGGCACCACTCTCAATTCTTCCAAATCTCTTAAACAATTTTCATATTGATATTTGAGGTAATACCATATCCCAAGATTCTATTGTTATATGTCACTAAGGAATATAAACATAGATATTCTACCACCTCGTTAAAAATTTTATATTTCAATAAATAGTTTATATAATCTCTAACAATTATTTGGTTAATAATATTTACTATATATTGTTCTCTCTAACATTTTCCCAACATAGAGAAGTTCTTCACATTTCATGTACAGATCCTTATATGGATTTATTTAAAATCTATAATTGAAACTATTTTTCATAAGAACATTTCTTTAGGATGATGTTGATCATAACCCCCTTTTAAATCCATTTAATAGGATCTATGTATATATTTTAGAGTTATAAGAGTCTAATCTAATTGATCATTAGTTCTAGGATGATATGTGGTATGTATTGAGTTATTATGGAATAATTCTTTCAAATATTTTTGTAAACCACATATCTCAATCAGATATAACTGAAATTGTTACATTATAGAGGCTTAATACTTAAATCATTAAATAAATGATACATTCTTAAGTAAGAATTACCATGAAACAATAAGCATTTATTGTTTAAATTATTACGTTCTTCAGCACAATACATAAATTTCCATTATACTCTTTCCTTCAATTGTAATATATAATAGTATCATTCATTAATACTACCCCAAGTTGATTTATATAATATCTAATGACTCTATTCATCATATCTATGATAATAGATGGATAATTTGTATTCCTAAAAGGAATCATTATGAATTAATAATGACTCTATCATCTAAAAATGGTTATATTGGGAATATCATCCCTTTTCCAACATAATTTAATATATCAAAATTCATGTCCTATCATTGTGAAATATTGATACCCTCAATGTTTATCAAATAATTCCTTAATATGTGGTCAAAGATACGTGTTCTGAATCATGATCTTGTTAACTTCATAATTATAAATCGAAAGATACATTTATCCACCAATCTTCTTAACAAAGATAACTAATGCACCACTTTTTAATCACCTATGAATATAAAGCCCTTATCTTGAATTTTTTAGAGATTTTTATTCAATTAATTCAATTTAATTGGGTCTAATCTATAAATATTCTTTCATATTGATATTATTATTGGTATATGTTCATTTGAAATATATACATAAATATATGGGGGAAGTACTAATGATTATTTTATAAATACATCAACATATTCACAAAAAATTAGAATATATTCAATATTTATTTTCTCCCAAACAATTTTAACTAAATAAACTTCATGATTCGTTACTAAGAAAACAATAAGGGATGTAATTTCTATATGGATTTCAAATTAATCTTTTGTAATAATAGATGATAATTTAGTTGATTCGGGATATCAAATGTGATTTTCTAATCCCATTAATTGATATGAGATCTATTTCAATAAAGATAACCCATTCACAAAATGACGTCAATATTTTCCAGTTTTTAAATCAAATACGTTTAAGAAGATTAATCACATAAACCACAATCATATAAGAGTTTTAGACATGGGATTGAATAGTATCACTACAAGAAGATTCCAAAAATAATAAAATATCTATCCATTGGGGCGGTGATTTGATACTCATATAAAATTGTAGGTACACATGAGACTTATGTTTGAGATAACCATATTTAAGGGAGTAAATAAGGGTATGAAATACAACTCAACACTAAAATTGTTTCATAAAACTCTCACCACTCTAAAAAATATTGATAGCATTATTAATTGGGTTACTCTTATATTATTTTTTAGAAAATAATCTAATTTTAATCCTTTTTTTACTTTAATTAAATTGTTTAATGAGTACTAACCCACACTGACTAATTATTTCCTTCAAAAGGTAATTAAATAATGTGAACATGCAATATTTCTTTTACATGCTCCATTTAAACTAGGATAACATGGGCAGTATATATAAAAAAATGTGTTCATGTACCGATATCCAAAGAAGTATCTATTTGTTCATGGGATTTTGATAGTTCCCTCCTAATCCTATGCTCATCTATCTTCCATTGTTTAGGGATTTTTTTCTACCTACAATGTGTTCTAACCCTTCATATTCTCTCATTTATCCTAAATCCCTGAAGGGAAATGAATTTCATATGTATTCCATTATAATGAGTACCAAAACAAATATAGATTCATGGGATATATATTTGTGTGTGTGTGTGTGTATTCCTTAAATATCTATGTTGTCCCTTAAAATACTAGCTGTGAACCTCACACTAAAAAGTTGCATCATCATTGTATTAGTCATTAAAAAACTCAAATATCTCTATTATTTGTAAATATCACTAAGGAGTTTCAATGATATCTTTGATATTACTTCCCTTATCTTGTGGAATTAATATCTCATCAAATAAAATATATCATTGTTATTATCCTATCTTATACGTAGAATAAAAAACATTATTTATGAAGATAGATATATCCATATTCACAGTTTTTAAAAATCATATTTCAGTATTCAATGATAAATTATCCACATTTACCTCGTTGAATTTATATGCTCCTCTATGCGTATGATGTAAAAATACATCCAAAACATTTATTTAAACCAATTTAAAAAAATCACCAACTTCAATTATTTTATTCTATAAATAAAGAATAAATTAAATGAGGACACATGCTGACTCATCTTATTTATAGTGTGATAACTATTATCATGGAATAATACTTGGATTGTTTTGAACTATCAAATACAAACCAATGCCTCATAGGGAACCAATACAACAAGAAACATAAAATTTTATAGAGTAACTATATTTACTTATATGGGATTGTTTTCATTCCAGACATTATAATTTGAATCATAGGCATCCACAATATCCAAGAAAATACTCAAAACTATTTAATTTAAATAAATATAATAATTTTCCATGATCCACCTTTAATCACAAACATTATATTTTCTATATTATCCTAGAAGCATCCATTATTTATTTACATTATCAAATATTACTTTGTATATGTTATATATAATATAACATAGGTGGTTTCCTTTTCCATCATATTTCATGATTGTTGATGACTATTATATATCAACTCTATTCATGGATGTAACCATTATTTTTTTAGTTGAGGGAACTAAAATATTTCCCTTTTTCATGGTAATAAATCATACATATCGGTATTATCATAATTATTTATCTTATTCCATGTTCAATAATTTTATTTATTTTTAATTATATGGAGGAAGAAAATCTTATGTATAATAGTGTTGTTTCAAAATATTCTATTTTACCTATAATGGTAAAACCATTATCGCCTCTAAAGTATTATATATATCCCTAGAGTTTCCAAAAATTTCTATATTATGTATTTTAGGAGATTTTATGTTTGCGGTATATAGATGGGTTTTTAGGGTTTTTTTATATGAATGATGGTTGTGGAACAAAACCCATATAAATCATGATATATCCTCTATAGAATAAAATTTTATATGGAATTAATAAGAACCTACCAATATCATTGTAGTAGAATTATATATAATTATGGAGTATTAATTATGGTTACAAACAAACAAAGAAATAAATAATTTATTCTAGCCTCTGATGTATAACAATGGCCATTGGATCAATGATCATATAATAAAGATTACCACATTTCAATAGGGGATAAAAAATAATCACTATTCATGATTTAGATTCTAAAATAAGGGAGATAAATTGAAAAATATTTACATGAAATAGATGTATACCACAATAAACAATGATTGAACCTATTCTCTTATTTATTCCATACCCAAAATGCTCTATTTAATGAATCATGTTAGAAAAATGCAACATATAGGGAAAAATCCTTGTGTTGCATCACATTATATAATTAATTGAATCCATTTAATACATATGAAATATTATATTTATACTTTCATAATCTATTATAATGTAATGGAAGCCACATGAAATTTTTTTATATGAATTTAGTAATTCTGTATGGTGAAGCATTAACCCCAGTTACAGCACATGAATAATAGTATACTTTGGAACTAACGTAATATCCAGCTCAGGAATAAGGATTTTTTAAAACCAATATATCATTATTTCTTATGCATCGTTTTCATAAAATTTTATGTTAACAGACAGATATATCCTAATTTCAAAAAAATTTCTGAGAACATAATGAAATTCTTGACAACACTTTTTGAATCAATCCAAACATCTTTGAGGATATGGTATCACATAACTCTCTTCATTTGGAAATAGAAATTTCTCAAAAAAATAATACTTAATCTGATTCCTACATATGTAACCCTAAAATCTTTATTAGAGTTTATAAAAAAGGAAATCTTTATTTCATAGATGAGATAAAAGAGTATCCTCCTCTAAAAACATCAATTTTACTCATATTATTATAGGTTCTACTATAACCCCATCAAGCATACTCATATCAATAAATACATGTCCACCACATTATTTATCATTAAATAAAATTAATACAAATATAATCATTATTTCAAGACATTTATAAAACATTATACATAGAATAATGTTAATCTAATATATACCATCTTGTCATTTCGATATTCCTTGAAATATAATTTATGAATCATCACATACATCAGATTTCATTTATCTAATAATTGATTACATCACATAAAACTTATCCATGTAGTTAAATACATTATATGTGACTCAAATAATCAAGGTAATGAATTTATGTTTTCTAATTCAATCAATGATAATAAGTATTTACTTGCATATGAGTGGAAAAATATCATCTTTGGTTATACTCCAACCGATGACATGATAAAAAATATACACAACCACACCCAGATTAGATAAGTTGTAATGAAATGCTCAATATAGGAAACATTATCTGGGGGGTTTCATGATAGGTATCTAACCTACATTCGGTAAAATGGATTTTTATTAACCATACCCACTGATGTATATTGATGAAATTTTTACATTCCACTATATATGTTTTTGTGGGTAATCCCATGTACAAAATCTATACTTATTACCTAATAAATATACTCTTCATATATACAACACTTTTAAATGAGTAATATTGAATTCATTCTAACTATAAAATATCATCATTACCAATTATAATCCATATTTATCATATGTTATAGACATCTCAAAGTACAACATTTAGGGGTTCATATCATTCAACCATTCATGTAATTTAAATATCATTACATGTGTATGAATAATAAATAGAGCATTCCTTCTATTATAATTTTAAGATACAATTACAATCATTAAAACCAAAATTTTGTGTGTATAAATTTACAAGATTATATATATCTGGTATATTCATATTGTTGTAACATTTTTATCAATAGATTGACTGCACTATTATTTATTGCCACCAAGATGATCATTACATCACCCATATCAAAGACCACTCATAGGTGGAAGTATTTTTGAATAGTATATTTGTTGTTTAGTGATATTGGTGTAACTTATCCTCGAAAATATCAATATTATTGTAATAATAAATATTTATCCAACCCATAATACTAGTAACCACCTATTGTTTAGAGATTAAACACTTGAAAAATACAACATCTTCCATATCATTTAATACAATGATGGGCCTTGTCTCATTTTTTGATTCCCCTATGGTTTTAAATTTGGAAGTCAAACAATATTTCCACTATTTAGGTAAAATATGAAACCACATTCAAATTTTATATCATCTCTACCATATTGTAACATTGAATTAATTTAACCCTTTAAAATAATTTAATCATTTCTACTAATTATTATGAATAAACCCTTAGTCCATCGTAACTACTTATGGTTTATCTACATAGTAATCCAAATATTCTCACTAGAAATGTATTGATATTTATATGTAGTTTTGAGAGAATAGGTAATATCACACAAAGTACACAACATGGAATACAATATAAAACTGATAGAATATGCATGGGGAATTAAATCCATCATTCCAAACTCCATAGAGTGTTACTAAATCATCATAATCAGGGTGACATATAACATAGATAAGTACCCATTATTAGAGTTCTACATTCTCAATAAATGTACAATTTGACAAATTTTTGTGTCTTGACTATGTTTTGGAATATTTTTATATTTCTCTCTATATATATTTATAAGAATTATGTACACAACATGAACCATGTGTTTTATCAAGAAGAATTTTACTAGGAATATTATCATTGTGTGATGTTTAAGGATTTCATTTAGGATAAGTAGTTTATTATCCACATAAGATCAAATAAACATTACTCCCTGAATAAAAAACCTTTTATATTCATAAAAATCATCCATGAATTTTAGGAATCCAATTTTTTTCCATATAAATCCCAATATTTCATCCCTGAGTATCATTATTCAATTTAAAAATGGACCATTATAGCTTTCATAAATTATCAGCATCATTTGGTACTTCAAAATATTCTAGTTTTGTCATATACATGATAGAGCAAATATTTTCAATTAATTTATATTTAATATCATTTTTTTAAACTCACAAAAGTGTTCCTCTAAGATGAATTGTTTCATTTTTATGATTTTGGTGTTATTTTGAGATGAATAGTAAAAATTGGCCATTTTGGATTTTTAACAGTTTTAACTTATTTCTGTATTTTGGCCATAATATTATCTACATTGATCCAAATTGCGAAATTCGTTCTTTTTCAGATTCTAAAAATCCAGGGCTTCATTTACTATATTTGGACTAAAAGCTGAATCGGCCATATGGAAGCTCAAAAGAAGCTCACAAGTTGGCTCAAGAAAACTGTTTCCAGTTCTGCCTAGTTTTGGTGTGGGATCCATAACTCATTCATTGTGGGCCCAAACGTTTCAAAATTAGGTGGGTGGACGCGCAAGTAGTTTTGGAGCATCTGTAATGAAGGAAGCACCGAGGGATTCGTCCGTTTGAGGGTCCATTAAAGCTGCCTAATCCGGGGTTTGACGTTTTGGAGATTCTGACTGGACAGAATAAATGATCAAAGTACAATGGCCATAACGCTCGGAATACCTGTCCAAATCCGCTGATATATTGAGGGGACACGGAAAAGACAATTATGAACAACATTGAAGAAGGCCGCAACCCGTGAAGAGGTCATTTATGGGGTCCAAAACGCGACAACTTTCGGGGGTCGAATTCTCCCTATAAATGGAGGAGAGCTCCTCCCCCTCAAAACATCCCATTCTCCACCCCATTCCTTCCCGGGCACCCAGGAGAAGAACTTCACAGATTTTCCTTTTATTTCTTTTGTTTTAAAATGTCTCTCCTCTCCCGAATTATCTCGCTTACCCCATCCATGGAGGGGTAGTTTCATTTGAGTGATCGGAAAGAGGGGAGGCTGGACCTATGTGTTGTTCTTGAGTTTTGTGCTTGAAATGAATAAAATGTGTTCTTCTTTCTTCTATTGGTTCCAATTCTTAATTCAGTATTAAATTCCAAATGCGGTTGTGTTACGGTTTTTATTCTGAAATTATAAATTGTTTTGGTCGATGATCACATCTCCCTCCACCCAATTCTAATCTGTATACGGTGGAACATGATTACGGTTGGGTGGTGATTGCTCGACGGTTGTCAAGCACGTGTATAGGATTGTATGTCGAAATATTGGTTTATTAGAGAACAAAAATTCTAGGTCTGGGATTGCTCTAATTAATCAAGAGACCTTCTACAACCCTAAACACATTGGAAGGAGGATAGACCAATCTATGGTTTTAGAAAGGGAAATTCTAATCACATCTCTCTTACCAGTTTAAGGAAGAAGAAGAGATAAAATTTGGAAACCATGATGGCACAACACTAAGTCTAGCCGAACCAAATCTGATCACCGTCTTTATAATTTGTTAAAATCAATCAATTTCTGTTTTTTTTTCTCTCATAGTCATTCAAATTTGTTAAAACCAATCTTTTTAAGAAAAACAACAAAAAAGTGACAACCTTGTTTTGTGTGCACTCCTCTTCGGGAGACTACCTAGGATCAACTTCTATACTATACTTAGGTAAATAAAATATTGTTTTGCCACGCCCCACGACAGGCGTGCGTCAAACGTGGCGCCGTTGCCGGGGAGGCAGTGCCTCAAAGGTTTTTTTTAAAAAAAAATCTCTTTTGAATGACCCGAAGTTCAAATAGAAATTTATTAGAATTCGATCCAGAAATTGAGCGCACAATAACCAAATTGAAAAATCAAAATCTTCCCAAAGAATTTGAAGAAAACAATCTCACCGATTCATGTGATACCTTGAGTGAAGACTTTGAACCTTTAATAATGGCTGTAAATCCCAACCGAACCCTACGTGACATCTGTGCACCTCAATTTGTCAATCAAAATTATCAACTTGCAATTCCTGCCTTAGAAAATGATTTTGAATTGCGAATTAACATGATACAAGTGCTTCCTAAATTTCATGGTCTTGCAGGTGAAGACCCAAATCGACATATTCAAGAATTCACCTATGTCTGCTCCAGCTTCAAACCTCGAGCAGTCGCGGAAGATCATGTGAAGTGGAGGGCTTTCCCCTTCTCACTAGAGGGAGCAGCAAAGGAATGGTTGTACAATCTACAACCGGGGGAGATCAGTGACTGGGAAGATTTAAAAAAAATTCTTTCTACAAAGATTCTTCCCAACATCTAGGAGCACTGCAATAAAGAAGGAGATTTATGTCATCCATCAATCAACTGGAGAAACACTCTACGAATACTGGGAACGTTTCAAGAAGCTTTGTACAAGTTGTCCATTCCAAGAAATAGAAGAGGACCAATTCCTTGTGTGCTTATACCAAGGATTTCTTGACAATGACAGGAATCTACTAGATGCCTCGTCGGGAGGAGCCCTCATTGATAAATCACCTGCAGATATACGAATTCTGATTGAAAAGATTGCACAAAATTCATAGCAGTTTGGCACTCGAGGTACGATCACCAGAGGGATCCATGAGGTAAGAACATCTGATTCAGTAGATTTAATTAGGAATGAAATGGGTGAACTCACCAGGTTGGTGCGACAAATAGCTGTGAACCATGTGAAGGAACAACAAGGACCGAATCAGGTATGTGGTTTATGCTCTTCTAATTCTCATTACACTGATCAATGTCCGGAAGTGCAGGGGACAGAAAGTTGTGCTGCAGCCTATCAACAAAGGCAATACCAACCGCAAACCCAACCAGGGTATGGGTTTCAACAGAACCAAGACAGAGCACCTTTTCAGCAGCAATATCAAAACCCGATAGCATTCCAACAACCTTATCAGAAGCCCTTCCAACAACAACAAACTTTTCAACCACCACCTTTCCAACGGAAGAATTATGAGCAACCATCCAAAAGTGTACCAACAAATGAAGACCAACAACTGAAGACAAGAGTTGCAGGAATAGAAGATAAGATGGACAAGCTAGCTGATCAATTTGCAAGTATTATGGATGCTTTCACCAAGAACCTAGGTAAGCTTCCTACACAAACAATTCCCAATCCGAAAGAGAATGTTAGTGCAATCACAACCCGAAGCGGGAAGGAGCTCAAACCACCAGAACAATATGAGGAGGATGAATCTAGGGAACCTGCTGAAGCTCGTCCTGTCCAACCAAAAGATGGAGTCAACAAAAAAGTAGAAAGAACAAGGCTCAAGAAAGAAAGACTAGAAACACCATTGCAGAAACAACAAAGGGAGAAAAAGGATATTCCAGCACCATTCCCATCAGAATTGGTTGAGTCAAAGAAGGGAGAAGAAGAACGACTTCAACGGGGAATTCAGGAAACATTCCGAAAAGTTGAGATTAACATTCCACTACTGGATGCAATCAGGAAAATCCCTAAATATGCAAAATTTCTGAAGGAGCTATGTACTGAACGAAAGAGGCTGGATGGAAATGAAAGAATCAACTTAGGAAGAAGCGTCTCAGCATTGATCACACCACCGATACCGCAAAAATGTCAAGATCCAGGGACTTTCTCTATTCCCTGCACTATCGGTTCATTAAATTTTACTGATGCACTATGTGATCTTGGAGATTCGATAAATGTGATGCCTCACTCTGTGTTTTCATCTTTGCAGATTGGAGAACTAAAATCAACTCGGGTGGTGGTACAATTAGCAAACAGATCCACCGTTTTCCCAGCTGGAGTCGTTGAAGATGTACTTGTAGGAGTGTGAGGATTAATCTTTCTAGCAGACTTTTATGTCCTTACCATGGAGGAAGACCGAGAACCATCCCAATCTCCCATCATCTTACGGAGACCATTCCTGAAAACAACAAGAACAATCATTAACGTGCATGAAGGAACCCTCACCATGGAGCTCAGAGATAGTACGGTACACTTCAATATTCTTGATACGATGAAACACTCGTCCAGCAATCACTCACTTTATGCAATCGCCCATGATGAAGGTATAAAACCAATTGAAGACTCAGGTATGCTTCATGACTTGTTATCTGTGGGAGAACACTCTTCATTTGAATTTTATAACTCCCATGAACCTGAAAATTCTGATATCATGTTGGAGGATGAGGTAAAATCTGATTTTTTCGATGATTTGTTAAGAGGAAGTAAGATTATTCCAGAGAATTCAACATTAGATGTAGGAAACATAAATGCAATATCATCCCTTGAACAACCCCCATGTTTAGAACTAAAGCCTTTGCCATGTGACTTGAAGTATGCTTACCTAATGGAAGGGGAGAAATTGCCAGTAATCATTGCAAATAACCTATCCCATTCACAAGAACAAACATTGATTGACCTTCTCAAAAGGAATGTAAAAGCTGTAGGATGGAGTTTAGGTGATATTCCTAGAATCAACCCTAAGGTATGCTCTCACAGGATATTTTTAGAAAGTGAATCTCGACCAGTTAGACAACCTCAAAGAAGACTCAATCCCACAATCATGGAGGTCGTTAAGAAAGAGATTGAGAAATTGTTAGCAGCTGATATCATTTACCCAATCTCTGATTCTCAATGGGTCAGCCCAATTCATGTAGTCCCCAAGAAAACTGGCTTGACCACTGTCACAAATGAAAGAAATGAAATGATCCCCATGAGAATACAAAACAGCTGGAGAGTGTGTATAGATTACAGGAAGCTAAATCAAGTTACCATAAAAGATCACTTTCCTATTCCATTCATTGATCAGATGCTTGAAAGGTTAGCTGGAAATTCTCATTACTGTTTTTTAGATGGATTCTCAGGTTATTTTCAGGTACCAATTGGACCAGAAGACCAGGAGAAGACAACCTTCACCTGCCCTTTTGGAACATTCGCCTACAAAAGGATGCCTTTTGGGCTATGCAATGCCCCAGGTACATTTCAACGGTGTATGGTGAGTATTTTCTCGGACCACATTGAGGATTTCTTGGAGGTGTTTCTTGATGATTTCACAGTTTTTGGAAATTCATTTGACCATTGCTTGGGAAATTTGGAAAAAGTTTTGAAAACATGCATTGAAAAGAACCTTGTCTTAAATTTTGAAAAATGTCATTTCATGGTTGAAAAAGGGATAGTGGTGGGGCACATAATTTCACAAAATGGGATTGAGGTTGATAAATCAAAAGTTGATGTAATAAATTCCTTACCATATCCAACTTGTGTCAAACATGTTAGATCCTTTTTAGGGCATGCAGGATTTTACAGAAGATTCATCAAGGATTTTAGTAAGATTTCTCTCCCTCTCTCAAGATTACTTCTAAAGGATGCTAACTTTAATTTTGATTGTGCATGTAGGGAATCATTTGATGAATTAAAGGAAAGGCTGATGACACCACCAATAATGCAGCCACCCAATTGGGATTACCCTTTCAAGATACTTTGTGATACATCCAACCAAGCAGTGGGAGCCGCTCTATCACAGAGAATTGACAGCAAGCCTCAAGTCATCTCCTACGCATCAAGGACCTTGGATGAAACACAAATAAATTACACAACCACAGAGAAGGAGTTCCTTGCAGTCGTTTTTGCACTAGATAAATTCCGATCATATCTTCTGGGCACTAAAGTTGTTGTTTTTTCTGATCATGCAGCTCTTAGGTACTTAATGAAAAAGGTGGATGCAAAACCCCGGTTGGTGAGATGGATGCTACTCTTACAAGAGTTCAATTTGGAAATCAAAGATAAGAAGGGGACTGAAAATCAAGTGGCTGATCATCTGAGTCGACTACCCCACACTGCTGAAACAGAAATACCAAAGCAGAACCCACTAAATGATGAGCTTCTTAGAGAACAACTCTACATCATCAACAGTGAAGTGCCATGGTATGCCAACATTGTCAACTATTTGGTAACATCTCAGGTACCCTCTCATCTAAGCTCTCATCAAAAACATAATCTTAAATATTAATCAAGATTTTACATTTGGGAAGATCCGTTTCAGTGGAAAATTTTTAATGATCAAATCATAAGAAGATGCCTGCCAAGAAGTGAAATTGAATCAGTGTTTGAATTTTGTCATAAATTATCTTGTGGAGGCCACTTTGGACCTCATAGGACTGCCCGAAAAGTTTTAGAATCTGGACTCTACTGGCCCACCTTATTCAAGGATGCATATGAATTTTATAAAAGATGTGAAAAATGCCAATTTTCTGGTAACATATCCAAACGACATGAAATGCCACAAAAACCAATAACCTTTTGTGAAATTTTTGAAGTTTGGGGCATAGATTTCATGGGATCATTCCCAATGTCATTTGGAAATTCATATATTCTTTTGGCTGTAGACTATGTTTCAAAATGGGTGGAAGCAAAAGCAACCAGAACTGATGATGCAAAAGTTGTTTGTGATTTTGTTAGGGCTAACATTTTATGTAGGTTTGGCGTGCCACGAGCAATCATCAGTGATCAGGGAACTCATTTCTGCAACATGAAAATGGAAGCATTGCTGAAGAAGTATGGGGTACATCATAGAACATCTACCCCATACAATCCCCAAAAAAATGGCCAAGCAGAAGTATCTAATAGAGAAATCAAAGCCATTCTAGAGAAGACTGTTAAACCCAACCGGAAGGACTGGAGCCAAAAGTTAGATGATACATTATGGGCATACAGGACGGCCTACAAAACACCGATAGGGATGATTCCCTATAGATTGATCTATGGAAAGAGTTGCCACCTTCCTGTGGAGTTGGAGCATAGAGCCTACTGGGCAGTCAGAGAGTTGAATCTGGACCTTGAGAAAGCTGGGAAAGAAAGAAGATTGCAGTTGCAGGAGTTAGAGGAAATTAGAAGGGAATCTTTTGAAAACTCAATGATCTATAAAGAGAGAACAAGGATGGCCCATGACAATATAATTCAACCAAGAACCTTCAACCCTGGAGATCACGTGTTACTCTTCAAATCCAGACTTAAGCTTATGCCAGGTAAACTTCATTCCAAATGGGAAGGCCCCTTTACTGTTACTCATGTATATCCCTTTGGTGCTGTGCAGATTCAAAAGGAAGGAGGAGGAAACCCATTCACTATAAATTGGCAGAGGCTGAAGAAGTTCCATGGGACCGTACCTCAAGAACCAGTAGAGGAGATCACACTCCTTCATCCTGAATAAAAATGAACACCTACCAGGTTGCATCATTCCTTTACACTTGATTAAATGCAGTAACTCCAACTTTTTGAAACATACATTTACATGCATTGAGGACACTGCATAAATTAAGTGTGGGGGAGGAAATCTTGAAGTCCAGGAGACTTTTCAAAAAAAAAACAAAAACAAAAAAACAAAAAACAAAAAAAATTGTTTTGTTTTGTTTTGTCGAGCCAACGACATTAAACAAAGGCGCTACCAGGAGGCAACCCGCATTTTCCCCCGTTTTCCACTTGTCTTCTTAGTCATTTACCAGCATGATTGAACGGGCCTGCACTATCAATTGTTTTCATTTTTTTCAGGTACATTAATGAAGAGGGTGTTGTGGGATTATACGTCGTGAAGAAAAGGATCCATTTGACAGGGGAGTATGAGTTTCAATTCAATATTATTCGACTTTATTCCCTACATTTTTTAGTATTTTAAAGAATTAATCAAGAAAAGGAATGCCCACGCTTGAATTCATGTTTTACTTGACTTCTCTAGGAGACATGAGTTTCATAGAAATCCAGTGATTCTATGTTTTAGATTTCAATGTTTCTGAGATTGAATGATTAAAATGGATAATTAGATGATTAAAGTGAAGCAAGGATATTGAAATAAGGACTCATGATTTGAGGGAATTAATTGATTCATGTAAATGAAATTTTCCTTCCATTTTTCATTCTTTGAATTTCTAAAATTCATGTGAATTAATTTGTTATTATTAATCATGCCATGAGTGATTGTCCAATATCATATTCTCATTCCTGAGAGGATTTCTAGACCAAATATTTCATATTTTATCTTGAGCAAATTTTTTGATTGATCTTGGGACGTGCCACCTTCTAGAACTTGTATTGAAACTTGTCAAAGCTATGACTGTACAAAACCACATTTAAAATGATTGAGGCATATCTTTGGCTGGCCACATTTTATCCTAAGACCCACCTTTACATTTATCCTTTGTAAGCCCTTAGATGCCATGAATTGCCTTATAGGTTTAAGCCACATTACAATCCAATTTTTCCTTACCTACCTACACTTTTAGTATTTTTGCATGGTTATTTCAAGTTTGAGTGTGGGGGAAGGGCCTTTCGTGTGCGTTCCTTGGGATATGTATCATTTTTGGGTGGTGTAATATGTGCGTCATCATTTTGGGCAATGTATTATTAGAAAATTGGGCATGAGTCATCATTTCATTATTCTTGTTTCATTTCATCCGGTTCTCCATAAAAAAAAATAAAGCTATGCCTTTCTGGAGCTTTACAAAAAAAAGAAAAAAAAGAGAAAATAAAGTTGTGCCTTTCTGGAGCTTTACAAAAAAAACAGGGAGAACTTGGATGATATCATTCTTTGTAATCATTTATTGACTCATGACCCATGTCATTGAAAGGGGAGTGGTGTTGTGATTCACATTTCAAGGGGATTTGAGTGAGGTTCATCTTGTGTTTTCACTTGATTAATCATGCATTGTACATAATAGTCAAACCTCCTACTTCTGGCCTTAAATTATTTCAATCATTTACCCACCAACCCTAAGCCACAGAATCATTTGAACCTTTATTGCAAGTCCTCATGATTTTATGTGTGTTTTGTCTTTACAAAGTGGAGAAAGTAGTTACTTTACAAGCCTATGGATAAGGAGCATGTTCTCATGATATCAGCATAACTCCACTATTAATTGTATCATGAGTGATGAGAGAAAAGATTCAAAAGTGATGTAGGTCATGATTTGGCATGTTTAATAATAATAAATTGAGAAGCTTGAATGAATGAAAGGAGAAGCTTCATTATTTTTCAAAGGGGAAAAGTAAAATGCATGAATTGATTGTTTCTTTGAAAAATGGGAAATTAAATTGGTATTTTTGTGGAACTGGAAAATTTTATTGGACATTGATAATCATTTGATTTTATTCCATTTGAAATTTAAATATTGGTGACATTGCTGCCCTTTGAATTCCATGTTGAGATTTTATGCTTGAGGACAAGCATAGTTTAAGTGTGGGGGAATTGATAGAGCAAATATTTTCAATTAATTTATATTGAATATCATTGTTTTAAACTCACAAAAGTGTTCCTCTAAGATGAATTGTTTCATTTTTATGATTTTGGTGTTATTTTGAGCTGAATAGTAAATATTGGCCATTTTGGATTTTTAACAGTTTTAACTTATTTCTGTATTTTCGCCATAACATTATCTACATTGATCCAAATTGTGAACTTATTTCTTTTACAGATTCTACACAGCCAGGGCTTCATTTACAATATTTGGACTAAAAGCTGAATCGGCCATATGGAAGCTCAAAAGAAGCTCACAAGTTGGCTCAAGAAAACTGTTTCCAGTTCTGCCTAGTTTTGGTGTGGGATCCATAACTCATTCATTGTGGGCCCAAATCTTTCAAAATTAGGTGGGTGGACGAGAAAGGAGTTTTTGAGCATCTTTAATGAAGGAAGAACCGTTGGATTCGTCCGTTTGAGGGTCCATTAAAGCTGCCTAATCCGGGGTTTGACGTTTTGGAGATTCTGACTGGACAGAATAAATGATCAGAGTACAATGGCCATAACTCTCGAAATACATGTCCAAATCCGCTGATATTTTGAGGGGACACGTCCAAGACAATTATGAACAACATTGAAGAAGGCCGAAACGCCTGAAGAGGTCATTTATGGGGTCCAAAACGCGACAACTTTCGGGGGTCTAATTTTTCCTATAAAAGGAGGAGAGCTCCTCCCCCTCAAGACATCTCATTCTCCACCCCATTCCTTCCCGGGCACCCAGGAGAAGAACTTCTCAGCTTTTTCTTTTATTTCTTTTGTTTTAAAATGTCTCTCCTCTCCCGAATTATCTCGCTTACCCCATCCATGGAGGGGTAGTTTCATTTGAGTGATCGGAAAGAGGGGATGCTGGACCTATTTGTTGTTCTTGAGTTTTGTGCTTGAAATGAATAAAATGTGTTCTTCTTTCTTCTTCTGGTTCCAATTCTTAATTCAGTATTAAATTCCAAATGCGGTTGTGTTACGGTTTTATTCTGAAATTATAAATTGTTTTGGTCGATGATCACATCTCCCTCCACCCAATTCTAATCTGTATACGGTGGAACATGATTAGGGTTGGGTGGTGATTGCACGACGGTTGTCAAGCACGTGTATAGGATTGTATGTCGAAATCTTGGTTTATTAGGGAACAACAATTCCAGGTCTGGGATTACTCTAATTAATCAAGAGACCTTCTACAACCCTAAACACATTGGATGGAGGATAGACCAATCTATGGTTTTAGAAAGGGAAATTCTAATCACATCTCTCTTACTAGTTTAAGGAAGAAGAAGAGATAAAATTTGGAAACCATGATGGCACAACACTAAGTCTAGCCGAACCAAATCCGATCACCGTCTTTATAATTTGTTAAAATCAATCAATATCTGTTGTTTGTTTCTCTCATAGTCAATCAAATTTGTTAAAACCAATCTTTTTAAGAAAAACAACAAAAAAGTGACAACCTTGTTTTGTGCGCACTCCTCTTCGGGAGACTACCTAGGATCAACTGCTATACTATACATAGGTAAATAAAATATTGTTTTTCCACTCCCCATGACAGGAGTTCGTAAAACTTGGCGCCGTTGCCGGGGAGGCAGTGCCACAAAGTTTTTTTAAAAAAAAAACTATTTTGAATGACTCGAAGTTCAAATAGCAATTTATTAGAATTCGATCCAGAAATTGAGCGCACAATAACCAAATTGAAAAATCAAAATCTTCCCGAAGAATTTGAAGAAATCAATCTCACCGATTCATGTGATACCTTGAGTGAAGACTTTGAACCTTTAATAATGGCTGTAAATCCCAACCGAACCCTACGTGACATCTGTGCACCTCACTTTGTCAATCAAAATTATCAACTTGCAATTCCTGCCTTAGAAAATGATTTTGAATTGTGAATTAACATGATACAAGTGCTTCCTAAATTTCATGGTCTTGCAAGTGAAGACCCAAATCGACATATTCAAGAATTCACCTATGTCTGCTCCAGCTTCAAACCTCGAGCAGTCACGGAAGAGCATGTGAAGTGGAGGGCTTTCCCCTTCTCACTAGAGGGAGAAGAAAAGGAATGGTTGTACTATCTACAACCGGGGGAGATCAGTGACTGGGAAGATTTAAAAAAATGCTTTCTACAAAGATTCTTCCCAACATCTAGGAGCACTGCAATAAAGAAGGAGATTTATGTCATCCATCAATCAACTGGATGAAACACTCTACGAATACTGGGAACGTTTCAAGAAGCTTTGTACAAGTTGTCCACACCAAGAAATAGAAGAGGACCAATTCCTTGTGTGCTTCTACCAAGGATTGCTTGACAATGGCAGGAATCTACTAGATGCCTCGTCGGGAGGAGCCCTAATTGATAAATCACCTGCAGATATACGAATTCTGATTGAAAAGATTGCACAAAATTCACAGCAGTTTGGCACTCGAGGTACAATCACAAGAGGGATCCATGAGGTAAGAACATCTGATTCAGTAGATTTAATTAGGAATGAAATGGGTGAACTCACCAGGTTGGTGCGACAAATAGCTGTGAACCATGTGAAGGAACAAAAAGGACCGAATCAGGTATGTGGTTTATGCTCTTCTAATTCTCATTACACTGATCAATGTCCGGAAGTGAAGGGGACAGAAAGTTGTGCTGCAGCCTATCAACAAAGGAAATACCAACCGCAAACCCAACCAGGGTATGGGTTTCAATAGAACCAAGCCAGAGCACCTTTTCAGCAGCAATATTAGAACCCGATAGCATTCCAACAACCTTATCAGAAGCCCTTCCAACAACAACAAACTTTTCAACCACCACCTTTCCAGCGGAAGAATTATGAGCAACCATCCACAAGTGCACCAACAAATGAAGACCAACAACTGAAGACAAGAGTTGCAGGAATAGAAGATAAGATGGAAAAGCTAGCTGATCAATTTGCAAGCATTATGGATGCTTTCACCAAGAACCAAGGTAAGCTTCCTGCCCAAACAATTCCCAATCCGAAAGAGAATGTTAGTGCAATCACAACCCGAAGAGGGAAGGAGCTCAAACCACCAGAACAATATGAGGAGGATGAATCTAGGGAACCTGCTGAGGCTCGTCCTGTCCAACCAAAAGATGGAGTCAACAACAAAGTAGAAAGAACAAGGCTCAAGAAAGAAAGACTAGAAACACCATTGCAGAAACAACAAAGGGAGAAAAAGGATATTCCAGCACCATTCCCATCAGCATTGGTTGAGTCAAAGAAGGGAGAAGAAGAACGACTTCAACGGGAAATTCAGGAAACATTCTGAAAAGTTGAGATTAACATTCCACTACTGGATGCAATCAGTAAAATCCCTAAATATGCAAAATTTCTGAAGGATCTATGTACTAAAAGAAAGAGGCTGGATGGAAATGAAATAATCATCTTAGGAAAAAGCGTCTCAGCATTGATCACACCACCGATACCACAAAAATGTCAAGATCCAGGGACTTTCTCTATTCCCTGTACTATCGGTTCATTAAATTTTACTGATGCACTATGTGATCTTGGAGCTTCGATAAATGTGATGCCTCACTCTGTGTTTTCATCTTTGTAGATCGGAGAACTAAAATCAACTCGGGTGGTGGTACAATTAGCAAACAGATCCACCGTTTTCCCAGCTGGAGTCGTTGAAGATGTACTTGTAGGAGTGAGAGGATTAATCTTTCCAGCAGACTTTTATGTCCTTACCATGGAGGAAGACCGAGCACCATCCCAATCTCCCATCATCTTACGGAGACCATTCCTGAAAACAGCAAGAACAATCATCAACGTGCATGAAGGAACCCTCACCATGGAGCTCGGAGATAGTACGGTACACTTCAATATTCTTGATACGATGAAACACCCGTCCAGCAATCAATCACTTTATGTAATTGCCCATGATGAAGGTATAGAACCAATTGAAGATTCAGGTATTCTTCATGACTTGTTATCTGTGGGAGAACACTCTTCATTTGAATTTTATAACTCCCATGAACCAGAAAATTCTGATATCATGTTGGAGGATGAGGTAAAATCTGATTTTTTTCGATGATTTGTTAAGAGGAAGTAAGATTATTCCAGAGAATTCAACATTAGATGTAGGAAACATAAATGCAGTATCATCCCTTGAACAACCCCCATGTTTAGAACTAAAGCCTTTGCCATGTGACTTGAAGTATGCTTACCTAATGGAAGGGGAGAAATTGCCAGTAATCATTGAAAATAACCTATCCCATTCACAAGAACAAACATTGATTGACCTTCTCAAAAGGAATGTAAAAGCTGTAGGATGGAGTTTAGGTGATATTCCTGGAATCAACCCTAAGGTATGCTCTCACATGATATTTTTAGAAAGTGAATCTTGACAAGTTAGACAACCTCAAAGAAGACTCAATCCCACAATCATGGAGGTCGTTAAGAAAGAGATTGAGAAATTGTTAGCAGCTGATATCATTTACCCAATCTCTGATTCTCAATGGGTCAGCCCAATTCATGTAGTCCCCAAGAAAACTGGCCTGACCACTGTCACAAATGAAAGAAATGAACTGATCCCCATGAGAATACAAAACAGCTGGAGAGTGTGTATAGATTACAGGAAGCTAAATCAAGTTACCAAAAAAGATCACTTTCCTATTCCATTCATTGATCAGATGCTTGAAAGGTTAGCTGGAAATACTCATTACTGTTTTTTAGATGGATTCTCAGGTTATTTTCAGGTACCAATTGCACCAGAAGACCAGGAGAAGACAACCTTCACCTACCCTTTTGGAACATTCGCCTACAAAAGGATGCCTTTCGGGCTATGCAATGCCCCAGGTACATTTCAATGGTGTATGGTGATTATTTTCTCGGACCACATTGAGGATTTCTTGGAGGTGTTTCTTGATGATTTCACAGTTTTTGGAAATTCATTTGACCATTGCTTGGGAAATTTGGAAAAAGTTTTGAAAACATGCATTGAAAAGAACCTTGTCTTAAATTTTGAAAAATGTCATTTCATGGTTGAAAAAGGGATAGTGTTGGGGCACATAATTTCACAAAATGGGATTTAGGTTGATAAATCAAAAGTTGATGTAATAAATTCTTTACTATATCCAACTTGTGTCAAACATGTTAGATCCTTTTTAAGGCATGCAGGATTTTACAGAAGATTCATCAAGGATTTTAGTAAGATTTCTCTCCCTCTCTCAAGATTACTTCTAAAGGATGCTAACTTTAATTTTGATTGTGCATGTAGGGAATCATTTGATGAATTAAAGGAAAGGCTGATGACACCACCAATAATGTAGCCACCCAATTGGGATTACCCTTTCGAGATACTTTGTGATGCATCCAACCAAGCAGTGGCAGGCGCTCTATCACAGAGAATTGACAGCAAGCCTCAAGTCATCTCCTACGCATCAAGGACCTTGGATGAAACACAAATAAATTACACAACCACAGAGAAGGAGTTCCTTGCAGTCGTTTTTGCACTAGATAAATTCCGATCATATCTTCTGGGCACTAAAGTTGTTGTTTTTTCTGATCATGCAGCTCTTAGGTACTTAATGAAAAAGGCGGATGCAAAACCCCGGTTGGTGACATGGATGCTACTCTTACAAGAGTTCAATTTGGAAATCAAAGATAAGAAGGGGACTGAAAATCAAGTGGCTGATCATCTGAGTCGACTACCCCACACTGCTGAAACAGAAATACCAAAGCAGAACCCACTAAATGATGAGCTTCCTGGAGAACAACTCTACATCATCAACAGTGAAGTGCCATGGTATGCCAACATTGTCAACTATTTGGTAACATCTCAGGTACCCTCTCATCTAAGCTCTCATCAAAAACATAAGATTAAATATGAATCAAGATTTTACATTTGGGAAGATCCGTTTCTGTGGAAAAATTTTAATGATCAAATCATAAGAAGATGCCTGCCAAGAAGTGAAATTGAATCAGTGTTTGAATTTTGTCATAAATTATCTTGTGGAGGCCACTTTGGACCTCATAGTACTGCCCAAAAAGTTTTAGAATCTGGACTCTACTGGCCCACCTTATTCAAGGATGCATATGAATTTTATAAAAGATGTGAAAAATGCCAATTTTCTGGTAACATATCCAAACGACATGAAATGCCACAAAAACCAATAACCTTTTGTGAAATTTTTGATGTTTGGGGCATAGATTTCATGGGACCATTCCCAATGTCATTTGGAAATTCATATATTCTTTTGGCTGTAGACTATGTTTCAAAATGGGTGGAAGCAAAAGCAACCAGAACTGATGATGCAAAAGTTGTTTGTGATTTTGTTAGGGCTAACATTTTCTGTAGGTTTGGCGTGCCACGAGCAATCATCAGTGATCAGGGAACTCATTTCTGCAACAGGAAAATGGAAGCATTGCTGAAGAAGTATGGGGTACATCATAGAACATCTACCCCATACCATCCCCAAACAAATGGCCAAGCAGAAGCCTCTAATAGAGAAATCAAAGCCATTCTAGAGAAGACTGTTAAACCCAACTGGAAGGACTGGAGCCAAAAGTTAGATGATACATTATGGGCATACAGGACGGCCTACAAAACACCGATAGGGATGAGTCCCTATAGATTGATCTATGGAAAGAGTTTCCACCTTCCTGTGGAGTTGGAGCATAGAGCCTACTGGGCGGTCATAGAGATGAATCTGGACCTTGAGAAAGGTGGGAAAGAAAGAAGATTGCAGTTGCAGGAGTTAGAGGAAATTAGAAGGGAATCTTTTGAAAACTCAATGATCTATAAAGAGAGAACAAGGATGGCCCATGACAAGATAATTCAACCAAGAACCTTCAACCCAGGAGATCACGTGTTACTCTTCAAATCCAGACTTAAGCTTATGCCAGGTAAACTTCGTTCCAAATGGGAAGGCCCCTTTACTGTTACTCATGTATATCCCTTTGGTGCTGTGCAGATTCAAAAGGAAGGAGGAGGAAACCCATTCACTATAAATTGGCAGAGGCTGAAGAAGTTCAATGGGACCATACCTCAAGAACCAGTAGAGGAGATCACACTCCTTCATCCTGAATAAAAATGAACACCTACCAGGTTGCATCATTCCTTTACACTTGATTAAATGCAGTAACTCCAACTTTTTGAAACATACATTTACATGCATTGAGGACACTGCATAAATTAAGTGTGGGGGAGGAAATCTTGAAGTCCAGGAGACTTTTCAAAAAAAAAAACAAAAACAAAAAAACAAAAAACAAAAAAAATTGTTTTTTTTTGTTTTGTCGAGCCAACGACATTAAACAAAGGCTCTACCGGGAGGCAACCCGCATTTTCCCCCGTTTTCCACTTGTCTTCTTAGTCATTTACCAGCATGATTGAACGGGCCTGCACTATCAATTGTTTTCATTTTTTTCAGGTCCATTAATGAAGAGGGTGTTGTGGGATTATACGTCGTGAAGAAAAGGATCCATTTGACAGGGGAGTATGAGTTTCAATTCTATATTATTCAACTTTATTCCCTACATTTTTTTAGTATTTTAAACAATCAATCAAGAAAAGGCATGCCCACGCTTGAATTCTTGTTTTACTTGACTTCTCTAGGAGACATGAGTTTCATAGAAATCCAGTGATTCTATGTTTTAGATTTCAATGTTTCTGAGATTGAATGATTAAAATGTATAATTGGATGATTAAAGTGAAGCAAGGATATTGAAATAAGGACTCATGATTTGAGGGAATTAATTGATTCATGTAAATGAAATTTCCCTTCCATTTTTCATTCTTTGAATTTCTAAAATTCATGTGAATTAATTTGTTATTATTAATCATGCCATGAGTGATTATACAATATCATATTCTCATTCCTGAGAGGATTTCTAGACCAAATATTTCATATTTTATCTTGAGCATATTTTTTGACTGATCTTGGGACGTGCCACCTTCTAGAACTTGTATTGAAACTTGTCAAAGCTATGACTGTACAAAACCACATTTAAAATGATTGAGGCATATCTTTGGCTAGCCACATTTTATCCTAAGACCCACCTTTACATTTATCCTTTGTAAGCCCTTAGATGCCATGAATGGCCTTATAGGTTTAAGCCACATTACAATCCAATTTTTCCTTACCTACCTACACTTTTAGTATTTTTGCATGGTTATTTCAAGTTTGAGTGTGGGGGAAGGGCCTTTCGTGTGCGTTCCTTGGGATATGTATCATTTTTGGGTGGTGTAATATGTGCATCATCATTTTGGGCAATGTATGATTAGAAAATTGGGCATGAGTCATCATTTCATTATGCTTGTTTCATTTCATCCGGTTCTCCATAAAAAAAAGAAAAAAAAGAGAAAATAAAGTTGTGCCTTTCTGGAGCTTTACAAAAAAAACAGGGAGAACTTGGATTATATCATTCTTTCTAATCATTTATTGACTCATGACCCATGTCATTGAAAGGGGAGTGCTGTTGTGATTCACATTTCAAGGGGATTTGAGTGAGGTTCATCTTGTGTTTTCACTTGATTAATCATGCATTGTACATAAGAGTCAAACCTCCTACTTCTGGCCTTAAATTATTTCAATCATTTACCCACCAACCCTAAGCCACAGAATCATTTGAACCTTTATTGCAAGTCCTCATGATTTTATGTGTGTTTTGTGTTTACAAAGTGGAGAAAGTAGTTACTTTACAAGCCTATGGATAAGGAGCATGTTCTCATGATATCAGCATAACTCCACTATTAATTGTATCATGAGTGATGAGAGAAAAGATTCAAAAGTGAGGTAGGTCATGATTTGGCATGTTTAATAATAATAAATTGAGAAGCTTGAATGAATGAAAGGAGAAGCTTCATTATTTTTCAAAGGGGAAAAGTAAAATGCATGAATTGATTGTTTCTTTGAAAAATGGGAAATTAAATTGGTATTTTTGTGGAAATGGAAAATTTTATTGGACATTGATAATCATTTGATTTTATTCCATTTGAAATTTAAATATTGGTGACATTGGTGCCCTTTGAATTCCATGTTGAGATTTTATGCTTGAGGACAAGCATAGTTTAAGTGTGGGTGAATTGATAGAGCAAATATTTTCAATTAATTTATATTGAATATCATTGTTTTAAACTCCCAAAATTGTTCCTCTAAGATGAATTGTTTCATTTTTATGATTTTGGTGTTATTTTGAGCTGAATAGTAAATATTGGCCATTTTGGATTTTTAACAGTTTTAACTTATTTCTGTATTTTGGCCATAACATTATCTACATTGATCCAAATTGCGAACTTATTTCTTTTACAGATTCTACACAGCCAGGGCTTCATTTTCTATATTTGGACTAAAAGCTGAATCGGCCATATGGAAGCTCAAAAGAAGCTCACAAGTTGGCTCAAGAAAACCGTTTCCAGTTCTGCCTAGTTTTGGTGTGGGATCCATAACGCATTCATTGTGGGCCCAAATATTTCAAAATTAGGTGGGTGGACGCGCAAGGAGTTTTGGAGCATCTTTAATGAAGGACGAACCGATGGATTCGTCCTTTTGAGGGTCCATTAAAGCTTCCTAATCCGGGGTTTGAGTTTTTGGAGATTCTGACTGGACAGAATAAATGATCAGAGTACAATGGCCATAACTCTCAGAATACCGGTCCAAATCCACTGCGATTTTGAGGGGACACGTCCAAGACAATTATGAACAACATTGAAGAAGGCCGAAACGCCTGAAGAGGTCATTTATGGGGTCCAAAACGCGACAACTTTCGGGGGTCTAATTTTTCCTATAAAAGGAGGAGAGCCCCTCCCCCTCAAGACATCCCATTCTCCACCCCATTCCTTCCCGAGCACCCAGGAGAAGAACTTCTCAGCTTTTTCTTTTATTTTTTTTTTTTTAAAATGTCTCTCCTCTCCCGAATTATCTCTCTTACCCCATCCATGGAGGGGTAGTTTCATTTGAGTGATCGGAAAGAGGGGAGGCTGAACCTATGTGTTGTTCTTGAGTTTTGTGCTTGAAATGAATAAAATGTGTTCTTCTTTCTTCTTCTGGTTCCAATTCTTAATTCAGTATTAAATTCCAAATGCGGTTGTGTTACGGTTTTATTATGAAATTATAAATTGTTTTGGTCGATGATCACATCTCCCTCCACCCAATTCTAATCTGTATACGGTGGAACATGATTAGGGTTGGGTGGTGATTGCTCGACGGTTGTCAAGCACGTGTATAGGATTATATGTCGAAATCTTGGTTTATTAAGGAACAACAATTCCAGGTCTGGGATTACTCTAATTAATCAAGAGACCTTATACAACCCTAAACACATTGGAAGGAGGATAGACCAATCTATGGTTTTAGAAAGGGAAATTCTAATCACATCTCTCTTACTAGTTTAAGGAAGAAGAAGAGATAAAATTTGGAAACCATGATGGCACAACACTAAGTCTAGCCGAACCAAATCCGATCACCGTCTTTATAATTTGTTAAAATCAATCAATATCTGTTGTTTGTTTCTCTCATAGTCATTCAAATTTGTTAAAACCAATCTTTTTAAGAAAAACAACAAAAAAGTGACAACCTTGTTTAGTGTGCACTCCTCTTCGGGAGACTACCTAGGATCAACTGCTATACTATACATAGGTAAATAAAATATTATTTTTCCACTCCCCACGACAGGAGTTCGTCAAACTTGGCGCCGTTGCCGGGGAGGCAGTGCCTCAAAGTTTTTTTAAAAAAATATATCTATTTTGAATGACCCGAAGTTCAAATAGCAATTTATTAGAATTCGATCCCGAAATTGAGCGCACAATAACCAAATTGAAAAATCAAAATCTTCCCAATTAATTTGACGAAATCAATCTCACCGATTCATGTGATACCTTGAGTGAAGACTTTGAACCTTTAATAATGGCTGTAAATCCCAACCGAACCCTACGTGACATATGTGCACCTCAATTTGTCAATCAAAATTATCAACTTGCAATTCCTGCCTTAGAAAATGATTTTGAATTGCGAATTAACATGATACAAGTGCTTCCTAAATTTCATGGTCTTGCAGGTGAAGACCCAAATCGTCATATTCAAGAATTCACCTATGTCTGCTCCAGCTTTAAACCTCGAGCAGTCGCGGAAGTGCATGTGAAGTGGAGGGCTTTCCCCTTCTCACTAGAGGGAGCAGAAAAGGAATGGTTGTACTATCTACAACCGGGGGAGATCAGTGACTGGGAAGATTTAAAAAAATGCTTTCTACAAAGATTCTTCCAAACATCTAGGAGCACTGCAATAAAGAAGGAGATTTATGTCATCCATCAATCAACTAGAGAAGCACTCTACGAATACTGGGAACGTTTCAAGAAGCTTTGTACAAGTTGTCCACACCAAGAAATAGAAGAGGACCAATTCCTTGTGTGATTCTACCAAGGATTGCTTGACAATGACAGGAATCTACTAGATGCCTCGTCGGGAGGAGCCCTCATTGATAAATCACATGTAGATATACGAATTCTGATTGAAAAGATTGCACAAAATTCACAGCAGTTTGGAACTCGAGGTACGATCACCAGAGGGATCCATGAGGTAAGAACATCTGATTCAGTAGATTTAATTAGGAATGAAATGGGTGAACTCACCAGGTTGGTGCGACAAATAGCTGTGAACCATGTGAAGGAATAACAAGGACCGAATCAGGTATGTGGTTTATGCTCTTCTAATTCTCATTACACTGATCAATGTCCGGAAGTGCAGGGGACAGAAAGTTGTGCTGCAGCCTATCATCAAAGGCAATACCAACCGCAAACCCAACCAGGGTATGGGTTTCAACAGAACCAAGCCAGAGCACCTTTTCAGCAGCAATATCAGAACCCGATAGCATTCCAACAACCTTATCAGAAGCCCTTCCAACAACATCAAACTTTTCAACCACCACCTTTCCAGCGGAAGAATTATGAGCAACCATCCACAAGTGCACCAACAAATGAAGACCAACAACTGAAGACAAGAGTTGCAGGAATAGAAGATAAGATGGACAAGCTAGCTGATCAATTTGCAAGCATTATGGATTCTTTCACCAAGAACCAAGGTAAGCTTCCTAAACAAACAATTCCCAATCCGAAAGAGAATGTTAGTGCAATCACAACCCGAAGAGGGAAGGAGCTCAAACCACCAGAACAATATGAGGAGGATGAATCTAGGGAACCTGCTGAAGCTCGTCCTGTCCAACCAAAAGATGGATTCAACAACAAAGTAGAAAGAACAAGGCTCAAGAAAGAAAGACTAGAAACACCATTGCAGAAACAACAAAGGGAGAAAAAGGATATTCAACACCATTCCCATCAGCATTGGTTGAGTCAAAGAAGGGATAAGAAGAACGACTTCAACGGGAAATTCAGGAAACATTCCGAAAAGTTGAGATTAACATTCCACTACTGGATGCAATCAGGAAAATCCCTAAATATGCAAAATTTCTGAAGGAGCTATGTACTAAAAGAAAGAGGCTGGATGGAAATGAAAGAATCAACTTAGGAAAAAGCGTCTCAGCGTTGATCACACCACCGATACCGCAAAAATGTCAAGATCCAGGGACTTTCTCTACTCCCTGCACTATCGGTTCCTTAAATTTTACTGATGCACTATGTGATCTTGGAGCTTCGATAAATGTGATGCCTCACTCTGTGTTTTCATCTTTGTAGATCGGAGAACTAAAATCAACTCGGGTGGTGGTACAATTAGCAAACAGATCCACCGTTTTCCCAGCTGGAGTCGTTGAAGATGTACTTGTAGGAGTGAGAGGATTAATCTTTCCAGCAGACTTTTATGTCCTTACCATGGAGGAAGACCGAGCACCATCCCAATCTCCCATCATCTTACGGAGACCATTCCTGAAAACAGCAAGAACAATCATCAACGTGCATGAAGGAACCCTCACCATGGAGCTCGGAGATAGTACGGTACACTTCAATATTCTTTATACGATGAAACACCCGTCCAGCAATCACTCACTTTATGCAATCGCCCATGATGAAGGTATAGAACCAATTGAAGATTCAGGTATTCTTCATGACTTGTTATCTGTGGGAGAACACTCTTCATTTGAATTTTATAACTCCCATGAACCAGAAAATTCTGATATCATGTTGGAGGATGAGGTAAAATCTGATTTTTTTCGATGATTTGTTAAGAGGAAGTAAGATTATTCCAGAGAATTCAACATTAGATGTAGGAAACATAAATGCAATATCATCCCTTGAACAACCCCCATGTTTAGAACTAAAGCCTTTGCCATGTGACTTGAAGTATGCTTACCTAATGGAAGGGGAGAAATTGCCAGTAATCATTGCAAATAACCTATCCCATTCACAAGAACAAACATTGATTGACCTTCTCAAAAGGAATGTAAAAGCTGTAGGATGGAGTTTAGGTGATATTCCTGGAATCAACCCTAAGGTATGCTCTCACAGGATATTTTTAGAAAGTGAATCTCGACCAGTTAGACAACCTCAAAGAAGACTCAATCCCACAATCATGGAGGTCGTTAAGAAAGAGATTGAGAAATTGTTAGCAGCTGATATCATTTACCCAATCTCTGATTCTCAATGGGTCAGCCCAATTCATGTAGTCCCCAAGAAAACTGGCCTGACCACTGTCACAAATGAAAGAAATGAACTGATCCCCATGAGAATACAAAACAGCTGGAGAGTGTGTATAGATTACAGGAAGCTAAATCAAGTTACCAGAAAAGATCACTTTCCTATTCCATTCATTGATCAGATGCTTGAAAGGTTAGCTGGAAATACTCATTACTGTTTTTTAGATAGATTCTCAGGTTATTTTCAGGTACCAATTGCACCAGAAGACCAGGAGAAGACAACCTTCACCTGCCCTTTTGGAACATTCGCCTACAAAAGGATGCCTTTCGGGCTATGCAATGCCCCAGGTACATTTCAATGGTGTATGGTGAGTATTTTCTCGGACCACATTGAGGATTTCTTGGAGGTGTTTCTTGATGATTTCACAGTTTTTGGAAATTCATTTGACCATTGCTTGGGAAATTTGGAAAAAATTTTGAAAACATGCATTGCAAAGAACCTTGTCTTAAATTTTGAAAAATGTCATTTCATGGTTGAAAAAGGGATAGTGTTGGGGCACATAATTTCACAAAATGGTATTGAGGTTGATAAATCAAAAGTTGATGTAATAAATTCCTTACTATATCGAACTTGTGTCAAACATGTTAGATCCTTTTTAAGGCATGCAGGATTTTACAGAAGATTCATCAAGGATTTTAGTAAGATTTCTCTCCCTCTCTCAAGATTACTTCTAAAGGATGCTAACTTTAATTTTGATTGTGCATGTAGGGAATCATTTGATGAATTAAAGGAAAGGCTGATGACACCACCAATAATGCAGCCACCCAATTGGGATTACCCTTTCGAGATACTTTGTGATGCATCCAACCAAGCAGTGGCAGCCACTCTATCACATAGAATTGACAGCAAGCCTCAAGTCATCTCCTACGCATCAAGGACCTTGGATGAAACACAAATAAATTACACAACCACAGAGAAGGAGTTCCTTGCAGTCGTTTTTGCACTAGATAAATTCCGATCATATCTTCTGGGCACTAAAGTTGTTGTTTTTTCTGATCATGCAGCTCTTAGGTACTTAATGAAAAAGGCGGATGCAAAACCCCTGTTGGTGACATGGATTCTACTCTTACAAGAGTTCAATTTGGAAATCAAAGATAAGAAGGGGACTGAAAATCAAGTGGCTGATCATCTGAGTCGACTACCCCACACTGCTGAAACAGAAATACCAAAGCAGAACCCACTAAATGATGAGCTTCCTGGATAACAACTCTACATCATCAACAGTGAAGTGCCATGGTATGCCAACATTGTCAACTATTTGGTAACATCTCAGGTACCCTCTCATATAAGCTCTCATCAAAAACATAATCTTAAATATGAAACAAGATTTTACATTTGGGAAGATCCGTTTCTGTGGAAAATTTTAATGATCAAATCATAAGAAGATGCCTGCCAAGAAGTGAAATTGAATGAGTGTTTGAATTTTGTCATAAATTATCTTGTGGAGGCCACTTTGGACCTCATAGGACTGCCCGAAAAGTTTTAGAATCTAGACTCTACTGGCCCACCTTATACAAGGATGCATATGAATTTTATAAAAGATGTGAAAAATGCCAATTTTCTGGTAACATATCCAAACGACATGAAATGCCACAAAAACCAATAACCTTTTGTGAAATTTTTGAAGTTTGGGGGATAGATTTCATGGGACCATTCCCAATGTCATTTGGAAATTCATATATTCTTTTGGCTGTAGACTATGTTTCAAAATGGGTGGAAGGAAAAGCAACCAGAACTGATGATGCAAAAGTTGTTTCTGATTTTGTTAGGGCTAACATTTTCTGTAGGTTTGGCGTGCCACGAGCAATCATCAGTGATCAGGGAACTCATTTCTGCAACAGGAAAATGGAAGCATTGTTGAAGAAGTATGGGGTACATCATAGAACATCTACCCCATACCATCCCCAAACAAATGGCCAAGCAGAAGTCTCTAATAGGGAAATCAAAGCCATTCTAGAGAAGACTGTTAAACCCAACCGGAAGGACTGGAGCCAAAAGTTAGATGATACATTATGGGAATACAGGACGGCCTACAAAACACCGATAGGGATGAGTCCCTATAGATTGATCTATGGAAAGAGTTTCCACCTTCCTATGGAGTTGGAGCATAGAGCCTACTGGGCGGTCAGAGAGATGAATCTGGACCTTGAGAAAGCTGGGAAAGAAAGAAGATTGCAGTTGCAGGAGTTAGAGGAAATTAGAAGAGAATCTTTTGAAAACTCAATGATCTATAAAGAGAGAACAAGGATGGCCCATGACAAGATAATTCAACCAAGAACCTTCAACCCTGGAGATCACGTGTTACTCTTCAAATCCAGACTTAAGCTTATGCCAGTTAAACTTCATTCCAAATGGGAAGGCCCCTTTACTGTTACTCATGTATATCCCTTTGGTGCTGTGCAGATTCAAAAGGATGGAGGAGGAAACCTATTCACTATAAATTGGCAGAGGCTGAAGAAGTTCAATGGGACCGTACCTCAAGAACCAGTAGAGGAGATCACACTCCTTCATCCTGAATAAAAATGAACACCTACCAGGTTGCATCATTCCTTTACACTTGATTAAATGCAGTAACTCCAACATTTTGAAACATACATTTACATGCATTGAGGACACTGGATAAATTAAGTGTGGGGGAGGAAATCTTGAAGTCCAGGAGACTTTTCAAAAAACAAAAACAAAAACAAAAAAACAAAAAACAAAAAAAATTGTTTTGTTTTGTTTTGTCGAGCCAACGACAATAAACAAAGGCGCTACCGGGTGGCAACCCGCATTTTCCCCCGTTTTCCACTTGTCTTCTTAGTCAATTACCAGCATGATTGAACGGGCCTGCACTATCAATTGTTTTCATTTTTTTCAGGTCCATTAATGAAGAGGGTGTTGTGGGATTATACGTCGTGAAGAAAAGGATCCATTTGACAGGGGAGTATGAGTTTCAATTCTATATTATTCGACTTTATTCCCTACATTTTTTAGTATTTTAAAGAATTAATCAAGAAAAGGCATGCCCACGCTTGAATTCATGTTTTACTTGACTTCTCTAGGAGACATGAGTTTCATAAGAAATCCAGTGATTCTATGTTTTAGATTTCAATGTTTCTGAGATTGAATGATTAAAATGGATAATTGGATGATTAAAGTGAAGCAAGGATATTGAAATAAGGACTCGTGATTTGAGGGAATTAATTGATTCATGTAAATGAAATTTCCCTTCCATTTTTCATTCTTTGAATTTCTGAAATTCATGTGAATTAATTTGTTATTATTAATCATGCCATGAGTGATTGTCCAATATCATATTCTCATTCCTGAGAGGATTTCTAGACCAAATATTTCCTATTTTATCTTGAGCATATTTCTTGAGTGATCTTGGGATGTGCCACCTGCTAGAACTTGTATTGAAACTTGTCAAAGCTATGACTGTACAAAACCACATTTAAAATGATTGAGGCATATCTTTGGCTAGCCACATTTTATCCTAAGACCCACCTTTACATTTATCCTTTGTAAGCCCTTAGATGCCATGAATTGCCTTATAGGTTTAAGCCACATTACAATCCAATTTTTCCTTACCTACCTACACTTTTAGTATTTTTGCATGGTTATTTCAAGTTTGAGTGTGGGGGAAGAGCCTTTCGTGTGCGTTCCTTGGGATATGTATCATTTTGGGGTGGTGTAATATGTGCGTCATCATTTTGGGCAATGTATTATTAGAAAATTGGGCATGAGTCATCATTTCATTATGCTTCTTTCATTTCATCCGGTTCTCCATAAAAAAAATAAAGCTGTGCCTTTCTGGAGCTTTACAAAAAAAAGAAAAAAAAAGAGAAAATAAAGTTGTGCCTTTCTGGAGATTTACAAAAAAAACAGGGAGAACTTGGATGATATCATTCTTTGTAATCATTTATTGACTCATGACCCATGTCATTGAAAGGGGAGTGGTGTTGTGATTCACATTTCAAGGGGATTTGAGTGAGTTTCATCTTCTGTTTTCACTTGATTAATCATGCATTGTACATAAGAGTCAAACCTCCTACTTCTGGCCTTAAATTATTTCAATCATTTACCCACCAACCCTAAGCCACAGAATCATTTGAACCTTTATTGCAAGTCCTCATGATTTTATGTGTGTTTTGTCTTTACAAAGTGGAGAAAGTAGTTACTTTACAAGCATATGGATAAGGAGCATGTTCTCATGATATCAGCATAACTCCACTATTAATTGTATCATGAGTGATGAGAGAAAAGATTCAAAAGTGAGGTAGGTCATGATTTGGCATGTTTAATAATAATAAATTGAGAAGCTTGAATGAATGAAAGGAGAATCTTCATTATTTTTCAAAGGGGAAAAGTAAAATCCAAGAATTGATTGTTTCTTTGAAAAATGGGAAATTAAATTGGTATTTTTGTGGAACTGGAAAATTTGATTGGACATTGATAATCATTTGATTTTATTCCATTTGAAATTTAAATATTGGTGACATTAGTGCCCTTTGAATTCCATGTTGAGATTTTATGCTTGAGGACAAGCATAGTTTAAGTGTGGGAGAATTGATAGAGCAAATATTTTCAATTAATTTATATTGAATATAATTGTTTTAAACTCACAAAAGTGTTCCTCTAAGATGAATTGTTTCATTTTTATGATTTTGGTGTTATTTTGAGCTGAATAGTAAAAATTGGCCATTTTGGATTTTTAACAGTTTTAACTTATTTCTGTATTTTGGCCATAACATTATCTACATTGATCCAAATTGCGAACTTCATTCTTTTACAGATTCTACACAGCCAGAGATTCATTTACTATATTTGGACTAAAAGCTGAATCGGCCATATGGAAGCTCAAAAGAAGCTTACAAGTTGGCTCAAGAAAACTGTTTCCAGTTCTGCCTAGTTTTGGTGTGGGATCCATAACTCATTAATTGTGGGCCCAGATCTTTCAAAATTAGGTGGGTGGACGCGAAAGGCGTATTGGAGCATCTTTAATGAAGGAAGAACCGCGGGATTCGTCCGTTTGAGGGTCCATTAAAGCTGCCTAATCCGGGGTTTGACGTTTTGGAGATTCTGACTGGACAGAATAAATGATCAGAGTACAGTGGCCATAACTCTCGGAATACCTGTCCAAATCCACTGAGATTTTGAGGGGACACGGCCAAGACAATTATTAACAACATTGAAGAAGGCCGCAACGCGTGAAGAGGTCATTTATGGGGTCCAAAACGCGACAACTTTCGGGGGTCGAATTCTGCCTATAAAAGGAGGAGAGCTCCTCCCCCTCAAAACATCCCATTCTCCACCCCATTCCTTCCCGGGCACCCAGGAGAAGAACTTCTCAGCTTTTTCTTTTATTTCTTTTGTTTTCAAATGTCTCTCCTCTCCCGAATTATCTCGCTTACCCCATCCATGGAGGGGTAGTTTCATTTGAGTGATCGGAAAGAGGGGAGGCTGGACCTATGTGTTGTTCTTGAGTTTTGTGCTTGAAATGAATAAAATGTGTTCTTCTTTCTTCTTCTGGTTCCAATTCTTAATTCAGTATTAAATTCCAAATGCGGTTGTGTTACGGTTTTATTCTGAAATTATAAATTGTTTTGGTCGATGATCACATCTCCCTCCACCCCATTCTAATCTGTATACGGTGGAACATGATTAGGGTTGGGTGGTGATTGCTCGACGGTTGTCAAGCACGTGTATAAGATTGTATGTCGAAATCTTGGTTTATTAGGGAACAACAATTCCAAGTCTGGGATTGCTCTAATTAATCAAGAGACCTTATACAACCCTAAACACATTGGAAGGAGGATAGACCAATCTATGTTTTTAGAAAGGGAAATTCTAATCACATCTCTCTTACCAGTTTAAGGAAGAAGAAGAGATAAAATTTGGAAACCATGATGGCACAACACTAAGTCTAGCCGAACCAAATCCGATCACCGTCTTTATAATATGTTAAAATCAATCAATTTCTGTTGTTTGTTTCTCTCATAGTCATTCAAATTTGTTAAAACCAATCTTTTTAAGAAAAACAACAAAAAAGTGACAACCTTGTTTTGTGTGCACTCCTCTTCGGGAGACTACCTAGGATCAACTGCTATACTATACTTAGGTAAATAAAATATTGGTTTGCCACGCCCCACGACAGGTGTGCGTCAATACACATCCTATAATCAATTTTTATTATGGAAATTACTCTTGACTTCCATTTGGATATATATTTATCAAAATAACTTTCTAGGTGAATAAAAAACTGAATGGAATTCATTATCACAACACATATAAAAGTCTCTTTATAATCAATACCTTGAATATGATTACAGCATTTTCCCTCCATTTTTTATCTATATGTAGACACTCTTCCTTCCATATCAGTTTCCTTATGGATAAATCACTATAATTCAATGAATATTATCTTTTTAGGTGCATCCACCATGTTTCAATCATTGTTAGTGTACATGGAGTCCATTTTATATTCAATGGATTATTACCATTTTTAGAATAAGAATCTTTTATAGACTCTTGGTAGTAATAGGTTAATCTGTCGTGAACTTGAAACTATCATAATTTTCTATAAGAAATTAAAATACCAGTAGATATAAACAAATCCTACAAGGTCATATAGTTTTTTGTATTTTTTTGACAGATCTCCTTCCAAAACTCTTTATTGGACAACATAAACCTTAAACATAAGAATAAAACCTATTATTTTATATCAAACATCTCCATGATCAACATTCCTCTCACTTAGTCCTTGAAAATAGTTTTCCAAATAAATAAAAACACCACATCATACTATAAAAAGTTTGAGTTTAGTAAGATTATGGAATTAATATCACATAGTATCCTTATTAAAACCAACAAATAATAATTTATTTTATTAATAGTAATGATTATTAGGATCCCATCATAGTATCAATTCTTAAAATATCTAGTCCATTACGAATGTTATAATGGGGTATTTCCTAGTATATATCTTATATTGTTTCTTTATGAAAACATTAAAATAATAATAGATTAGTAGAAATAAAAACATCTTCAGTATAAACATATAATTAAATAGGAAGGTCACACTGAATCATCATAAATGTAACATGTCTATCAAGGTAAGATTTCTTTTTTAAGAAATATAATTTCTAGATGGTGTTCCTATAGTAGTGAATTGTCAAATAATTCCACAATCCCTCTGATGATCAATGGATTAATAACTGAAGTAATCACCACCATGATCAAATATAATTATATTTTTAATTTTTTAATGTCCATTAAATAATTAATTAAAAATATCATTAATGTTTTTAAGAGTTTCATATTTTTGACTATCCAGAAATATAAATCCATACCGACTATAATTATCGATAATTATTACCATTTAATAAAATTTACTACATGTGTGAGTACTAATTAGACCATGTACATCACTATTTATTGGAGCCTAAAGTTCACTATCTCCTTATCATTTTTAATAAAATGACCCATCACTTTTACACATATTATTACATAATTTTAATAATAATTAACCATCAAATTACAATCCATGGATAGTAATGTTTTATGAAATTTGATTAATAGGTAAACGAAACTGAAAACATGAAAATATAATAAAAATTCTTTTTTTAATCATTTTTAAAGATTTCATAACATCCATTGTTCTCCTATATAATTATTGGATAATCAGGGAAATACTTAAAAAAGGTTGAGTTAAAACGCCTTGTAAGGGTATAATCATTGGAATAAGGCAAAGCACATGGGTTAGAAGGAATAAAAATATGAAATAAAAGAAATGGAACACGAATAAACATGTTGAACAATAATATATTGACAATGGGGACATGTAATCATGTAATTATATGAATTTGGAAATAACAAACAATATGAAATTAGCATGAGTCAATGAAAACTGCCATGATCATTGCCTATTACGGAAAAAACCTCATAACGGAATCAGGTTCACTCCTTATCCCAACATGAAATCTCATGAGATGAAATATTTCAAATTTCGTTGGATAAATATATATTCACACCCATAATAACATGTTCATGAAAATGTGTTCCCCATTAATAATCTATCATAAATATAAGGGAAACCCATGTAATGAAATGGGTATAAAAATAATGTCATAAGTCATAATAATAAGAATATAAAAAGCATATCCATGATATAAAATATTAAATAATAAATAGATATAGATAAGGAAAACTAGGGATAAAACATGATCATTTATGTCAAACTGATGTAAAAAATGTAAAATTAGTTTTTTAGAATCATTATAAATTAGTCAATTTACTGTGGTTTAAGGGAAAGGATAATGGTTATTTAAAATTACAAATGAATACTTTTTTATATAGAACAAAAAGGAACAAAGATATTTTTTAATTACTAAATGAGTGATTATAGAAAAATAATGGTGGAATAAAATATAATATGGGGTTCACTTGAAAATGGGTAAGAAATTAAGAAGTTCCTTTTAATCAGGATTTATTATAAGGATGAATTGAGATAAGAACCTTTTTAAACATTTATTACACCAAAAAGGATAAAATAATTTGAATACATGATTTTAGATAATGTACAAAAAAATTAAAAGATTTAATCAAAATGGTTGAACACATAAATTTGGGTAAATAGAGAGAAAGAGTAACCTGATGGAAAAAATGAATGTTTGGGTAGAATCCCTTAATTTATGTATGAATGTGTTCTACACATGAGCTTAATGTCCAAGATAATCAAATAAGATCCATTAATTATCTAATTCATAACCTTTCATACATGTATTTTATTTATTATAAAATTTTATGTTCATTTAGATCCTTTTTATGAGTTATAGTGTTCAATTTCATATTTCTGGAGTGTTCGTTTTCTTTATTTTCATGACCAGTTTGCTTATATACATGTAAGAAAGTTCATGTAAAAGTAGGATAATATTCCAAAATTGAGGTTATATGCTACTAATGATATTAAATAACTTTAAATATTGTTACATATTTTTTCTATATATGAGGATGAATTATTGTATATAATGTTAATGATAATCATTTCAATTAATTCATGGGGTTTTCTATCTTGAAAAACTCATTTTATTTTTTTATTTTATGTTTTTTATATATGTTAATTAAAGAACATTAAAAATGTTATAAAATAAATTTTATAATTTTTTTTCAAAAATAATAATTGTTTGAGGACAATTCACGATTGTGGTATAATAAAATGAAAGAAAATCATCCACAATTGAGGTAATTTTTCCCATCATAGAATATGTTTACATTTTACAATAAAATGCAGTGGATATGGGTTGTGATGATATATTGTTACACTAAAAAAATACCATTAAATTTTATTTAAGATACTTGAGTTATCATGCAACTTGGAGAAAGTGATATGTGGAGATTATAAGTGAACAAAATATAGTGAAAACAAAATAAAGAATGTGATACAATATTTTTCCACGTTAGTGATTTTTCTTGAGAACCTCTTAAAAGAATATTTTTTTCAGAATATTTTGAGACCATAACCCTTGTGACATGGGAATGATACATAATAATATTATTGGTTAGTAATTGGAAAATATTCAAGGCATAATAGTTGTGAAAAGTAGAGGTGGTGAGAGGTTGTATTTATATTGGAGGAGAGGGGTTTTTTTATTATTTTACTCATTTATTTATTATTTTCCATCAATTAGATGAAGGATATAATTATTGTGACTAAGAATAGTAAATATTTCTTGTTAGTTGTATATAAAGGTTCACACATCAGCTATATACCAACCATTACACAATAATTCATGTATTTAGCTTATACAACAAATTATTGTATTTCACTATTCACCAAAAATTGAACTATATTAGAAAAATCCAAAAATTGTTTGAAATAAAGAATTCAAAAACTAGACGCCATTTTATTAATATAATTTTCTAAATATGATAAATTTAATTATAAATTGAAATAATTATTTATTTATAAAATTCCAATATTAAAATTAAAACTAATATTATTGCACGTTGAAAAATTAATTAAGGTAACATATAATAATATATTATAATAATAATGAAACAAAAATTATAATTTCTAAATAAATTTTAAGAAAATGAATATTCTTTAAAATTAATATATTAATTATAAAATTATAATTACACATTTACATTTTATAAAAATACCAACACTGAAATTATCATTTTCAAAACATTTATTTAATTAAACTATTATATAATTATAACATATTTTCATTTAAAGGATGGTTAAATATTATTTTTAATTTTATAAGTGATGTTACTATTCTATCAGCTGGTCTACTATTCATAAGGGTCAAATTACTATTCCAAAGCTCATGTTACTATTTCATTGGTTTAGGTTCCTTATTTGCTATAAATACTTCTTATTTCATTAATTCATCATTTTAAAGTTTATATTTTGTTCTCTATCTGATTAAATGTGACTTATATTATAACAAATAATTATATGATTGTAAATTTTCATTTATATATTTTTGGGTTGTTAAATTATTCCCTCCTTATGAAATTTCTCCCTCGAAATTTTGGTTTACAAACTATATGAAAAATAAGTGAGGGTACTTCTCTTTCATTTATTCCTCTAGATATAAGGATTCCTCTTTTTACTTTTGGTTATACAATTTTACTTTAACCAGGTCAGTTATCTTTTTCTATATAACATAATCTAAATGATCCAATATCTTCACCTATTACTCCTCATAAGAGAGATCATTTTCCAACAATAACACCTATAATTTATGTACATGTGAGGGATCTGGTATTTATTTCACCATAAGAAATATATGGAATACATAGTGTAATTAGACACAGTTTGGGGATGTTCTAGTCAATACACCAAAGCTCCAATAAGATCAAGAATCCTGAAGTGGTTGATGTTGCTTGGACTTATCTTTCCTTTATTCCCAAATCTCATGACCCTCTTCTATGGATATATGTTGAAGAACACCATGTCTACTACCATAAAATCATGTTCTCATAAATGATTATATTCACATAAATTCTATTGGCATTGGGATGATTTGAAGTGATGTTGAATATTTTTTACACTTTCCACATTTTCTTCAACCATTTCAGGTCCTAGGATCTTACGTTCACCAACTTAATAACATAATATCCATATTCTACATCTTTTTCCATAAATATATTCACATAGAGACATTTAAATTCCTTAGTGCAATCTATTTTCCTAATAAAACTTAAATAGATGTAGTTTTTGGATCTATCCTCCATTGAAATTTAATGAAAACGCTCTAAAAATGACTTTAAGTGTCTCAATAGTCCGCTCAAATTGTCCATCAGTTAGAGGATGGTAAAGAGTTTTGAAGTTCAACTTCATGTTTAGAGCATGCAGGAGACTTTTCCAGAATAGGGAGGTTAATCTCGGATCCTACTAAGATACAATAGATTGTCTTAATCCGTGCAGCATTAACACTTTTTTTATGCATATTGAATAATGTTGATCCACTGATATTTCTCTCAAATTGTCAAAAATTTATGTTTCATTGTAAGATCCTCCATAAAAACCAGTATTTAACTGTTTCTTATTGATCTCTTGGGATTTCTGGTGACAAGTGCAAGGATATTTTTTCCCACATCCATGTTGGTATAGTTAATTAGTGCATAATCCGCTATGAATTTTTCCTTTTAACATTTACTTTTTAACATACTAGGAACATTTATGTAATCTCAATGATATCTTTCATCATATTGTCTCACCAAAAGATATCTCAGTGATCTCAATATATCTTTGGGATCCCTAGGTGAATAATGAAGGTTGAGCTATGTGTACCACTGAGAATATATTTCTTTTTATCTAGATTTTATGGTGCACATAGTCATCAACCAAATCTTACAACTCCTTCCTCAACAATTTTGATCTATTATCATTTCCCCATTCTCTTGGCTTCCATCATCATCAAAATTTATGCATTATTTATTTGAGAATCCATTATTTTATCCATGAGGGATGTTAGAACAATAATTTCTGAAAGGACTGGTGATGTTCCTTAATGATTCACATTCTCATGCCTTATTGTCTATGATGTTTGGATCCCTCTCAATTATCATCATTGACAAAGATGTATGATCCTTTCTAATTAGAGAATCTACCACCTTATTTGACATACCAGGATGGTAGTGGATTCTTCCATCATAATAATTGATGATCACTAACCATATTATCTAGAGTATAATAATATAATTCTATGTGAATATATAATTAAGGATACGATGATCATTCTATTTTATAAACTTCTCCCCAAAGGGAAAATTCCATCATATTTTCAGTGAAATGTTCAGATCCACAAAACATAGATCATGTTTGTGATAGAATTTCTCATGCATATTCATCTTCCTCGAGGAATAGGATATCACTTAATCATTTTACATTAGTACAAAGCATAATACCTTCTTTTATGAATCTTTTAACACCAAAAAGTGTTACCCACTTTTCAATTTTTTGATCAATAGTGGAGTGATAATTCAGTTTTAAACTCTTTGAAATGGTCCTCACATTCACTGTTCAAGAAACAATTCACTCCCTTATGAGTCTACATTGTTATGGGGTTTGAAAATCCTGATATATTATTAAAAATTTATTTTTAACATGATTCTATACCATGGAAACTACGGGTTATTATTACAGATGCTGTCATGAGCCACTCCTCAATTACCATGTTTTGGAAGGGTCCAAAAATGATCTTTTTCTAGTGATAACATGCCCTGATAATGATACATACTCCATCTAGAACTCAAATTTACTGTAATTATCATAAATTTTATCCATGCGAACAATATTCAAATTCTCCTTGTATTCCCCTTTACTCTTAGAGTATATAATAATATCATCAACAAATACTGCTCCCAATTTTTGAGATTATCTCTATTGAAACAATTAATTAAATCCATGAAAATTTCAAGAGCATTAGTTAGTCTAAAGGGAATCACTATGAAATCAATGTTTCCATAACTTGATAAAAATTATGTCTTGGTAATATATTACTTATTCAACTTTAATTGGTCATACCTTAACCGAAGATAAATCTTAGATAAATACTTGTCCCTATATAGTTCATCGAACTATTCATATATCCATGGTTGGGGATACCTATTGTCCATCATGATTTTTTGAGCTCATGATAATAAATGTAGAGGCTCATTGATGCATCCTTCTTTTTGATGATGATGATGACTAGAACACCCCATGGTGAAACACTCATGCTTTAAATACACGGAATTCCCATGTAATTTTTTTAAATGCATGGGAATTTTACAAGTCCACAGTTTCTGGAGGTGCTTGATTCTGAGGCTCTGTGTGTTCAGAATTAATTTCTAATGATTTTTTTGCCATGTTCAGTAAAGGTACGAGCAGGTGTTTATAATTTCTGAACAGGTGCTCGGAATTGAATTCCATGGGAATCGTTGAACTCGCTGTGTCGGTGATTGCGTAGTGAGACCATCACCGTAGATGCGTTTTATCGAGAGTGGAAGATAGTATTTGGGGCTTTTAAATAAATTAAATTAAAAGAAGACATAAATTATTTTTATTTGAGGTAGTTAAAACCTCCATGGGGAGGTTGGTGGTGGGGGCCACCACACCCGGACCTCCCATGGGAGGTTAAGGTGGTGGGGCCCACCCTAGCATAACCTCCCTTGGGAGGATATAATTAAGGTGGGACCCACATGGTTTACAACTCCCCTTTAATCCCTCTAAACCCCCCATTTATGTGGGATGTCAACTCTCCCCCTTCGCCTCTTTAATGTGCCAATTCACTTAATGAATTAATTGAATTCTTCACCTTCCTCCCCAAAATAAATTAAGACAACATCACCCATTAATTAAGTGAAGGAACTTAATTTAATTTTAATCTTTTCAAATTATGTCAGATAATAAAATAATAGGTAAACCTAATATTTTATTTTGTTGGGATTTATTCATGGGTGGAAGAGAGAAAGAAGAGAGCTAGAGAGGAGCTTTTTTCTCTTCAAAGAAGAATGCCACACACCACTGAAGAAGGACAAAATTCTTCAACGATCTTCATCTGAACCAATTGAAAAAAAGCTAACCATGAAGAATGCCGACGATGCTTCTTCCCCAGACGCTTCCCGATGTCGATGAATCGACGTCCACTTTTCCTCTCCTTCCTCCATCAATGTTTGACTATTATGTGGTAGGGGTTTAAATTTATTTGTACTCATTCTTCATTGTAAAAATTTCTGTTATGAGAACCGAATGATATCACCGTAATGAGGAGGGTTTGGACTGCACGAACATGGCCCAACCCTCCCCTTTTGTTGGTTCTTGTTTAATAATGATGGAGGAGGTACAGGTGGCGACTGACAGTGAGCTGGCCGTGAAGAAATCGGGTGGCGCAAGGCCATCGGGATGCCACAAGGGTGCGGCACTACTGTACTGCGTAGTGAACCGAGTCGCAGACAGGCGGACCATGGCGGTGCTGGAGGGGCACGGTGTCGTAGCACCACGTAGGATGAAAAGTGGCTGCAACCAGGAGGGTCGTGGAAGTTGGATGGTGGACCTGTGTTGTAGAGCCACACAGAGAAGAAAGGATTCGTGGCTAGGGCGGGCCGCGGCAGAAGGGCTGCAGCGCCATCGCGTCGCGCCGACAATGCAGGACCGCGGCCTTAGGCGGCGGAAAAAAGGAGAGGGGGTCGGCTGAGTCGGATGCCATTGCACACTACAGGTGGGACCCTTTGGGTCCTGCGGTTACTAGGGTTCGTCAGCTCGTGTCGGCCGTTTCGGACAAAGGGGGGCGCGATACCACCCTCCCACGTGGGGCGGCCAGCCAGGCCACGCAGGCTGCAAACCGGCCAAGACACGGGGGCCGCACCCAGGCCACACGGGCTGCCCCCAGGCCACGTGGGATGTCAGGCCAGGCTGCCCCATCGGGTATGGTCAGAACCATGGTCCGGGTAGGAAAACAGACTGGTCATGGGTCGGGTCAATTCGAGTCGGTCCTACTGGGTCAGACTGGACCCGAACCCGTTAGACCTGATTACACCTAATCGGCCATAACTTGGGCTACGTGCGTCCGTTTGATGAACCGTCAGTGGTACCATTTTTCTAGGAACTATGTCTTCCCTTTGAGAATAACCTATGGATATTCGAGGTATAGTTGAGATATGGTCCGGTTGGTCCATGCACAAAACCAACCAGGCCCCTGGGACTAAAAAGCCAATAACTCACAGACTGTGGGTCTGATTGACGTGCCATCTGATGCGTTGAGACCCCTATGATGTGGCAGTCACTTGATATACTTCCAAATGAGACTGTGTGACACTTGGAGTATCGACCAGTAGCTCATGGAGTGGATCCTCCCAGAGACGTGCAGAGAGGGTGGAGATCTAGTAGCTGACAGAATTGATGACTGCTTGACCGATTTGACTCGGAGTGATTCTACTAGCCCATTGGGGAGAGCCCAATATTTGGGAGGAGAACCATGGTTAATGGAGCGCTTGGTAGTTGGTAGTAGATCCACACTACTCGACAAGAGAAGTAACTATGTAGGCTATTAGGAGGAGCGCCCCGTATTTGGTGGCAGACCCACAGCGGACAGAGCGCCTAGTAGTTGTCCACAGACCAAATATACTTGATAGGAGAGGTACCTCAGCATTCCAAGGTTAGTGAGAACCACCTTGGTGTTGCGACAGGCCTACTGTTATCAACAGAGGAGGAGTTCTCCAGCAGTCGTGGTTTCGATAATGGAAATCTTGGTTTGAGCTGAGTAAATGGCATGTGTGTTTTCCTTATGATTCAGATGTATTACTTGATAAATTAGGTATATGTATGGGCATAAACCTAGGTAATAGTTATCTGTTGAAATCATAATTTTTGGGTTATCATTGTTGGATTTTGTGATACCTTGAGGGTCTCGGTGTCCCTGATGAGTATTTTTATACTCACCCATACACGAGCTATGCCCGCACCTCGTTGTGATGGATGCAGATGACAGACAACACTGCTGGAGGCTGGGAGCACTAGTACTAAAGGGTACCCATAGGAGGACCTTACGAAATATCAGTACACGGTGGAGTCTGACAGATGTGGAGTGTTGTGGAGGCCATCTGTACCTACCCTTCAGGTAGGAACCCCATAGGACGATCCAGGAGATGCTAGAAACCTTCCTACTGTATGTCTTTTTAGTTGTACCTTTTTTTCCTTTCCTTGTAATTTTCTATTGGGATTGTATTTCCATACCCATTACTTTCATTAAGCTTTTTATACATCTTTGACTTAGTGTTTTCTTCTTCTTGTACTCTGGTTTTGATTGTTTACATTTTATAAAGGAAATGCTTTCCCAATTTTAGGGAATTACACTTTTGGTGATAGCCACCAGCCCCAGGCCTATGAATGGCAGGCTTGGTGTAGTCACGATATGGGCCCCGGAGAAGGTTCGTGACAAATTGGTATCACAGGAGTTGGTTTTACCGCAGAACTGAGGTCTTTCATATTTATTTTCTATAAAGGAATAATGTTAAGGGTAATAAGTGTGGTTTTCATTTCAGGGAGTCCAGTGTTGTTGTGGTGGCCGACGTATCCATACACCAGGAACCTGACTACTGATTTCTAACTTAGTACACAAAAACTTTGATTGCGTGTGTGTTTTCCAAATTTTTCCTTCAATTAGCTCAAACTAGCCCACCTCACCAGGTATAATCGTTTGACCGTGTCACATCTGTTTCATTCAGGATGCCTCCCCGCGGATGACCAGTTAGAGACCCGAGACTTCTACATACTGACAGCCCATTGAGTGATGAGGCCTCGGTGCAGGGCCCCTTTCCAGTTGAGGCACCAGCAGAGGTACCATCAAAACCACCACCCATTGGGTAACTGATGCCACCATCCCCAGCAGTAGATGATGCATGCCGCTTGAGCACGCTGCACGAGTTCCAGTGCCAGATGGCACCCAGGTTCTGGGGACAGACCGACCCAAAGGCGGCTGGGGATTGGCTGGAAGTTGTGGTGAGCATTTTCAGGCTGTTAGAGACACCAACATACTACATAGTGATCCTTGGTGACATCCTCCTTCTGGAAGTAGTAGGCATAGGTTAGAGCAAAACAGTCTAGATGTATGACGGGACGAAACTTCTATGGACAGGATTCGAGGGCCTGTTTTGGGCAGAGTTTTTACCATCCACCATTTGAGTAGTGTGGATACAATATCTACTTCATCTAAAGCATGGAAACATGAGTGTAGCTTAGTAGTCAGTGAGGTTCACTGATATCTCATGCTACTCAACTGATATGGTATGTGAGCCATTCATTAGGGCCTAGAAATTTGAGCAGGAACTCATGAAAGAGATTAGAGCTTCAGTTATCTCCCACAACATCGCGAAACAGGCGGGAGTGTTGGAGAGATCCTTCTTAGTGGATAGTTTTCTTGCTGACCAGTCACCAGCAGCAAGACCCACCACTAGTCGACTTATAGTGGAGTCTTTTGTAGCTCGCAGTAGAAAGATGATGAAGAAGACCAAGAGGTCTAGACCAACAATTGGTCGACTGCACAACTCAGGATCAGTTTTGTGGGGAACTAAGAGTGGAGATAGAGCCATTCATGCCAGGAGTGGTAAGTGTTACTTTTACGGCGGGCTTGGTCACATGGATCGTTACTTTCCAAACCACTGCATTAATGACCAGAAGTCATTTGAGGGACCTCCCAGGTAGAGGAAGAGGTTCGATCGAGGTGGTCCGTAGGCCGCAGGCGGAAGTGGAAGAGGAGATGGTCGACCAACTGGTGGTGGAAGACGTTTCGAGGTGTTTCCACCACCACCACCAGGAGGTCCACCCTGACTAGAAGGAGCCGGTGGATAGGGGAGAGTTCAACATTAGGCACCTGAAGAATATGACCATGGTGCTCTGTAGATGATTCTAGATACGATATGTGTCAACTCCACCTTAGCTTCAGTTCTTATAGACCCAAGTGCTAGTCACTCTTTCATGGCCACTACACTCGTTTGGTGCTCGAAGATTCTGATGGATACGTTGGATCGATCCTTATGTCTAGAGAATCCTACGGGAGCAGACATGATGATTATGCACTGGTGACGGTAGTGTGAGATTACTCTAGGATAAGAGAGATTCGGCTCTGATATCCTCGTAGTGGCGTTAAGGCCTTACAACATCATCTTGGGTATGGATCGGCTATCTACAGTCGATGCTAAGATCGATGGATTAGGAGAAAAGGGTATTGTGTCCACACGGATGGGACCAATTTCACCTTCACCAGTGAGAAGGGAACCTTTGTAGTGTAGGATGGACTTATTCGGAGGAGGGTACAATAGATCACTCACCAAATGTCTTGCCTTACTCTCAGAGCAGTAGATGTGGAGAGTCCGACTTCTCCTGTAGTGGTGGACCAGTACGCGGAAGTATTCCCTTACGATGTTCCACGACTAACTCCTCGTAGAGAGGTGGAATTCTACATTGATCTATACCCTGGGATAGCACCGATATCTACACCAGCATATCGGATGGCTACCGCTGAGCTCCACGAGTTGAGGGTACAACTAGAGGACTTATAGGGGAAGGGATTCATCTTTCCTTGTGTTTCTCCCTGGGAAGCCCTGATTATATTTGTCAAGAAGGCAGACGGGATCTTGAGGATCTTTGTCGACTACCATTACCTTAACCATGTGACTGTGAAGAACATGTACCCACTTCTGAGGATTGATGGCATTTTTTATCATCTCAAGGGATCGCGATGGTTCTCGAAGATAGACCTTGGATCAGGCTATCACCAGCTCAGATTTTGAGATGAGAATGTGCATATGATGGCCTTCAGGTGTCAGTACATCCATTACGAGTTATTGGTTATGACACTAGGCATAACCAATGCTCTAGAATTATTCTTGAGTCTCAAGAATAGGATCTTCCAGCCTTACATTGATCACATTGTCGTAGTCTTCATCGAAGACATACTGATATAATCGACTACTGAGGAGGAGCATGCCTACCACTTACATGTAGTACTAGACACACTCCGAGAGAACCAACATTATGGTATGCTCTTGAAGTGCCTGTTTTGAATTTTAGAGGTTCACTTCTTGGGACACATCATCTCGGAGGCTGGATTTGCAGTGGATCCAGCGATGATCGAAGATGTACTTGCTTGGGAGCCACCCAGGAGTGGGACGGAGGTATGGAGTTTCCTGGTTTTGGATGGCTATTATCTAATATTCGTTCCAGACTTCATCAGAGTTTCATCACCACTTTTGGCCTTGAAAAAAAATGGTAAACCCTTCGTGTGGTCAGAGAGATTCAAATAGAACTTTCAGGAGCAAAGGCTGAGGCTGACTAATACCCCCATATTGAGGCTTCCAGAAGAAGGCATAGGCTATGTAGTCTACTGTGATGCATCAGGGACCGAACTCGGGTGTGTATAGATGCAGGAGTGAGCTATGATCACATATGGTTCTCTTAGTTGAGACATCATGAGCAGAACTACGCTACCCATGACTGGGAGTTTTCAGTAGTGGTCTTTGCCTTGAAGATATGGCAGCATTATCTAATGGGATAACATTTTTCTGTGTACTCTGATCACAAGAGTCTCAGGTATATCTTCTATCAGAAGGACGTGAACCTGAGACAACAGTGATGGATTGAGTTACTCCAAGTATATGACTTCGAGATAGTCTACACTCCTATAAAGGGGAATGTTGTAGAGGATGATCTCTGTAAGAGATCTGTTATATAGCTGATAGGAGAGGCAACAGAGCAACTAAATGCTTTATAGATATCCATTGTGGATAGAGATGAAGCATTCTATCTGTAGTTTCCTACAGTCACTACCCCCACTTCTTCAGCGATTCAGGGAGGTGCAACATGGGGACGCTGACTGCGAGACACGACGTGCTCAGATATCCACAGGGCATGCACCTGATGGATTTTCTGAACCTGAGGAGAATTTCACCATATTCAGAGGAAGTACAATGGTACCAGTATCACATCAGGAATAAGGGTTGAGGGAGTTCCACACTTCCCCTCTAGAGGTACATCTAGGAGTAGCGAAGATGTACCAGGACCATTGATGATAGAACTGGTGGATAGGTATGAAGAAGGCAGTAGCTGATTTTTTCTCACGATTCCTCACATGTCTGCAAGTGAAGGTGGAGCACCAGTTACCAGCAGAATTGGTTCTGCCCTTAGAGTTCCTAGAGTGGAAATGGGTTTGGATATCCATGGACTTTTTGATGGGTCTTCCTTGTACAACCAGGAGTCACGACTAGATTAGGGTGATTATTGACCAACTCACCAAGTCAACCCAATTCCTACCGATCAGAGAGCAGGGCTCAATAGAGAGCATGGGACTCCTCAACATGTATTAGATTGTGCAATTACATGAAGTACCATATTCTATTGTCATAGATTATGATGCACGATTTACTTCCCGGCTATGGAAGGGGTTGCAGGATGCTTTCGGGAAACAGATTCTCTTGAGCACTGTCGTCCATCCTCAAACGGATGGTCAGACTGAGAAGACCATCCAGACCCTCAAGGACATGCTATGTGCATGTGTACTCAACCACAATCACAGGTGGGAGGATCACATTTCTTTGGTGGAGTTTTCCTATAATAACATCTATCACCCCACCATCGGTATGGCACCTTTTGAGGCCTTTTATGGCTGACTTTGAAGATTTCCAATGTGCTGGATAGACCTAGGGGAGATAGAACTAGTGGGAACATAGATGGAAAGGGCTACCACAGAGAAGGTACAGACCATCGAGGAGCGGATGAAGGCTTCACGGAGCAGGTATAAGTCTTATGTTGATAAGAGACAGAGACCTCTAGAGTTCGAGGATGGCGACCACGTCTTCCTTCGGGACCCACCTCAACGAGGTCTAAAGAGATTTGGACGAGGAGGAAAGTTTTCTCAATGATTCATCGGACCTTTCTAGGTCCTTAGTAGAGTAGGCTAGGTGGATTACCGCTTAGAGCTTCCACCTTAGTTGCACTGGTTGCACGACATCTTCTACGTATCTCATCTGAGGAGATACGTGCATGACCCTTCCCATATCATCGACCATGAGGAGATGGACAACAATGACGGGGCGACATTCATGGAGGTTCCATTGGAGATTGAGGATCGACAGGAGTGGGTCCTACGTGGACAATCGATACCTCTGGTGCTCATTCAATGGCAGTATGGGAACCACCAGGAGAGAACCTGGGAGAGGGAGACTCAGATGCATGCTTAGTACCCCCATTTGTTCCCTTATTTTGAGTTATAGATTATGGGGATGTAAATCCCCAATGTGGGGAGAATGTAAATACCAGGAATTCCTGTAGAATGTTTTTAAATTCATGGGAGTTTTAGGAGTCCGTAGCTTCTGTCGGCGCTTGATTCCGAGGACAGGTGTGTCCGGTATTAATTTCTAATGTTTTGTTCGGGTTCTTTCAGTAAACGTATGAGCGGGTTTTTATAACTTCTGAACCGGTGCTCGGAATCGAATTATAAGGGCACCGTTGACGTCACAACATCGGCAATTTCTTAGTGAGACCTTCACCGTAGTTGCATTTTATCGAGAGTGGAAGATAGTTTTTGGGGTTTTTAAATTAATTAAATATAAATAAGACTTAACTTATTTTTATTTGAGGTCGTTAAAACCCCCAAGGTAAGGTTGTAGGTGGGGGCCACCACACCCTAGTCTCCCATGGGAGGTTATAGTAGTGGGGCCCACCCTATCATAACCTCCTTTGGGAGGATATAATAAATGTGGGACCCAGATTGGTTCCAACTCCCATTTAACCCCTCTAAACCCCCATTTATGTGGGATGTCAACTCTCCACCTTCCCCTCTTTAATGTTCCAATTCACTTAATGAATTAATTAAATTCTTCACCTCCCCCCCCCCAATTAATTAAGACATCTTCAACCATTAATTATGTGAAGAAACATAATATAATTTGAATCTTTTCAAATTATTCCCAAGATTAAAATAATAGCCAAACCAATTATTTTATTTTTTTGGGCCTCATTCTTGGGTGGAATAGAGAACGGGGAGAGCTAGAGAGGTTGTTTTTCTCTTCCAATGAAGAACGCCACACTCCACTGAAGAAGGATGAACTTCTTCAATGATCTCTATCTCAACCAAAGTAAATGAATATGACCATGAAGAATGCCGACAAAGCTTCTCCCCCAAACGCTTCCCGACATCGACGAATCGACGTCCCCTTTACCTCTCCTTTCTCTATGAATGTTCGACAGTTACGTGGTAGGGGGTTTGAATTATTTTGTACTCATTCTTCATTGTACAAATTTATGGTATGAAAACTGAATGATATCACCATAACGAGGAGGGTTTGGACCACACGAACACGGTTGGACCATACCCTTTGGTTGGTTCTAGTTTTATGATGATGGAGGTGATACACACAACGACCGACAACGAGCCAGATCAGAAGAAAGCCGACGGCGCAAGGCCACCGGGACGCCACAAGGGCGTGAAACCGTAGTGCGGCATAGTGAACCAAGCAGTGGCCAGGCGGGCCGTGGAAATTCTGGAGGGGAAAGGTGTCGTCGCCCTGTGCTAGAAGAAAAGTGGTTGTGGCCAGGAGGGTTGCGGTGGTCGGGCGGTGGTGAGGCGCCTTCGCGCCGCACGGAGCAGGAGGGAGTCGCGCCCAGGATGGGCCGCGGTAGACGGGTGCCTCGCCGTTGGCCCACACCGGTGGTGCAGGACTGTGGACAAAGGTCGTGGCAGACATGAGTGAGTGGCCGGCTGAGCCGGACACCGGTGCGTGCTATAGGAGGGACCCTATGGGTCTCACATTTACCAGGGGTTGATGCCTCGTGTCATCCATTTGAGATAATGGGGTACGGCACCACCCCCGCACGCGTGGCCACCCATCCAGGCCACGCAGGCTTCCCCCGGCCATGCGGGCCACCAGGCGGGGACACCCCTTCAGGTAGGGTCAGACCCACGGACCGGGTCGGACCCCAAACTGGACACGAGTTGAGTCAGGTCGGGTCGGTCCAACTGGCTCAGACCTGACCTAAACTCGTTAGACCTGATTACTCTTAATCGCCCGTAACTTAGGCTACAGGCGTCCGTTTGATGAACCGTCAGCAGTTTTGTTTTTCGTAGAATTAAGTCGTACCTTTGATAATACCCCATGGATGTTCTGTGTATAGTTGAGATATGGTCAGGTTGGTTTGTGCACGAAACCAACTGGGCCCCAGGGACTAAAAGGCTAATAACTCACAAACTGGGTGTCTGATTGACGCACCACCTGATGCGTTGAGACCCCTATAATGTGGATGTCCATTGAGATACATTCACGTGATACATCATGAAACTTGGAGTATCGACCAGTATCTCATTGATCTGATTCTCCTAGAGATGAGCAGATAGAGTGCAGAGACCTAGTAGCTGACAGACCTGACGACTGCTTGACCGATTCGACTCGGAGTGATTCGACTAGCCCAATGGGGAGCGCCCGGTATTTGGCTACCGACCCAATGAGGATGGAGCTCTTTGTATTTCGTAGAAGACATGTGGTACTCGACAAGAGGACTACCTCTGTAGGCTATTAAGGATAGTTCCCGGTATTTGGTGACAGACCGACAGTGGACGGATCGCCTAGTAGTTTACAGCAGACCCGCGATACTCGACAGGAGGAGTACCTCAGCAATCCATGGTTAGTGAGAAGCACCTTGGTGTCACGAAAAGCATAATGTTCTTGAAAGAGGAGGATATTTCCAAAATCCATGGTTTCGATAATTAAAATCCTAGTTTGAACTGATTCAATGACCTGTGTGTTTTCCTCGTGATTGAGATGGGTTACTTGATAACTTAGGTATATTTACGGGCATATACCTAAGTAATTGTTATCCATTAAAATCATACTTTGTGGTTTATCCTAGTTGGATTTTGTGAGAACTTGAGGGTCTTGGGGTCCCTACTGGGTATCGTTATACTCACACCTAAATGGGCTATGCCCGTACCTCGTTGTGTTGGATGCAGACGACGGACAATGCTAACATAGGCCAAGAGTACTAGGACTGGACATTACCCGGAGGAGGACCATACGAAATATCGGTACACGGTGGAGTCTGACGGGCGTGGAGTGATGTGGAGGCCATCTCTACCTACCCTTTAGGTAGGAACCCTGGAGGATGATCTAGGAGCTACTAGACACCTTCCATCTATTTGTCTTTGTATTTTTATATGTTTTTCCTTTCCTTGTACATTACTATTGAGCTTGTATTTCCAGCCCCATTAATTTAAGTACACTTGTAATATATCTTTTACTCAGTTTTTTCTTCCACTTGTACTCTGGTTGTGTGTGTCTATGTTTTATTATGGGAATGCCTTCCCAGTTTTAGGTAATTATGCCTTTGGTTCTAGTCGCCATCCCCTGGCCTATGGAAGGCGGGCTTGGGGTAGTCACAAAACAGGCCATGGGGGATGGGTCGTGACACAACCATATAAAATCCTTATCCAAATTATTCTATAACTACATTGTCACATCTTCCAACTCCATAGTGGTCATTCTATAAGGTTTCATTAATATAGATATAGATCCACGGATATTTTCTATTAAGAACTCAACATGTTTGTCAGGGTGAAGACTAGTCTACTTATAAGGTAACACATTAGAGTAGACCCTCATAATGGACATGTATTCAAGAATGATCCACTCTTTTATCTAAATATTTTGAGTTATATATGCTTAATCCTAAAAAAATAATATCTTTATTTTTGAAATTGATTATGATGTAGAGTAATTCTCTTTCTGAAATATGAACAAAATTGGAGGATGCTTCGGGATATGAAGAGTGATCCCCCTTTTCTAAAATTTGATGTTGTCTATGTATAAATATATCCAATCCATGCCCAATATTACATCAAAATGAACCAATTTAAGTAGAATAAGATTTTTTGGGAGGTTCAGTCCAAAAACATTAACTGTGAAGGAGTTAAATACTCTAGATGCAATAATTTCTCCATTTTTTTCATTAATAAATAACTCAAACACTATATTTTGAGGTGGTGTTCGATTTTTTCTACTAAACTAGAAAGAAATGAAATAATTCATAGAATATGAATCCAGTATTATGTTTTTAATTTTGAATGAAAATACAGCATACCTATTTTCGCATCATTAACAGGATCCACTTCAGCAGTAGTGATAACTTATTCCCTTCCTTGTTCCCATGGATGTTTTAATTGTGGATTATCTCTAACAACCATTGGCTTTGGGAAATTTCTTACATAATGTCCATGTTACCTATATTAGAAACACTAAATTACATGAATTGTATTGATATAAAACATCATTTCTTCTTCATTATTATCAAGATTCTTTATATCCCTTTAGAATTAATTATCCATATTCCCCTCTATTGAACATTTGACACATCTCTTAGTTCCCTTTTTGTATTTTCCATGATTCCTCTTCCCAAAAATTTGAAACATGGGGTGTTGGTTCATATACCCATCCTGGGATTTATCTATTGATCCACACATATTAAACTTTGTTTTCCACTTTTGGTCACTTAGACAAGGAGACCATTGATATTCTATGATCAACATTTTTACCATAAGGAAAAAAATAATAATCTCCTCATAACTATAGAAATATCGATTCACTAATGTTTTTCATAGAATTAGATTAATATCTTTAATTATTTTGTCCACCTTAGATTCGGTTTTCATGAGGATGCCAGAGGTCTATCAAGAATGCCATGTGAATTTTTCCTCATACAATCCAATATAATCATCTTCCTTTTTCTTTAGTCCATGTAAATACATTTAAATCATCAGATAGAGTCTTTGGGGAAAATATTTTTTAAAAAAAATATCTTAAAATATTCCAATTATATGGAATAAATTTCCCCCTTGGATGTTTTGATCTTATTCAGTGTCTACCATTGATCAAAATCCCCATAAAAATAATAAAAGTCCAACACTAATTTCTCTTATTCTAAGAACTGGAGGGTAAAGAATATCTTTTCAAGGGATATAATCCATTTTTCTTCTAGGAGGGGATACCGTTTCCATATAAAGTATTTGACTATAATTTGAACTTTCCTAGGAGAAAGAGGGTTGTCGACACAATTCAAATTATTATTTATAACATGAGCTAGATGAGAAATCCCTTTAATTAAGTATTGACCAACCATACCCATCATATTTTGAATATCATTAGTGAAACCATCACATTGTTAATAACATTGATTGTTGGAATGGTTTATTATACTTCCACTTGATAAATAAGAAAAATAAAATAAAATTAGAGTGTTTGAATTCATAGATAATGAGAACAAGAAAAGGAAACTATGAACGTATAACTATAAAGGTGTAAGCAAAAAATATATACCATATTTTATTAATCCCTAAGTTTCAATATAGATTATCCATGGTTATATTATTATCCTTAGATTTCTTATGAATGTTCTCAATTAATAATCTAAATAAATAATTATCTCATTATCTGATACCAACTATAATGACCTTATCATTTTATACATATTATTACTTGGTTTTAAGCATTATTATCCATTAAATTAAAAGTGAAGGATCATAAAGTCTAGTTTCGTTGGATGATGTAGAACATAAAACTGAAAACATGTAAATAGAATAAACCATCACAATTTTTAATCACTCATAAAGTAATCCTAACTTCCATTGAAATCCTAAACCTACAAAGGACAACCTTCAGAATACATGAACTAATGATATGATCTAAAAACCCCAATTACGGTATAAATATTGGAATAAAGCAAAACACATGGGGAAAAAGTCTTAACATGATGAAATAAAAGTAATAAAACATAAATAGACAAAATAATAATAATATAGAGAGTATGGGGATATTAAATCATGTCATCATAGTAATATAGAAACAACACACAACATGACATAAGCATTAGTCAAGTTTAATTTCCAAGTAAATGTCACATTGGTGACAAAGTTCCATTAAGTAATATGGTTCACATCATCTCCCACCATGACATATCATGATATTAAAAAATACGAAATTCATTGGATAACTATCTAAGAACACCCATATTAAAATTTTCACGCACATATCATCCTCATAAAGAGTCAAACACAAATATAAGAGTTACCCATGGAATGTTTTTGGTATCGTAATCATGTCATAAGACATAACAAATAGGAGTATCATAAAGGTATCCATTAAAGATTGAATTTAAATTATAAATTGAAATTAATTAGGTAAATTTGTCCTAAAACAAGATATGTGATGTCAAAATTCAATTAAAATAGTTAGACAATAGTGTTATGAAAATTTATAAATGAGACACTTTAGTGCGTTTTAAGGTGGCATTTTAATGATTATTTAAAATGGAAAATATGTATTTGATGTATAAAAATAAAAAATAAAAAATAGATTATTTCATGATAAAATGAGTGATTTTAGAAAAATATGGTTCTCCCAAAACATATTATGAATTTCAATTGAAAATGGGTAACAAATCGAGGACATTCCTTTAATCGGGATTTCTTATTAGTATGAATTGAGAATATAATATTATTAAAACAAGTATATAATATTAAATAAGGATGAAAAGATAAAGATAGAAGAGTTTGGAAAATATAAATAGAGTTTATAATAATTAAACCAAAAGAAATAATAATCACATTGGGTTAAATAGAGATAATGTGTAACCCAAAGGAAAAAATGGAGTATCGGGTTGAATCCCTTACTGTATGTCAGAAAGTGTTCTACACATGATATTGACATCCTTGATAATAAAATTAAATCAATAAATTAATTGAGAACCCTATATAAATTTATTTTATTTTTTATAATTTGAGTACATTAATTTATGACCTTTTATGAGTTATAGTGTTCAATTGCATCGTATGGGAATGTTTGTTATCTTGGTTTTCATGATCGGTTCGCTTGTATACATGTATAGATGATGATGTAAAATGAGGATAATTATCCATAAGCAATTTTATATGTTATTAATAATATTAAATATTTTTAAATTGTGTTATATACTATTTTTTCCTAGATATGATGATAAATCATCTGATATGGTGTTAATGATAACCATTTTGACTAATTTTGGATGTTTTCGATCACAAAGAACATGATTTGTTTTATTCATTAAAATATATAATATATGTTATAAATAGATCATAAATAAGGTTATAAAATACATTTTTAGTTCGTTTTATACCATTTTAATAGGTTTATGACCTCTGTGAAGGAAGAATATAAAAATGAAAGTGCATCGTCCACGAAAGAGGTAAATCGACACATCACAAAAATTATTTTCATTTTAGAATTAAAGGTAGAAGAAAAGGGGTTTGATGATATATTATTACATTAAAAAAATAAAATTACATTATATTTAATGTACTTTATTTATCATGAATAATGTGTAAGTGGATATGAGTATTGTATAAGAGATGAAAAGAACGTTAAAAGAAATTAACGAAAGAAAAAGAGGATTATACCTATTGAATTCTTATCATTGAGAACCACCATAGGGAATTTTTTTCACATTTTTTTACACCATAACATCTATGACATGGGGAAGAGACCTTGTATGTTTTTTGGGAATAAATTTGACAAGCTTCTTGTATTATGAGGTGAGAGAATAAAAGGTGGTGAGGGATGGTATTTATAGTGCATAAGAGAGGTGTTTTTTTATTATTATCATTTGTTTTTAATTTTGGATCAAGACAATGAATAGTATTGATTAATATGCATATTTATATTAAATAGTTTTCTTATAACACACCATGCTTCCACGGTATGCTTCTCTTTGAATAATAGAGTAGTGTGTGTTGTACAGAACTTCGAGTTCTAACACACACCACAACCAATCAAAATAGCCATTATGAATAGTAATACCCACTCTTTGAAATTTTATAAATTTTATCTCTCAAATGGACTTCATTTTTTGAATCAGAATATCAAAATTAGTTTAGGGTAAATTTTGGTATTTTTCAGAAAACATTCAATTTTTTATGAATAGTGAAAAACACAAAGATATAGTTTAAAACTGAATTTTTATTTAAATAATTATTTATTTTATTTAAATTTAATTAAGGTAAAAATAGATACATAATACCTATATAAGTGCAATGTAATTCGTTGGAGTTAGTTTAGAATAAATTTAGATATATAAAAAGTTTATTGAACTTTTCACCATCTTTTACCCACCTCCTAGGAGAATTTTCAAATTCTCATAAAACATAATATTACCACTTCTGTGAGTGGATGTTCGAAAATCCAAGAGAAACATTTAATATCAAGGATTATGATCAGGTTCAATAAGATAAAAATAATTTTTGGTGAATAGTAACTTTTTACTTTTATTTACCACGGTTAAAACTAAATAGGGTAATTAAGGGTAAAAAAGGTTATTAATATTAGCCTAAAACATGTCATAATTCTATTGGACAAGTGTATCTCGACCAAAAACAGCCTTAGGAATAAAATATTTTCATTTAGGTCCAATTGGATTAGATTAGGACATTTATTATTATTTGATTCAAAGAAGAGTCAAAAGATTTAAAATCAATGTTTAGTTACTAAAACATTTTTAACATAGGGTCATAAATAAGATAAAGTTGATTGTATATAATTATTATAAAAAATATATATTTCCTACATAATGGTATTTTATTTATAATTTTTTAGAATTCAATAATTAAATTTATTTATGACACAATGATGATGTAGTAATTACCTAATTAATGAAATATTAAAATAATTGATATTATAAATATCCAAATAAATGTTATTTGAAACATTTTATGTATTACACTATTTTATATAGGTTAATATGACATGTTTTTCTTTATTTCATTATGTTTGTTTTAAGTAATCATGTTGTTATGATTTTCTCAAAAATCACATACCAAATAGTGCCAAAATTGACATAAAAGAATTTTTAAAACAGATATTATATTATTAATTGACATTCAATTCATAAAAATATAAGGTTCTGCCAATAGACTTATATAATGATTGGTGTATCATTAATGAACCACTTGGGGTTCTATTGGATGTATACTGTCAGTTTATTAACTATATAATATAAAAATATAAAGAGACATGGTAAATGTCAAACTATTTAACTAAGAGTTAAATATAAATGATATGGTTATTATAATGACGCAAACCTATATAAAATATATTGGTTGAAAGGATTTAGACCCATCCCCACCTTAGCCTTTAAATAATAAACATTTGAGCCATTAGAAACCTAATATTAATTTATTATAAAATAATATTTCTATCTTTTCCAAAGGTGCCCCTCACCCCTCTAATAAAAGGTAACTCCCCCCTTCTCACTAATTCACACATTAAAATCAATTTGGCTTAGAAACACCCTGCCCAAATACAATCTAAAATTCCCTCAATTAAATCTAGAGGCCTTATTTTGATCATAAAGCCAAAATGAGGATCCCTTTTGATCAAATCAAAAGCAAGAACCTGAAGAAGAGGTAATGTTTTCACCACCCTCTTTCAAGTTCCTTTCTTCTTCAACTTCTTCATTATTTGTTATTAAAATTCTAAAATAATAACTATAGTATATTCCATACACTGTGATTTTATTATAAATATGTTACAACCATATTTATTATTCTATCCATCCTTTGAATGACATGTCACCATACGTGCGTACGTAAAACTTACCGTCTCCACGTCGTGGTGTAATCGTTATTCAATAAATTATTATTTGGATGGTTATAATAATGATGTTTAATTCATGAAAATAATAAATATAACATGATAATGATTATTTATATATGATATACCATCCAATTATATATTATTTTAATATAGAAATAATGATATTGTCCCCTGTGCGTACGTATGGACTACCGTCTCCACGAACGCGATGAGATTCATTCCCCATCGTATCCATTCAAGACTAATTCTCATTTAATGATTAAAAATATTGTTTATGGACTTGATATAATTCTAGATATGAATAAGATACAACCTATCCATAACAAACAGAGCTTATGTAAAGAAACATATTAAAGAAAATGAGTAATTTAACACCCGAAACAATGATAATACTATTATTATATTAACAAAGAAATGTTAAAAGATCATATATGATATAGACTTAATTTAAATGATTCTTTATTAATTCAATAACCATTATTTCACCATTATACAGGAGGTTAGCCTACTCTCTGCCATGGAAAAGTACAAGGTAAGGGTTTATTTCAAAATATCTTCATTATCTAAGGTCGTTTATACATAATTATCTACTGGGACCTCATTATCATCTACATTCATGTTTCTTACAAATGTATTTCAAAACAATATTACTATTTCACAAAATATCGATTTAAGTCATTAATACCCTTTTTTTAATTTTTATAAGATTTTTATAAAAGAATCTTTCCGGTGTTTTCCAAACAAGGTCCTTTTTAACCTTTTCGACAAAATTAAGGTAAGAATGTTTTTTTACTTATACGAAGGGTGTGGCTATTTTATACTGTTATAAATTCATCGAAGCTTCCCTTACAATATTATAAGAATATTCTCAAAGTAAATGTTTTATTTTATAATTATGTGACTCTTAAATGATTTCAAAAAAGAAAGAGATATTTCTCTAAAAAGTGTTTTGATTTCATCTATACCAACATCCTTTTATGGATTTTATGTTTATTTGGAGTTGATATATTTTGATACAAAACATATATATTATATTGAAGGTTTTTTGATATGTTTGACTGTGGATGTGCTATTTTTACACTATTCATGATTTATGGTTAATGTATTGAAATTTCGTATGCTAGTTTTAATACGAATGTTTATGATATGTTTAAACCTTTTCATATAAGGAATGTATTGGACTTTGTAAGTGAAGGGTGGAGCCTGCTATAAATCCTAGATGCATCGGTAGGTCTCATGAGACAACTAGATGTGTAATTGTCTGAGGCCCTTTCCAAATTTGATTTATGGTTTTGGACGAGGCGTTAATCATTTTTAGACGTCCTGGCTGAGGGCTTGACAAAATGTTTCAGAATTTCTGGCATTATAATTTCCCTCATTATGGAAATAATATTGATGGTACATGTAGTCATTCAACTAGTATAATACCCATGATTATATTTTATTATGTAATTATTTACTCAGCTCGTATTCTTTCCATAATAGTATTCATGTTTATTATTGGTAAAGGCATGTAGTTTCAATTATTTACCATGATTAATATTTATTTCATTTTTCATTGTATTACTTACCCTTACTGAGCATTTGAGCTCACCCCTTTCTTATGTTTCATTTTCCTAGGATATGAAGAATTTAGTTATGAGTGACCAGGAGGCATAATCTAGGAGGCTGGGGTGTTTCTAATGAAATATATTTGTGCTGTATTTCTTTTCAAGTTGTAAAGTTGAACTTATGTATAAATATTGTTTCCAATAATACTAAACTGATAGGCCTTTCAAGACATGATTTCCTTATGATCATGCCATTATTATGTAATAATGCACCAACTCTGGGTAACTGGGGTCAGGCCGTTATAGTTGGTATCAGAGGATGTTTAGTACAATCCTTGGAAGCTAGATTTAGATAAACTATAATTAGAGCACATAGCCCTAAGATAGACGTTGCTGATTAGTATAGAATGAATTCCTAAAATTTTGGTATTGTAGAGATTTTTTGAGTTTTTTGAGAAATACGTCCCTATATGGATACGATCTGGTTGAGGCAGATCTAGAATAGATGTATCTAGGGGTAAATCCTGAAAACACAGCTTTGAGCTAGACTCGAACGGGAACTGGTTCACAACAACGAGCCTTGCTGCACTCTTGGTTACGACACTCTTGGGGGATATGTTTAGGATAATTCTCATTTTATTTAAAAACAATTATGAAGGGTTTATGAGTATATACTTCTTCAAAGAATACATTTTTATGATTATGGATTATATCCATAAATAGTTCAATTTATGTTAAGTGTTTTAGAAGTATGTAATTATGTATATTGATTCATAAACAGATCTAGTTTATGCCATTGTTTAGAAATGGAACCTATTGGAAGAAATAGAAACCGTATAAATGCATCCACTCCATGTAGGTATTTTCCTTCTGCTCGAGATAATTATAGTGGAGTTTTTTATACAACTGGTGTTGATCAGCTAATCACCATACTGGGACAACTCACTCTGGTTATGAATAATAACCTTACCCGTATGGAGCACCCTGATCCATAGCGTGGAGGATCAATGTTAGATCGCTTCATGAGGAAACAACCACCAACATTCAATGGGATTACAAATCCATTAGTAGCTGAGTAATGGATAAACTCCCTAGAGAAAATATTTCAGGCTTTCGGGAGTAGTGAAAGGGAAAAAGATACAATTGTAGTTTACCACCTCGCTGGAGATGCTGATCAATGGTGGTCATTGATTCAAAACAAAAAGGAAGATGCTGAAGTATCAAATTTGGAATGGAGGGGTTTCAATGATTTGTTTTTAGAAAAAAACATTCCTTATGACCATCGAGCAGATATGGAAAGGCAATTTCTATGTCTGAGACAAAAGGATGATGAGAGTGTCAAAAAGTATGTGGCTATCTTTACAAGGTTAGAAAGTTATGCTGCAGATTATATATGTATCCCAAGAAGGAATATTGGTCTTTTCTTTTATGGGTTAAAATAGTTTCTTCAATGAGAATTTGTCTCACAATCCTTCTCTTCATATGATGATATTGTCTCGTGTGCTATCAAGAGTGAAAAAGAATTCTCTAAGTTTTATGACATTAAATCATATCAAGAGAATAAGAGATCTTATGAACACTTTGGGAAAGTAAATAAGCAAAAAGTTAAGAAGGGAAGAATTGAATTTCCACCTTGTGATAATTGCGAAAGGAAGCACCCTGGTGCCTGTCTAAAAAGAAAAGGAGTATGCTACAAGTGTTGACAGAAAGCCCATCTAGCTGGTGATTGTATATGAAAGAAAGACGCTACCAATGTTCCATGCTACAATTGTAGGGAGATGCAAATGAATGTCATAAGCATCAGGGAAACTTACCTCCGAAAAGTCCAAGGGATCAACGCCAAGCTTATGAAATCACTACTGCTGAGGTTGAAGCTCCGAAAGACGTGGTGGCAGGTAATTTAATGGTTTCCTCAAGTTTAGAAAATGCATTATTTGATTATGGATCATCACATTGTTTCATATCTTCCCAGTTTTCTAAGAAAATTAGATATTCCCAATTTGATTTAACAAGGGGGTTTTCAGTTAGAAATCATAAGGAAAGTATCACTGCTACAAAGTTATGTAGATCTGTTCCCATTAGGGCACACAAATGTTCTTTATCTGTGTATATCATCTTCATACATATGATTAAATTTGATATAATCCTCAGTATGGATTTACTTTCAGACCAAGATGGAATTTTTTTTTGTAAGAACAAAGAGGTTACTATTTTTGATGATGATGATAAGGAACACCTTATCTTTAGAGCTGAATCGTCACCACCTAATTCTTACCTAGATCCACCCGTAGTAGCTCAACTAAATTCAATTATTGGGGAGGAAGATAATGAAATTATTGTGGGTGAGTAAAGGAATGTTTAAATAGAGATGTACCTATTGTGAGAAAATATGTTGATGTGTATCCGGATGATTTACCCGGACATCCTTCAGAATGCGAAATTGAGTTTTCTGTTGATTTAATTCATGTTTCAAGGCCTATATTGAAGACCCCTTATAGAATTGCCACTATGGAATTAGTTTAACTAAAGGAACAAGTAGAGGAATTGTGTAATAAGGGACTTATTTTACCTAGTGTTTCTCCATGGGGAGCCCCATTCCTTTTTGTTATGAAGAAATATGGATCTATGAGGTTATGTATCAACTACAGGGAGATCAATGGTATAACAATAAAGAACAAGTATCCCTTACCTCAAATTGATGATTTATTTGAAAAACTCCATGGAGCTCAATACTTTTCAAATATTGACCTTCGATCTGGATACCATCAGTTGTGTGTGAAGAAGGAATACATTCTGAAGACAACATTTTGAACCAGGTACGGGCATTATGAGTTTACAATAATGCCTTTTGGATTTACTAATTCAACCTCTGTATTCATGGATCTAATTAATAGAGTTTTCAAGGAATATCTCGATAATTTTGTGGTGGTATTTATTGATGATATCTTGGTATACTCCAAAATCTAAGAAGATAAATAAAATCACTTGAGCATTATATTGAAGACTCTAAGAAGACATGAATTATATGGGATGTTTAGCAAGTGTGAATTCTAGCTTCAGGAGATTTCATTTCATGGCTATATTGTCTCTAAAGATGGCATCTCTGTTGATCCTTCTAAGACAATAGCAGTAGAAGAATGTCTAGCACCGATGAGTATAACTGAGGTATGTTGTTTTATTGGTTTTGTAGGTTATTATCAGCATTTCGTCCAGGATTTTTCCCAGTTGGCTAACCCATTAACAAATCTCACACGTAAAGGCGTTAAATTTTTTTATACAAAAGAGTGTGAAAAATGTTTCAAAGAAATGAAGAGAAGATTATTCATTGATTCTATATTGACTCTACCATCGTGGAATTATGGGTTCGTTATTTATAGTGATGCATCGAGGAAAGGACTTGGTTGTGTCCTTATGTAGAATGATAGAGTTATTGCATATGCATCACGACAGCTGATAATTCATGATAAAAACTATCTTACTCATGATCTTGAGTTAACTGCTGTAATCGTTTCTTTGAAGATATGGAGAAACTATCTCTATGGTGAAAAATGTGTGATTTATACCGATCACAAGAGTTTAAAGTATATTTTATCATAGAAAAAACTCAACATGAGGCCAAATCGATGGCTTGAACAACTCAAGGATTATGATTGCACGATACACTACCACCCAGGGATGGAAAATAAGGTGGAAGATGCTTTGAGAAGAAAAGATCTTGGATTTTTGAACATGATGAGAGTTGAAAGGGATCCAATTTTCATGGATCTAGTAATCTCAGATATGGGAATCAGCATGGAAGGTGAAACATCAATTCTTTTTCAAATGTTTTCCAAACCGTCTTTATTATAAAGGATAAAGAGTTCTCAGACCGACGATGAAGAATTTCAAAAAAGATTAAAGCTGTGAATGATGGGAGATTGAGTGAATTTGTGTATGAAGATGGAATTTTGATATTTTGGAAGAGACTTTGTGTTCCCAATATACCTGATCTAAAAAGAGAGTTTTTGGATGATGGTCATAGTTCCAATTTCTCTATACACCCTGGGAGCAACAAATGTATATAGATTTGAAGGAAAAATTTTGTTGGTATAACATGAGGAGGGAGATTGCTGATTTTGTGTCAAGATGTATGGTTTGTCAACAAGTGAAAGATGGAAGGCAACAACCTAGAATAGTAATGCATCATCTTCCCATACATGAGTGGAAATGGGAAAATATTATGATGGACTTTATCATGGGACTTCCAAAGACTCCTAGAAGGAATGATTCAATATGGCTTATTATTGATCGTTTTACCAAGTCAGCACATTTTCTTGCTATAAGGGAGGATTTACCACTCGAACGCATAACAAGACTATATATTACTGAAGTTCTGAGACATAACAGAGTGGACTATCGATTGTTTCGGATCGTGATCCCCGTTTTACTTCATGATTCTAGAAGAGTCTACAGAAGTCCTTGGATACTGAACTTTGTTTGAGCACTGCCTACCACCCTCAAACAGATGGACAATCAGAACAGACTATTCAAACCTTAGAAGACATGTTGAGATCTTTTTCACTTGACTTTCAGGGTATGTGGGATCAATATTTACCTATGGTGGAATTTTCCTGTAACAATAGATTCCATTCAATTATTCAGATGACACCATATGAAACGTTATATGGAAAGAGATGTCTCACACCAACCTGTTGGGATGATGTTGGTGAAAGAAAACTTACAGGCCCTGAACTGGTGGAGGAAACAATGGAAAAGGTAAATGTAATCCAAAACCACATCAAAGCAACTCAATGTAGGCAGAAGAGCTATGTCGATAACCAATGGAAGGATTTGGAATTTCAAGTTGGAGATCATGTTTTCTTGATGTTATCTCCATAGAAGGGAGTTATATGTTTCGGTAAGAAAGGTAAATTGAGTCCCAAGTACATTGGACCTTTAAAAATTCTAGAACGAATTGGGGATGTAGCTTACCGTTTTGGAAATGCCGCCATGTCTCTCCAAAGTTCATGATGAGTTCCACGTATGACTATTGATAAAATACATGCCTGACCCAACGCATGTACTTACTTACGAGGAATTAGAACTGGAACTTGATCTGTCTTATTGCGAAGAGCCCTTCAGGATTCATTATATAAGAGAACATGTGCTGAGAAACCGGATGAATCATCTATTAAAATTCTATGGAGAAACCATAAGATTGAAGAGGCAACGTGGGAACCTGAGGAAAATGTGATGAATAACCACATGAGTCTTTTCATGTGGTAGTACTCTAGAAATTTCGAGGAAAAAAGTATTCGAAGTAGGGTAGAATGTAACACACCAGGCTTCCACGGTAAGCTTCTCATTGAATAATATAGTAGCGTGTGTTGTACACAACTTCGAGTTCTAACATGCACCACAACCAATCAAACTAACCATTATGAACAGTAATACCCACTTTTTGGAATTTTATAAATTTTATCTTTCATAATGGACATCATTTTTGGATTCATAATATTGAAATTAGCTTAGGGTGAATTTTTGGTATTTTTCGGAAAACATTCAATTTTTTATAAATAGTGAAAAACACTAAGTTATAGTCTAAAACCAAATTTTTATTTAAATAATTATTTATTTTATTTAAATTTAATTAAGGTCAAAATAGATACATAATAACTATATATGTTCAATGTAATTCATTGGAGTTAATTTAGAATAATTTTAGATATATAAACATTTTATTGAACTTTTCACCCTCTTTTACCCACCTCTTAGGAGAACTTGCAAATTCACATAAAACATAATTTTACCTCTTCTATAAGTGGAATTTCGAATATTTGAGAGACATGGTTAATATCAAGGAGTAAAATTTGGTTCAATAAGATAATAATAAATTTTTGTGAATCGTAACTTTTTACTTTTATTTACCACGGTTAAAAGTAAATAGGGTAATTAAGGGTACAAATGATATTAATATTACACTAACACATATCCTAATTCTATTGTACAAGTGTATCTCGACCAAAAACAACCTTAGGAATAAAATATTATCATTCAGGTCCACTTGGATTAGATTAGGTCATTTATTATTATTTAATTCAAAGAAGAGTGAAAAGATTTATAATCAAAGTTTAGTTTCCAAATCATTTTTAATATATGGTTATACATAATATAAACTCTATTGTAAATATTAATTAGAAAGATAAAAATATTTCCTACATAATTGTATTTTATTTATAATTTTTAGACATAAAATATTTAATTTATTTATGACATAATGGTGATGCAGTAATTACCTAATTAATGAAATATTAAATTAATTGATATTATAAATATACAAAAAATGTAATTTGAGACTTTTTATGAATTCCAATAATTTTATAGTTTAATATGAAATGTTAGTATTTATTTAATTATGTTTGATAGAAGTAATAATGCTGTTATGAGTTTCACAAAAATCAAATACCAAATATTGTCAAAATTGACATAAAAGAGTTTAAAAAAATATATATTATATTATTAATTGATATTCAATTCCTAAAAATCTAAGGTTCATCCAAGAGACTTAAATAATGATATTTGTGTCATTATTGAACCACTTGGGGTTTACTTGGATGTATATGGTAAATTTATTAGATATATAATAAAAAAATACAAAGAGACATGGTAAATGTTAAACTATTTAACTAAGAGTTAAATATAAATGATAGGGTTAATATAGTGACACTAACCTATCTAAAATCTATTGGTTGAATGGATTTCGAACCATCCCCACCATAAAAATTACATAATACACTTTTGAGCCATTAAAAACCGAATATGAATTTATTATAAAATAATATTTTTAGCTTTTCCAAAGGTTCCCCTCACCCCTCTTATAAAAGGGAACTCCCCCCGTCTCACTAATTCACACATTCAATGCCTTTTGGCTTGTCCATCCCCTGACAAAATACTCTCTCAACTTCCCTCACTTCATCCTAGAGGCCTTATTTTGATCAGAAATCCAACTTATGGATCCATTTTGATCAAATCAAAAAGAAGAACCCGAAGAAGAGGTAATATTTTCACCACCCACTTTCAAGTTCCATTCTTCTTCAACATCGTCTTTCTTTGTTTTTCCTATTATAAAATAATAACTCCAGTATCTTCCAAATACTATGATATTATTATAAATATGGTACAACCATATTCAGTATTCTATCCATCCTTTTAATGACATGTCACCATACATGCGTACGTATGGCTTACCGTCTCCACGTCATGGTATAATTCTTATTCAATAAATTATAATTTGGATGAGTATAATAATGATGCGTAATCCATGAAAATAAAAAATATAACATTATAATGATTCTTTGTATATGATATAACATCCAATTATATATTATTTTAATATCAAAAGAATGATATTGTCGCTCATGCGTACATACATACTACTGTTTCCACGAACGCGATGAGATTCATTCCCCGTCGTATCCATTTAAGACTAATTCTCATTTAATGATTAAAAATAATGTTTACTGACTTGATATAATTCTGGATATGAATAAGATACATCCTATCCATAGAAAACACAGCTTATGTAACAAAAAATATAAAATAAAACCAGTAAGTTATCACCGGAAACCACAATAATAATATGATTATATTAACAAAGCAATGTTAAAAAAACATATATGATATCATATTAATTTAAATGGTTTTCTTATAATATAATAAAAATTATTTCACCATTATATAGGAGGTTAACCTACCCTCGACCAAGGAAATTTACATGGTAAGGGTTTATTTCATAATCTCTACATTATCTAAGTTTGTTTATACGTAATTATCTACTGGGACATCTTTATCATCCACATCCATGATTCTTAAAAATTTATTTCAAAACAATTTAATATTTTACAGAATATGGGTTAAAGTCATTAATACCCTTTTTTGAATTTTTATAAGATGTTTATAATGGAATCTTTCTATCGTTTTCCAAACTAGGTCCTTTTTAACCTTTTCGACAAAATTAAGGTAATAATGTTTTTTTAACTTATATAGTAGGTGCGACTATTTTCTACCATTATAAACTCATCGAAGATTCCCTTAAAAGCTTATAAAAATATTTTCAAAGTAAATGTTTTATTTTATAATTATGTGACTCTAAAATTATTTCAAAATAGAAAGAGATATTTCTCGAAAAAGGTTTATGATTTCATCTATGTCAACATCCTTTCATGGATTTTATGTTTATTTGGATTTTATTTATTATGATAAAAAACTTTCATATTATATTGAAGGTTTTGTGATATGTTTGTCTGTGGATGTTCTATTTTTACACCATTCATGATTTATTATTAATGTATTGACATATCATATGCTAGTTTTAATACGGATGTTTATGATATATTTAAACCTTTCTATATGAGGAATGTATTGGACTTACTAAGTGACGGGTGGAGCCTGTTATAGCTCCTCGATGCATCGGTAGGTCTCATGACACAATTAGTTGTGGAATTGGCCAAGGCGTTTTCCAAATTTGATCTATCTTATTGGCTGAGGCCTTAATCATTTTTAGATGTTTTGGATGAGGCCTTGACAAAATGTTTCAGAATGTCCGGCATTATACATTCCTTCATTATGGAAAAAATATTGATGGTTCATGTGGTCATTCGACTAGTAGAATACCCATGATTATGTTTTATTATGGCATTATTTAGTCATCTCATATATTTTCCATAAAATTATTCATGTTTATTATTGGTAAAGGAATGTTCTTTCAATTATTTATCCTGCTTAATATTTATGTCATTTTACGCTGTATTACTTACCCTTACTGAGCGTTTGAGCTCACCCATTTCTTTTGTTTCATTTTCCCAAGATATTAAGAAGTTAGTTATGTGTGAGAAACAGGCATAATCTAGGAGTCTTGGATGTTTCTAATGAAATATATTTTTTTTGTATTTATTTTCAAGTTGTAATGTTGAACTTATATATGAATCTTGTTACCAATAATACTAAACTGATCGGTCTTTCGAGACATGACATCCTTATGATCAAGCCAATGTTACGTAATAATGCACCGACTCTAGGTAACTGGGGTCAGGTCATTACATTTTTTGAGTTCAAACCAATGGTAAATAAATTATACATACATTGACCATTATTCAAAAATTCATGTATTTACCTTATACTTTAAATTGCCGTATTTCATTATTCACCAAAAACACAACTATTTTAGAAAAATACCAAAAATTCACAATAAAAATTATTAAAATTGTAGATTTAAAAAAATCCAATTTAGTGAAATAAATTTTAATATATTACAATTTTATCTTTTAATTAAAATCAACATTTATTCAGAAAATACCAATTTTAAAATTATAACGGATTTTCTAACACGTTGAAAATTATTTAAGGTTTAATAAAATTGTCTTATAATCATATGAAAATAAAATATTTATTTATTATTCTATTTCATGTAAATAATTTTTTAGTTGTTTCATTGAATTAATTATAGAATTGAAATTAAACATTTTGTTTTATAAAAATACCAACACTTAATTAATCATTTTCAAAACATTTATTCACTTAAACCATAATGTACATATATAATATTTTTCATTTAAATGATGGATAAATTCTATTTACAATATCAATGGTGAGGTTACTATTCTATTGTTATGTTTACTTTTCATAAGGTTCACATTACTATTCCAATTTATAAGTTGCTATTTGATTGGATTATATTATTTAATTTCAATAAATACCTATTATTTCATTCATTATTTATTGTAACATTTATATTGTGTTAACTATATTATTTTAACTGAATTATACTATATAAAATAATGATATGAAGTGAAATATTCAATGATATAATTCTGGGTCATTACATTCAATATGTCATTATTTATGAGTCTTTCCAAATAATCCGGTTTCATAATTTTTATATGATTTATAATCAAAAGGTTCCCATAATCAATATTTATGGATTCCTTTACTGTGTTTATTATTTATAAGTACATGGAGACAATGGAAAATATTAGTGGGATTAAAATAAACCTTGACCTTCTTATTATAAATGTTAGATAAATGATTACACTTATGTATATTTTATAAACCATTTAACATATTCTCAATATAATTAATCCTTTAATTATTATATATAGAATAAATCATTTTTCTAATCATGAATGGAAACCCAATCTTTTAAAAATAGATTTATAAATAAAAAATCATTTTTATAAAGAATATTATGGTATTTATATAATTATATTATTAATCCACATGGTAAAATTAGACACTAAATTCCCCCATCTAATATAGATTCTCATGTTCCATTACCAGTGTGATAATAAACATCAACCTTTTTCAATTAACTCACATCACTAAGTCTATTTTTATCAGTATGAATGTGTGATGTATAACCAGTATCTTATTCAAAAGATTCATAGAAGAAAAATTAATCTACATTTCATTTACCGACAAATTGTTTGAAAGAATCACTTTGAGAATTTATCCTAATACAAGATACAAACCCTTAATCCTTTTATAGGTCATCAATATAAGGAATATCAATATGATTTTCATGATATAATCCATAATATATATATATATACTTAATGTTGAGTATCTAGTACTATATATATTCATCAAGTATTTTTAATAAAACATCTCCCTCTAAAAATGGTTAATCGATAAGTTATAACCGTTTAGTGAGCCCCGATTGAAATCACATCAAGACTCACATAAATTTTATCATGTAAATATCCCATGACTATACCTAGTAGGAAATATTTTCAATGATATCACATATAATTCATAATAATTTCAGGGCATAGACTCTTTATCTAAATCCATTATTTAGACTAACTCAATAATATTCATCTTGTATCCTAACCATTTGGTATTTGTAGCTATTGTAACCGAAATATAACACCATGTATAAGGAACCTAAATATCAGGGTAACCTTATTACCTACTTCCCTTAGTCAAGATAAAATATGAGAGAATAACTATTATGTTGAAACATATTAAATGATCATGGTAATTACTAATGTAACATGGGATGTATCTAACAATGAGTATTCTTCAAGATTTCTTTAAATTATAACCATTTAAATATAAATTTCATGCATATTAATCCATTTTATTATCATGAAATTTATAATATTACCTGATGTTTTCTAAAAAATTTTGTACAGACATATGAATATTTCATTTTAAAATCTCTATTTCACCCAACAAAATATTTAGTTTACATCATATTAATGTGTAATTCATTACACAACCCATAAGTTTGTGTTACCCAGAAACAATATTAAATAATATTAATATGTTAATAAATGAATCTCATGAATAAGGAAAATAAAATTTTCTATGTCAAGTGACAGAGTGATATGTGATTGATAATATTCATATGAGTAATATAGGAGAGACAGATTTCCCACCCCTCACATTTCTAGATCAATGACTAATCCTACATAATAGTTGTAGTCTGAACCCAAATCCCACTACTTGGGGGGAAATTAATAAATAGAAAACAAAATTCGTGAAAAATCTAAAAAATAATATTTATAAACAATATTTAACCACCATCCACAATCATGTAACTCAAAACAATCATTAATAATTTAGGTAAAAAATATAAATCTTATAATTCTTCACATAATATGTAATGTAGGGATCTATTTCCATAAAAAAATAATATAATGAAAAAAATCACACTTAATAAAATATTTACGATCACAAATATTATTATAATAAAAAAATATATAATAATTTTATAAATTTATCAAACAGTTATATATGAATTTGATATTTTAATATTTATTTTAGGCATTAAAATTTAAATTTTATAATGAAAATATTTTATTATTTTTAAATCATTTAAAATCTATAATAAAATTTAAATAAATAAATAATAAAGTTTTTTATATTTCCACTAGATAATACATTGACCTTCAATGTAATGTCATAGTGTAAAGGGCTAGTGGGGGTTGACACTAGCCGAAAGAGAATAGGGTGGAACTATAGCAGATTACCACCATGTGGGGAGACATGATGGTTGTGGACGTGAAGTTGGGTGGTTTCCAAAGATTTAAAAAACCACCTTCCTAGAACCTTGGGTAATAAAATATCATGAAACAATGTTGAATTCTATTGTGGGGTTTGCTAAGATGTGGTATTATTCATCATTAATTTGGGTTTTACCCTAACATTATTTTGAATCTCAAAATAATTTTAACTATATACCACACATTTCATTAACACTCAATCCATTATTAGGAAAGTGAAACTTTTTACTCAATTTTTTGATGATAATATGGTAGTATAAATTATCCTAATAATATACACTATTCCTCACAATGAAATTTTTTTATAACAACGTTACATAAGGTAGAGTATACAACATATATTATGTTATTGGAAAAACATATCATTTGATCATTTGAAAAATTACTTTATCAAATAACATAATTTCAATATGTTCAGTCTTGTGAATGTTTTTTATAAATTTTATTAATCAAATAGTGAAAGAAATGCATTGATTCATCAAAGAAAAATTCTTTGATACCATAATGGGTCTTTTGTTTTTAGAACATTAAAATTTAAAATAAAATAATTACCATATAATACCTAATATATCCTCAATCGAATCAAAATTTACGAAAAATTAATATCAAAGTACTTATATTGTGGTTGGATAAGCCATCATCTGAATGGAATAAGATTGATTAAAATCACGGAAGCTGTAAAATATATGTTTCTATCCTCAGAATTTAAATAGTGTCTAGATCAGTGATTATATCATGTTGATACTCATATGTTTAGAGGGTTCATATAAATATCCATATTCATGATAAAAAATGAAATGAGAAGGATTATATATAATAATATATGTATGAAATTGATGATCTAAACTACAAACAGCGAGGGAACTTATTCATTTTAATAGGCCATGCCCGATACACTAATTTAATTAAACACTTTTGAATATATAATCATTGTAGGTGTAATATCATGTGTTACATACCATTTAATAATATATTGATCCCATTAAATAAATACTAAATACATATTTAATCACTTCATAATGGACTAAAAAAAGATTGAAACATTATAGGAAGAAGATGGAAGATGCATGCAATCATTTTGTTCGGTGAGTCATAGTCTCAGGTTGCATTATATGCACACAAGAATATATTGCAACCAATGTAATGTTGTTCATGTATTAAAGGATATATTAAAAACAATTCATCATAAAGTCATATTCCTTATATTGATAATATTTTTTCACATACAAAAATCTCCCAGAAACACACAAATCCCAAAAGACTCAAGAAAATAATTTCTACTCTTTTTGAATCTGTCCAAACTCATTTTAGATATGGTTATGTAAATAATATTTATTTTAGAAAAATATAGAATTATACAAAAAACTAATACTTATTCAAAAAATTGATTATGTGAACCAATGTTCCTTATTAGTGTTGAAATAAAATACGAAATCCATATTCCAATGAGATAAGGAATGATTATCCTCTTTAAAAACAATATGGATACTCATGCTACTATGGGTTCATATTTGATCTATATAAAGCATAATAATATAACTATAATAACATTTTCAACATATGAAATATAATAAAAATCATATGTATGCCTAAATATTCTATTTATTAATGGCATTAAATGACCAATAGACATGGAACATCATCAATCTAGTATAGATCATCTCATCCTGTCTTGATTCTATAAAAAATAATGAAAAATTTGATCAATACCTAAAATTTAACTCTTCAAAGAACCCGTTTTTAACACAACTTAATTCATGAGTTATTACTTAATAATGCAGTTAATAAAATAGAAAAATATTTTGAGTCCTAGTAACCTTTCAATATTGTGTATGTATACCGTCACTATTTAAAACCCCTAAAATAGGCACTAATATTTTTTTGGACCTTTTAAAACAGAATGGGATAACTTGGGGATGAATATAAGAAATTGGTGAGATATAAAAAAATAAGGGAATAAAAAAATAATATCAAATGGTGATGTAGTTGTTTCTGAAACTTTCTTCGGGGAACGTGCATCCGTCTGTGGAGGATGCGCAACTGTTGCCCCATATTCTCACTTTCTAATGGCAGGAGGCATCTTTCACTTTTTAGGGACATTTTCTCCTTCATTGAAACATGATGATGGGATGTTAGTTCTTCCATTCGTGGATTCACCCTCGGAACTTTTTAGCTAGTCTGGGTCTCCCTTATAGACATAAGATGTTGTTCATGAAACTCTTACAAGTGCAAAATCATCATGGTCACCAGTTAGTTACATGGATTCCTTCAGAACATTCCAAGGGGTCCAGTTAGGGAAGAAACCTTCAGTTAGGGGAGTAGTCACGTCGGGCATCAATGGCATGTCTAGATGTAGGGAATTCGGTGCGTCTGTCTTCTGTCCCTTATTATAGGGCTTCCCGAGGGTGTGGAAGCAACAGGGATCCCACATCGAAAATGGGTAATCACATTCCATTGGGATGTATCTGAGGTTTTCATCAAATTATCATTTTTAACATAGGGTATACGCCATGTTTAATGTTCATCGAAGACAGATCAAACTAATCAGACCAGTGACTAGAGTAGATCAAATGGGTGCAACCCCTGGAGGGAACACTGATGAAGGTGGGTTGACATGACCTCACCGGGATGTGGCGGCCCAAGTAGGAATCAAGATGGATGATGGGGTGTTGAGTGAACTTGGTGGATAATGGGATGGAACCGCAGTGAGTACAATAGTAATGTTGGGATTGAGTCTTAGAGAGACTTCTTACGTATACCTACGGCAGGGAATCAAAGTCCGCGTAGTTCAGGAGAGTGACTTTGGTGTCCCGATGTGAAGACGGTCGAGACGAATGGCTACTGGGCTTGAACCTCATGGAGTATTCTTATTTACCTCACCTTAGTAAGGATCAAAGTACACATAGTTCAGTGGGGGTGACTTTGGATTCCTGATGTGAAGATGGTCGGGACCAATGGTTGTTGGGCTTGAACCTCATGGAGGCTTCCTACGTACCTTGCCTTGGCAGGGATCAAAGTTCATGTAGTACGAGTGGGGGTATATAACCGATGTAATGATGCATGGAACCAATGGTTGTTGGGATTGAACCACATGGAGGCTTCCAAAATTCCTTGACTTAGCAAGGATCAAAGTCCACGTAGTTCGAAATTGGGGTGTGGGGCTTACACTTTAGGCATCCCGAGTTGTTTGTGAACAGACGTGAAGATGGTCGGAATGACCGTGGTGGTGGGCTTGAACCTCAAGGAGGCTTCCTACATACCTCAACTTGGTAAGGATAAAATACCAAATAGTTCGGATGGAGTGGGTTTGTGGGTTACACACTAGGTAGCCTGGAGAGGATGTCATGGTCTATGATTTCTCTAAGCCCACATTAGTAATGCTCGTTGTGAGAAACAAGAGACAGCAAAGACCTGATGATCACATCGTGAATGGTTCTTCTGTGGGATGTGGAGTGGGGATAACATGTATTTAGTAGCCCAAAGAGGAAACATCGGATTATTCATGGATAGAAACCCGAAGAGGTTGGGACTTACTCCAGTATGGATGCTTGGTGGCGACAAAGCCCAGATAGTGTGGGATTTGGCACTAAAGAAAAGAGGGGCATGGATGTTTCATCGTGCAAGAAATGTTAGGGGCTTACACCAGAGTGGTTTCTCTTTCCCTGTCTAGGATTCATGGGGGGAAGTCCCAATTTATTATCATTTGCTAAGGATGATGATGCTTGGATGTTTAACATCTTGTAGCTTGGACGAGGAGTGTTCGCTCCACTCCCCAAGAACTTACATAACTGGTAACCTCAGCACCTTGGTGATGAGAGAGGACATGAAACGCCATGGCTGGGGTGGAGTCTCGTGGTGATCCCATTGGGGGTCCATGTTAGAGTGGATATGTGAAGAAGCAATAGAAGTTAGTGTAGAGACCCCAAACTTGATGTACATGGACATTACATTACTATTTTGGAATAACTCATACATAACAAAAATAGACACCGATGTACCGTATTAGTTTAGTGACTTTGGAAATGCGGAATATAATCTTCTAATCTTGGTGAAAGATCTTTAACATCTCCCATAACGTTCTTACCCTTTTATTACCTAAACCCTTTCTTTATATCCGAGGGAAAAGAAAAAAGAAAAAGGATGAGCTCAAATGCTCAGTAAGCATAAACATAGGGAACATAAAATAATCCATAAAAATTTTAATGCCAAAACTTGAACATAAAATCTAAACATTAAAATCATGAGAAAAGACATAAATCATGGAAGTATGTAAGGAATATATAATTAAGGAACATAAATCATGATAAAATAGAATTGGAATAAAACATTTAATTGTGGGAAACCATTAAGCACATGATATGAGTTCCATAGTACCCAAGGTATTGTTTCCAATACCATCTTAATGGAAAAAATCCTTTTTTGAATCGTGTTCACTCCTCATTCTAGTCCTACATCGCTGAACCGGATTAATTTTTTATTTTAGCCATGTCTATCTCATGAGATATAAATCTTTATCCAATGAATTGGAGGGATATATAGGTCCCACCCATCTCATAATGAAATCATTCTTACGTGTGCCAGAACATAAACAATAATCATTCCTCATAACCCAAAGAATTAAATGGGTTTCATAAACATCATCCCATCATAACATAATCCATATAAAACAAATGTATATCATTTCCTCATAAGTAAATTGAAACCATCAAAATCATAGAGACATTATACTTGAAACATACACATATTAAATAATTTCATCTTTGATGGAAAATGGTTTTGATAAAACACTTGAAATAAATTCTTGAGGAAAATATCCTTTCGTCTTCAAAATCATTTTATTTTTAAAAAATACCATGAAATTTTAAAAGAAAAGGATTTTTATGAAAATATTCATGAAAACTTGTATAGTAATCTTCATGAATAAAATTCTTTATAAAACCATAAAAATCCATTCATGTCGTATACGTTAAAAACATTCTCCTTGTACTTTTAACAGAAAAGCCAAAAAGTACCAACTATGGTAAACAAAAGAAAGAATCTTTCCATAAAAAAAATTAAAAGTAAAATAGGGGTAAAAATTCCACTAAACATACATGGAATAATATTAAACTCTTTATAAAAAACATTTTATGGTCATGGATGAAAAATAATACCCCAGTAAAGACTTACGTATAAGTGATCTCAAATAAAAATGAGATTGCAAAATTATCCCTTACCTTATATCCAATTTCATTCGTATGTGTCCAAGACTCCTATATAGTGGGTTTAAACATATTATTAACTTTTAACCGAACCATAATAATATTTATGATATCATATATGGTTCACTTATGTATTTATATTACCCGTTCATTTGTCAATTCCATGTTAAAGCAACATTTGGGGTAATATTCTTTTCATTTGTCATACGTGTTTGGACTTTTTGTTATTGATACTATTATTACATATATAATGATTTACATACTTCCAGAATTCAAAATATGATTTCTATACCATATATATTCGGTATATATAAATATAGTAGATAGATAAATGAAATAAAACACACTATTCATGGAGACGGTAGGTCGTACGTACGCATGAACGCTATTTTCTTTTCCTTATTGACTTGATTGGAAGTAAGTAGATTACATATATATATATATACATAAATCCAGTAGTTTTATTTTTTCATATATGTAATTATTATTCATTATATATACTTTATAATCATTCTTGAATGGTTAAAATGGAGAATGAATCTCATCGCGTCGTGGAGATGGTAATCCGTACGTACGCACGAGCGATGATGTCATTCCCATAATTATTGAATTGAATAGGAAAGGATGATATAATATCTCAAAATCAGTATGATGTTATTATAACTATATATAGTTATTCTTTACACCATTATACCCATCCTGGTATGGTGGTTGTGGAAAAATAGATTACACCACGGCGTGAAGACGGTATTCTGTATGTACGCACTGGAGGTGATTTCCTTTTTCGTAGGATATATAGAACATGAAATGGGGTTGATTCATATTTATAATAACATATCAGTATATTATTGATACAGATGTTATTACTTTATAACGAAAAAACTAAATAAGAAGAAGTTGAAGAAGAAAGAAATTTTGAAGAATTGGTAGAAGAGATTACCTCTTCTTCGACGTACCTCCTTTAAGATTTCTCTTAAAAAACTAGAGTTGTTCTTTATAGAAGAAAAAAACCTCCATAATTCTTCTAGATAAGTGTAGAAGAGAAATGGCCAGGGGTTGGCCGAGCATTAAAGATCAAAGTGTTATGAAGAGGAGAGGGAGGAGGTGCCCTTTTATAAGGGAGGAGAGGGGCACCTTTGGAAACCCCAAAAATGTTAATTTATAATAAATAAAATCATGCTTAAAACCCTTAAAAAATGACTCATATTCAAATATTAAATTATATATGTTTTTAATCTCATCAACCAATAAAATTTAAACATGTTTTAATTTTTTTAAACATTATCAACTTGATTTATCCTTATTTAATTTATTTAATCTTATTTGTGGCAATAAGATTCTAAATTTTTAATTGTTATAAATAATTACTTATGTTTTGTCAATTATCCATAATTAGATATTGTATGACTTTTTCGACCATATAAATCATAATTTATGATTTTTAAACATTTTTTTGATTTTTAAACAATTTAATAATATGTTATTTTTATAAAATAACAATAGTGTTAATTTTGACACTATTTATTTAATTTGAATTTAATTAAAATAAAAATAAGTGATATATTCTAAAAAAATGTTTAATAGATTCATAACATGTCATGTCCATATGTGAAATTTTTGTATAACATTAATTAGTTCACATAATGTTCATTTTAATATTTATAAAACCATTAATTTGATATTTCTCTTAACAAAAAAATTACAACATGATTTTTTTATAATAATATAATATACTTATTAGTTGTATAAAAATTAAAAATAAAATCATATGATGATGAAAAATATAATACATTTCATAATAATATTTTTACTTTAATTTATGAACTTAAAATCACAAAATTTAAATTGATATATTTATTAAATTATGAAGGTGACATCTTTGACATCATTTAGAATAATATAATATAAAAGTCCTAATCTGTTTTATAAGGCTCCAAATGCACCAAAAATACACCCTTGGATTATTAGGATATATATATATACTCTACCAATAAGGTTTGGGAAAGTTAATGGTCATTCTGTTACGTATTATTATTATAATAAAAACTATATTATTGATTTTTCATGAAATAGACAATTTCTGCATCACTATTGTGTCACAATTAATGACAATTATTTAATCCATAAAAATTATAAATAAATTCACATGATTTAGATAATTTTATTAGATTTCTGGATACTATTAATTTCCAAAGTTTTATGAAGTTTATCACTAAATTAAATTTATTATACTTATAAGATTTAAGAGAGTGTCATGTTGTCACTTTCTTTGATTTTAATAATAATTAAATTATTTTCACGGTCAAATGTCCATAAAATGAATCTATTCTGACACTTAAGGTACATGGTTCTACTTTTAGTCATCCAATATCATTTTAGCATGTTTTAGGGTAATTTTATAATCTTATTTTTACCCTTAATTAACCAATTTACCTTTAACTGCAGTAAATAAAAATTATCATAGTTACTATTCATAATATAAAAAAAATTAACCTATTAACATAATTTGGACCCACTGAGTTCAAATATGGAATTATTTTTTCAAAATCCAAAACACAGAAGTTGCAGTAATTAATTTAAAATTATTCTCATTGTTAAGAAAACGTTTTTTAAAATATAAAACATTGCCAATGATTGAAATGTTTTCACCTTTGAATTAAATGTAACATTAATGGAAATGTCATAAATTATAATAAATGGTAAAAAATATTCTATTTATACGTTAAAACCATTAAATAATATAATTTTACCATATAAATAATTACGATGAAATAAGTTGTTTTTTATTAAAATATAGTGTGTTTTTAAAATTCATTAAAATATAAAAGTTATCAGAATAATATGAAAATTTTATACAAAGTAAATTTTTATATCCTAATTCCAAATAGGAATTTTAATTTGTCAAATTTAACTTATAAACATGTCAAAAACTAGATTTAAAGTCGGTGCACCTTCAAAAGGCAGGAAACTACATTTTTTCAAAAATACTTATTTTTCCCGAAAAAATTTATTTTGTTCTCATACCATGTTCTTGAAAATGTGTAAGATGAATAATAATGTTATAACATTATAAATGTAGTTAGTAATATTCTTAACGGCTATTCCATATAAATAATATAACAATATATCATTGTTTAGTGAAACCCGGTATTCCGTACTACACATGCTATCGAGGAAAGTCGTGATTGCGTGTGAGGAAAGCCTAGTCAGGGATGAATGTAGTGAAAGATCCATTTGGTGTAGCATTTAACAAAATAAATCAATGAAATTAAAGGAATTTCTTTCATAAAATCTCAGGGTATTACATTCTACCCCCTAAAAATTAATTTCGCCCTCGAGATTTTTTCAGGGTTATAAATGGTTTACAACTTGAAAGTTTCTTTAATAGAAACCCACATCATAAAAAGGATTACCAAAAATAAACTTCAAAAACTAAAATATGAAACATAATGGTAACCCAAATTAACTAATCTGTGGGTTTACACATAGGAGAACATAGGTGAAAATATGGATATGGGAGAGAAATCTAACCATCAAGTTCTGATGGAGAGTGGTAGAGAACATGGCCATGAAAAATCCAAAAATCACAAAGCCATAAATTTGTGATGATCTAAGGAACCATGTGATTCATCAGATATGAGGGCACTAGGACAACATTTTTGGTTTTCAAGATCATTTCCTTAAATTTCAAGAATAATTAAAATAAATAATTACTTGGTTTTGGTACAATTCCATTTTTGTTTGTGCCTTGAAAATTCTTCTCATCATATCTTAATGATATGAAGTTGAATTTGTCTTTCATGAAGTGTTAGCAGATCATGCGATGGAATGATGGGTCATTCTATCTATCTCAAACAAAAGGTTAGCAAAAGTTATCAAATATACATAAGTCTGTCTATGGTGAGGTTAATCGTATATGATTCAAAAAATGGACTTATACTTCATCTATCATACTTCTTAATATAATAAAACTATTTTCTTCTAACCAGGGACTTATTGTAGACCGGTGGTAGGTGATAAAGGCATGTCCCACTTTGTTTGTGGGTTCTATTCCTGCAACCTTTTCTGACGTGATGTGTTTTCACCCGTCCTGCAGGTTGTCCTTTTTCTAAAACTACACTATTATATCATTCCAGAAATAATATTGAATGAAAAGGTTCTATCCTAAATCCATATTATATTATGTCCAACATAATCCATTTCAAATCTTTAGAATTATCCAAAATACTTCGGCCCAATCTCATAGTATAAAGAAAATGATTACTTGAAAGGTCATATAACAAGCACGTGAATACCATAATTTATCCCCCATATATCATACGATATATCGTGTTAGTCACATCACAAACATGTGAATACCTTAATCATGTATTCTTTTGAAACATGAATTATCATAGAACCTTACTGAAAACATCAATTCTGTAAAAAGTTAACTCTTTCCACATACCAAAAAACCCAAAATTTCTATAAACTCAAACCATGATATAACTTTTTCCTTATATCAGTCATGAGTTCATGAATACTATAAAACATTTCATTTCATCATTATCCATTCATTATGCACATATCATCTACCTTCCAAAAATATTTGAATTATCTTTCAGGGTTACTGGTACCATTCATCACATACATTCAAAAACTCAATGAAAGACAAAAGTGTAACAATCCTTAGATTTTTCTATATTCCATAGTACAATACATTATTCTTGATAAACATACAATCATTCCACTACCTTCTTAAACCACTAACTGAGCTTCATCACATCTTTCATATCATATATCATTTGTAATCTCGTCATCATCATCCACATAAATACTACCCATATGACAATGAATATTCACTTAATGAGATTTTCCCATAGGGCATTGGTTTACATAATGCCCGCACATTCCACATTTAAAACATTTAACCGTTGTTGATGTCTTAAAAATACCACTATTATTGTCTATGGTGTTAACTGAACCTTTCCCTTTACAATTACTGGGTTTGTGTCTTTATTTTCCACACCCAAACCATATTACATTTCCTTTGAAACATTCTCTCTGATGCCTATTACTACATGATTTACATGATGGAAATTGAACTTTCTTTCCTCAATGATCATCATGAAACTCCATCTTTCTCTTATTAGCTGAGTCAGTAAACTAACCAAAATTGGGATTATTGATCATATTATGAGATTTATAATTATGAATAATAAAGATTTTTGGACATCCAAATCCCATTTCATTTGGTTTCTCATAAAGAATATCATTCCATGTTCCATCATATCCTTCATTATCTTCAATCTTCCTGTTTCCAGCCATTTACTAAACTCAAAAAGAATAGTGTGAGAGGCAAAAATCATACTAGGAAAAAACATAACTAAGGGGAGTACTTTCAATCTCTAACATCTTAGGTTTAGTCCTAGATTATTCATGATCATTATCATAATTCTAGGATTTTAACCTATACTTATACATAACCTTAGGAACATCCCCAGACATACCTTAGAAATATCTCTAGGGATCTCACTAATGTTTTCGCATCCTAGTTTACAAAGGTTAACTAAACCTTTCCTATGATACTAGCTGTAAAGACCCCAAACATGATGTACATGTACATTACATTAATTTTTCAGAATACCTAATACATAAAACAAATTGACACCAAATGACCGTAATAGTTTAGTGACTTTGGAAACTCGGAATATAATCTTTTAATCATGGTGAAATATCTTTAACATCTCCCATAAATATCTTCCCCTTTTCTTACCTAAAACCTTTCTTTATATCCTGGGGAAAAGAAACCATAAAAAGGGTGCGCTCAAATGCTCATTAAGGGTAATCATAGAGACCATAAAACAATTCATAAGCATTTGAGTGCAAAAACATGAAAATAAAATCTAAACATCAAAATCATGAGCAAAGACATAAGTCTTGGAATTATGTAAGGCATATATCATAAATGAACATAAATCTTGATAAAATATCATGGTAATAAACATTTAATTGTGGAAAACCCTTAAGCACATGATATGATTTCCATAGTAGCCAAGGCATTGCTCCCAAGACCATCTTAGTGGACAAAGTCCCTTTCTAAATCGAGTTCACTCCTCGTTCGAGTCCTGTATCACATAACCAGATTAACTTTTTTTTCATCCATTTCTATATAATGAGATATAAATCATTATAAAATGAATTTAATCCAGATATAGGTCCCACCCATCTCAAAATTAAATCATTTTTACTTGTGCCATAACATAAACATAAATCATTCATCATAACCCAAAAAATAAAATGATTTTCATAAACATCATCCCATCATAACATAATCCATATAAAACAAATGTATATAATTTCGTCAAAAGAAAAGTGAAACCATGTAAATCATAGAGACATTATACTGGAAACATACACATATGAAATAATTTCATCTTTTATGGAAAATGGTTTTGATAAAACACTTAAAATAAATTCTTGACAAAAATATCCTTTCTTCTTCAAAATCATTTTATTTACAAAAAATGACATAACATTTTAAAAGAAAAAAAATTTCTGAAAATATTCATGAAACCTTGTATAGTAATCTTCATTAAAATAATGCTTTATAAAACCGTAAAAATCTTTTCATGCCAAATAAGTTAAAAACATTCTCCTCGTACTTTTAACGGAAAAGTCAAAAAGTACCACATATGGTAAACAAATGAAAGATTCAATCCATAACACAAAGTAAAAAATCAAAGAGGGGTAAAAATTCTATTAAAAAAACATGGAAGAATATTAAACACATTATGAAAAAAAACTTTATGGTCTTGGATGAAAAATATACTCATAGTAAATACTTACTTATACGCGATCTCAGATAAAAATGAGATTGCAAAATTATCCCTTACCCTATGTCCAATTTCTTCCTTATGTGTCTGAGACTCATGTATAGTGGTTTTAAACATATTATTAACTTGTAATATAACCATAATAATATTTATTATATCATATATGGTTTACTTATGTATTTATATTACCCGTTCATTTGTCAATTCCATGTTAAAGAAACGTTTGGGGTAATATTCTTTTCATTTGTCATACATGTTTGGACTTGTTGTTCTTGATAATATTATTACTTATATCATGATTTAATTACTTATAAAATGTATAACATGATTTATATACCATATATATTCAATATATATATATATAATTGATAGATAAATTAAATAAAACACACTATTCATAGAGACGGTAGGTCGTACGTACGCATGAACGCCGTTTTCCATTCCTTATTGACATGAATGGAAGTAATTAGTTGACATATATATATATAAACATAAATAAAGTAGATTTATAATTTCGTATATTTCATTATTTTTCATTATATATAGTTTTTAATCAATCTTGAATGGTTAAATGGAGAATGAATCTCATCACGTTGTGGAGACGATAATCCGTACGTACGCACGAGCGATGATATTATTCCCATAATTATAGAATTGAATTGGAGTGGATGATATAAAATCTAAGAATCATTATGATGTTATAATAACTGTATATAGTAATTATTTACACCATTATACCCATCCATGTAAGGTGGCTGTGGAAAAACAGATTACACCACGGTCTGGAGACGGTATTCCGTACGTACGCATGCGCGGTGATTTCATTTTCCATAGGATGGATATAAAATGAAATGTGGTTGTTTCATATTTATAATAACATATCATTATATTAGTTATACTAATGTTATTACTTTAAAATGAAACAAATAAAGAAGAAGAAGTTGAAGAAGAAAGAAACTTGAAAGAATCGATAGAAGAGATTACCTCTTCTTCGATGTACCTCCTTTAAGATTCCTTTTAAGGGACTAGAGTTGGTCATTTGAGAATACCAAAACCTCAATAATGTTTCTAAGGAAGTGGAGAAGAGAAATGGGTAGGGTTTGTCCGATCATTAAGTCTCAAATTGTTGTGAAGAGGAGATGGAGGAGGAGCCCTTTTATAAGGGAGGAGAGGGGCACCTTTGGAAACTTCAAAAATATTAATTTATAATAAATCAAAACCCACTAAAAATCCTCCAAAAATGACTCATATTGGAATATTAGATGAGATAGGTTTTTAATATCATCATCCAATAAAATCTATACATGTTGTAAATTTATTTTAAACCTTATCAACTTGATTTATCCTTATTTAATTTATTTAATCTTATTTGTGGTAATAAGATTATAAATTTTAAATTGTTATAAATAATTTTTTATACATTTTGAATTTTCCATAATTATATAATTTATGAAATTTTCAACCATATAAATTTTAATTTATAATTTTTAAATATTTTTGTGATTTTTAAATAATTTAAAAATATGTTATTTTTATAAAATAACAATAGTGTTAATTATGACACTATATATTTATCTGAATTTAAATAAAATCCATCCAGATGATATATTCAAACCATAATGTTTAATATATTCCTATCATGTCATATGAATCTATAAAATTTGTGTATATCATTAATTAGTTGACATTATTTTTATTTTAATATTTATAAAACCATTTATTTGATATTTCACTTAACAAAATAATTACTACCTAATTTTTGTATTTTAATTTAATATACATATTAATTGTATAAAAATTAAAAATAAAATCCTATGATGAAGATAAATATAATAGCTTTCATAATAATATTTTTACTTGAATTTATGATCTTCAAATGACAACATTTAAATTGATATATTAATTAAATTATGAAGGTTACATCTTTGACATCATTTAAAATAAAATAATATAAATGTCTTAATCTATTTTATAAGTCTCTAAATGTTCCACAAATCAACCATTGGATGTTTGGGGTATATATATACTCGACCAATAAGGTTTGGGAAAGATTATGGTCCTTTTGATAGGTATTAGTATTTTAATAAAAACTATATTATTTATTTTTAACTAAATAAACAATTTCTGCATCACTATTGTGTCACCATTAATGACAATTGTTTAATCCCTGAAAATTATAAATAAATTCACATAATGTAGATATTTTTATTATCTTTTTGGATACTATTAATGTTCTAAGTTTCATAAAGTTTATCACTAAATTAAATTTATTATACGTATAAGATTTAAGAGAGTGACATGTTGTCACTTTATTTGTTTTAATAATAATGAAATTATTTTCGTGGTCAAATTTCCATAAAATGAATCTATTTTGACACTTAATTTGGACTCATTCAGTTCAAATAATATTAAAATTATTTACCTTTAACTATAGAAAATAAAAATTACCGTAGATACTATTTATAATATAAAAAAATAAAATTAACCTATTAACATAATTTGGACCCACTGAGTTCAAATATGGAATCAATTTTTCAATATTCAAAACACAGAAGTTGCAGTAATTAATTTAAAATTAATCTTGTTGTTAAGAAAACAGGTTTTAAAAGATAAAACATTGCAAAATTTTGAAATGTTTTTACCTATGAATTCAATTTATCATTAATGGAAATTACATAAATTATATTAAATGGTAAAAATTTATTCTATTTATACTTTAAAACCATTCAATATTATAATTTAACCATATAAATTATTATGATAAAAAAGTTAATTTTCATTAAAATATTGCGTGTTTTACTATTCATTATAATATGACTGTTATCAAAATAATATAAAAAAATTATCCAAAGTAATTTTTTATATCCTGATTCCAAAGAAGAATTTTATTTTGTCAAACTGAACTTATAAACATGTAAAAATGTAGATTTAAAGTTGGTGCGCCATCAAAAGGAGGGAAAACTGCATTTTTTTAAAAATACTTATTTTACCTGAAAAATATATTTTGTTATCATACCCTATTCTAGAAAATGTGTAAGATGAATAATAATGTTACAACATATAAAATATAGTTAAGGCTATTCATAATGGCTAGTCCATAATAATATTATAACAATATATCATTGTTTAGTGAAACCTGGTATTGTGTACTACACACGCTATCGAGGAAGGTCACGATTGGGTGTAATGCACACCAAGTCAGGGATGCATGTAGTGGAAGATCCTATTAGTGTATCATAAAACAAAAGACATTAATGAAATTAAAGGAACATTTTTCATAAAATATTGGGGTATTACTGTTAGCATGCCTATGTGAAGAAGCATGAGGAGAAGCAAAGAAACGGGCAGTATTGTCCAAGGGACATTGAAATTACTTCGGATTAACCAAGAGGGTCATACAAGGAGAGTGTATATGGATAAGGTGTTTTGGGAAAGGGAGGTGGCTTAAAATTATTCCTAGAAGAGGGAAATCACGGGCGCACTAGGAGGGAGGCTTGCGAGCAAGAGGAATAGTTGCGCGAAAAAGGGCCAGGTCGAGGCGTTATAGGGCTGCTTGTGTGGAAATGGCTGGGACTGTGCTCAATCAGCCAGTGTGTGCGAAAAATGCTGGGGTGGCGCAGAAAATAGGGGGCACAATTTTGATGGAATTGCACGCATAAGAAATTATTGCGTGCAATTGGAAGGAATTGTGCGCGGGGGACGAGGCTCGATGGGATATTGGACGAGGATTAAGCCCGAGTGGTCTCACGTAAAGGCAGCCCCACGGGCGACCTGGAATGAAAAATTCAGTACCTGAGAACCATCTATTGCGTGGAAGAGAGGAGAATTTCACACCGAAGAGATGGTTCTGATTCTTCAACCCGGGTGTCGAAGGGGTTCCCATCAATTTATAAGCACTTGGGATCATGGGTCCGCGTAGAAAAACAAGCATGCGTGAAATATTGCGTACAGATATCGACAGTATGAAAATTCAATAGCGTAGGGTGGCTACATGTAAATTGCTGCTCCCATGGTTGAGGTCTGGAGAACATCCGCATCAGCATGGAAAACCGTCGCGAATCACATGTTATTCCACACGTCATCCATTTTTTCGCACACCTTCGATTTTTTCACGTGATCCCTCAGGGCTCCCTAGAATGGTTCGCCAAATTCAAATATGGCTTCTCTTTTTCATGCCAAAACCTCCTTCCGCCATTGAGCATTTTTTGGCATTTACAAATTCCCCCCTTGGAATCATATCACTGAGGTGACGCAAAGGTCGAATTCCAAGGAAAACTCCAAGATGCAAAACTCTCTGGGACCCACACATGGTTAAACTAGAGCGGTGTATAAAACGGAAGAATTACATGAAAAACCTAAAAGAGCGCGTAATACTACTTTCATGAGCGCACGAAAACCCACCTTCATTCTTATAAAATCACTCGTGGGTCTCTCATTTCATTTGGATTTTCTTGCGTGATAATTTTTGAGCTCTCATGTGCAAATAATTTCCTTTCTTTGCATGGAAAATTTTCTAGGTTTTGAATAATCCCCTGATTTCGACATTTATTTTACATGCATACCTAGGGTTTTTCGTGCCAGCTCCAGATATTTCCACACAGACTCTTTAAGACCATTCCAAAGGAAGATGTCTACGAATCAGATGGATGCCGAGAGAGGGGCTGCTTTCACCGCTCGAAGGGCTAAGATGGTTTCCAACCCTGAGGTACATGGCACCAAAAATATCATATCCAAAAACAATACTCTCTTCAACATGATCACCACATCCCAGAAGGAATATGCACTTTCTGACAACTTTTCTTTATGGGACTTCGATATCTTGGACAAGGAACACATGCCAAGGTTTGAATTAAACACCCCGCAGCCAAGGATGACCCACGAGGATGACCTACCATGGTACAATATAAATAAAAATGTCCATCCGTCAAGAGAAACCAGACATATGGACATTTACATCCTGAATCCCATGACCAGAACCATTTTGGGGAGTGACCCGATTGCAGAGGATTCTACGGCACTTTACGCAAGTAACATCCGTCAAAGTGTTTCTGATGAGATCAAAGGCAGGTTGTAGGATTCAAATATGTGTTCTAGAGTCAATTTAACCAGTGAATGGTCCTAGGCATATTGGTTGCGCCAGACGTATGTCCAGTTTGAGTCCGAATAGCAGAAATCAGTTTGATCGAGGCTGTGTGGACGTCACAGTTTAATTTCAACAATCAGCATGAGCTCAGGCCAATGTTTTTTACTTGATGGTCCCCCCGATACCAATACCTTCCATCTTCATCATGGGGAAGTTGGTATCAGCCTTTAGGATGTTCATTGCATCGGGGGTATCCCATTAGATGGAAACCAGTACGATGAATTCCTCCAGCTGAGGAACATCTATCGAGACGGATCACGAAATCCTATGCGGACATGGAACCTATTGGAGCAGGCTATGGAGAGGCTGGTGGTAAAGGACTTTTTCATGGTCATCACTTACAATAAATGGTTTAGCTTGTTCCTACAAAATGATACGGGCATAAAGATGTCCGGGCAAGGGAAAACGTATCTAACCGCAACATGGAAGATCAAAAGTGGATCGTACTGAAGGATCCTAGAGGTAGGGGAATATAAGGCATGGGGAATCAGCATAAATGAGAGTCGGGAACCGATTGTCTGGTAAGACAGGTATCAAGCAACATTCAAGAGTGGGTGGCTCCTACGAGTGAGGGACAAAAGGATGAGAGTTTTTCTAGCGACCCTGGTGATGGTTGGAATCATGGCCTCTAATCAAAGGATCAATCCGGAAGACCCAGTGTTGTCCAATCTATATTCCATTATTGGATGCTTTTTGAGCGGGATGTCACTGAGGAGGATCGGTGGTCCCTTCCAGATCTTTTATGGTTGGGTCTTGGATCCTTGTGGAAGGTATACCTTTTCAAATTCCATTCATCCTCCAAGTACTATCCTACGACCTTCCTTTCTGAAAAATTTCGGGGTCATGCCATTGACTCTCAAGGAGAAGGGGGTAAATATAAAAATTGGAAATCATGGTAGTTCCACTTTTACATATTCCCCACTCTGTCTGGACAAATGGTAGAAAATGGTCATGGTCTACTAGAGAAATGGAAATAATTATAGGAAATCAAAGGTGGGGTACTTGTGGCCCGGATTGATGGGAAAATCCTCTGTATTCCCTACGTACCATCAAGGTTCTCCAAGAAGTTCGGATGCCTCCAGCAGATGCCGAAGAAGGTGTATACTGGTTCCCAGTAAGAAAGGAACCCATGCGTCCTCCTCCGAATGTGGCTGATGTTTACAACCCATGGATCTGGCGACGTCATTACTTTTCCACCCACCAGAATTCATGCTAGCCTCTAAAAATATTATGCCAAACATTGGTCCATAGCATACCTAGAGGGACTTTTGCTGATGTGAGTTCAGTATCTCAAGGTATCTAGTGTAGAACCCAGGCAGTGAGAGAGTAGATAGGGTGTTGTTAAGGAAAAATGGTTGGAAGCATATTAGGAAATTGGTCTCGCACAGGCCGGGACTTCAATAGAGGGGATGTCGCATGGTGTGGCTGTTCCCTCATCACCTATGGGGAGAAGAGTCATGAAGGGGCCAGGGAACTTCCCTGGAAGTAGATAAGGCACCTGCTCCAACCTTCGGATGAAGCAATCTTCTCGGCACTATGGTCGTCCTGGTTGACCCTATAGGAGTTGATGGGCACTGAAACCCTATGAAAAAAGTTAGTACGAGATGGAATCCATCTTCTAGAGGTTGAAGTCATTCGGATTTTCGACAAGGTGAACATCCATCAATGACACACGTATCTGATAGCCATGGATGTGTATGCCCACCAACGGGGTCAGCGTGAAGAACAATCTTTCATGGTGATGGTAATACTCATCTTGGAGCATGATCCCAAAAAGATGTTGTTTGGGGATGACGATAGAGATGAAGAGCCAGAGGGAAGTGAGACGAAGGAGGAGGAAGAAGAATGTGAAGTATGGGGTGTAGGAGAAGACGAGCATGAATGTGGAGGGTCTCCGGGGGTGTCCCACCAAGGGATCCTTCGGGAGAGTGGCGAGATCATTGGCTCTGATGTAGATATAATTGTGCTACTTGAGGTACATCTAAGACTTATCTATCCTTTCCCCCTTAGTTTTTTTGTAAACCTCAATCAGATATCCTGATCTTGTTCAGGAGCATATTGGTGTCGACCAAGTGTCTCCATCCAAAGGGGGGGAGGAGGCACCAATAGAACAAGGTGGAGAGCCGACGCCAATTATTGAGATGACGAGTGATGGTGGATCCCCTACAATGAAAGCTCCAGTAGCAGCTAGAGCACCCGAGGCTGATGCTTTGGTATCTTGTAAGTTATTTAACTACCAACCATAATTTAATGCTGATATGTACCACCTAAGAGCTTAGTTGATCAGTGTGTTCATTGTTTTTGTAGTAATCACAGCCTTGGAGGCTCGTTGGGCTGCCGAATCTAGGTCATCCGCGATTGATTCAACAGAAAATGTTTTGTCCCATTTAGGACAGACCTCTCAAATTTCACCGGCCCCGAAACTTGGTGAGAAATGAGTGGTGTACGTCATCGGTACTCATGTCAGGGCAGGGCCAGATGTTAGCGAGGGAGCTACTAATACTAAGGCGAGAAAAAAAGGGTGCCCAAACATTGAAGAGCCTAACCCCTTTGTAGGGGTACCTGAAAAAAGATCATGTTGTTGGTCTCTTGGCCACCTTTCCTAACTATTGTCCTAGAGATCCCAATAAGGTAGATGATTCTGACTCGGAGGCAGCCGAGGAGATCCAGATGACGCGGCACAAAGGTTCGAAGTGTCTCAAGCGCTTTCTCGGTCATCCTTAGACAGAATGGTTAAAATGGATGGGATTTCTCCACACCTAGAAGTAATTTCTCTCTGTTGGAGGGGTGGATGATCATCATCTCTATTTAATGGTCTGTGACTACATAGACTTGAAGCTGCTCGAGAGGAGCCAACTCTCCAACGTTGCTCGACGTCAGAACGAGTTAGGGAGTGCCCAACCATTCATGAAGGCAGAACATGATTCCCGGTGCCATTCCTATCAGATGAAATAATAGGAGGTATTTAGTGCCAATTGTTCCAAGCTTCTGGATAAATTGAGGTCCCAGCTGGAAGACGCCCAAGAGTAGCTAGTGGAAGAGGGTCTCCAAATGGATGACCTTAAAACTGAACAAGTGCAAGTACATGCTAGGGCATGTAGACTGTGCTCTATGGATGCTGATGAATAGCGACTCCTCATGGGGTAGGAAGAAATCCTAGAGGCCACAATCCAGTAGCTAGTGGCACTAGAACCGTCTATCTAATTTGTTTATCCTTATGTTCCCTGTTTTAGTTGAACTCATAACCTCTTTTCTCCTTACTGCCTATTATTCTAAACTACATGTATGGATAGATTCATTTTCTTTTTTGTATAGTTTAATGCATTCAACAAAAATCCTGAAATAAATATCAATCCTTTGTTAAGATAATGTGGGTCACAACCGATGTGAGAAAGAAGGGATGTTTGTACTATTACTTCATTTGAATGTAAGAGTTTCAACCATGCATCATGCACCAAAGCTTCAAACGACCAATTTGGATTCTTGGAAAGAGTAGAGAGGGACCTGACTAGAGAATGATGTTCTCAGAATAGCTGAATTACCATTTTCTCGATGTTCCCTTGTGCATGAACGGAGTAACGCTAGGGGGATGGAAGAAATATGAACTCGGGGGATGAAAGGTGTGAGTCACAATACCCAAGATTTGAAACACTATGGTGATGGAATGAAAATTAAGAATAACTATTAACCATATTCGAAACATAGTATCTTTATTGTGTTATCATGGAATTGGAATATCAAATGAGGGCCAACCACGGACCATGCTCGAAACATGGGGCCTAACTCATAATGTCATCGATTAGCCTTTCGGAACATTGGCCCAGGACATTAGGTGAGCCATAGGTCGAGAATCCACACTGTTAGGTGGTTTCTCTAGACATGAAAGAGGGAGAGGATCTGGATAAGGTGCTTGAAAAGCATGGAGAGTAGAGTGATGGGTTGGTCAACTAGAGTCTAACACTCTTGAAATTGTGCCACCATGGTGGAAACACATTAGGTGGATACATCGGCCTGATCAGGGATCAAACATTCTTATGAACAAGACCTCTCTAGTAGGGACTTGGAAAGACATATAGTTTTACCTCATACGGTAAAGACAATTCACATAGTTTAAAGTTCATACTCCATGGACTATGGTTAACATGTTATAATCATGTTACATGGACTTTAGGCTCCTAGTTTAATGTCATAGAGAGTGGACCATGATCGGGTCCAAGGGGCCAAAATGGTTAATGGACCTGGGGTTGGGACCAAGGTGAAATTCTTGGGCGTCTCTATGTATCCCATTAAAATAATAATCAAGCCAAATGTTGTTTTGATATAATTGTATAATGTTATGCGGGATGAGGAAAGGCATGTGTGGAAATGGTTGTGCCAGTACATGTCCGACCAGAAAAACTAAGACCATGTGAGTTGTGCTAGATGTGGGAAACAAGAAGTAGTGATAGGAAATTCCTAGCATAGGGAGGCACATGTTAGGGAAGATGAGGAATTAAATGACTGATGTCCCGTTGATACTGACCCACCTATATAACGCACCTAGATGTGCAAAATAGTAAAGCCGAGTATGTTGGAATTCCACTTGAACATAAGGGATTGGAAAAATTTGAATCATTATGCTCAAGATCTGGACCACAATGATGGTGGAATGACAATAGGGTATAACCGTTAACCATGTTCTAAACATAGAATCCATATTACATTATCCTAGAATGGGGACAGATAGATGAGTGTTGACCGTTGACGATGTTCAAAACACAGGATTAGTCGCAAATGTCATCTGATGTCTTTAGGGACGTTGGCCCGAAATGGTAGGTGAGCTGAGGTGCGATGAGACCAGACCATAAAGGGGGTCACTTCAGATGTGTAAGATGATTAGGATACAAATGACGGGCTCACAACGAATGGATATGAAATGTGGGGAATTCCCTTATGAAAATACCATACATCGGTCTCTTTACCTAAACACATCTGAACATGACTATAAGACGCATCAGAAAGAGGGAGTCGAGTACCCTTCCAAGGAAAAGGGTCCTAGGGATATACATGTCCATCTTAAGGTCCTAGGTTGGACCATTAAGGGGGCATGATTTAATGGATTGTTCATAGGGCGGAGAAATATCCAAATGTGATGCACATTTCCCATAAGTAGATCTTAGTTTTAGGTAATAGAACTTAGACCAAGCCGGGAAAAGATACACATGGAGTGGCTATCAAAAAACCCAATGGGAATGAGAAACTAAAAGGTACTCACCACCCCACATATTACTAGGTGAGTCCCGGCTAAGGGGATGGAAAAGAAAGGGACATGATTTAAAAATTCATGGGGATGGACCTGGAGACAAAAATGCTTGGGTGTTTCTATATATCCCAAGAGAGTGGTAATCAAGCAATATGTAATCCTAGAAATGTTGTACAGTTTAACGCATTGTGGTAAGGCTGTTGAGTGGTCTTAGTTTATAGTCATAGATATCAGACCATGGATGGTAGGAAGTGTAGGAGACACATGGTCGGGTGATTATAAAACACGTCATCAATGGGAACCTGGGGTGCCGACCACCACGTGTTCCTTGGGATGGTTTCAAGTCGTGGGGATCAAAACGAAAGTTAGGATGGGCCTGAGGCAAAATGTATGGGAATTCCTACGTAGCCCATGATCATGGGAATCGATCCAAATGAATTTCTTAAGATTGCATGGTAGGACACAAGTTCCAGGTGTAATAAGTTTGTCTGGGTCTGGCCCTTGCACCAAAAAAAGCGGTATTTGATATATCTTGTTTTTCCATTAGGATGAATGAGTTTTTTCTTAGAAACGATGGACTTGGGATGTATGGTCTTGGTATCCCCACAAGAATCAATCCATATATAGGTGATTAAAAATGTAATTGTGTGTAACAAATACCAAACATGACGTCCTCTCGAGTGAGGACATCACAATGTAGTGCTATTTTTCATCGTGTGTCCAAGACAATAATATCAATGTTTAGGCTGATGTGATGGGACCAACCACAAACTTTTAACATCGTGCAAGACTAATGTAACAATTTAAAGTCATGTGGAACTAGGCGTCATAGTTTAATGTCATATGGCTCAAACACATACAAGAGAGACAAGGTTCCAAAGGGGATGCACATTGCGTGATAAAGCGTAACCGACGTGAATGAGGACAAGGTCCACAACGTATCATGTTCAACTGAGTTGGACCTGACAACGAGACGTCCTGGTCTTCCTACGTATACCATGAGGATAAAAATGAACCCGCACATAGTTCTAAAAGAGATATTAGTTTATGGTCTTAGATCTCAGACCACAGAGGGGCGGAATCCTACTAAGTAAGCACAGACCTCAATTCGATCCCTAAGCCCACGTGAGTGGTGCTCGGTGTGGGAAACAAGTGTGGAAGTTGTTTATTTGTAGTACCTGTAGCGAACGCTGAAGGATAATTGGTTCAGATCCCATAATTATTGCCTTATCATAGCTTTTTCCTCCTAGCATGCGGATGCGCACTGAGGAATAGTACCAGGAGTCTCAAATTTCTACTTGGACCAGAAGATTTGGGAAAGGATTTGAGTCATTTAATTAAAATTTTGGGCTTAATGGGGATGGCGTGACAATGGAGGATAACTATTAACCATGTTCGAAACACAGAATCCATATCATGTGACCGGAGGTGGGAATAACAAATGAGCATCGACTGATGAAAAAATTCTCAATGCGGGACTTGTATCAATTTTTTGCTCGAAACCCTTGAGGATGTTGGCCTATAATTGTAGGAGGGACCTTTGGCCATGTATCCACACCAATTGAGGGTCCCTTTGGGTGTGAAAGAGGATGTAAACCCTAATGAAGGGGGAAACGAAGCCAGGGAAATGAGTGAATTCACGTCTAGGTTGAATCTAACATTCCAGGTGCTAAAACAGAGTACCCTTGGGAACATTAGTGAATCACCAAATAGGACCAAGGGGCTCATCATGAGAGCAGTCAATTTGAAAAGATGAGTATATCTCAAAATGATAGAAAACTCCCAGGAGGAGTTAAATGGCGTGGTTGTTACAAAAACTCAATTTGAATGAGGACATAATCGCATACCACACCATATACCCATCTCCATGTGAGAATGTTGGCCAAGGGGCCAAGATGAGAGAGAGATTTCTAAGAGATGGTTATGGACCCGATGTTTAAAGGTTCGGGCAGTCCTACATATCCTTTGAGGATGTGAATCAAGCCACACATAGTTCTTGAAGGGAGTAAGGTGCAGTTTGTGGTCATGCAGTAAGGACGCAAATGGGTAAGATACCCCACACACAAGAGGTGTACAGCACAGCGTGTAGCCCAACGTGAATGGGGACATAATCCCAGACCACACCATACAACCCTAAGTGAGAACTTGGGCCTGGGGCCCAAAATGGCCAATGGACCCAAAATGGCCAAGGGGCTTGACGATGGGCCATGGACAGAATGTCATGAATAGCAAGCAATTTAACTTCTTGCAGTATAGACGAATAAATAGGTAAAATACCCCAAACATGGGAGTTGTATGGCCTGGAAAGTAACCTGACATGAATGTGAATATAATCTCATACCACACCCTACAATCCTGTAAGAGTTAAGACTTGGGTCGGGGGCCTGAGATTGGGAACGTGAAGCATGGAAGGGAATGTGCTCACAGTATGGATGATAAATGATGAGAGGGATGTATCAAGGGGATCTTTGTGTCTGGGTGAAATAGCCTGATGTGAATGAGAACATAAGTTCACTCCACACCACACAACCCAAAATGAGATCACAGGCCAAGGACCTGAAAAGGAAAAGGGGCCAGAAAAGGTAACGGGTCCTGAGGCTGGGCGTCTCGGCCAATGGAAGCCATACGACCTCTTGTACGGTTACTACCCCATCACAGCTCTTAAGATCACATGATCGGTACTCAGTGTGGGAAAAAAGGAACCAGACTTTGTTGTCCCTATCATATAGGTGTCTAATAGTTGGCATCACCCGAATGGATCTCATCTCTTGGAGATACAAAAAAGTAGAATGAACAAATACACTCAAAGTATGGGACATCTTGGGGTGGTTCTAATGAAAAAGGATATTTGTTGAACATGTTCGGAAAACAACGTTATTATAGTGGCCTGTAATGGGAACAAAAACATAGCATCGGTCGTAGACAATATTCGTAATGCATGACATGTATCAATTTTTTTCTCAACATCCTCGAGGGTGTTGGCCCTAAGTGATAGGAGAGCCCTTAGGCCAATCATCCCTTCCATTCATGGGTCCTTCAAGATGGGAATGATGATGTATCCCCAAACAAAGTAGTGGGTGAATCATAGTTGTTCCCATCTGTGAAAGAGGCAGACACCACTGGGTAGTGGGATGTATGGCGGGATCGAGAAGAGCTCGACATGAATTGGGGAAAAATCCTGCACCACACTATATGTCTGGACCTAAGGGGAGATTCTGGTGTTTGGGCTAGGCCAACAGACAAAATTTCTGGGCATTCCTACCTATCCCATGAGGATGGGAATCAATCCGTACATTGTTCTTGAAGGAAATGCAGTTTAACGTCGTGTGGTTGGGACGTAGGAGGATATGAGAACAGGGAGTGGGAACATGGTGCAACTGTCATAATCATGGGATGAGTGGGGCTATGGAATCCTACACCATATCCTGCATGGATCCTCTAATTGAACTATACCCAGGGGGGATAGTCAAAGAGAATAGTTTGGGTCTAGGATCAAGACAAAATTCTCGAGAGTTCCAACATATCCCATGAGAATGGGAATCAAGAAACACATTTTTAAAAGGGTGTAGTTTGAAATCTTATAGGATGACATAAAATTTAACGTCATGCAGGACGAAGCAGTTTAGGGTCATATAGGACTAGAACATTTAAAGTCTTGTCGGACCTGACAGTTTAGGGTCATGCAGGACCATCTAGCTCAGGAAAATTGTGGCTTGAGAAACTTGGCATTGGTGGGATGAGTTATACACTCCTCATACATGGTCACCAGGGAGTGTTCACCATTGGGGTAAACCCTGTGAATTATGTATGGTCCTTCCCATTTGGGTTCCAACTTGGGTGGTTCCCTTCCAGGGATCATTGGTATCCAGAGGGCCAATACCAACTCTCTCTGCAGAAAAGAGAGGAGGTGAGGCTTCTTATTGAAGGCGGTAACTATCTTATTCTAATGCCTTCCCAGATTGTGCAGGTAATGAAGCCTATTCTCTTCATGTGATTCCAATTCATCTAGATGAATTTAGGCTACCTTATCTTTACCCTGCTAGTCATAGAACGATGTGCGTAATTAAGGCAGCTGGATCTCGATGGGCAGGATAGCCTCAGCTCCATACACCAGGGAATATGGGGTCACCTTGGGGGAATTACGATCCATCGTCTGATAATACCAGAGGGAATTGGGGATCTTATCAATCCCAAACATCTTATTCTGACCAACTGTTTTGTCGCAAAATGTTAGAGAGGGTTTTTTTGAATGACTTGATCTATCTATTTTCCTGCACATGATAGCAGGAGGTGTGGTTTGAATGGATGTTGTACTTGGCGTACAACTTCTTCAACTATGTTGCTCAAAATTTGGTGAAGTTATCGGTGAGGAAATCATGAGGGACTCTAAACCGGTAGATTATTTTGGATCTCATGAATTCTATGATAGAATGGGCCTTGACCCCCTTGAGTGGAACTGCCTCTACCCACATGGAAAATAAATCCATAGCAGTCAAGATGAAACTGCACTTATGAGCTGTCGTAAGTGGATATGGTCCTACGACATTGTGTCCCCATACGGTAAATGGAAAAGAGTACTTGGTAGAGTGGAGAGGTTTTGGTGACTGATGCATGAAGTTATCATGAATTTGGAATGTGTGACATCTCTTGGAGATCTCTATGAAATCATGAATCATAGAGGGCCAAGAGTACCCCAGTCTCTGGATCTGGTGGGTCAGCTTCTTCCTAGTCTGGTGGGAACCGTAGGATCCGACATGAACCTCTTGTGTGACCTGAAAAATCTAAACTCCTTGGATGAAACAGAGTATAACACCATCAAACCCACTCTTGTAGAGGTTCTCTTTAGGACTGGGACCACTTTGGAGGGTAAATTGAAGCGCACGACGTCAGATTCACACATGTTCGGCCCGATCTGCTGGGAGGTAACCATTTTGGAGGTACTTGACAAAGGGGGATCTCTAGTCGGTGTTCACTTTAACCAATACATCTGAGGAACCTAGGGTTCCTGATGTGGAGGCCCTAACGGTAAGATGGCTTACCCGCAAACCATCATCAGCATCGGGGATGACGAGAGAAATGTCTCTCTAACGTGCCATGAGTATAATCATATCATCCTGCTCAGGTTCTGCAAGTGATGTAGCCAGGCTGTCCAAGGCATCTTCTAGACCATTCTGAGATGGATGGACATGTGTAACATCTGACCAAGAAGGGAATTAGGCCATTATATGGAGGGTGTTCTCTAACAATTTTACAAGCTCTGGCTGTCTGACATATTTTTCATTGTTGATCTTCTTGATGACTAGTTCGGAACCCCCTTTCACATGAAAATAGGGAACATCAATCTCGAGAGATATCTCGAGGCCAATGAGAAGAGCCTGATACTCTGCCGTGTTGTTAGTGCAACATTCTGACAATAGGAATGAGTACAGTAGAATGGCTCATGCCGGGGTAGCAATGACAATGCCCAGGCCTACCTTGTCTATCCTATGATCATTGATCCTCTTTCCAGTGGGGCTTCATGAAGCACTAATAAATTGAATCTACCAACACAGGATGGAATGTTCTACTAAAATGATTACATTATCAGGAATGTCGATATCCATGGACTGGTCAGCATGAGCCAGATGGGCAGCAAGGAATTATGCCAATGCTTTCCCATTAATAAAATTGTGAGGGAAAACCTAATATCTAACTTTATAAGAATCAACAGCCACCATTCTAGATGGTCGGTCAACATGGGGCGGTTCAGAATGTACATCAACGAGTCTACTCGAGACACCAGCTATACCTCGTGGTGCTTCAAGTTGTGTCTCAAATTATGTACTACGAATACAAGTGCAAGTCTGGTCTTTTTGATGGGAGAGTATCTGGTCTCTGTATTGATTAGCATATGAATGAGGTAGTAGAGGCTGTATTCTATCCCCTCATTGTTTTTCTTGGGTGAGAAAGGCTCCAAGATATCATTTGAGGGCAGTCACGTACAGGATCAGTGGTTTTTTGGAGATGGGTGGCATCAAGACTGGAGCCAGGAGTAGATACTGCTTGATTTTCTCTAATGTGTTATAGCACTCTTCATCCCACTCGTAGGCGGACCCTTTCTTTTTGAGCTGAGGAAAGATCTTACAGTTTCTAGCCAGATTCATAATGAATCGGTATATGTAGGATAATAGTCTTTCGAATCCTCGAAGCTCTAGATTATTGATCGATAGAGGCATCTGACTGATGGCCTTCATCTTCTCTGGGTTGATCGTGATGCCCTGATACCTGATAACAAGGCCAAGGAACTTCCCAGAGGTTACCTCGAAGGCACATTACAATGGGTTAATCTTCAGGTGGCTGTAGCGGAGGAATCTGAACACTTTCCCAAGGTCCATGAGATGGTCTTGGCACTGGAAATATTTTACTACCAAATCGTCCACATAGCATTCCACCAAAGTCCTGAGGATTGGCCTGAATATGATATTCATGGCTCTCAGATAGGTGGCACCTATATTCTTTAAGACGAAGGGAATGACCTAGTATAAAAACATTCCTTGTGGTTCCCTAAAAGATGTGTACTCCTCTTCCTTAGGGGCCATTCGAATTTGGTTGTTTCTGTAGTAATCGTGTAATAAAGAGTGGTCTTGGAACCCACCCTGGCATCAATCAAAAACTATGTCATAGGAAGGGGAAATCATCCTTTGGATAGTGACGGTTGAGATCACAGAAGTGGATCCAGACTTCAATCTATCTTTTCTTCCTCCTGGCTGGCATAATGTTGGACAACCTTTTGGGGTACTAGACCTCAATGAAAATTTTGGATCTGATGATCTTGTCGACTTCGGCCACAACCATGGCACCATGAGAAGTGTACATCTTCATTGGAGGCTGCTTGAATCTGTTGTGATTTGTCAGGAGTCCAAGGCGGTGGATGGATACCTAAGGTACTAGCCCAAGAATCTCGTTGTAGCTCCATGAAAATACATCACGATGTTTTTTTAGGAAGTCTACATACCGCTGAAGCTACTTGAGGAACATGGAGGAACTGATCAATGTGGGTCTCATATCAGCCTCGCTACTAAGGTTCACATGTACCATTTCATTGACTGTGGTGGATAAACCCTCATCAAAGTTGGTGGAGCATCCACCAGATACTATTCTTCACTTGTGGAGGGATTCACCGTGGGTGGAGCTTCCTCTGGATTAGCATATTTCGATGGGAGGTTGGTACCAGCCTGAGTAGAAGTGGTCACCACTTCATAAGATTCTGGTATGCCAAAACCATAGAGGAGAAAGCTGACGGACTGATCCCATCTTCTCTTCGGCACTAGGGGCCACACCTGATATTATCAAAGATATAGTGGCACGTCGGATTGATATGATTAATTCCATCCAAGAAAAACAGGAATGTATAACATACTATTGTTTCTGTGGGGTGGACGTCCTGATACCTTATGAGGGTAGGAGTCTCTCGGATCACCTGAGCCTGATTTTTGTAGGTGTATGAGGTTATTTTCCACCATTTCATGGACTTCAGAATATTCTTATCCCTTATACCATAGAAAATAAAACATTTTCCCATTATGGGGGTCGTGGCCTCCAATTAATGGATTAGTAAGACATAAGTGTCATCAAGATCTGCCCAAGGGTTAGCTGTAACCACGAGAGGTTTAACCCCGATGGTCTAAATATGATTGTCCATGATCTTCTCATTTTCAGTATCCAGGTAGTGGGAATCACAAAAGTAGAAAAGAGAGGCATCACCTTGGAGCATGCCCACTCTACCATTGAGGGAGTACTTGAGGCACTGGTGATATGATGAGGGAACTACCGTGTGTAGGTGGAGCGAAGGTCAACCCATAAATGAATTATACACGGTCTCTTGAGAGAAAACTATAAACTCTGTGCTGGCAACTAGGCCACCGAACTGGGTCATCAAAAAGATCATACAGACTGGGTCCTTCTCTATCCTTTTGTATCCCTGGACTCTAAAATTGGAGGGAGTCAGTTCATCATCGGATAGACCCATCTTCCGTGGTTTCCGGGTTGGGATTAAGTTGATCCCAAATCCCGTGTCGACAAAACAGGGGAGAACCACCCTAGCATTAAATTGGCTGGTGTTGTATAGTGGGTGGATTTTCACTTGTATGGGAGATCATTTTTATTATCTAGAAAATGAAATGATTTCCTGGAATTCAACGTTCTCGACCGCTTCAGCATGAAATCCTTCTGCAGCTGCAACCTCCATGTCAAAATAGAGGGGGATTAATAATGCCTCAACGAGGGCCTCACGCATATCTGGAGATATCATAAGGGACCCAAGGATGTAAAGGCTCACTAGGATGCATTCATGGTTCTTGAGAACATCATACTTCCATTCTAAGCGCGAACTTCTGTTTTCAGGAGGCTGCTCTATGACAGGAGGCATGGCGGGCCCTGCCGATTGGGCCGATGACTGACTAGTGCTGGTTATATTCTGCTGCTCACTAGTAGAAGCCTGCATTGTAGCTACTGGATAAGGGCAAGATGACTGAGACTACCCAATAGCAGGGCAAGCCTGGTCGTGGCATGTTCGAAGTCTATCATCAAGATTCAGCCACACAAATGGTGGCGGAGGCAGGCCTGACGACATCGAGTGAGGCGGCTGTGCGTGCTGAGCTCTATGTTGGTCCTGCTATTGGGTCTCATTGGCTTGTAAGACCTAGCTGGTGGTGCCAACTGATGTGCCTCGATGACCAAAATGGTCACAGCTCCACCTACATTGGCATCAGTTTGGAACGATAGGGATGTTTGCCTGGAACTCCCTATATTTGAGAGTCATTTATGGATTTACCAACTCCACGGTATTAATCGAAGCATACCCTTGACTTTAACATAAATATTCATCCATTACTATGTAGATTATGGGAAAAATCCCCATCTCTGGAGGCATAAAATTGCTGAGAGTGTGGGACGATGATGGCATTTGGGTGGCACATTGCTTTCCCCTGCACCATCGTTGCTTTCTCTTCTGGGAAGAGGCCGGCTGAGGTGATGATGAAAATGTAGCGTCTGTGGATTCTAAAGGCACTAGATGATTCAGGAATGCATGAATGATATCATGGGAACAGGAAACCATTTTGTGATCCATACAGCATTCATACTTCTAGGAATCGTAATTAGAAATCTACTACCACTCACCCTCGCTGTCGTTGCTGCAATCGGGCCTTACAGCGATGCATTCCACTTTTGTCGGATCCAGGACCTGTCAGACAATGTTGTTATTGATCTAGTCCTGAATCCAATCCTTTATGACATAGAACTACTTGAGGGTGTTCCCCAAGATCTGGTGATTAGGTCAGTTTTTGGGGTGATCAGTGAGGTTTTCTTTTTTGGCCTTCTACACTCTGGAAAATACACAATCCCTTGTTCCAAGGCACTTCAGAAATATCCAGGGACCTAATTATCGTTGAATGAGTAGGTCCAGTTTCATCTGTCTAGAAAGGGGGTCTATGGAGCCTGGCTCTGATGAGGGGCTGAAGGAGCCTATCGTGGAGGCGGATCCTGGTTGTCCCGCCTAGTTGGTGGCGTCACATTTTGCGAGGGCACCTACCGATTTTGAGGAAGCCGCTGATGGGATGGAGGCTACACCTGTGGTAGAGGGACACTACAAGGAGGGGGAGGTGGGTCCACTAGTAATAATTCTAGCTTTCTGGGGGCCTCTATTTGGGTCACCATGACAGGCTCGACTCTGACAACCCTTCTCACAAGAAATGAAGGAGGCAACAGACGTGCCTGGATGGATTATTGCAAGGCTTCTTCCAAGTGTTGGGCCTTATCGGAGATGTCTCAAAATCCACTAGGGTAGTTCTAGGTGATCAGAGGGAGAACCAGTTCCAACATGGAATTACCTACACACATTGTCAGTAATTGCTTTTGAGTTAGTGACATTTCAAGGGAATATGTAATCCATTTCCACTAGGTGATAAAGTTAGTGACATGATCATCAGGACATTGTTTGAGAATGAATAGGTCTCTGATGCACGTTTTCCATGTGGAGGGGCTGAAATGGTAGATGAATTTCCTACGAAAGTCCAACAAACTGGTTATAGATCAGGTGGGGAGCTGGCTATACTAGACAAATGCAGGCCCCTCCAATGACTGCACAACGCATTAGAGTTTGGAAGCCTCCTACTACGCTAGAGTCCCTAACATGGGCCAACACCTTGAGTTGAAGTGGGATAGATGATGTGGCGGGTCCCATGTCCCATTAAAGGGGTAGAAGGTGGGATTTCCGAAACTCGGAGTTACCGGCATATCATCCACCCATGCAGGATATGTCCTGCCATCAGGCAGGATTTCCACTTGTCATGTTTCCAACGCTTCAAGGTGGGAATTGAGTGCCTCCATCGGATCATATGTGTGGGGATACATGTCTTGCCAAGGATCCCTAACCACGAGCGCATTGGCGGGTATTTCAATATGGTAAGAAGTCCCAAAAACTCGTGGAGCGACTGGTTTCACAACCCTCAGGGCGGCTGGGGGAGCCCGAGCATGGACCCTTGGTTTTTTGCGCTGTTTTAGAGGGTTTGGTGAGACATATCATGCCTAAATGCCATATGTTTTGGCCTCAACCCTTTCTGTGGGGGCAGGAAGATCAAGTTCTCTTGGAGGCAGCTCATCAAGGGGAAGTTGTTCCTACCCCTGCTGTAATGTTATAGGATTGTCGTAGTCAGGCCATTGCTCTGTAGTGTGTTTATTCATGAGTTTATTGACCAACTTATTCTCCACAAAAAGTTGTTGGTGCAATGTGGCCTTCTCTAGGTCTTCCTCCGTCTTCTGTACTATGGTGGATGAGTCAGAGTTCTTGGAAGCTCTGACGTGCTCTTTATGCTTATCAAAATTTAGTCTGAGCACTAATGCCTTTGTGGGATCAGGGAGACCAAGTAGGTTCCTCTATTGGTGACTGACTCTCCCCGATGGGTCCAATAGTGTTGTCACGCCCTCTGGGGGTAAGTACCCATCAAGAAGCTCCTACTCATTCTCCTCATCCACTGTGTCGGCCATGTTGACCGTGATACTTTCTGTGGGCATGTCCTCGATATCACCCAGCATGTCGGGCTGCCGCCAGATATTACTGAAGTAGGGGGCAGTATACTGACCCCATCCACGGATTTGCGTGTGCGGGGATACCTTCCTGATAATTTTTCATAGTAACTTGAAACACTGAACACATTGTTGTTGGAGTGCCTTACGACGACCTGGTGACTCAGGGTGCTGGGCCACAGGGAGCATAGCCAGATTGACTAGACAACATTGCTTCTGAATGTCTTCAAAATTCAATTTTCTCCTAGGATAAACCACTCACTAATGATGAAGGACAAATTCAATCTCACATAGGGTTTGGAAGAAACATTTAAACTCCTCTCAAGTGAGGGATTCTAGCGTGCAAAAAATCGAGGTTTCCATGTGCCAAAACATTTCGGGGATATGGTCCACTGTGAGGATGTTCCTTATCCTCCTCGGCTCAGAATTAGGGTTTAGACCTTGTTTCCCCACTCGTAAAGCATAGGTGGTGGAGGAACTAGTAGCGGTATTGTGGTAGACCGCTGGGACAGTAGGCTGGCTGGTGGAGAGTATGTCGAGCGGGCTTACTGGCCGCTGAATCTCGGGCTATCTTCTAAATAGTGTAGAGACCTGTCCAATTTGTCACAATAATATGGGCTGACTATCGTAGTTCTTCTCTTATTGGATATGGCTACTGGTGATAGGCCGCGCTGCTACTCGCCCGCCATTTGTCCCCAAATAGCTCTATGTGATCTCTTGTCAAGGTAAAGAGAGTTTCTGGTGACGATAATTGTGATTGCAGGATCGTGACCTGCAGGGTTTATGGAATTTAATCCTCTTGGATATACATACAGAGGGTTGATTGAATCAAATGGACCTCAAATTTTGGGAGTATTAGGTTGATGTGCCTAATCCATGCCCCAAACCTTGACTCCGATGAGAGAGGGGAGGGTTCTCGAGATGAGTCGTATTCTGCTTCAGAGTCTGAGAAGCAGACTAGTTTGATCTCTATCTTGACCTTCCCAAAATTCTCATTATGGCAGCGATGACTCGACATCCCACCCCAGAGTGTCTCCTTAGGACATGGAAGATTTATAACACGAGGTCCTTAGGCCGCACTGGTATTGGTGCAGAGAGGTTTTGCACCTGAGAAAACTAGGCTGCGAGGAACACTATGACAGATGTCAAAGGGCACATGGGTAGGACCTCCATGTGTAGTGCTGGAGAAGGAAAAGAAACCACTGGAAATGGAAGGAGAATGGGGAGGACCTCCATGATTGTTCCCCTAGTGACATCAGTACAAGGAGGGTCCTTGTACTGGGCTAGTTGAACACAGGTAGGACCTCCATGCTGGTTGTGTGTGGAGCGACGCTAACCTTCATCCCTCTGGTTTATGAGGTGAGGGGGACCTTTTCCAGCTTCTGAGAGGATGTTGGGAGGATCCCCATGTTGGAGAGAGATCGGTTTGGGAAACATCCCAACACCGGCGGTTAGGTTCTGGAGGAATGACTCCATACCTAGTATAATGGGCATAGGAGAGACTTCCATACCGAGTGTCACTGACGTGGGGAAGTACCACATTTGGATTGAGGGTGGAACAAGGCAGACCTCCATGCTAAGACTTGAATCAGGGAAGCCCCTAATTCTCTATGGTAATGGTATGGGGAGGACCTCCATACTGGGTGGCATCGCTATGGGTCAGTTTACAACAGCCACTACCTGTGTCAGCGACCAAGATAGTCGACCTAGCCTGCCAATGGGGTGTTTGGGGCCTTGATCCAGGTTAGGCATAGAAGTGACCCTACTCGGTTTATTCAGGGAACTGCTGATATGCATCAGCAGTCGCTCAGGCCACAATATCCATCGACGTTGAAACCCCTTGTTGGGCGTCCTCCTCAGCTTGCACCGAACTCTAGCATCAGGTCGGACGAATTGGAGCCGGTGCTGCGGGTACATGGATTACCTACTCATCATCTAGAAAGACTGGGTGGCGGTGCTAACATTGATGGGTGGGTTCCCTCGCTGGGATTCCCTAGAATAGAACTCTGACCAGGCTGGGCCAGACATCACCTACCTCATTAGCATAAGGAAGGGAGTCATCAAATCATTATGGGGAGAGGTTCCTGAAACAGTTACATGTTGGAGTGGGGAGCAGCGGCTCGCTGTACGACCCTCGGGGGCAGCATTGACGACGAGGTGCGGATTCCTTCTCATCCAGCCCAGCAATATCCTATGTCGGGATTATGCCCTCCTCCTCGTAATGTCACACGAGGTCATTGGTCACCCTTCTTTGGAATAACTCGAATGGGGATATGGGTCGTGGGTGCCCCATGGACGCAGGTGTAGAGGCTGTCGGGGAAGAGGAGGATCCACACTGGACTACTGTGTTGGCACTGCCCCTGCCCCTACGTCGGTATGCAGACTTTGATCGCGTTCCAGATGCAGCAACATGATTCTTGAGAAGCAGGTAGATTAACTCATCAACGCTGAAAGAAAAAGAAATCGACAACCAATGCACTCACGACATTCCATCATCCATGACTAGTAAGAGGGATCCCTGCTAACAACATCACAGAACATGATGTCTAACTTTATACTGCCCCAACATCTGGTGAGTTTCACGCCAGGCTCGATATTTTCCCGACGGGACTCGGTGTCAGAAAACTAGATCTGGTGACACTATAATCCATTGATTCCTCGAGCAGTTCTAATCTCCATATTGAGGATAAAAATTTCAGCTCGAGTTCACTATTTCTTTTTCTGATGGATTCTCTGGGGAATGCACATCCGTCTGTGGAGGACACGCAGATGTTTCCCCGCATTCTCGCTTTCCAAAGGAAGGGATAATCTTCAATTTTTTCAGGTATGTTTGCTCCATGATCAAAATGGGATGACTGGATGTCTTTTCTTCCTTCAGTGGATTCTTCCTTGGAACTCGTCACCTAGTTCTGGTCTCCCTTATAGACTTATGACGTTGTTCGTGAAACTCTTCCTATATCCATATCACCGTGGATTCAATTTTATTACAATACTTCTATCAGAACATTCCATGAGGTCCAGTCAGGGTAGAAACCTTCAGTCAGGGGAGTAGTCACATTGGGCATCACTGGCGTGTCTTGACGTTGGGAGACTGGCACGTCTTCCTTCTGTCCCTTATTATAGGGCATCTTGAGGGAACATATGCACGAGGAATCCCACATCGAACATGGGGAATCATATTCAATTGGAATCTATCTATGGTTTTCCTCAGCTTACCATGTTTAACATAGGGTATTCCACAAGTTTATTGTCCAGCAGAGATGGATCGGACTTATCAGAACACTGACTAGAGGGGATCAGATGGGTGCAACCCCTGGATTGAACACCAATGTAGGTGGGTTGACATGACCTCATTGGAATGTGGCGGTCCGAGTAAGAATCAAGATGGATGATGGGTTGCTGAGTGAAATAGATGGAGAATGGGATGGAACCACCATGACTAAGATGGTAATGTTGGGATTGTGTCTCAGAGAGACTTCCTACATATCCTTGTGGCAGGGAATCCAAGTCTGCGTAGTTCAGGAGGATGACTTTGGTGTCCCGACATGAAAACGGTCGAGACCAATGGTTGTTGGGCTAGAACCTCATAGAGGATTCATACATACCACAAATTAGCAAAAATATAATTCTATATATATCAAGAGGGGTTACTTTGGTTTCTCAACAAGGAGACAGTCATGACCAATTGTTTTTGGGATTGAACCTCATGGAGGCTTCTTACGTACCATGCCTTGGCAAGGATCAAAGTCCACGTAGTTCTGGTGGGGGTATTTAACTAATGTGAAGATGGTCGGAACCAATGGGTGTTTGGATTGAACCTCATGGAAGCATCCTACATACCTTTCCGTAGAAAGGATCAAAGTACATGTAGTTTGGAATTGGGGTGTGGGGCTTACACTCTAGGTGGCCCGAGGTGTTGGTGAACTGATGTGAAGATGGTCAGAATGACCAGGGTGATGGTATTGAACCTAAAGGACGCTTCCTACGTACCTCACCTAGGCATGGATCAATGATTATGTAGTTCAGATGGAGTGTGTTTAGAGCTTACACTATAGGATTCTAGGAGATGATGTCATGGTCGATGCTTTCCCCAAGCCCACATGAGTCATTCTCAGTGTGAGAAACAAGAGACAATAAAGACCTGACAGTCACGTTGTGAAAGGTGTGTCCATGGGAAGTGGGGTGGGTATTATAAGTATTTAGAGGCCCAAATTTGAAACCTGTGATTATGTATAGTTAGAAGCCCGAAGAGGTTAGGACTTACTCTAGGATGGAGGCCCTATGGAAACAAAGGCCAGGGGGAGAGGGATTTGGCACTGAAGAAAGGAGGGGCATGGATTCTACCTTCTGAAAGAAAAGATAATGGTTTACAACAGAGTGGTTGCATTTTCCCTGCATAGGATGCGTGTGGGGAAGTCACAGTTTAACCTCATGTTCTAAGGATGATGATTCTTGGAAGACTAATTTCCTGTAGTTAGGATGAGGAGGGTTCGCTCCGCACCCCTATGATGTACATAACCTATTCCCTCTTCACCCTGGTGAAGAGAGGGGAAAGGCAACACCATGGTTGGGGGTTGTTGAAAGGTGATCCCGTTGGGGGTTAACATTAGTGTGGCTATGCGAAGAATCAATAGTCATTAGCATTCCTATGGGAAGAAGCATGAGGAGAAGAAACACAACGGGAAATATCTTCAAAGGGACTTTAATGTTACTTCACACGAACCTAGAGGGTCATACAAGAAGAGAGTATATGGAGAAGGTGTCTTGGGCGCGGGAGGCACCTAAAAATCATGCCCAGAAGAGGGACATCGTGGGAGCACAAGGAGGGAGGCTTGTGCACAAAATGAACTATTGGGAGAAAAAAGTTTGGGCCGACATGTAATAGGGATGCTTGCACAAAAAAGGTCGGGGCGGCGCACAATCAGCCGATGTGCACGAAAAAGGCTGTGGTGGAGTGGGAAAGAGGGAAAACAATTTGGAAGGAATAGCGCGCAGAAGAATGAATTGCATGAAATTGGAAGGAATTGCGTGCAGGGGATGATACTTGATGGGATTTTGGACGAGGATTAAGCCCAAGTGGTTTTGCACAATAGCGGACCCCCGGGCAACCTGGAGCGAAAAATTCAGTACTTGAGAGCCATCTATTGCGCGCATAAGAGATAAATTATTCACTAGAGAGACAATTCAGATTATTTATTCTAGAAGTCGATGAGGTTCCATTCTATTATAGGCACTTGTGATCGTGGGTCTACAAAGACAAATGAGCGCGCCCGAAATATTCCGCGCGGATGTCAACAGTGCACAAATTATACCGCACATGGCGTCTGTGCATAAATCACCGCTCTTGTTGTTGGGGCGCAGAGAAAATCTGTGCCCACACAGAAATCCATCATGAATCCTGCGATCTTCCATGTGAGATCCATTTTTTCGCGCACCTCTTATTTTTTTTCGCCCGGCCCCTCCAGGCCCCCCAGAATGGATCAACGATTCCAAATATTGGTTCGCTTTGTCTCACCAAAACCTCATTCAGCCTTTGAGAATTTTTTGACATCTACAAAAGTACATGTGATTAAATGGAACATCAATGTAAAATAAGATGTATGATAATCCAAACTTTAAATAATGATGCATAATATGTCATGATAACATAATGGAAACATAGGAATGTGGAAACATATAAAAATGAAATCCTAAAAATATATCTCGGATAAACATTAATAAATAATAATATAGTGTTCTTAGGATAACCTCTAATGCACCATAAATAGAATATAATAATATAAAAACATTACCCAATGCATTGGATGGCTGTATAATTATAGGCCCAACTGTTACATTCATATCATGAACATTCATAAGTGATCCCCAATGGTCAAACCACTCTAGGATGTATTTTTTTATATTTAACACCATGATTAAAGAGTTCATATTAACTTCATGTAAAAACAAAATCAAGGAATGATATTTTTAAATATTTCAATACCCTTGAGTGGAAATGTAAGTATGTATTCACTACTCAAATTATTTGCATGGAAAATCATAAGATAATTTCAGCATCATAATGGGGGTACATAAATGATTATAGAAGGGGTTAACTAGAGTAAATATGGTCTCAAAATACATGGAAATAATAAATAAAGAGGTTTATCAGTAATACCATTTTATTTTTTCCTTATACAATCCAAGAGACTCATATTCATTTTGCTTTAGTCCAAGAAAATCCATTTATATCATCAGATAGAGTATTTGGGGAAAATATTTGTAGAAAACAAAATTCCTAAAATATTCCCATTCCATGAAAATAATTTCCACCTTGGATATTTTGATCTTGTTCAGTGTTTATCAATGATCATATTCCCCAACAAAATAATAAAATTACAACACTAATTTCACTTCTTCTAAGAACTGAAGGGTAAAGAATATCTTTTCAATAGATCTAATCCATTGTTCTTCTAAGAGGGGATCATAAGATCAACCAAACATTGGATACCTTTTCCATATTAAGTATTTGAATATAATTTAACCATTCATAGGAGAAAGTAGGTTTTCCACACAACTAAAATTATTATTTATAACTTGAGCTAGTTGATAAATCCCTTTAATTTTTGACCAACCATTCCCATCATATTTGAAATATCATTAGGGAAACCATCACATTGAGAATAACATTGATTGTTGGAATGTGTTATTCTATTTCCACTTGTTAACTATGAAAAATAAAATAAAATTAGAGGGATTGAATTCTTAGATAATAATAATATAAATAAAAGGAAACTATTAATATATAAGTATAAAGTTGTAAAAGAAAGTATATCATATTTTATGATTCCCTAAGTTTGAATATATATTATCCATGGTTATATAATTATCCATAGATTTCTTAAGAATGTTATCAATTAATAATCAAAATAAATAATTATCTCATTATCTGATACCAACTATAATGACCTTATCTTTTGATACATATTGTTACATTTTTTTAAGCATAACTATCCATCAAATTACAAGTTAAGGATCATAAAGTCTAGTTTATTTGGATGATTAGGTACATAAAACTAAAAATATGTAAATAGAAAAAACCATCACTATATTTAATCAATCATAAAGTATTCCTAACATTAATTGAGATCCTAAACCTACATAGGAAAACCTTGAGAATACTTGAACTAATGATACGATCTAAAAAAACCAATATGGGTATAAAGACTGGAATAATGAAAAACACATGTGTTAAAAGTCTTCACATGATGACATAAAAGTACTGAAACATGAATAGACATAAGAAATAATAATATATAGAGTATGGGGATATTAAGTCATGCCATCATAGTAATATGGAAACAACACACAAATTGAGATAAACATTAGTCAAGGTTAAATTCCATGTACATTGCACATTGGCGACAAAGTCCCATTAAGTAATATGGTTCACTTCATGTCCCAACATGACATATCATGATATTAAAAAATACAAAATTCATTGGATAACTATTTGGGAACACCCATGTGAAACTTTTAATGCATATATGATCCTCATAAAGAGTCAAACAAAAATATAAGGGTTACCCATGGAATGTTATTGGTATCGTAATCATCTCATAAGGCATAACAAATAAGATAATCATAATGGTATCCATTAAAGATTGAATTTAAATCACACATGGACATTAATTTGGTAAATTAGTCATAAAACATGATATGTGATATCTAAATTACATTAAAATAGTTACACAATAGTGTTAATAATATTTATAAATGACACACTTTAGTGCGTTTTAAGGTGACATTTTAATGATTATTTTAAATGGGAAATATGTATTTGTTTGTAAAAAATGAAAAATTAATAAGAGATTATTTCATGATAAAATGAGTTATTTTAGAAAAATATGGTTCTCCTAAAAAATCCTACGGAGTTCTATTGAAAATGGGTAACAAATCGGCGAGTTTTTTTTAATCGGGCTTGCTTATAAGTATGAATTGAGAAAATAATCTTATTAAAACAGGTATTTCCTGTTAAAGACGGATTAAAAGATCAACATAAAATAGTTTGGAACATATAAATAGATTTTTTATAATTAAACCAAAATAAATAAGAATCCCATTGGGTTAAATAGAGAGAACGAGTAACCCGAAGGAAAAAATAGAGGTTCTGGTTAAATCCCTTACCGTACGTCAGAAAGTGTTCTGCACATGATATTAACACCCTAGACAATAAAATTGAATCTATTAATTAATTGATAACCCTATATAAATTTATTTTATTTATTATAATTTTAGTACATTAATTTATGACATTTTTTATGAGTTATAGTGTTCAATTGCATCTTATGTGAATGTTTGTTATCTTGGTTTCATGATCGGTTCTCTTGTTTACATGTATAGATGATGATGTAAAATGAGGATAATTTTCCATAAATATGGTTATATGTTATTAATAATATTAAATATTTTTAAATGGTGTTATATACTATTTTTTCCTAGATATGAAGATGAATCATTTGATATGGTGTTAATGATGACCATTTAGACTAATTTAGGATGTTTTCTATCACAATGAACTTGATTTGTTTTAATCATTAATATAATTAATATATGTAATTTATAGATCATAAATTAGGATATAAAATACATTATTAATTCGTTTCAATTCATTTTAATTGGTTTATGACCTCTTTGAAGGAGGAATATAAAAAAAATGTGCATCGTCCATGAAGGAGTTAAATCGACACATCACATACATTATTTTCATTTTAGAAATAAAGGTAGAGGAAAAGGGATTTGATGATATATTATTACATTAAAATTATAAAATAAAATTATATTTATGTTACTTGATTTATCATGATGAATGTATAAGTGGATATGAGTATTGTATAAGAGATGAAAAAAATGTTTAAAGAAAATAATGAAAGCAAAAGAGGATTATACCTATTGAATTCTTATCATTGAGAACCACCATAGGGAATTTGTTTTTTCACATTTGTTGAGACAATAACATCCAAGAAATTTGGAAGATACTTTTTATGTTTTTGGGGAATAAATTTTACAAGCTTCTTGTATTATGAGGTGAGAGAAGAATAGGTGGTGAGGGGTGGTATTTATAGTGGACGAGAGAGGTGTTTTTTATTATTTTTATCATTTAATTGTAATTTTGGCTCAAGACTATGAATATTATTGATTATTATTACTATTTATATTAAATAGTTTCCTTGAGTTCAAACCAATTGTAAATAAATTATACATACATCCACCATTATTCAATAATTTATGTATTAATCATATACTGAAAATTACCATATTTCATTATTCACCAAAAAAACAACTATTTTAGAAAAATACCAAAAATTAAAACAAAAAATTATTCAAATTATAGAATTAAAAAAATAAATCCAGTTTATTGAAATAAAATTATAAATATTAAAATATTATCTTATAGTTAAAATCAACAATTATTCAAAAAATACCAATTTTAAATTTATAATGGATTTTCTAACACATTGAAAATTATTTGAGGTTTCATAAAATTGTCATATAATCATATGAAAACAAAATATCTTTTTACGAATCTATTTCATGAAAATAATTTTTTGGTTGTTTCATTATATTAATTATAGAATTGAAATTAAACATTCTATTTTTTATAAAAATACCAAAACTTAATTAATCATTTTCAAAACATTTATTCACTTAATCTATAATGTAGTTATATAATATTTTTTATTGAAAGGATGGATAAATTTAATTTACCATATAAATGTTGAGGTTACTATTCTATTGTCTTGATTACTTTTCATAAGGTTCACATTACTATTCAAAAGTATAAGTTACTATTTGATTGGATTATATTCCTTAATTTCAATAAAAACATATTATTTCATTCATTCTTAATTTTAATGTTTTGATTGTGTTAACTATATTATTTTAAGTTAATTATACTATATAAAATAATGACATGATGTGAAATATTCAATGCTATAATTTTGGGTCATTACATTCAATATGTCATTCTTTGGGACTCTCTCCAAATAATCTTGGTTCATAATTTTTATATGATTTCTAATCAAAAGGTTCCCATAATCCATATTTATAGAGTCCTTTATTGTGTTTGTTATTTATATGTACAAGGAGGCAATGGAAAATATAGGATGGATTAAAATAAACCTTTAGATTCATATTATCAATTTTTGATACATGATTACACTTATGTGTAATATATAAACCATTTATCATATTCACAATATAATTAATCCTTTCATTATTATATATTGAATAAATCATTTTTCTAATCGTGAATGGAAACCCAATATTTTTAAAAGATATTTACAAATAAAAAAACATATATAGAAAGAACATAATGGTATTAATATAATTATATTATTAATCCACTTGGTAAAATTAGACCCTATGGGCCCCATCTAATATGGATTCTCATGTTCCATTACCAGTATGATGATAAACTTCAACCTTTTTCAATTACCTCAAATCTCTAAGTATGTGTTTATCAGTATGAATGTGTGATGTGTAACTGGTATCTTATACAAAAGATTCGTAGTTAGAAAATTTAACATTCATTTCATTTACTGACAAATTCTTTGAATGAGTCAATTTGAGAATTCATCCTAACACAAGATACAAATACTTAATCCATTTATAGGTCATAAATATAAGGGATATCATTACAATTCTCATTAAATAATCCATAATATATATATATATATACTTACTCATGAGTATCTAGTATTATATATTTTCATCAAGTATTTTTAATAAATGATCTCCCACTAAAAATGATTAATCCAAAAGTTATATTTATTTAGTGAGCCCCAATTCAAATCACTTCAAGTCTTTCATCAATTTTATCATCTAAATAACCCATGACTATACGTAGTAGGAAATAATTTCAATGATATGATATATAATTCCAATATATTTCAGTGGATAGCCTCTTTATCTAAACACTTTATATAGATTAACACAAAAATAATCATCTTGTATCCTCACCATTAGGTATTTGTAGCTACTATAACCAAAATATAACACCATGTATAAGGAACCTAACTATCAGGGTGACCTTATAACCTTCTTCCCTTACTCAAGATAAATTATAATAGAATAACTATTAGGTTCAAACATATTAAATGATCATGGTTTTTACTAATGTAACATGGGAGGTATCTCACACTAAGTATTTTTCAATATTTCTTTAAATTATAACCTATTTAATATAAATTTCATGATATTAAACTATTTTATTATCCAGAAATCTATAATATTACCTCATGTTTTATTCAATTTTTTATACACACATATAAATATTTCATTTTAAAATCCCTATTTCATCTAAAAAAATAATGTGTTTACATCATATTAATGTGTAATTCATTATACAACACATAAGTTTGTGTTAGAAAGAAACAATATTTAATAATATTAATATGTTAATTAATGCATCTCATGAATAAGGAAAATCTAATTTTCCATGTCAAGTAATAAAGGGATATTTGATTGATAATATTCATATGAGTAAAATAGGAGAGACAAATTTCCCACCCTCACCATTCTAGATCGATGAATAATATTACATACAAGTGGTAGTCTGAACCCAAATCCCACTACCAGGGGAGAAATTAGTAAATAGAAAATTCAATTCATGAAAACTCTAATACATAATATTTATAAACAATATTTAACAACCATCCACAATCATGTAACTCAAAACAGTCATTAATAATTTAGGTAAAAAAACTAAATCTTATAAAGTTTCACATAGTATATAATGTAGTGATCCATTTCCCTAAAAAATATAATATAATGAAAAAAGTCACAATTAATAAAATATTTTTTTATCATAAATATTCTAATAATAAAAAAATATAAATGAATTCTCTAAATTTAGAAAACCATTATATATGAATTTAATATTGTTATATTTATCATTTGCATTAAAATTTACATTTTATAAAGAAAAAAACTTATTATTTTTAAATAATTTAAAATCTAAAACAAAAATTAAGTAAATAAATAAAATAGATTTTTTATATTTCAACTAGATAATAAATTGACCATCAATGTAATGTCATAATGTAAAGGGCTAGTGAGCGTCGACACTAGCCGAAAGTGAATAGGGTGGAACTAGATAAGATTACCACCATGTGGGGAGACATGGTGGTTGTGGATGTGAAGTTGGGTGGTTTCCAAAGATTTAAAAAAACACCTTCCTAAAACTATGTGTAATTAAATATTAGGAAACAATGTTGAATTATATTATTGGGTTTTCTCAGATGTGGTATTATTCATCTTTAATTTGGGGTTTACCCTAACATTACATTTAATCTCAAAATAATTTTAATTATATACCACACATTTCAATAACACTCAATCCATTATTAGGAATGTGAAAAAATTTACACAATTTTTTGATGATAACACGGTAGTCTATATAATCCTAATAAGATACACGATTCCTCATAATGGAATTTTTTATAACAACTTAACATAATGTAGAGTTTACAACATATATTCTGTTATCAAAAAAACATATCATTTGATCCTTCAAAAAAAATAATTTATTAAATAACATAATTTCAATAGGTTCATTCATGTTAATGTTTTTGATAAATTTTATTAATCAAATAGTGAATGAAATGCATTGATTCATCAAATAACTAGACATTGATTCCATGAATGGGTCTTTTGTGTTTAGAAAAAAAAAATTTAAAATGAAATAATAACCATATAATACCTAATATATCCTCAATCGAATCAAAATTCACAAAAAATGAATACTAAAGTACTTATATTGTTGTTGTAAAAGCCATCATCTGTATGGAATAAGATTGATTAAAATCACTGAAGCTATAAAATAAATGTTTCTATCCTAAGAATTTAAATATTGTCTAGAATGGTGATTATATCATGTTGATACTCATATGTTAAGAGGGTTTGTGTAAACATCCATATTCATGATAAAAATGAAATGGTAAGGAATATATACAATACTATTTTTATGAAACTGATGATCTCAACTACAAAACGGGAGGTAACTTATTCATTTTAATAGTCTATGCCCGACACTCTAATTTAATTAAACACATAGGAAAATTGAATCATAGTATGTGTAAAATCATGTGTTACTTACCATTTAATAATATATTTATCCTATTAAATAAATACAAAATACATATTTAATCAATTGATAACAGACTAAAAACTGAATGAAAAATTTATAGGCAGAAGGTGGAAGATGCATGCAGTCATTTTGTTCGGTGAATCATAGTCTCCGGTTGCACTATATGCACACAATACTATATTGGAACCAATTTAATGTTGTTCATGTATTAAAGGATATACTAAAAAAAATTCATCATGAAGTCATATTACTTATATTCACAAGATTTTTTTTTCACATCCATAAATCTCGCACTAACACTCAAATCCCAAGAAAACCTCAAGAATAGAATTTATACTCTTTTTTAATCCATCCAAACTCAATTTAGATATGGTTTTGTAAATAATTCTTCATTTAAAAAAATATAATTATCCAAAAAACTAATACTTATTCAAAGGCTTAACTGTGTGACCCAATGGTCCTTATTATGGATGAAATAAAATATGAAATCCACAGTTCGGTGACATAAGGAATGATTATCCTCTAAAAAACATTATGGTTACTCATGCGACTATGGTTTCATATGTGATCTATATCAAGAATAATAATATAACTATAAAAACATTTTCATCATATGAAATATCATTCAAATCATATGTATACCTAAATATTCTATATATTAATGTTATGAAATGACCAATAGACATGGAACATCATCAATATAGTACAGATCATCTCATCTTTTATTGATTTTCTAAGAAATAATGACCAAGTTGATCAATACCTCAAATTTAACTCATCCAAAAACTAATTTTTTAATACACCTTAATTCATTAGTTTTTATATAATGATACAATTAATATTATAGAAAAAGATTTTGAGTCCAAGTGACCTTTAAATATTATTTATGTATAACATTAACTTGAAATATAGGTACAACATCACTATTTAAAAACCCTAAAATAGGCACTAATATTTTTAGTTCTTTTAAAATATAATGGGATAACCAGGGGACGCACATAAGAAATTGGTGACATATAAAAAAATAAGGGAATAAAAAATATTATCAGAAGGTAATGTAGTTGTTTCCAACATAATCTTTGGGGAACACACATCTGTCTCTAGAGGATGCGCAGCTGTTGCCCCGTATTCCCAATTTCCAATGGCGGGAGACTTCTTTCACTTTTTTAAGGAAATTTTCTCCTTGATCGAAACAGGATGATGGGATGTCAGTTATTCCTTCTGTGGATTCATCCTCAGAACTCGTCAGCTACTCTGGGTCTCCCTTATAGACATAAGGTGTTGTTCGTGAAACTCTTCGAAGCGCCATATCTTCATGTACACAAGTTAATTACTTGGCTTTTATCGGAGCATTCCATGGGTTCTGGTCAGGTCAGAAACCTTCGGTCAGGGGAGTAGTCACGTTGGGCATCACTGGCATGTCTGGATGCTGGGATTCTAGTGTTTCTGTCTTCTATCCCTTATTATAGTTCTTCCCTAGGGCGTGGAAGCCCGAGGCATCCCACATCTAACACGTGTAATCATATTCCATGGGAATGTATCTGAATTTTTTCTCAGATTCTCATGTTTAACACAGAGTATGCCGCAATAATAACGATCATCCAAGACAGATTGGACTGTTCAGACCACTGACTATAGTGGATTAGATGGGTGCAACCCCTAGAGGGAATACCGATGTAGGTGGATTGACATGACTTCACCGGGATGTGGCGGCCCGAGTAAGAATCATGATAGATGATGTGGTGCTGAGTGAAGTGGATGTAGAGTGGGATGGAACCACTTTCAGGATGATGATAATGTTGGGATTGAGTCTCATAGAGACTTCATACGTATCCATGTGGCAGGTAATCAAAGTCCACGTAGTTCAGAAGAGAGACTTTGGTGTCCCGACGTGAAGACGATCGGGATGAATGTCTGTTGGGCATGAACCTCATGAAGGATTACTACATTCCTCTCCTTAGTAAGTATTAAAGTACACATAGTTTGCGATGGGTGAATTTGGATTCCCTACATGAAGATGGTCGGGACCAATGGTTGTTGGGCTTGATCCTCATTGAGGTTTCCTACGTACCTTACCTTGGTAGGTATCAAAGTCCATGTAGTATGGGTGGGGGTATAGAAACAATGTGAAGATGCTCGGAACCAAGTAGTGTTGTTCATAAACCTCGTGGAGGCTTCCTACGTACATTTCCTTAGTAAGGAACAATGTCCACATAGTTCGGAATGGCGGTGTGGGGCTTACACTATAGGCGGCCAGAGGTGTTGGTGAACCAACATGAAGATGGTCAGAATGACCATGGTGGTGGGCTTGAACCTCAAAGAGGCTTCCTATGTACCTCACCATGCCAAGGATCAAAGAACTCGTAGTTACGATGGAGGGGGTTTTGGGATTACACTCTAGGAATCCATGAGAGGATGTCATGGTGGATGCTTTCTCAAATCCCACGTGAGTCATGCTCAGTGTGAGATACACGAGACAGAAAAGGCCTGATGATCACGTTGAAAAAGGTGATTATGTGGGAAGTGTAGATGGTCATACATGTATTTAGCAGCCCAAAGTTGAAACAAGAGCTTATTCATGATTAGCATCTCGAAGTGGTTTGGACTTACTCCAGGATGGAGGCTTGGTGGCGATAAAGCCCAGTGGGAGAGGGATTTAGCATCGAAGAAAAGAGGGGCAGAGATGCTACCTCCTGCAAGAAAATATTGGGGCTTACACAAGAGTGGTTTCCCTTTCCCCATGTAATATTCATTGGGGGATGTCACAGTTTATTATCATGAGTTGGGGATGATGATTCTTGGATGTTTATCATCATGTAGCTCAGACGAGGCGGGTTCGCTCCACACCACTAGAACATACACAACTGGTACCCTCAGCACCTTGGTGATGAGAGGGCACAGGAAACACCATGTCTATGGGGAGTCGAGTGGTGATCCCATTGGGGGTCCATGTTAGAGTGGCTATGTGAAGAAGAAATAGTAGTTAGCATGCCTATGCGAACAAGCATGAGGTGAAGAAACGCAACGGGAAGTATTGTCCAAGGGACTTTGAAGGTACTTTGCACGAACCCATAGGGTCGTACGAGAAGAGAGTATATACAGAATGTGTTTTGGGTACGATAGGTGGCCCAAAATGAGGCTGAGAAGAGGGAAATCATAGGTGCACAAGGAGGGAGGCTTGCACGAAAGAGGAACAATTTCATGAAAAGGGTCAGGCTGACGTGTAATAGGGATGGTTGTGAAAAAATGGCTTGGATGGTTCTCAATCGGCCGGTGTGTGTGAAAACTTATGGGGTGTCTTACAAGGGAGGGGATTCGATTTTGAAGTAATTTAGCGCTAAGGAAATTATTGCGCACAATTGGAAGGAATTGCGCATGGGGTATGCGACTCAATGGGATATTGAATGAGGATTAAGCCCAAGTGGTCTTACCTAACAGTGGACCCCTAGGTGACCTGGCACAAAAAATTTAGTACCTGAGAGACATCTTTTGTGTGCATGAGAGAATAATTTTACGTCGGAGAGACTGTTCAGATTCTTTAGCCCGGATGTCGAAGGGATTCCCTTCAATATATTGTAACTCGAGATCACGGGTCCATGCGAACAAACAAGCATGCACAAAATATTGTGCGTGGATATTGGCAGCATGAAAATTCAACAGCGTAGGGCAGCTGCATGTAAATCATCACTTTTGTAGTCTGGGTGTGGAGTACATCCACGCTCGTGTGGAAAACCTTCGTGAATCATGTGTTATTCCACTCGAAAGCCATTTTTCACGCACCTCTGATTTTTTTTTCACGTGGCCCATCAGTGCCCCCCATAATAGATCGCCATTTCCAAATATGTCTTTGCTTTGTCCTACCAAAACATCCTTTGGCCATTGAGTATTTTTCGGAGTCTACAAATTCCCCCCTTGGAATCATATCAGTGAGGCGACGCAAAGGTGGGATTCCAAGGGAAACGCCGAGATGTAAAACTCTCTGGGACCCACATGCGCGTAAACTAGAGAGGCGTGTAAAACCGAAGCGTTGTTCAGAAAACCAAGTGGAGCGTGTAATCCTATTTTCACATGCACACGAAAACCCACCTTCAAGATTATAAAATACCCCATGGGTCCCTCATTCAAGACATATTTTCTCACATGATATGTTTTGAGCTCTCATGCACGATAAAGTTTCTTGATTTACATGGAAAATTTACATGGTTCAACATAATACCCTGATTTCGGCTGTTGTTTTACGTGTATACCCAGGGTTTTTGGTGCAGGCTCCAAATCTTTCCACTCAGATTCTTTAAGACCATTCCAATTGAAGATGGATGTGAATCAGATGGATGTCGAGAGAGGGGATGCTTTCACTGCTCGAAGGGATAAGATGGTTTCATACCTTGAGGTACATGGCACCTGAAAGATCTTATCCAATAACCATACTCTCTTCAACATGATTACCATATCCCAGAAGGAAAACACACTGTCCAACAACTTTCCATTATCGGACTTCAGTATCTTAGAGGAGGTACACATGCCAAGGTTTGAAGTCGACAGACCGCGGTCATGGGTGACCCACGAGGATGACCTACCACAGTACAATATCACAAAAAACGGCCATCCTTCTAGAGAAACCAGACATATAGACATTTACATCCAGAATCCCATGACCAAGACCATTTCGGGGAGTGACCTGGTTATGGAGGATTCTCTGGCATGTTACGCAAGTTTCTTCTGTCAAAGTGTTACTGATGAGTTCAAAGTCTGTCTGTAGGATTGAGATATGCGGTCTAGAGTAAATTTCACCACTGAATGGGCTTGTAGGTATTGGGTACGCTAGACGTATGTCTAGTTTGGGGCCAAACTGTGGACATCGGTTTGTTCGTGGAATTTTGGACGTCATAGTTTCATTTCTACCATCAGCATGAGCTTATTCTAGCATTGTTTACTCGATGGTCCCCTGATACCAATACCTTTCGTCTTCATCATGGGGATGTTGGTACCAGCCTTTGGGATGTTCATTTCATTGGGGGTATCCCTTTGGATGGGAACCAGTACTATGTATTCCTCCAACTGAGGAACATCTAGGGAGATGTATCACGAACTCCTATGCATACATGGAACCTCTTGTAGCAGGATATGGAGAGGTTGGGGGTCAAATATTTTTTGAAGGACATCGCTTACAAGAAATGGTTTAGCTTGTTCTTGCAAAAGGTTATGGACGTAAAGATGTCCGGGTGAGGGGGAAGGTGTCCGACCGCGACACAGAGGAGAAAAAGAGGATCATACTAGATTATCCTAGAGGCAAGGATATATCAGGCATGGGGAATTAGCATAAATGAGAGTCAGGACCATAACATCTGGTATACCGGGTATCTTGCAACATTCATGAGTGGGTGGATGCTACTGGTGAGGAACTCAAATATAGGAGTTTTTCCAGCAACCCTCGTGATGGTTGGTATCATGGCCTCTAATCAGAGGATCAATCTAGGATTCCCTATGTTGGCCCATCTATATACCATTCTAGGATGCATTTTGAGAGGGGTGTCACCGAGGAGGATCTATGGTCTCTTCCTGATCTTTTATGGCTGGGTCGCGGCTCATTGCCGTAGGTATACCTTTCCAAACGCCATTCTTCCTCCATGTAATGTCCTACTACCTTCCATTCTAAACAATGTCGGGGTCGTGCCATTGATGCTCAATGAGAAGGGGGTAAATATTAGGATCAGCAATCATGGCGGTTTCAATTTTTTCCTATTCCCCACTCCGACTGGCCAAATTATTGAAAATGGGCATGTCCCACTAGAGGAAAGGTAATACTTATAGGGAATCAATGGTGGGGTACTTGTGGCACGGATTGATGGGAAAATCCTCAACAAGACCTACGTACCATCAAGGTTCTCTAGGAAGTTCGGATTCCTATAGTAGATTCTGAATAAGATGTATACCGGTGTCCAGGAAGAAAGTAACCCTTGCATTATCTTCCAAATGTGGCTTATGTTTACAACTCATGGATCTGGCGATGTCATTACTTTTCCACCCACCGGAGTTGATGCTAGATCTCAACCATTTATGCCAGACATTGGGCCATAGCATACCCGGAGTGACTTTTGCAGAAGCGAGTTCAACAACTCTAGGTAGACAGTGTAGAACCTAGGAGGTGAGAGAGTAGACATGGTGTTGTTAAGGAACAATCATCAAATGCATATTGTGAAATTGGGCCTGCACAGGCCGGGACTTCAGTAGTGGGGACGTCGCATAGCGTGGCAGTGCCCTCATTGCCTATGGGGAGAAAAGATCGTGAGGTGGCGAGGGAACATACCAGGAAGCATATAAGGTACATGCTCTAACCTTCCGATGACACAATTTTCCCAGCACTGTGGTCAGCCTGGTTTACCCGATGGCAGTCGATGGGCACCGAAGCCCTCTGAAAAAAGATAGTACAAGATGGAATCCATCTATCAGAGGTCATACTCATTCAAATTGTCGACAGGGTGAACATCCATTGACGACACACGTATCTGATAGCTATGGATGTGTAATCCCACCAACGGGGTCAGCGTGAAGAGCAGTCTTTCATGGTGAAGGTAATGCCCAGCTAGGAGCATGATCCTAATAAGATGTTGTCTGAAAATGATGACAGCGATGAAAATCCAGAGGGCAGTGAGACGGAGGAGGTTGAAGGAGAAGGTAATGGAGGGGGTGAAGGAGAAGATGAGCATGAAGGTGGAGAGTCATCAGGGGTGTCCCACAAAGGGAGTCTTTGGGAGAGTGGTGATATCATTGGCTTTGATATAGATATAACTATACTACCTGAGATACATCTATGCCCTTATATATCCTTTCCCCCTTCATTTTTTTTGCAAACCTCAATCAGATCTCCTAATCATGTTCAAGGTCATATTGGTGTCGACCATGTGTCTCCATCCAAAGGGGTCAAGGAGGCACTAATAGAACAAGGTATGTATCTGACGCCGATTATTGAGCTGATGAGTGATGAGGGATCCCCAACAATGATAGCTCCAGTAGCTTCTAGAGCACCAGAGGATGACGCTTTGGGCTCTTGTAAGTTTTTTAACTACCGAACATACTTTAAAGCCGATATGTACCGTCTAAAAGCATATTTGATCAGTGTGTTCATTTTTTGTGTTGTAATGATATCCATGGAGGATCGTCGGGCTTCTGAATCCAGGACATACGTGATTTATTCAACAGAAAAAGTTTCAGCCCTTTTAAGACACACCTCTCAAACTACACCGGCCCTGGCACTCAGTGAGAATGAGTGGTGGATGTCAGTGGTACTCATGTCGGGGCAAGGCCGAATGTTATCGAGGGAGATGCCGAGACTAAGGTGAGAGAGGAAGGTATCCCAAGCATTAAAGAGCCTAAACCCTTGGGAGAGGTACCCAAAGAAGACCCCGTTGTTGGTCTCATGGATACCTTCCCTAACTATCGGCCTATAGATCCTAATGAGGTAGATGATTCTGACTCGGAGGCGGTGGAGTAGAGTCGGATGACACGGCATAAAGGGTGGAAGTGTATCAACGACTTTCTCAGTCAGCCTCAAACCAAATGGCTAAAACGGATGGGATCGTTCCAAACCTAGAAGATATTTCTTTGTGTTTGAGGGGTGGATGCTCATCATCTCTATTTGATGGTCCGTGACTACATGTCTGAGAAGCTATGTGAGAGCAGCTGATGCTCTGATGTTTCCTGACGTCAGCAAGAGTTGGGGAGTGCACAAGCATTAATGAAGGCAGAACAAGATACCTGACGCCTTGCTGAACAGATGAAAGAATAGGAGGTATTCATTTCTAAATGTTCCGAGATTGTGGATCTATTGAGGGACCAACTGACAGACGCCCAGGAGTATCTTGTAGAAGCTGGTCGCCAAATAACCGACCTTCATACTGAACAAGCGCACACACAGGCTAGGGAAAGTACACTGTGCTCTTTGGCTGCTGATGAATAGAGACTCATGAGGGAATGGGAAGCAATCCTGGAGGCCACAAGCCAAAATCTAGTGGAACTGGAATGATCTATCTAAGTTGGTGATCTTTAAGGGCCATGTTTTAGTCGAACTCATAATCTCATTTCTCTTTACTGCCTATTATTCTGAACTGCATGAATGGATTGATTCATTTAATTGTTTGTATGGTTTAATGCATTCAACCAAAATCCAAAAATAAATAACAATCAATTTCTAAGCTCGTGTGGGTCACACCCAATGTGAAAAACAAGGTATGTTTATACTATTACTTCATTTGAATGTATGAGTATCAAACAAGCTTCAGGAACCTGAGATTCAAAGGACCAATTAGGATTCCCAGAATGAGAAGAGAGAGACCTGACTAGAGAATGAAGTTCGCAGAACAGTTGAATTACCATTTTCTCAATGTGCCCTTGTGCATGAACGGAGTAAAACCAGGGGCGCTGGAAGAAACTTGAATAGGGGGATGAAAGGTGTAAATAACAATACCCATGATTCGGAACATTGTGGTGATGGAATGAAAATTAAGAATAACTGTTGACTGTATTTGAAACACAGTATCCTTATTGTGTTATCTTGAAACAGGAATATCAAATGAGGGACAACCGCTGACCATGTTTGAAACATGGGGCCTGACTCATATTTTCATTTATTGGCCTCTCAGAACATTGTACTAGGATAGTATTCGAGCCATAGGCTGAGCATCCATACAGTTAGGTGGTTCCTCTAGACGTGATAGAGGGAGAGGACCTGAATAAGGGGCACAAAAAGCATGGAGAGTGGAGTGTTGGGTTGTTCGACTAGTTTATAACACTCCTGAAATTACGCCATTGTGGTGGAAACAAATTATGTGGATACATCAGCCTGATCAAGGATCAAACATTCTTCTAAACCGGACCTCTCTAGTAGGGACATGGAAGGACATATAGTCTTACGTCATACAGTAATGATAGTTCACATAGTATAAAGGTCATACTTCCTGGACTATGGTCAACAATTTATAGTCATGTTACATGGAATTTAGGGTCCTACATTAAGGTCATAGATAGTGGACCATGATCGGGGCCAATGGGCCAAAATGGTTATTGGACCTTGGGTTGGGCCCAAGGTGAAATTCTTGGGCATCACTACATATCCCATAAAAATTATAATCAAGACAAATGTATTTTTGAGATCACAATTTATTGTTATTTGGGATGAGGAAAGGAATGTGTGGAAATGGTTGCGCCAGTACACATCCGACCAGAACAACTAAGCCTACACAAGTCGTGCTCGATGTGGGAAACAAGAAGTAGTGATGGTACATTCCTAGCATAGGGAGGAACAAATTAGGAAAGATGGGGAATTAGATGACTGATGTCTCATTGATGTTGACCCACCTATATAACGCACCAAGATGCGCAAAAGAGTAAAGATGAGAATTTTGTAATTCCACATGAACATAAGGAAGTGGAAACATTTAAATCATTATGCTCGAGATCTGGACTGCAGTGATGGTGGCATGATGATTGGGGATAGATGTTAACCATGTTCGAAACACCACATCCATATTACATTAGCCTAGAATGGGGACAGATAGATGAGGGTTGACCGCTGACCATGTTCGAAACACAGGACCAATCGCAAATGTCATCCAGGGTCTTTAGGGACGTTGGCCTGAAAGGGTAGGTGAGATGAGGCGGCCTGAGACCAGACCATAAAGGGGATCCCTTCAGATGTGGAAGAAGATGAGGTTCCAAATGATTGTCTCACAAAGCATGGACATGAAATGAGGGTAATTCCATCGTAAAAATACCATACATCGGGCACATTACCTAAACACATCTAAACATTACTATAAGATGTATCAGAAAGAGGGAGTCGAGTACCCTTCCAAGGAAAAGTGTCCTAGGGCTATACACATCCATATTAAGGTCCTAGGGTGGACCATTAAGGGGGGCTTGATTTAATGGACTGTTCACATGGCAACGAAATATCCAAATGTGATGTGCATTTCCCATAAGATGATCTGAGTTTTAGGTCATTGAACTCGGACCACACCGGGAAAAGATATGGGAAGTACATGGTGCGACTATTGAAAAACCCAATGGGAATGAGAACCTAAGAGGTACTCTCCACCTCACATATTCTTAGGTGAGTCCAAGATAAGGGACTTAAAAAGAATGGGACATGATTTAAAGACTCTTGGGGATGGCCCCAGAGACAAAAATGCTTGATCATTCCTACATATCCCAAGAGGATGGTAATCAATCCATACGTAGTTCTAGAAATGACGTATAGTTTAACCCATTATGGAAAGGATGTGGAGTGGTATTAGTTTCTGGTCAAAGAGCTTGGACCATGGATAGTAGTACGTGAATGAGACACATGGTGGGGTGATTATAAAACCCGACGTGAATGGGAACCTGGGGTGCCGACCACCACATATTCCTTGGGAAGTTTTCTTGTCGTGGGACTGAATAAGAAAGTGAAGCTTTCCCTGGGAAAAAATGCACTAGTATTCCTACATATCCCATGAGGATGGTAATCAAGACAAATTCATTTCATAAGATTGAATGGTAGGACACAACTTCCATGTATAATAAGGTTGTGTGTGACTGGCCCTTGAACCAAAAGAAGTGGTATTTGATATATCTTGTTTTTCCATTAGGATGAATGAGTTTTTTTTGTAAAGCGAAGTAACTTTGATTTATGGTTCAGGTATCTCCATAAAAATAAATCCATATATAGGTGTTGACAAATTGTATGGTGTGTAACAGATACCAAACATGATGTCCTCTCAAGTGAGGACATCACAATGCAGTGGTATTTTTCATCGTGCGTCCAGGAAAATAATATCACAGTTTATGGTCATGTGATGGGACCCACCACTCACTTTTAGTATCGTTCAAGACATACACAATAGTTTAAAGTCATGTGGGACTAGGCATAATAGTTTAACGTCATATGGCTCAAACACATACAGGAGAGATGACATTCCAAAGGGGATGCACACTACATGATAAAGCGTATCCGACGTGAATGAGGACAAGGTCCACACCGTATCATGCGCAACTGAGTTGGACCCAAAAACCAGCCATCCGGGTGTTCCTACATATCTCATGAGGAATAAAATCAAGCTATACATAGTTCTGAAAGTGATATTTGTTTATGGTCAAAGAACTCGGACCATAGTGGTGCGGAATCCTACCATGTAACAACATAATTCAACCTGATCCCTAAGCCCACGTGAGTTGTTCTCGATGTGGGAAACAAGTATGGAAGTGGTTTCTATGTAGTACCTAGAATGCTCGCCGAAGGGTAATCTGTTTGGAGCCCTGAATTATTTCCTTATCGCAGATTTTTCCTCCTAACGTGTGGATACACACTAAGGAATAGTACTAGGAGCCTCAAAATTCTACTTGGACCAGATGATTCGGAAAGGGACGAGAGTCATGTAACTGAAATTTTGGGCTTAATGGGGTTCAGGTGACGATGGAGGATAATTGTTGACCATTTTAAAAAAACATCTATATCATTTGACCTGAGGTGGGAATAACAAATGAGCATTGAACACTGAAGAAATTCTCAATGCAGGACCTGTATCAATTTTTTGATGAAACCCTTGGGGACGTTGGACTGTAATTGTAGGAGGGAACTTTGGCCAAGTATCCACGCCATTTGATGGTCACTTTGGGTGTGAAATGGGATGGAAACCCTAATGAAGGGGAAAATGAAGCATGGGTAACGAGTGAAAGCACATCCAGGTAAAATCCAAAATTCCAGGTGCTAAACCAGGGTACCCATGGGAACATTAGTTAATCACCGAAGAGGACTGATGGTCTCATCTTGAGAGTGGCCAATTTTAAAAGATGAGCATATCAAAAAAGGATGTAAACTCTTAGGAGGAGGTAAATGGAGTGGTTGTTACAAAAACCCGATGTGAATGAGGAAATAATCCCATACCACCCCATATACCCCTCTCCATGGGGGAATACAGGCCAAGGGGACAAGATGAGAGAGATATTTCTAAGATATGGAGCTAGAAATGATGTCTAGAGGTTCAGGTGGTCTTACATATCCCATGAGGATGGGAATAAAGCCACGCATAGTTCCTGAAGGGAGTAATGTGCAGTTTGGGGTCATGTATTAAAGACGTAAATGGGTAAGAAACCCCACACACAGTAGGTTTACGGTGTGGCATGTAACCCGATGTGAATGGGGACATAATCCCATACCACACCGTACAACCCAAAGTGAGAACTTGTGCCGGGGCCCAAAATGGCCAAGGGGCCAGAGGCTGGGCCATGGACAGAATGTCCTGAACAGCTAGCAATTTAACATCTTGCAGTAAAGATAAAGAAAGGGGAAGGATACCCCAAACAAGGGAGGTGTATGGAACTGAAAGTAACCCAACATGAATGAGGAAATAATCTCATACCACACTGTAAAATCCCGTAAGAGTTAAGACATGGTCCATGGGCCCATGATTGGGCATGCAAATCATGGCAGGGCATGTGCTCGTGGTATGGACGATAAATGATGGGAGGGATGTATCATGGGGATCTGTGTGGCCAGGTGAAATAGCCCGATGTGAATGAGGACATAAGATCACTCCACACTAAACAACCTTAAAGGAGAACATGGGCTAGGGTCCAAAAAAGGACAAGGGGCCAGAAAATTTAAAGGGTCCTGAGGCTGGGCATCTCAGCCAATGGAAGCCATACGACCTCTTGTGTAGTTACTACCTCATCATAGCTCCTAATCCCATGTGGTCAGTACTCAGTGTGGGAAACAAGGAACCAGACTTAGCTCTCCCTGTCATATAGTGGTCTAATAGATGGCATCACCTGAATGGATCTCATCTCTTGGAGATACAAAGGGGTAGAATGAACCACTACACTCAATGTTTGGTACATATTGGGGTGGTTCTAATGAAAAAGGATAGTTGTTGACCATGTTTGGAAACCAACGTTCTTATAGTGTTCTGGAATGGGAACAAGAACATAGCATCGATCGCTAAACATGTTCGTAACGCATGACTTGTATCCATTTGTTGCTCAACATCCTCAAGGGTGTTGGCCTGAAGTGATAGGAGAGCCCTTAGGCCTAGCGTCCCTGACATTCGGGGGTCTTTCAAGATGGTAAAGATGATGGTTTCCCAATCAAAGGAGTGGGTGAATCATAGTTGATCCCATCTGTGAAAGAGGCAGACACCTCTGTGTAGTGGGATGTATGGAAGGATCAAGATGAGGTCGGCGTGAATTGGGGAAAAATCCTGCACCAGACCATATTTCTGGACCTGAGGGGAGAATCTGGTGTTTGGGCTGGGCCAACAGACGAAATGTCCTGGTGTTCCTACGTATCCCATGAGGATGGGAATCAGGCCATGTGTAGTTCTTGAAGGCCATGCAGTTTAATGTCGTGCGGTGAGGACGTAGGAGGATAGAAGAATAGGGAGTGGGCATATGGTGCGACCATAGTAATCCTAGAATGATTGGGGATAATGAATCCTACAACATATCATGCAACAATCTTCCAATAGAACTATACCCTGGGGGATAATCAAAGAGAATAGTTTTGGGCTGGGATCAAGACGAATTTCTTGAGTGTTCCAATGTATCCCTTGCGAATGGGAATCAAGAAACACGTAGTTCAAAGGGTGTAGTTTAACATCTTGTAGGACAACATATTGTATAATGTCATGTGGGACAAAGTATTTTAGGGTCATGCAGGACTATACAATTTAGGGTCATGCCAGACCCGACAGTTTAGGGTCATGCAAGACCATCTGGCTCTAGAAAAGTATGGCTTGAGAAAAGAGGCATTGGTGGGAGGAGGTATATGCTCCTCATACATGGTCACTAGGGATTATTCGACATTGGGGTAAACCCTATGAATTATGTAAGGTCCTTTCCATTTGGGTTCCATCTTGGGTGGTCTCCTTCTACGGATCACTGGTGTCTGTAGGGCCAATACCAAGTCGTCTTGCAAGAAAGAGTGGAGGTGAGCCTCCTTGTTGAAGGCTGTAACTATCTTATTGTAATGCCTTTCTAGATTGTGTAGGGAACGAAGCCTATTCTAGTCATGTGCTTCAAATTCAGGGAGATGAATTTCGGATACCTCATCAGGCGCCTTCTAGTCATAGACCGATGTGAATAACGATAGCAGCTGGATCTCGATGGGTTGGACAGCCTTAGCTCCGTACACCATGGAATATGGGGTCACCTGGGTGAAATTAAGATCCATCGTATGATAATCCTAGAGGGGATTGGGGAGCTTGTCTATCCTACACTTCTTATTCTGAACAAAAAAATTTCGCAAAATGTTAGGGAGGGTTTTGTCGAATGCCTCGATCTATCAATTTTATTGCACGTGATAGCGGGAGGTATGGTTGAAACGGATGTTGTACTTGGTGTACAACTTCTTCAACTCAACTTCTCAGAAGTTGGTTCCTTAATCAGTGAAAAAATCATGAGGGACTCTAAACTAGTAAATGATATTGGAGCTCATGAATTCGATGATAGAATGGTCCTTGACCTCCTTCATCAAAACAGCCTCTGCCCACTTCGAATTCAAATCCGTAGCGGGCAGGATGAAAGTGCACTGGTGAGCTGTTGCTGGTGGATATGGTCCTATGTCATCAAGTCCCCATACCGTGAATGACCAAGAGTAATTTTTAGAGTGGAGAGGATTTGGTGAATGATGTATAATGTTTTCATGAATTTGGAACATGTGACATCTCTTGGAGAACTTGATGCAATAATGAATCATGGAGGGCCAAAAGTACCCTAGTCTCCGGATCTGGTGGGACAACTTCTGCTCAGTCTGCTGGGCATTGTAGTAACCGACATGAACCTCCTGCATGAACTAAAAAATCTCAACTCCTTGGATGAAATGGAGGATAACACCATCAAACCAACGATTTTAGAGGGTCTTTTTAGGACTGTGACCACACTGGAGGGTAAACTACATCGTGTTACGTCAGATTCACTCACGCTCGGCCTGATCTTATAGATGGTACTCGACAAAGGGGTCTCTCCAGTTGGGCTTCACTTCCAATACTGCATTTGAGGAACCTGGGGGTCCTGACATAGAGGCCCCAACAGAAATATGGATTACTCACAAGCCATCTTCATCTCATAGGATGATGGGAGAAATGACTATCTGACATTCCACGTGTATAATCAGATCATCCTGCTTGGGTTCTGCATGTGATGCAGTCTGGTCGTCCAGGACATCCGCTCGACCATTCTGAGATCGAGGGACATGAGTAACTTCTGGATGAGATGGGAATTGGGCTATTAGCTGGAGGGGGGACTCCTAAAATAGTACAAGCACTATATTTCTAACGACGTAGTCACCGTTGATCTTCTTGATGACTAGTTCATAATCCTTTTTCACATGAAAATGGGGAACATCAATCTTGAGGGCCAGCTCGAGGCCAATGAGAAGAGCCTGATACTATTCCTTGTTGTTAGTGAAACATTCTAATAATAAGAATGAGTAAGGAAGAATGGCTCAATACGGGGTAATAAAGACCATACCCAGGCCTACCCTATTGAGCCTGGGATCATTGAGCCTCCTGCCAGTGGGGCTTTGGGAAACCCTGTAACACCCCGAGATTTTATGAAAAATATTCTTTTTAATTTCATTAAAGTCTTTTTTGTACGCTACACCAAAAGGAGCTTTCACAACATGCATCCTTGACTTGCCTTGCATTACACGCAATCGCGACCTTCCTCGATAGCGTGTGTTGTATGCAATAATGAGTTTCACTAAACAACAATATGCTATTAAAATATTATTAAAACTAGCCGTTATGAATAGTAATAACCACTTTTTGAAATTTTGTAAATTTTATTTTTCAAAATGGACTTCATTTTTGGATTCGGAATATCGAAATTAGCTTAGGGTGAAATTTTGGTACTTTTCGGATAACTTTCATTTTCTGATGAATAGTGAATTTTTTTAAATTTTAATTAAAAACAACTTTTTTAATCGAAATAATTAATAGTGATAAATTATTAATTTTAGTGGTTTTAAAGTATATTTAGAATATTTTTTACAATTTAATACAATGTTTGTCATTAGATATAATTTCACATTTAAACCAGACATAAACAAGTGTCAATCTTTTGATAGTTATTATCTCTTAAGAACACGCTATTTGTTTTGACGACGAGAATTAATTTTAAAATTAAGTAATGCAACTGATATGTTTTGAATTTGGTAAAATAGACATCATTTTTGGGTTCATAATTTCAAATATAGCTTAGGCCCAATTTTTGGTATTTTTCTAAAAACTTTCATTTTTTGATGAATAGTGAAACCACTAAGTGGTAGTTAAAAAAAATGAATTTTTCATAAAACTTAATTTTACCGCTTATGTGAGTGGAATTTCAAAAATATGAGTGACACAGTTGATGTCAGTAAGTAAAATGTGGTTCAATGAGATGAAAATAGTTTTTGGTGAATAGTAACTTTTTTACTTTTTTTACCACGGTTAAAAGTAAATAGGGTAAATAATGGTAAAAATGATACTATTATTACCCTAACACATGTCCTATTTATATTGGATAAGTGTAATTTGACCAAAAACAACCTTAGGAATAAAATATGACCATTTAGGCCCACTTGGATTAGATTATGACATTTAATATTAATTTATTTAAAGAAGGGTTAAAATAGTTAAAATCAAAGTTTAATAAGTAAATAATTTTTAATATAAGGTTATACAAAATATAAATTCGAATATAAATATTCATTAGAAAGATAAAAATATTTACTACATAATGGTAGTTTATTTGTAAGTTTTAGACATTAAATAAAATAATTTATTTATGACACAAAGATGATGCAGTAATTATCATATTAATGAAATATTGACTTAATTGATGTTATAAATACCAAAATAAATGTAATTTGAGACTTTTTATGAATTACACTAATTTTCTAGGTTAATAAGACATGTTAGTATTGATATAATTAACATATTTAGAACTAATCATTCTGTTATTATTTTTAAAAAAATCAATTACTTAATAGTGTCAAAATTGACATAAAATAGTCTTTAAAACAAATATTATATTATTAATTGTTATTTTATTCCTAAAAATCTAAGGCTCGGCCAAATGTCTTAGATAAGGTTATATATATTAATAATAAAAAACTTGGGGTTCGTTTTCCTTGTTATAGTAAATTTATTAACATTATAATGTAAGAACACAAAAAGACACGATAGAAGTAAAATTATCTAACTTAAAGTTAAATATAAATGATAAGGTTAAAATAGGAACCTAAACTTGTCTACATTATATTCGATGAGTGGATTTCAGCCCATACCCACCATAGATTCTAAATAACTCAATTTGGAGCTATTAAAAACCGAATATGACTTTATAATAAAATAATATTTTTTGTTATTCCAAAGGTGCCCCTCTCCTCCCTTATAAAAAGAAACCTCCTCCCTCTCTTCCTCACACCACATTGAGACTTAATTCTCGGCAAAACCTGGCAAAATTCTATTTTACACTTCCCTAGAAACATCCTAGAGGTCCTGGTCTTTTTAAAAGACCAATTTTAGTTCCCTAAGAGGAGGACTCAAAGAGGTGCATCAAAGAAGAGGTAATGTTCGTTACCAATTCTTTCAACTTTATTTCTTCTTCCAATTATTCTTCTTAGGTTGTTTAGCTATGAAGTAATAACATCAGTATCACTCATATAATGATATGTTATTATAAGTATGAAACAACCATATTTCACCATCTATCCATCCTATGGAAAACGAAATCACCGCGCGTGCGTACGTACGGAATACCATCTCCACGTCATGGTGTAATCTATTTTCCACCACCACCTTACTTGGATGGGTATAATGGTTTATATAATAACTATATATGATTATTGTAAAGTGATATTGATTCTAAAATAGTATAAATACACTCCAATACAATTCCACAATCATGAGAACGATATCATCGCTCGTGCGTACGTACGGACTACCGTCTCCACGACGCGATGACATTTATTCTCCACGTTAACCATTCATGAATGATTATAAAGTATATATAATAAGTAATAATAAAATATATGACATAATAATGATACTGGATTTATTTATATATGTATGTATGTCATCTACTTAATTCCATTTAACTCAATAAGGAAACAAAAACAGCGTTCATGAATACGTACGGCCTACCGTCTCCATGAACGATGTATTTCTTTCCATTTACTGATCTATTATATATATGTATATTCTGAATATATATTATATATAAATCATGTTTTATATTATAGAATTAATTAATCATTATCTAAGTAATCATATGAATAATTACATGTCAAAACACAGACGACAAATGAAACGATTTTACCCAAAACGCTCATTAACATGAAATTTACAAAAGAACGTTTAAAATAAAGTAATAAGTGAACCATATATGATATCATAACAATGAGTATGATTCTGGAATAAGTCAATAAAATTATTCAAATCATTATACAGGAGGTTCAGACACTTACGATGAAAATCGGACCTAAGGTAAGGGAAATATCACAATCTCATTTTTATCCAAGATTGTTTGTACTTTGGAATTTACTAGGGTGTATTTTATCATCCACATCCATGTTTCCTAAATATTTAATATTATTTCCATTCACCAAAAATTGTTTAAATACAATTTTACCCTTCAGTGAGTTTTTAGTAAAAGATATGAAAAGAATCTTTTGTCGTTTTTCATACGATGTACTTTTTTACTTTTCCGACAAAAGTACGAGAATAATGTTTTTTTAACTTATATGGCATGAATGGATTTTTAAAACATTATTTACAATAAGATTCCTTTAAAAGTTTTCAAGTATATTTTTAATCAACTTATTTTAGTTTAGAATTGTATGACATTTTATGAAAGGAAAGTGTTTTTGAAGTAGAAAGGATATTATCCTCAAGAATGAAGTTCAAGTGTTTTATCAAAATTATTTTCCATCTAAGATAATAAAGGGATCTATTTTTATCCCTATTATTACATTGATTTTATTATGTTGTGATAGAATTATTTTTATGAATTTCGTTATCTTATATGAATTGTTTTATGATGTCACGATGTTGAAGAATCCCATTTTTATTACATGGGTTATGCTATGATGTATGGTTTATGATTTTGTGGCACACATAATAATGGTATCATTATGAGATGGGTGGGACCTATATCTCCCTCCCATGCATTTGATAAAGATTTTATATCTCATGAGATAGACATGGCTGGAATGGCAGGTCAAACCGGTTCTGTGAAACAGGACTGAAACGAGGAGTGAACTCGGTTTAGAAATGGACTTTGTCAACTAAGATAGTCTTGGAAATGAGTCTTGACTAATAAGAAATGATTCTCTATGATTAAGTGTGTATGACACAAAGTTTCATGTTTTATGTTATGATTATTGGGATTACATTTCACTACTATGATTTATCCCATGTTATGATATTATGATCTCTTTTGCAGGTTCAGATTTTCAAAATGTTATGTTCTTATGAATATAATGTGATAGATATTTCTTTTGTTTACCCTTACTTAGCATTTGATCTCACCCTTTTATGTTTTCTTTTCCCCAGGATATAAAGAAAGGTTTTAGGTAAAAAAATGAAGATCTTTATGGGAGATGTTGAAGATATTTCACCATGATTAGAAGATTCTATTCCGAGTTTCCAAAGACACTAAACTATTATGGTCCTTGTGTGTGTGTTTTTGTTATGTACTAAGTATTCCGCAAAAGTAATGTAATTTGCATGTACGTTAAGCTTCGGGTCTCTACAGTTGGTATTAGAGGAAAGATTTAGTCAACCATTGAAACTAGGATGCGAGAACTTTAGTGAGATCCCTATAGATATTTATAAGGTATGTATAGGGATGTCCCTAAGGGTAAGTATAAGTATAGGTTATAGTACTAGAATTACGGTAACCTAAGATGTTAGATATTGAAGGTACTCCCCCTTTATTATGTTGTTTTCCCTAGAGTTATTTTTTCCTCTCACAGTATTCTTTTTGGGTTTTAGACGATGGCGGGAACCCGAAGGAACCGTGTTGATCAATGTAATGGACAATGCAATGATTGTCCTCCTTAACAAACAAATGTTATGGGAGATGGAGTGAAAAATCATATTTCTATACTTACACAAGCTATGAATAATTCTGGACTTCCAAATGTGCAGAGAAGGGAACAATATTCTATTGAGTCCTTCATGAGGCAATGTCCACCTTCTTTCAGTGGGCCTTCTGATCCACTTGTTTCTGAACAATGGATCATTAACACTGAAAAGATATTTTCAGTTCTTCAATGTTCTGATCATGATAAAGTCATCTTAGCAGTATATAGTTTGGAAGGTGAAGCTGGTCAATGGTGGAATCTTATCAAGAATATGAGTCCAAGAGATTAAATTGAGTCCATGGAATGGGACGAGTTCAAGAACTTATTTTTCAATAAGTACTTCCCTTTTATTCTTTGAACAATGATGGAGAAGGAGTTTCTTGAACTAAAGAAAAAGGATGATGTATCTGTTGGTATATACGAAGCGAATTTTACAAGTCTTGCAAGGTATGCATATGGATTTATCATCCAACCTGAAAATAAGGTTGATCGATTATTCAGTGGCTTAAAACCAAATCTTCGAAGGGAATTAGCTATAAAAGACTTCAGTAGATATGAACAAATTGTGTGTTGTTCTATCAAGGTAGAAATGGATGTTGGTGTTACTTATCCATCTCATAGTTTTGACAAGAAACGAAAGATGGAGTTCGAGGAGAAATCTTTGAATAATGGTGAAAAGAAGATGAATGATTCCTTATGCTCAAAGTGTGGAAAGAAGCATGGTGGAGATTGTCTTAAAGGTACTAGAAAATGTTTTCATTGTGGAAAAGAAGGTCATCGAGTAGCTGAGTGTCGAAGTAATGGAAAAATGGTTTCTAATGATGTGAATAAAGAAAATAATGCAGAGAACGCACCACCAACACTTCAATGATTCAAGTGCAAGGAAATGGGGCATTATGCTAATAAATTCCCTAATCCAAGGGTTAATGATGATCGACATGAGCAACCACTTAAGGAAAAGGACAAAGGGAAGTCACATGTGATCACTATTGGAGATGTTGAATATGAAAACGATGTGGTGGAATGATTAAGTGTTTATGTAATGGGATTCAATAATAATGTTATATATAGTATCGTGGAATATTGGAATATTTATGTATTGGTTTATTGTGGTTTTCAATAATTTTATGGTACCAGTAACCATGGAAAGTGATTGAGAAATTTTTGGTAAGCAGATGATATGCACATAATGAAGGGAGAAGAAGATAATGAGATGTTTGATTTTATTCATGAGCTCATGATTGATATAAGGACTAAGTGATATCATGGCTTGAGTATAATGAATTTTGAGGATTTTGGTTTGTGGAAAGTGTTAACTTTTATCTGCTTTCATGTTTTCACTAAGGTTAAATGGGAATTCATTCTTCAAGAGAATACAAGATTAAGGTATTCAAATGTTTTTAATTTGACCAACAAGATATATCTTATGATATATGGGGGATAAATGATGGCATTCACTGGATTGTTATGTGACATTTCAAGTAATCATTTTTTTATACTATGAGCTTGGACGGAAGTATTTTAGATAAGCCTAAAGATTGGAATGGATTATGATGGACATAAGTTAGGATAGAACTTTTTTCAATATTATTTATGGGATGTTATATTAATATAGCATTATAAAAAGGACAACCTTTAAGAAGGGGGACAACCCATCGCGTCGGACAAGGCTGTGGGAATCGAACCCACAACCGAAGTGCAACTAGCCTTTATCACCTACCACTGGCCTACAGGAAGTCCCTGTTTAGTAGAAAAAAGTTTTATTATATTAATCAGTATAATATAAGAAGTATAAGTCCATTTTAGGAACCATATATGATTAATCTCACTATAGATGGACTTACATATTTTTTGATAACTTTTCTAACCTTTTGTTTGAAACAGATGGAATGACCCATCATTCTATCACATGATCTTCTAACACATCACAAATGACAAATTCAACTTAATTTAGTTATGAGATGAAGTGGAAATTGTCCAAATAACGACCAATGGTGAGACTATACCAAAATCACGAAAGTATTTCTTCTAATTCCAATTTCATCAACTTTAGGGAAATGATCTTGAAAAACAAAAATGTTGTCCTAGTGTTCTTATATCTGATGAATCAAAGGGTACCTTATATCTTCACAAATTTATGGCTTTGTGATTTCTGGATTTTCAATAGCATTGTTCTCTACCACTTTCCATCAGAACATGATGGTCAGATGTCTCATCCATATCCATATTTTCACCTATGTGAAAACCCAGTGATTAGTTTATTTGGGTAACCATTACGTTTCATAATTTTGTTTTTATAAAGATTAGTTTTGGTATTCCTTTTTACGATGTGGGTTTCTATTAAAGAAACATTCGAGTAGTAAACCATTTATAACCCTGACGAATTTCGAGGGAGAAATTCATTTTAAGGGGGGTAGAATGTAACACCCCGAGATTTTTTGAAAAATATTATTTTTAATTTCATTAATGTCTTGTGTTGTACACTACACCAAAAAGAGCTTGTACAACACGCATCCTTGACTTACCTTGCATTAAACGCAATCGCGACCTTCCTCGATAGCGTGTGTAGTACGCAATAATGAGTTTCACTAAACAACATTATGCTATTAAAATATTATTAAAACTAGCCGTTATGAATAGTAATAACCACTTTTTGAAATTTGGTAAATTTTATTTTTCAAAATGGACTTAATTTTTGGATTCGGAGTATCTAATTTAGCTTAGGGTGAAATTTTGGTACTTTTAGGATAACTTTCATTTTCTGATGAATAGTGAAAATTACTAAATTTTAATTAAAAACAACCGTTTTAATCGAAAAAATTAATAGTGATAAATTATTAATTTGAGTGGTTTTAAAGTATATTTAGAATATATTTTTACAATTTAATACAATGTTGGTCATTAGATATAATTTCACATTTAAACCAGACATAAACAAGTGTCAATCTTTTGATAGTTATTATCTCTTAAGAACACGCTATTTGTTTTGACGACGGGAATTAATTTTTAAATTAATTAATGCAACTGATATGTTTTGAATTTGGTAAAATATACATTTTTTTAGTTCATAATATCAAATATAGCTTAGGCCTAATTTTTGGTATTTTTCTGGAAACATTCATTTTTTGATGAATAGTGAAACCACTAAGTGGTAGTTAAAAAAATTGAATTTTTCATAAAATTTATTTTTACCGCTTCTGTGAGTGGAATTTAAAAAATCCGAGAGACACAGTGGATTTCAGTAAGTAAAATGTGGTTCAATGAGATGAAAATAATTTTTGGTGAATAGTAACTTTTTACTTTTTTTTACCACGGTTAAATGTAAATAGGGTAATTAATGTTAAAAATGATATTATTATTAGACTAAAACATGTCCTAATTCTATTGGAGAAGTGTAATTCGACCAAAAACAACCTTAGGAATAATGTATGACCATTTAGTCCCACTTTGATTAGATTAGGACATTTATTATTAATTTATTTAAAGAAGGGTTAAAATAATTAAAATCAATGTTTAATAAGTAAATAATTTTTAATATAAGGATATAGATAATATAAATTCTACTATAAAAATTAATTAGAAATATAAAACTATTTCCTACATAATGGTATTTTATTTGTAATTTTTAGACATTAAATAATTTAATTTATTTATGACACAATGATGATGCAGTAATTATCTTACTAATCAAATATTGACATAATTGATGTTATAAATACCCAAAAAAATTTAATTTGAGACTTTTTATGAATTACACTAATTTTATAGGTTAATATGACATGTTATTAGTGATTTAATTAACTTTTATATAACTAATCATTCTGTTACAATTTTTACAAAAAACAATTACTAAATAGTGTCAAAATTGACATAAAATAGTCTTTAAAACAAATATTATATTATTAATTGTTATTTTATTCTTAAAAATCTACGGTTCGGCCAAAATACTTATATAAGGTTATATATATTAATAATAAACATCTTGGGGATCGTTTGACTTGTTATAGTAAGTTTATTAACCTTATAGTGTAAGAACACAAAAAGACACGGTAAAAGTAAAATTATCTAACTTAAAGTTAAATATAAATGATAAGGATAAAATAGGAACCTAAACTTCTCTAAATTCTATTGGATGAGAGGATTTAGACCCATCCCCACCTTATATTCTAAATAACTTAATTTGGAGCTATTAAAAACCGAGTATGACTTTATAATAAAATAATAGTTTTAGTTATTCCAAAGGTGCCCCTCTCCCCCCTTATAAAAGGGCACCTCCTCCCTCTCTTACTCACACCACTTTGAGACTTCAAGCTCGGCCAACCCCTAAAATATTCTCTTCTAAAGTTTCCTATAAACATCCTAGAGGTCCTGGTCTTCTTCAAAGACCAATTTTAGTTCCCTAAGAGGAGGACTCAAAGAGGCGCTTCAAAGAAGAGGTAATGTCTATTACCGATTCTTTCAACTTTATTTTTTCTTCCACTTCTTCTTATTAGGTTGTTTCATTATTATGTAATAACATCAGTATCAATAATATACTGATATGTTAATATAAGTATGAAACAACCCTATTTCTCCATCTGTCCATCCTACGGAAAACTAAATCACCGTGCATGCGTACGTACGGAATATCGTCTCCACGCCGTGGTGTAATCTATTTTACACCACCACCTTACTTGGATGGGTATAATGGTGTAAATAATAACTATATATGATTATTCTAAAGTGATATTGATTCTGAAATAGTATACATACACTCCAATACAATTCCACAATCATGAAAACGATATCATCGCTCGTGCGCACGTACAGACTACCGTCTCCACGACGCGATGAGATTCATTCTCCACGTTAACCATTCATGAATGATTATAAAGTATATATAATAAGTAATCATGAAATATATGACATAATAATGATACTGGATTTATGTCTATATATATGTATGTCATCTACTTAATTTCATTCAACTCAATAAGGAAACGAAAACAGCGTTCATGTGTGCGTACGCCCTACCGTCTCCATGAACGGTGTATTTCTTTCCATTTACTGATCTATTATATATATTTATATTCTGAATATATATTATATATAAATCATGATTTATATTCTATAATTAAGTAATAATGATCTATGTAATCATATGGATAATTATAAGTCAAAACACGGACGACAAATGAAACGATTTTACCCAAAACGCTCTTTAACATGGAATTTACAAAAGAACGGGTAAAATAAAGTCATAAGTGAACCATATATGATATCATAACAATGAATATGATTCTGTAATAATTCAATAAAATTATTTAAATCAATATACATGAGGTTCGGACACTTACGAAGAAAATCGGACCTAAGGTAAGGGAAATATCACAATCTCATTTTTATCTGAGATTGTTTGTAGTTTGCAATTTACTATGTTGTATTTTATCATCCACATCCATGTTTCCTAAATAAGTAATATTATTTCCATCCACCTAAAATTTTTTAAATACTATTTTACCCTTCGGTGAGTTTTTAGTAAAAGATATGAAAGGAATCTTTTGTCGTTTTTCGTACGAGGTACTTTTTGACTTTTCCGACAAAAGTACGAGAAGAATGTTTTTTTAACTTATACAGCATGAATGGATTTTTAAAACATTATTTCCAAGAAGCTTCCTTTACAAGTTTTCATGTATATTTTTAATCAACTTCTTTTAGTTTAGAATTGTATGACATGTTAAGAAAGAAAAAGTGTTTTTGAAGTAGAAAGGATATTTTCCTCAATAATGGTGTTCAAGTGTTTTATCAAAATTATTTTCCATCTAATATAATAAAGGGATATATTTTCATCCCTATTATTACATTGATTTGATTATGTTGTGATGGAATTATTTTTATGAATTCCTTTATGTTATATGAATTGTTTTATGATGTCACGATGTTTAAGAATCCCATTTTTATTACATGGGTTATGCTATGATGTATGGTTTATGATTTTGTGGAACAAATAAGAATGGTAACATTATGAGATGGGTGGGACCTATATCTCCCTCCAATGCATTGGGTAAAGATTTTATATCTCATGAGATAGACATGGCTGGAACATCAGGTTAAACCGGTTCAGTGAAACATGACTGAAACAAGGAGTGAACTCAGTTCAGAAATTGACTTTGTCCACTAAGATAGTCTTGAAAATGAGTCTTGACTAATAAGAAATGATTCTCTACGATTATGTGTGTATTCCACAAAGTTTCATGTTTTATGTTATGATTATTGGGATTACATTTCACTACTATGATTTATCCCATGTTATGATATTATGATCTCTTTTGCAGGATAAGATTTCCAAAATGTTATGTTCTTATGAATATGATGTGATTGATATTTCTTTTGTTTACCCTTACTGAGCATTTGATCTCACCCTTTTATGTTTTCTTTTCCCCAGGATATAAAGAAAGATTTTAGGTAAAAAAAGGAAGATCTTTATGGGAGATGTTGAAGATCTTTCACCACGATTAGACGATTATATTCCGAGTTTCCAAAGACACTAAACTATTATGGTCCTTGTGTGTGTGTTTTTGTTATGTAATATGTATTCCACAAAAGTAATGTAATTTCCATGTATGTTAATCTTCGGGTCTCTACAGTTGGTATCAGAGGAATGGTTTAGTCAACCTTTGGAAACTAGGATGCGAGTACTTTAGTGAGATCCCTATAGGTATTTCTATGGTATGTATAGGGATGACCCTAAGGTTAAGTATAAGTATAGGTTATAGTACTATAATTACGGTAACCTATGATGTTAGATATTTAAGGTACTCCCCCTTTATTATTTTTTTCCCTAGCGTGATTTTTTCCTCTCACACTATTCTTTTTGGGTTTTAGACGATGGCTGGAACCCGAAGGAACTGTGTTGATCAATGTAATGGACAATGCAATGATTTTCCTCCTGAACAAACAAATGTTATGGGAGATGGAGTGAAAAATCTTATTGCTATACTTACACAAGCTATGAATCATTCTGGACTTCCAAATGAGCAGAGAAGGGAACAATATTCTATTGATTACTTCATGAGGCAATGTCCACCTTCTTTCAGTGGGTCTTATGATACACTTGTTTCTGAACAATGGATAATTACCACTGAAAAGATATTTTCAGTTCTTCAATGTTCTGATCATGATAAAGTTATCTTAGTAGTATATCGTTTGGAAGGTGAAGCTGATCAATGGTGGAATCTTATCAAGAATACGAGGCCGAGAGATGAAATTGAGTCCATGGAATGGGACGAGTTCAAGAACTTATTTTTCAATAAGTACTTCAATCGTATTCTTCGAACAATAATGGAGAAGGAGTTTCTTGGACTAAAGAAAAAGGATGATGAATATGTTGGTATATACGAAGTGAATTTTACAAGGCTTGCAAGGTATGAATCTGGATTTATCATCCAACCTGAAAGTAAAGTTGATCGATTCTTCAGTGGCTTAAAACCAAATCCTCGAAGGGCATTAGCTATAAGAGATTTCAGTAGCTATGAAGAAATTGTGCGTGGTGATATCAAGGTAGAAATGGAAGTTGGTGTTACTTATCCATCTCAAAGTTTTGACAAGAAACGAAAGATGGAGTTGAAGGAGAAATCTCAGAATAATGGTGAAAATAAGATGAATGTTTCATTATCCTCAAAGTGAGGAAAGAAGCATGGTAGAGATTGTCTTAAAGGGACTAGAAAATGTTTTAAGTGTGGAAAAGAAGGTCATCGAGAAGCTGAGTGTCAACATAATGGAAAAAGGGTTTCTAATGATGTTAATAAAGAAAAGACTGTAGAGAACACACCACCAATACTTCAATGCTTCAAGTGCAAGGAAATGGGTCATTATGCTAATAAATTTTCTAATCCAAGGGTTAGTGATGATCGACTTGAGCAACCACTTAAGGAAAAGGACAAAGGGAAGTCACATGCGATCACTATTGGCGATGTTTAATATAACAACGATGTGGTGGAATGATTAAGTGTTTATGTAATGGGATTCCAAAAAAATGTTGTATATAGTATCATGGAATATTGGAATGTTTATGTATTGGTCTATTGTGGTTTTCAATAATTTTATGGTACCGGTAACCATGGAAAGTGATTGAGATATTTTTGGTAAGCAGATGAAATGCGCATAACGAAGGGATTAGAAGATAATGAGATTTTTGATTTTATTCATGAGCTCATGATTGATATAAGGACTAAGTGTTATCATGGTTTGAGTATAAAGAATTTTGAGGATTTTGGTTTGTGGAAAGTGTTAACTTTTAACTGCATTCATGTTTTCACTAAGGTCCAATGGGTATTCATTCTTTAATAGAATACATGATTAAGGTATTCACATGTTTGTAATTTGACCAACAAGATATATCTTATAATATATGGGGGATAAATGATGGCATTCACATGATTGTTATGTGACATTTCAGGTAATCATTTTCTTTATACTATAAGCTTGGACCAAAGTATTTTAGATAAGCCTAAATATTGGAATGGATTATGTTGGACAAAAGTTAAGATAGAAATTTTTTTCGATATTATTTATGGGATATTATAGTAATATAGCTTTATAAAAAGGACAACCTGCAGGACGGGTGACAGCTCATCGCGTCGGACAAGGCTGTGGGAATCGAACCCACAACTGAAGTGTGACTGGCCTTTATCACCTACCACTGGACTACAAGAAGTCCTTATTTAGTAGAAACTAGTTTTATTATATTAAGCAGTATAATATAAGAAGTTTAATTCCATTTTAGGAACCATATATGATTAATCTCACTATATACGGACTTACGTATTTTTTGATAACTTCTCTAACCTTTTGTTTGAGACAGATGGAATGACCCATCATTCTATCACATGATCTGCTAACACATCACGAATGACAAATTCAACTTCATTTCTTTAAGAGATGAAGTGGAAATTGTCCAAAGAACGACCAACGGTGAGACTATACCAAAATTACGAAAGTATTTCTTCTAATTCCAATTTCATCAACTTTAGGGATATGATCTTGAAAACCAAAAATGTTTTCCTAGTGCTCTTATATCTGATGAATCAGATGGTACCTTATATCGTCACAAATTTATGGCTTTGTGATTGCTGGCTTTTCCATAGCCATGTTCTCTACCAGTCTCCATCAGTGCATGATGGTTAGATTTCTCTTCCACATCTATATATTCACCTATGTGGAAACCCAGTGATTAGTTTATTTGGGTAACCGTTACGTTTAATACTTTTGTTTTTTTTAAGATTGGTTTTGGTATTCCTTTTTACTATTTGGGTTTCTATTATTCAAACTTTCGAGTAGTAAACCATTTATAACCCCGACGAATTTCGAGGGAGAAATTCATTTTAAGGGGGGTAGAATGTAACACCCCGAGATTTTATGAAAAATATTCTTCTTAATTTCATTCATGTCTTGTGTTGTACGCTACCCCAAAAAGATCTTGCACAACACGCATCCTTGACTTTCCTTTCATTACACGCAATCGCGACCTTCCTTGATAGCATGTGTAGTACGCAATAACGAGTTTCACTAAACAACATTATGCTATAAAAATATTATTAAAACTAGCCGTTATGAATAGTAATAACAACCTTTTGAAATTTTGTAAATTTTATTTTTCAAAATGGACTTCATTTTTGGATTCGGAATATCGAAATTAGATTAGGGTGAAATTTTGATACTTTTCGGATAACTTTCATTTTCTGATGAATAGTGAAAATTACTAAATTTTAATTAAAAACAACCTTTTTAATCAAAATAATTAATAGTGATAAATTACAAATTTGAGTGGTTTTAAAGTATATTTAGAATATATTTTTACAATTTAATACAATTTTGGTAATTAGATATAATTTCACATTTAAACCAGACATAAACAAGTGTCAATCTTTTGATAGTTATTATCTCTTAAGAACACGCTATTTGTTTTGACGACGAGAATTAATTTTTAAATTAAGTAATGCAACTGATATGTTTTGAATTTGGTAAATTAGACATCATTTTTGAGTTCATAAAATCAAATTTAGCTTAGGCCTAATTTTTGGTATTTTTCTGGAAACTTTCATTTTTTGATGAATAGTGAAACCACAAAGTTGTAGTTAAAAAATGAATTTTTCATAAAACTTAATTTTACCGCTTCTGTGAGTGGAATTTCAAAAATCCAGGAGACATGGTTGATGTCAATAAGTAAAATTTGGTTCAATGATATGGAAACAATTTTTGGTGAATAGTAAATTTTTACTTTTTTTTACCATGGTTAAAAGTAAATAGGGTAATTAAGGGTAAAAATGAGATTATTATTACCCTAAAACATGTCCTAATTCTATTGGATAAGTGTAATTCGACCAAAAACAACATTAGGAATAAAATATGACCATTTAGGCCCACTTTTATTAGATTAGGACATTTATTATTAATTTATTTAAAGAAGGGTTAAAATAGTTAAAATCAAATTTTAATAAGTAAATAATTCTTTATATAAGGTTATAAATAAGATAAATTCGACTATAAATATTCATTAGAAAGATAAAAATATTTCCAACATAATGGTATTTTATTTGTAATTTTTAGAAATGAAATAATATAATTTATTTACGACACAAAGATGATGCAGTAATTAACTTTTTAATGAAATATTGACATAATTGATGTTATAAATACCAAAATAAATGTAATTTTAGACTTTTGATGAATTACTCTAATTTTTTAGGTTAATATGACATGTTATTATTGATTTAATGAAATTTTTTCGAACTAATCATTCTTTTATGATTTTTACAAAAATCAATTACTAAATAGTGTCAAAATTGTCATAAAATAGTCTTTAAAACAAATATTATATTATTAATTGTTATTTTATTCCTATAAATATAAGGATCTGAAAAATGACTTATATAAGGTTATATATATTAATAATTAACAACTTGTGGTTCTTTTTTCTTGTTATAGTATTTTTATTAACCTTATAGTGTAAGAACACAAAAAGACACGGTAAAATTAAAATTATCAAACTTAAAGTTAAATATAAATGATAAGGTTAAAATCGGAACCTAAACTTGTATAAATTCTATTGGATGAGAGGATTTCTACCAATCCCCACCTTAGCTTCTAAATAACTCAATTTGGAGCTATTAAAAACCGAATATGACTTTATAATAAAATAATACTTTTAGTTATTCCAAAGGTGCCCCTCTCCTCCCTTATAAAAGGGCACCTCCTCCCTCTCTTCCTCACACCACATTGAGACTTCAATATCGGAAAACCCATGAAAAATTCTCTTCTCCACTTACCTAGAAACATCCTAGATGTCATGGTATTCTTCAAAGACCAATTTTAGTGACCTAAGAGGAGGACTCAACAAGGTGCTTCAAAGAAGAGGTAATGTCCGTTACCGGTTCTTTCAACTCTATTTCTTCTTCCACTTCTTCTTATTAGGTTGTTTCATTATGAAGTAATAACATAAGTATCACTCATATAATTATATGTTATTATAAGTATTAAACAACCCTATTTCACCATCTATCCACCCTACAGAAAATGAAATCACTGCGCGTGCGTACATACGAAATACCATGTCCACGCCGTGGTGTAATCTATTTTCCACCACCACCTTACATTGATGGGTATAATGGTGTAAATAATAAATATATATTATTATTTTAAAGTGATATTTATTTTGAAATAGTATACATACACTCCAATACAATTCCACAATCATGAGAACGATAACATCGCTCGTGCGTACGTACGGACTACCGTCTCCACGACGCAATGAGATTCATTCTCCACGATAACCATTCATGAATGATTATAAAGTATATATAATAAGTCATCATGAAATATATGAAATAATAATGATACTGGATTTATGTGTATATATATTCATGTCATCTACTTAATTCCATTCATCTCAATAAGGAAACGAAAACAGCGTTCATGCGTACGTACGGCCTACCGTCTCCATGAACGGTGTATTTATTTCCATTTACTAATCTATTATATATATGTATATTCTAAATATATATTATATATAAATAATGTTTTATATTCTATAATTAATTAATCATGATCTAAGTAATCATATGAATAATTACAAGTCCAAACACGGACGACAAATGAAACGACTTTACCCAAAACGCTCTTTAACATTGAATTTACAAAAGAACAGGTAAAATAAAGTCATAAGTGAACCATATATGATATCATAACAATGAATATGATTCTTTAATAAGTAAGTAACATTATTAGAATCATTATAAAGGCGGTTCAGACACTTACGAAGAAAATCGCATTTAAGGTAAGGGAAATATCACGATCTCATTTTTATCTGAGATTGTTTGTACATCTGAATTTATTGTGGTGTATTTTATCATCCACATACATGTTTCCTAAATATTTAATATTATTTCCATCCACATACAATTGTTTAAATACAATTTTACACTTCGGTGAGTTTTTAGTAAAATATATGAGAGTTGTCTTGTGTAGTTTTTCGTACGAGGTACTTTTTGACTTTTCCGAAAAAAGTACGAGAAGAACATTTTTTTAACTTATACAAAATGAATGGATTTTTAAAACATTATTTCCAAGAAGATTCCTTTAAATTTTTTTAAGTCTGTTTTTTATCAACTTCTTTTAGTTTAGAATTGAATGAGATGTTAAGAAAGGAGAAGTGTTTTTGAAGTGGAAAGGATATTTTCCTCAAGAATGGAGTTCAAGTGTTTTATAAAAATTATTTTCCATATAAGATAATAAAGGGATCTTTTTTTATCCCTATTATTAAAATAATTATATTATGTTGTGATGGAATTATTTTTATGAATTCTTTTATCTTATATTAATTGTTTTATGATGTCACGAAGTTTAAGAATCCCATATTTATTACATGGGTTATGCTATGATGTATGGTTTATGATTTTGTGGCACATATAAGAATGGTATCATTATGAGATGGGTGGGACCTATATATTCCTCCAATGCATTGGGTAAAGATTATATATCTCATGAGATAGACATGGTTGGAACCGCAAGTTAAACCAGTTCAGTGAAATAGGACTGAAACGAGGAGTGAACTCGGTTCAGAAATGGACTTTGTCCACTAAGATAGTCTTGGAAATGAGTCTTGACTAATAAGAAATTATTCTCTATGCTTATTAGTGTATGCCACAAAGTTTCATGTTTTAAGTTATGATTATTGGGATTACATTTCACTACTATGATTTATCCCATGTTATGATATTATGATTTATTTTGCAGGTTAATATTTCCAAAATGTAAAGATCTTATGAATATGATGTGATTGATATTTATTTTTTTTACCCTTAATGAGAATTTTATATCACCCTTTTTTGTTTTCCTTTCCCTAGGATATAATGAAATGTTTTAGTTAAAAAAGGAAGATCTTTATGGGAGATGTTGAAGATATTTCACCACAATTAGAAGATTATATTCCGATTTTCCAAAGACACTAAACTATTACGGTCCTTATGTGTGTGTTTTTGTTATGTACTAAGTATTCCGAAAAAGTAATGTAATTTCCATGTACGTTAAGCTTCGGGTCTCTACAAACCCCATTAAAGTGTGTCTGCCCACACAGGATAGAATGCTATACTAAGAGGATTACCTGATCAGGAACGTTGATATCCAAGGACTGGTCAGTAGGAGCCAGATGGGCAGCAAGGAATCCTGCCAATTCTTTCCCCTAAATATCATTATGAGGGACAAACCTGATATCAAACTGCTTAATAATGACCTCCCACCGTGCTAGTTGGTCGATCAACATGGGGCGGTTTAGAATGTACTTCAGCGGCTCTACTCGAGACACCAGCTATACCTCATGGCGCATCAAGTAGTGTCCCATTTTTTGTACTACGAATACTAGTACAAGACAACCCTTTTCGATGGGGGAGTATATGGTCTTTGTACCGATGAGAATACGAATGAGGTAGTAGAGGCTATTTTCAATCCCCTCATTTCTTTTCTTGGGTGAGAAAGTCACCAAGATATCATTCGAGGGCAGTCACATACATGATCAGTGGTTTTATGGAGATGGGTGGCATCAAGACCAGATCCTGGAGTAGATACTACTTGATTTTATCGAATTTGGTCTAACACTCTTCGTCCCACTCATAGATGGAGCCTTTCTTCATGATCTGAGAAAAGGTCTAACACTTTCCGACCAGATTCGCAATGAATCGGTGTATGTAGGCAAATTGACCTTGGAAACCTCGAAGCTCCTGATTATTACTCGAGGGAGGCATCTTGATTGATGGAATTCATCTTCTCTGGGTCGATCATGATGCCTTGATACCTGAAAGCAAGCCAAAAAGCTTCCTAGAGGTGACCCTAAGGCACATTGAAAAGGGTGAATCTTTAGGTGGTGGTAGCGGAGGAAGATGAACACTTTCTCATGGTCCTTGATATGGTCTTATAACTAGAAATATTTGACCACCAGATCATCCACATAGCATTCCAACAATGTCTCGAGGATTGGCTTGAATATTCAATTCATGGATCTCAGATAGGTGGAACCTACATTCTTTAAGAAGAAGGGCATGACAAGGTAACTAAACACACCTTGTGGTCCCCAGAAAGCTATGGAATCCTCTTCCTCAGGGGAAATTCAAATCTGGTTGTATCTAGAGTAACCATCCAAGAAAAAGAGGGCGTGGAACCCTGCCATGGAATCGATCAACAACTCTATCACAGGAAGGGGAAAATCATCCTTCGGACAACAACAGTTGAGATCACGGAATTCGATGTAGACATCGATCTGTCGGTTCTTATTCCTAACTGGAACAATGTTGGAAAGACATTTGGGGTACTAGAACTCCATGGAAAAGTTTGATCTGATGAGCTTGTTAAATTCAGCCTCAACCATGGCTCCATGAGAAGGGTGCATCTTCGTTGTAGGATGCTTGAATCCACAGTGATTTGTCAGGAGACCAAGGCGGTGGATGGAAACCTAAGGTTCTAGCCCTAGAATATCGTCGTACCTCCATGAAAATACAGCACGATGTTGTTTTAGGGAGTATACATACCGCTGCTCCTCCTTGAGGGACATGGTGGCACTGATCAATGTGGGTCTCGGATCAGCCTCGCTACCGAGGTTCACCTGTACCAGTTCATTGATTGTGGTGGATAAACCCACATCAATGGTGGGGGGACCATCCTCTAGATCCTCTTCTTCTCTTGCGGAAGGATTCCCAGAGGATAGAGATTCCTCTGGGTTAGAATATTTCAATGGAAGCCTGAGCAGTTGTGGTCACCACTTCAGAAGATTCTGGTACTACCAAAACCATAGAGGAGAAAGCTAACGAACCGATCCCATCAGGTCTTCATCCCTAGGGGCCACAACTGATTATATCAAAGCTATATTGTCACGTAGTATTGAGCTTGTTAATTCCAACTTGGAAAAATATGCATGTATGACATTCGACTGTTTCTGTGTGGTGGACGTCCTAATACATTATGAGGGTAGGAGGCTTTGAGATCACCGGATCCTGATTTGCGTAGGATTATGATGTGATTTTCAACCATCTCTTGAACATTAACATATGCTTCTCCCTTTTACAAGTGACAAAAAACATTGCCCCATGTTGGGGGTTGTGTCCTCTAATCAATGGATCATGAAGAAATAAGCGTCATCCAGACCTGCCTAAGGGTCAGCTGCAACCGCGACAAGTTTAACCTTGATGGCCTGAATCTAATTGTCCCTGCTCTTCTAATAGTCAGCATCCAGGTAGTGGGAATCACAAGAGGAAAAAGGAGAGGCATCACCTAGGAGCATGCCCACGTGAACATTGAGGGAGTACTTGAGGCACTGGTGATACGGTGAGGGAACCACCGTGTGCAGGTGGAGCCAAGGTCTTCCCATCGATGCATTATACAGGGTGTCTGGAGAAACAACCAGAAACTCGATGATGGAAACTAGGCCACCAAACTGGGTCATGAAATAAATCATACCAACTGGGGTATTCCCTATCCCGTGGTATCCCTGGATTCTTAAATTGGAGGGATTCAGGTCATCTTCAGATAAACCCAGCTTCCATAGTGTCCGGGTTGGGAATAATTTGATCCCAGATCTCGTGTCGACATGACATGGGAGAACCACCATTCCATTAAATTGGTTGGTGATGTAAAATGGGTGGTTTTTCCATTGTATGGAAGACCCTTCATATTCTCCAGAAAACAAAATGATGTCCTAGCATTCAGCATTCTCAACCGCTTCAGCATTAAAGGTTTATTCAGCTTCAACCTCCATCTCAAAATGGAGGGGGCTTCATAAAGCTTCAACGAAGGCCTCACACATATATCATGATAGGATAAGGGCCCCCATGAAGGAACATCTCACTGGGATGATGTCAAGGTGCTTGAGAACATAATAATTCCATGACAAGCGTGCACTTCTTCTTACAAGAGGCCACTCTGTGACAGGAGGCATGGCGATCCCTGTCGGTTGGGCCGACGGCTGACTGGTGTTGGTTATATTCTACTGCTCACTAGTCGAAGCCCACAGTGTATCTACCAGATTAGGGAATGATGACTGAGACTGGACTATAGCAGGGCGAGGATGGTTGCAGCATGGTCGAAGTGTCTCTTCCTGATCCAGCAACACAAACGGTGGTGGAGGCAAGCCTGATGACACCAGGTGAGGCGACTGTGCGTGCTGAGATCTACGCTAGGCCTTATGTATAGTCTCAGTGGCATCTATGGCCTGGAAGGAGGTTCCAAGTGATGTGTATCGATGATCCATGTGGTCACGGATCTGTCGACGATGGCGTCGGCTTGGAACGATGGGGATGTTCACCTGTAACTCCCCTTCTTTGAAAGTAATATGGGTATTTACCAACTCCACGGTATTAACCGAAGCATACCTTGTACTATCACTTGAAGAGTCATCCATTACTGGGAAGATTCTGGGAGGAATCCCCATCCACTTATGCATGATATCACTGAGAGTGCATGAAGATGATGGCATTGGGGTGTTACATCGCTTTCCCCTGCGCCGTCGATGCTTTCTCTTATGGGGAGAGGTCAGCTGAGGTGATGATGAAGACGTAGAGGTTGAAACTTGTAAAGGATATTTATTATTCAGGCATGTATGAATGATACCATGGGCATGAGAAACTATTTTGTGAGCCATCCAGTAGTCATAATTCAAGGAATCGTTGTTAGAAACCTGCTTCCACTCACCCTAACTGTCGTTGCTGCTATCAGGCTTTACTATAATGCATTCCACTTGTGTGGGATCCAGGCCCAGACTGACTATGTTTCTATCACTCTAGTCTTGAATCCAATCCTTAAACACATAGAACTACTTGAGGGTGTTCACTAGGATCTGGTGATTGGGGCAGTTGTTGGGGCGATCAGTGAGTTTTGCCTCTTTTGGCATTCTACACTCAGGAAAATACACAATCCATTGTTCTAAGGAACTTCAGAAATAGCCGGGGACCTGATTCTCATTGAATGAGTAGGTAAAGTTTCTTCTGTCCAGAAATGGGGTCCTCGGAGCCTTTCCCTAAGGAGGGGCTGGATGAGCTTGTCATGAAGGAGGCACCTGGTTTTCCCGCCTAGTTAGTGGCAGTGCATTTCGAGGGGGCACCGACCAATTCTGAGGAAGCCGCTGATGGGATGGAGGCTGCACCTATGGTTGCGGGCCTCTGCAAGGCTAGGGAGGCACCTCCATTGGTAATAATTCTAGCTATCTGGGGGCCTCTATTTGGGCCACCATGGCAGTCTCAAATCTGAAAACACTTCTTCAAAGAGTTGAAGGAGGCAACAGACGTGCCTGGATAGCCTATTGCAAGGCTTCATCGAGGTTTTGGGCCTTATTGGAGATGTCTTGGAATTCTATAGAGTAGTTCTGGGTGATCATAGAGGGAACTAGTTCTCACTTGACGATCCCAACACACATTGTCAGTACTTTCTCCTGAGTCAGTGACATGTCAATGGAATATGTAATCCATTTCCATTGGGTAATAAAGTCAGTGACACGCTCATCGGGCCTTTGTTTGCAAATGAATAGGTCTGCGATGCTCGTTTTCCGTGTGGTAGAGCTGAACTGGTAGAGGAATTTCCTACGATGGTCCTCCCAGTTGGTTACGGATACAATGGGGATCTGGTTATACCAGAAAAATGTAGGCCCCTCTAATGTTTGCACAATGCATCAGAGATTGGCGGCCTCCTGATGCGATGGAGTCCCTAACATGGGCCAACACCTTGAGTTGAAGTGGGATAGGTGATGTGGCGGGTCCCCCATCCCGTTAAAGGGGGAGAAGGTGGGATTCCCGAAACCTAGAGGTGTCGGCATATCATTCACCCATGCAGGATATGGCTTTCCATCATGCTGTATTTCTACTTGTCGTGCTTCCAAAGCCTAAAGATGGGCAATGAGTGCCTCCATCAGATCATCTGGGTGGGGGTCCCTCTCTTGGTAGGAATCCCTAACCATGAGTGAATTGGAAGAAATTTCAACATGGTAAGCAGGCCCAACGACTTGTGGAGCGACTGGTGGCATGACCCTCAGGGTGGCTGGGGGAGCCCGAGCTGGGTCCTGTAGTTTGTTGTGCCATTTGAGAGGGTTTAGCAACACATACTGTTCCTTCATTCCATAAATTTTCACCTCAACCCTGTCTGTAGGGGTAGGAATATCAGGGTCTCATAGAGGCAGCTCACTGAGGGGAAGTTGTTCATGCCCCTGCTGTATTGGTCAATGATTTTCGTAGTCAGGCCATCGCTCAACAGTGCGTTCAGCCCAGAGTTTATTGGCCAACTTCTTCTGCTCGGAAATTTTTTGGTGCAATGTGGCCTTCTCAGGGTCTTCCTCTATCTTCTGTACTCAAGAATACAGGTTGGAGTGCTTGGCAGCTCCAACGTGCTCTCTACCCTTACCAGAATTTCGACTGAGCACTAATGCCATTGTGGGAGCAGGGAGACCTAGTAGGTTCTTCTACTGGCGAGTAACTCTCCCTGATGGGTCCAATAGTGGTGGAATTCCCTCAGGGGGTAAGTCCCCATCAAGATGCTCCAACTCATCCTCCTCGTCCACTATGTCGGCCATGTTGACTGTGACCCTTCCTGGGGGCATGTCCTCGATATTTCCTAGCATGTCGGGCTGCTGCCAGAGAGGATTTATGTGGAGGGCAGCAAACTGCCCCCATCCACGGATTTTCATGTGGGGGATGACTCCATGATAATTTTTCAGAGTACCTTGAAACACTGAACTCGTTGTTATTGGAGGGCCTCACGGTGACCTGTTGACTCGGGGTGATGGGCCACAAGGAGCGCAGCCAGATCGACTAGAAGACATTTCATGCCAATGTCTTCAAAATTCACTTGGATCCTGGGATAAACCACTTGCTGATGACGAAGGCGAAAGTCTATCACCCATAGGGTTTCACAGAAACATTCAAACTCCGCTGTGGTGAGGGATTCTTGCGTGCCGAAAATCAGGGATGCCATGTTTCAATACATCTAAAGGATGTGTCCACTGCGAGGATGTTCTCTATGCTCCTCTTCTCGGATTTAGGGTCTATCCCTTGATTTCCCCACTCGTAAACTTTAGGTGGTTGCGGAAATCATCGTCATACTGAGGCAGACCGCTGGGACAGCAGGCTAGCTAGTGGAGAGTACAACGAGCTGGCTTGCTATCCACCAAATCTCAGGTTATCTTCCGAATAGTGTTGTGACCTATCTATTGTGTCACAATAACATGGGTTAATGGCCACAGTTCCTTGCTTAGGGGCTATGTCTAATGGTGATAGGTCGCACCACTTCTCGCCTGCCATTGGTCCCCAAAATAGCTCTCTGTGATCTCTTGTCGAGGTAGAGAGAGCTTCAGGTCACGAAAGTGGTGATTGTAGGATCGGGACTTGTGTGGTTTTCAAACATTCATCTTTCTAGATATACCTGTGGAGGGAGGGAAAAATCCAAAGGACCTCTCATTCTGAGAGTATTAGGATGATGCGCCTTGTCCCTGCCCCAACCCTTGACTTGGATGAGAGAGGGGAGGGTCCTTGAGCTGATTCATATTCCGGTTTAGATTCTAAAAAGTAGACTGGTTTGATATCTGTCTGGACCTTCCCAAAATTCTCCTTATGGAAGTGATGACCCACCTTCCTACCCCAGGGTGGATCCTTATAACATGGAATATTTATGACACAAGGTCCTTCGGCCGCACTCGTGTTGGGGTAGAGAGGGTTTCCACCTGAGAACGATGGGGTGCGAGGAGCACCGAGATAGTTGTTAAAGGGAAATGGGTAGGACCTCCATTGGTAGTGCTAGAGCAGGAAAGACATCAACTGAAAACAGAAGGAGCATGGGGAGGACCTCCATGCTTGTTCCCCCTAGTGACATCAGTTTGAGGAGGGTACTTGTACTGGGCTATCTGAACACAGGTAGGACCTCCATGTTGGTTGCAGTTTGAGTGAGTCTGACCTTCATCCCTCTAGTTGACGAGGAGAGGAGGACCTTTTCCAGCTTCTGAGAGGATGCAGGGAGGATCCCCACGGTAGAGAGATACCAGATGGGCAACGTCCTTACACTGATGGTCGGGGCTGGAGGAATGACTCCATCCCCAGTATAATGGGCATGGGAGAGACATTCGTACAGAGTGTCACCACCATGGGGAAGTACCTCATTTGGATTGAGGGTGGAATTGGGCAGACCTCCATGTCGAGCCTTGAATCAGGGAAGGCCCGAGTTCTCCATGGTAATAGTATGGGGGGACCTCCATACTGGGTGGAATTGCTACGGGTCAGTTTGCAACAGCCACTGCCTATGCTGATGACCAAGAGAGATGACCTAGCCTGCCCATGGGGCGTTTGGAGCCTTGATCCAGGTTAGGCATAGAAGTTCCCCTGCTCGGGGTATTCAGGCAACTGCTGATATTCATTGGCGGTGGCTCGGGACATTGTAGTCTTCGACGTTGATTCCCCTTGTTGGACATCCTTCTCAACTTACGCCCAATGCTAGCATCGGGTCGGATGAACTAGAGCTGGTGCTATAGGTATGTGGCTTACCTGATCCTCATCTAGTAAGACTGGCTGGTGGTGCAGACAGGGCTAGGTGGGAGCCCTCACTGGTAGCCCCTTGAATAGGACTCTGACCGAGCTGGGTCGGGCGTCACATACCTCATCAGCATAATACAGTGAGTCTTCAAATCATTGCAGAGAGAGGATCCCAAAACAGTTACATATCGGAGTGGTGAGTAGTGGCTCCCTGCACGGCCCTCGGGGGAAGCATTTATGACGGGGTGCATATGCATTCAGATCCAGGCGGGCCATATCCCATGTCAGGATTACGCCCTCCTCCTCATAATGGTGCACGAGACCATTGATCGCCCTTCTTTGGATGAAATAAGATTGGGATATGGGTCGTGGGTGCCCCATGTTCGCGGGTGCAGGGGTCGTCGCTGAAGAGGTGGAGCTGCGCGGGACTGCCACGTTGGCACTGCCCCTGCCCCTGCGTTCGTATGTTGGCTATGATCGCGTTCCGGATGTAGAAACATGATTCGTGAGGATTAGGGAGATTAACTCACCAGGGATGAAAGTAAAAGGAATCGACAACCAATGCCCCAACTCCATTCCGTCTTCCATGACCAGTAATAGGGATCATCTCTAACAATGTCAGAGAATGGGATGCCCAACTTTCTACTGCCCCATCATATATTGAGTTTCACTCCAGGATTGCTATTTTCCTAGCGGGACCCGGTGCCGGATAACTGGATACGATGACACACTAATCCATTGAAACATATAGAACTACTTATCTCCATATTGAGGAAAATAATTTCATCTCGAGATCACTATTTTTGTTTCTGATGCTTTCGCCGTGGCGCGCGCATCTGTCTGTGGAGGACAGATAGCTATTTCCACGCATTCCCACATTCCAAAGGCAGGTGGAATCCATCACTTGTTCAGGGATGTTTTCTCCTTGATCAAAATGGGATGACATGATGTATTTTCTTCATTCTATGGATTCATCCTTGGAACACTTCACCTAGTTCGGGTCTCCCTTATAGACTGATGATGTTTTCCATTAAACTCTTCCTATAGCCATATCTTTATGGATGCCAGTTAATTACACTGTTTCTGTCTGGACATTCTAAGTGGTCCAGTTAGGGTAGCAACCTTCAGTTAGGGGAGTAGTCACAGTGGGAATAACTGGCGTGTCATGACGCTGGGACACTTGAATGTCTGCCTTTGGTCCCTTGTTATAGGGCTTCTCAAGTGAAAGGATGCCCGAGGAATCCCACATCGAACGTGGGGAATCATATTCCATTGGCATGTATCTAAGGTTTTTCTCACATTCCCATGTTTAACATAGGGTATTCCACATGTTTAATGCCCAACCAGACAGTTCAGACATATTAGAACGCTGACTAGAGTGGATCAGATGGGTGAAACCCCAGGAGAGAACATCGATGTATGTTGGTTGACATGACCTCACCGGGATGTGGCGGCCTGGGTAAGAATAATGATTGATGATGGGGTGATGATTGAAATGGGTGGTGAATCAGATGTAACCACCGTAAAGATGATGGTAATGTTGGGCTTGAGTCTCATGGATAATTACTACGTATACCTGTGGTAGGGAATCAATGTCTGCATAGTTCAGGAGGGTGACTTTGGTGACCCGACATGAAGGCGGTCGGGACCAATGGTTGTTGGGATTAAACCTCATGGAGGCTTCCTACGTACCTCACCATAGTAAGGATCTAATTCTACATAGTTCAAGAGGGGTGACTTTGGTGTCCGGAAATGGAGACGGTCATGACCAATTGATGTTGGGATTGAACCTCATGGAGGCTTCCTAAGTACCTTGCCTTGGAAAGGATCAAAGTCCACTTAGTTCGGGTGGGGGTATGGAACTGATGTGAAGATGGTCGGAACCAATGGGTGTTGGGATTGAATCTCGTGGAGCCTTCCTACATACCTTGCCTTAGCAAGGATCAAAGTCCATGAATTTTGGAATGGTGGTGTGGGGATTACACTCTAGGCGGCCCGAGGTGTTTGTGAACCGATGTGAATAAGGTCAGAATGACCGGGGTGGTGGGATTGAACCTCAAGGACATTTCCTACATACCTCACCTTGGCATGGATCAAACACCATGTATTTGAGATGGAGTGGGTTTAGGGCTTATAGTATAGGCTTCAAGTGAATAGTTCATGGTCGATGCTTGCTCTAAGCCCATGTGAGATATGCTTGGTGTGAGAAACAGGAGACAACAAAGACCTGATGGTCACGTCTCGAAAGGTGCGTCAGTGGGAAGTGGGGTGGGTATTACATGTATTTAGAGGCCCAAAGTTGAAACATGGGATTATGTATAGTTAAAAGCCCTAAGAGGTTACGAATTAATCCAGGATAGAGGCCCGGTGGTGACAAAGACCAGGGGGGAGAAGAATTTATCACCAATGAATGCAGGGGCAGGGATGCTGCCTTCTGACTGAAAATATAAGGGTTTAAACTAGAGTGGTTGCCTTTTCCCCACGTAGGATACATGGGGGGAAGTCACGATTGAACATCATGTGCATAGGAAAATGATGCTTGGTAGATTAATTTCATGGATCTCGGATGAGGAGGGTTCGCTCCGCACCCCTAGGACATAAATAACTGGTACCCTCTTCACCTTGGTGAATAGAAGGGAAAGGAAACTCCATGGCTGGGGGTTCTTGAAAGGTGATCCAGTTGGGGGTCCACATTATTGTGGTTATGAAAAGAAGCAATAGGCGTTAGCATTCCTATGAGAAGAATCATGAGGCGAAGAAACGCAACGAGCAATATCTTCCAAGGGACTTTGAAGTTTCTTCACACAAACCTAAAGGGTCATACAAGAAGAGATTAAATGGGGAAGGTGTTTTGGGAGCGGGAGGAACATGAAAAATGATACACAGAAGAGGGAAATCATGGGTGCACAAGGAGGGAGGCTTGTGCGCAAATGGAACTGTTATGCGAAAAAGGCTCATGTCGATGGGTAATAGGGCATTTTCGTGAAAATGGCATGGGCGGCACGTAATCAGCCGGTGTACGCGAAAATGGCTGGGGCAGAGTGGAAACAAGGGTGCACAATTTGGAAGGAATTGCACGTAGAACAATGGATTGCTCGCAATTGGATGGAATTGTGAGCAGGGGACGTGACTCGATGGAATTTTGGATGAGGATTAATCCCGAGTGGTTTTTCATAAAGGCGGACCCCCGGGAAACCTGGCGCAAAAAATTCAGTACCTGAGAGCCATCTATTGCGCACATGAGAGGTGAATTTTGAACCAGATAGACAATTCAGATTCTTCATCCCAGAAGTCGATGCGGTGCCCTTCTATTTATAGGAACTCGGGATCGCGGGTCTGCATAAACAAATGAGCCCGTGTGAAATGTTGCACACGGATGTCGATAGTGTGCCAATTCAACTATACGGGGCTTCTGCATGTAAATCTCCACACCCGTTGTTGGGGCGCAGAGAACATCTGTGCCCATGTGGAAAACCTTCATGAATCCCATTTTCATTCATTCGAGAGCCATTTTTTTGCACACCTCTGATTTTTTTTGTGCTGCCCTTACGGGCCCTCGGAATGGATCGCTGATCCCAAATATTGGTTCGCTATGTCACACCAAAACCTCCTTCATCCTTTTAGTGTTTTCGACATCTACATTAATACATGTGATTCAATATAACATCAAGGTATAATAAGATGTATGATAATCCTAATATTAAACAATGAGGCATAATATGCTATTATATCATAATGGAAACATAGGAATGTGGAAACATATAAAAATGAAATCATAAACATATATCTCGGATAAACATTAATAAATAATAATATAGTGTTCTTAGGATAACCTCTCATGAACCATACATGGAATATTATAACATAAAAACATTACCCAATCTGTTGGATGGCTGTATAATTATGGGCCCACCTGTTACATTCAGATCATGTACATTCATAAGTGTTCTACAAAGATCAAACCACTCAAGGATGTATTTTATGATTTTTAACCCCATGATTAAGGAGTTCATATTAAATTCATGTAAATAAACAATTAATGAATGACATTTATAAATAGTTCAGTACCCTTGAGTGGAAATGGAAATATGTATTCACTACTCAAATTATTTGCATTGAAAATCATAGGATAATTTCAGCATCATAACGGGTGTACATAAATGATTATAGAAGGGGTTAACTAGAGTGAATATAGTCCCCAAATACATGGAAATAATAAATATAGTATGTTGGATGTATAAAAACACATCACAACATGAATAATTAGACATCAAAATGCATGACATATAGATTATTTTTAAATAAAGCTTATAAATAGATGTTCCCATACCTTGAGAGGGAACATGTAAAAAATTATGAGGAGATTCATAAGAGAATTAGGGAGCCTTTTTATGACTATAGTGAATAAAATTAAGATTAATATCATTCTCTAATGGTTTTCAGTTCATGGAATGAGAGATTTCATTATTTTTATTAAAAATAAGAGGATAATTTTTTGTTAATTTTCAATCCTTGGTTTTGGAATTTATATGATAATGTTAGAAAATCAACATACATTAACGTTGTTAATTAAAATGGTTACTGAAAAAGGTGTTTCATTTTCATTATTTAATTATTCTATGAAATGAAATCATTAAAATAATGCTCTTGGTTATTTGAATGTGAGTCGTGTTTTAAAGAACTGATTTTTAGGCCTAAAATATATTATATTTTTTAGAGGATATATTATGTGTTTATAAAATTAATAAAATAATCTCAAAACACATTATGTTAAATGAGAAAAACATTTTTTTTTCTTTACTCTTAATAACATTTATTATAAAAATTTTGGTATTTATGATGTCATAATACATTTAGAATGTTTATACATTATTTAATATTCAACAAATAATTTTATTATCTCTGAAAATTATTGAAAAACACAATTAGATAATTTTTTATTTTTTATTTTATAAAATTTTTTTAACAATAATATTTTCTATATAGGATAATTTACACATTTAAACTAAAAACCAATATTAATGAAATTTTTTAATTCTTTTGATAATTAAAATTTTTCAAATATTTAAAAATTTTGTTTTTAATTTAAAAATTATTATTATTATTTATATTTAAGAAATAATATTTAAAAATAATATTTCATTGTAATAAAATGTATTTAAAAAAATTCTCGAATTAATTAAAATATATTTTCTTGATTGAAACTATATATTTCAAAAAATATACATTTTTTTTTCACTATATCAAAATATTATTTTTATCGAAATATTTAACTAATATTTTAAATGTAATAATAAAAAGGAATAAATATAATCATTATTTAATTAAAAATATAACTTAAAAATTCAAAATTATAGCATTTAGATACATATCCCTTTATTGAACATTTTATTTTCTTAAGGGTAAGGTGTGTGATGGTGAAATTTTCATGAGGTCTTTTAGAAAACATGTTTTTCTCCCTTATCACGATGAGTTTGGACATATCCCATAAAATATGTTTCTCACAAGTTAGTTATAAAATATAAACTTCTTCTTGGTCAAGGAAAAAACTCAGTGATCTATTCTCCCTTATAAGCTCTGATAAGTTGTCTTAACATGGTACAATCCTACTATTCATGTCCATCTAATTCATGGTAAGTGTAAATTGGTCTTTATCAAAATAATTAATATATAATAATCATAAAATAACTATATTATTTTTATAATATCAATTTTTATCTAAATTAATAGTATTTCAAAATTCATTGATCATATAATTGTAAAAAAGATAATACTAGTTCACAGGGTTTTAATAACATCATTTATTAATAAGGAATTTAATCATTAAAAAAATTCATTAATAAATGCTCAGGAAATTACCTTACTCCCACCATTGGAAAATATTCACTTGAAAATTTTATTTTAGACTCTAAAAAAGATGATTGTACTTTTATTTAATTACCTATCTTAGTTCCAATCTTTTTTCATTAAACTTGTGGTTCTACCAAAATATTTTTCAAAAGTAACCTGCCTTTTATCATAGAAATTTTTCCTTATGTCCTCTGAATTTCACTGGATTATCATCATACGAGTTATAGATCTATAATTTAACGACCTAAAACATTAATACATATGAGGATTCTCGTTTATTTTTCCTTAGGATGGATACATGGGACACATCACGTATTTTATTTAGGATATGTGGGAGAGCTATTATATATGGCACAACTCTATTATGATCAAGGATTTGTAAGGGGTTGATGTAACTTTGTCTATGCTTTAACATCATCCCAAATATCATGAATTTATTATATAGTTATATACAAAGTAACACATTATCTATGAACTAAAACTCTATATCATGTCGACAATTGTCTTCATTTCTTTTATGTTGAGTTTTTTGGGATTTAATATGATGTTGAATGGTTTTAACATTATATATTCTATATTGGACATCATCAGTTCCGATTAGTTTCCTATCTTCAACTTCAATGAAGCATTTTGGAGTATGAAACCTATTTTGATAAAGAGTATCATAATGTATCATTAAAATCATACAATGGAATTTCTATTTTAGAATAAATCAACTTAGTGATTTTGTTGATTCCAATAACGTTTTAAATTCATTGAACAAGATCTAAAAGTATCATCTGGAGTTTGAATGGTTCTTTTAGAATGAACATTCACCTAAAGTGATATGTAGTGCTAAGGATCATCTACATAAATAAAACTTGCTAAAGGATACTCTAGAACCTCATGGTAAAACATACATATTGAATAGATATAATAGAGACTGTAACTCCAAATATTATTACCACTTCCCATATATATATATATATATTATAATGATAGTCAATACAGAAAAATCTATTGGTAGCAATGAAATTCACTGACATTTTATGTCTAAATACTACAACATCAATTGAATTATTACGTTTACCTTCCTAGGGAGTTCAATGAGAAATCCGTGATTATGTTATCCCATTCCCATTATAGTATGGTTAATAGTTTAATCAAACTCATGGAATTATATAATTTATCCCTAATTTATTGGCATACCAGACATCAAGACTCAAAAATTTACATTCTCCCTTTTCATGTTATAAGATAATATGTAGCCAATAAATTTTTTGTACATCATAACCATTCCTCAATGAATAGATAAAGATAATATATGTGCATTAGCCTTGTGTTTCCTCTTTAATTCTCTTTTGATGGAAAACATATCCAGGTTCTAAATCATTAAAATCTATCTTTAAAAATGTTAAACTTTTGTAGATTCAGCACAATTTTAATAGTACCTCATCATTTTTTTGGACTCTATGATCCTATAAATAATATATTTTTGATTAGTTATTCTTGAAAAAATGGATGAATATTGTTTAATTCTTTTAATTTCCATATGTTTCATGAAAATGAATATTAGATACCTCAAAATCCTCATCATCGTTAGTATAAGAACCCAGTTTTTTATCAATCATGGATCCATTTAAATTATGTAAAATTCATTATCCCATACCTTATATAGATTATTAGTGATCTCATAGTTATTTTGGTGGTTTTTGAGAATTTTAATTGAATGAAAACCGTTAGGGTTTGAAAAATGGATTGGCCACATGGTTAGGAGAAACTATGTGGGACAAGACACACAATTACTCTTAACAGTGTGGGGATTGACTATGAGCAACCTAAGTCAACATGGTTTAATGAAACCATGCCGATTTAACCACATGAACATGAAGATGGTATTTTCTTTTGAGAATATCCATATAACATGGTTGGCACATGGTTAACTGAATTGTGTGGAATAACTATGTGGGTCACCTTTGAGATAGTGATCCAAGCACATTTGTCACATGATTTTTCCACGCATGTGATTAAACCATGTTTCCCTTAAATTTTTCATTGGAATTATTAAAAATACCTCAATGATGTAATATTTTTCGCATTTTCCTCATTTTCTCATTCTTACAGAAATTATAGGATTTCCTATTCCATTTTTAGCCCTCAATTCCTTCTTCCATATTTTTATCAATTTCCTTCATCTGGTGTCTGGTCAAAGATATGTTGGTCTCATTGGATTCATCCGAAATAGATCTATGATCTTTAACATAGATCATCATTTGTATTTCCCTTGAAGAAAATATTTCTATAAAGGTTTGAATTCCGTATTTTAAGGGAATTGATCCATTTCTCATATTTCATCTGATCCAAGTAAAACTAGAGGATGATACTAGAAAAGTAAATTATTAGAGGGATATGGTTGGATTTCTATGAATCATTTCATTAGTATTTCCATTTTAATAGAATTTTTCTGTACACCTGATTATCTCATCAATAAAGTCTTATTAAATTCATGTTACTTTCTTATAATCATCTTGATCTTATTCTAAATCCCTTTATATATAATACCATCAAACTGTTGGATATTGATACCTTAATTCAATCAAAACCAAGAAGGTTGATTCTTCAGTTATTCCTTGTTAACCATGTTGGTTGACCTATGATATAGTTCGGGTGTGATTGGATTAACCCATCTAATGATAATCCTTTATTAATTAAATGAATTGAAAATTGAAAATGCTAGCACCTTATAGTACCACATGAGTTTTCTATGGTATGTTTTTCAATATAATAATTAAATATGAATTGTAAATAGAATGTATAATATATATATATCAGTTTGAAAAATTAAATATAGATGATTGAAATGATTGAATTTATATAGTATACCATTCCATGATTAATGGATTTCAGTGGAGTGAACCTAATTAATGGTTGAGTAATAAATGGTAATAAATTTTTTTATGTATTTCTTAGCCTTGCTGCTTTGTATGGAAGATAATGGAATGAACATATAAAACTTTTTAAAAAATTATTATTACATGGTCTTAATTAAAATAATGATATATGTATAACGTGCATATTATATCTACAGTTTTTCTTCTATATAGGAGTGGTCAAACAAAAGCTGGCCTGGGATTCTTAAGGATCATCTTAATCAAACAATAGAATCCATTTTGATTAAGGGAGCCAATTTCCATGGGCAATACCCACCATATAACATTTCCATTGTCTAATATATGATACCTGACATGATTTTGTTGGTTCCCTTCACTATATTCCTGATATTATGATTCATTTGATACACTCCTTAGATCCAGCATGATGTCTTCATCCACATGAAACCATGGATATACTGGATTAAAACTAGTCATGCTTACCCTATTTAACCTTGGACTAGATGCTTAGACTTGATTAAAGTCATATTATAGTGGAATTCCTTGGGGGATCCCATTGGATTACACTCAGACCCCTTAATAGTTAGGCTAAATGTTATTACTAGGTTGGATCATCCATTGAGGTCATGGATGCCTTAGTTATTACCTGGGATCCACTTTTTTATCATCATTATAGTATTAATTTCTATAACTTGAATCCATAAATATTATTATCATCATGATATGATGTCAGTGTTGGTTACCCTTCACATGGATTACTTAGTTTAAAATTAACATAAATGAACATAATTAATTAAATATCTATATGTTTAGACACCATATATGGGTGAAGAAGCTAATGGGGTACTTACATTATTGTACTGCTTTACATTTATATATACATTTGCACTATCATTTTATATTTCACTGTCTCAATGGTATAGACATCATTGGTGGTGGACTATTGAGATTTAACTCACCCCCTATCCAAGACACCATTGGTACCCTAGAAGATTACATGTATTTAGGTGTTTATTTGGGTAAGTGTCCTTTAAACACCTAACATTGTATGCATTATTTTTTATGGAGTTTGGAAGTAGAAGTTTAGACTAGTGCTCAGGATGTTGGATTTTTTTGTTTCTTTTTTCTTATATTATAGTGTATTTATTTCATTATTCCATATAAACTTGATTCTTTATTTCTTTTTTACATTCCATGCAATATAATTTTTGTATATGATTTTCTATCTAGATTATTATTATTATTATTAGTTTTATTTTATTTATATCTACTACCTCTATAGATAATTACTTTTCTAGTTGTTATAGTGTCTATTTCTACTATACCATATGTTCAATATATGCTTTAACTATTTACCGTTTAATTATATCCATTGTGCTAGACACAATGAGGTAATATCCTCCCCATCAACAAAACCTAACCCATCACTACAATTTGGTTGACTCTTCCATACATATTGGTGCATTTATGGCCTTTTGATAAATCGGGCCAAGGTCACCTCTGAGTGGAACCCCGATCCATTACATCACAAAGTGGTATCATAGTGGTTCCATTGTTTATTTTCAATTTTTAGAAAATATAAAAGATATTTGATTTCTTTATAACTTGGTTATAAGCTATTTCTTGGTGTAGCTGACCCACATTTTTGGAAAATATTGAGTTTCTTGAAATAATCATTTTTTTTGTTATGCATATACAGTTGATATGCTTTCACCATTGGGTGATTCACATGAAATGTGATGGTTATTATTATTATTATAAAGATTTTAATTTTTTCCTATCTGGATGAGATGATTTAATGGAAGCATCAATCATGCATCATTATAGGAACCTAGAATTCACATGTCTTGAATATTTCATACCATAAAGCGGAATTTTAATTCTTGCATTTCTTAATATTGCTTGTGTTTGTTGTGAGATCCAAGCTTGATATAAATTCTTGTACTGCTAATTTTAATTTACATGGAAGGTAATAGTTTATATAAAGTGTTATAATAAATATATATATAGCGTCTTCCAATATAGGCTGATGGTGGCATCATAAATAGTTGGTTTCCACCCAGGATAGCTATGTATCTCTGGTTACATGAACTTCTATTAGGTTATGATTGAGTGATTTCCAATTATATTCATGAGGTGTATGGTCCCTAGAGGATTTAAATGTGTAATTTTAAATGACAATTCATCATATTATACTCTTTACATTCTGATACAAAATGGAGAGGGATTAAAATAGAAATTGAATGGGTTCTTATTTTAGGGACAATGTATATGGGTCCGTATTCACTAATAATGGTGATTCATTTTAATTCATATATTGATATGTCTATACAAGAAAATTAAATCCTATAATTTAAATATTGACTTGTAAAATAATATGGTTTGTAGTAAATGGAGATGAATGGTATAGATGCCCCATCAACTATAAGAACCTCTATAAATTAATCTTGAACACATAAAAATGGCTGGAAATCTAAGATGGTGTTGTGGTAGTATACCATGGGTGGTTATCCCTATTCAAATGTTGTTCTTCCACTATAACTTCTATTCAATATTAAATTTTGATCTAAGGGATGTTATGGGAATTTTTATAGCTATTCCTCCATGAATTCATGATTTCATGCGCAAGGTGGTTCAAAACAATGATGCACCGTAGGTGGTGGGCCATGATCCACCATTTATTCCTCCTGTAGTTCCATATGAGGCACCAAAAACTATACCTAATATGAGAAATGATGTTTTATTATTAGATAGTTTCCAATATAAGAAGCATTCCATGAAGGGTTCTCTATGACCTGCACTTGCTATGGCTGATCTAATTCCTGAGTTCTAGCATCACCATCCACACCCCTATTGGGAGATGATGGTCCTCAGATTGATGAGTATTGAATGGAGGAAACTTTATATGTATTTGATAATATGTAGATGCATCCATAGTGGAGGTTCAATATTTCCACATTTATGCTTCATGATTTGGCCAAGAACTGGTGGGATGTGATTACCCAAGCTGGTCATCATCAGGGCATGTTCCTGGCTAATTTTTAGATAGCCTTCTATAACTACTTCTTTCCTTAGAAATTTTAGGATTAAAAATCTATTTGTTTATAAATTTATAGAATTATACAATGTTAGTCATGCATTATTCAATGTATTTTACTAAGTTGTTATTTTCACCGCTTCCAGTTGATTATGATCTTTCACGTGATAAATGATGAAAAGATGAGATTAGGTATGTCATCCATACTCTAGTGAATTTTTTCCACCAACCTATATTATTTAATATATTCAATCAGGTTCTTATCACTATGTTGCCACTAAGGTATGGATATAATTAAGGGAATATAGTTCAGTGATGAGTTAGGCAATTATTTCTTCTGGTAGATGGGACCATACATGTTTTTTTTCTCATCAGAGTAGTGACGACTAAAATATCCACCTTGGTAGGTCCATTATATGCCATCAGTATGGATGGAAGGTGAATCTAATGCCTCAGTGTGATAGAGAGCTGATGGAGTTTCATGATTGAAATTTTATGGGGAATATTCAAGGATTCTGATAGTCCATTCAATCTTGTACTAGTGGAAGTGGTTCTTCATAAGTTACACATTCTAGGGTATGATATGATTCATTATGTCATGCTAGGAGTTAGATTATCACTAGCAGGACTGGATAAAGATGAGTTCATGTCCATGGTATCTAGAATTCTAATCAAAAGTTATGAAAATGGCCATATTCAGTGTATTCTAGATGTAGAAAAAGGTCATCGATTAATCCAAATTCATGCATTATAATTGATATCTAAGGACACGAGTGCATGAGTGTCTAAAGTATGAGGTACTATTATAGTACCCTCCACTATCATATAACAATTTTTAGATACAATTTTTTCACACTCATTTATCTCAATATTCGTTTTGAAAATTATCATCCATGATATTAAATATTATTGTGTTTTTATAACCAAGAATACACCATTGGAATTGTGATCAGTGGGCATGTGCTAATTCATGGATTTCCCCCTTGAGGTAGGTAGCTACAGCTTCTGGTGGGACCTCTTCTTCCTTGAGATATATATTTAAATATCAATATCTACAGGGATTGGATGATCTCTTATCATGGATGTTTATACTTCTAGCATCATAGTGGGTTCATTACATAACCTAAGGGTAGAAGTTATCTCACCAAGGGATAGTGGTATGTCCATGCCAGTTGATATAGACCATAAAATCCTGATCAAGGTAGGGATACCACTATTATTTCTTGTCACTTCAATGATGATCAAGGTGTACACATGAAAAATTGTCCACTTATAGAAGATTATCTCCAGGATTTCATTCTTGATGATTTATCAAGATTATATCCTAAGAGAGTGGTAGATATTATGATCGATATCATTCCAGAAGATTATCTAGTGTCCCTTTATCAATATAGTATGGAACTTATTATTCTCCAAGAGCTCATGAGGATTTTTAAGACCTATAATATAAAGTATTTATCAGACATATTACTTCCTCTTAGGGTTCACCCCTATTTTTTTACAAGAAGGTGGATATAAACATTGTTTATTTATGAATTTTTTATGGTTGAACTAGATGATATTTACAAACTGGCACCTACTTCCTCAAATATATGATCTATTTTCCCACATTCATGGAGCTAGGGTATTATCAAAGATCAAAAGGAGATCGAGCTATTATCAGGTGTGAGTCAGGACAACATACATACATCTGATAATGTTTCACAGTTGGTATGGTTTGTATGAGTATGTCATTATTCTATTAAACCTTATAAACACCTTTGAAATTTTCATAGCTCTGATTAATAGTGGTTTCCACCACTATTTGGATTTTTCTGTCATGGTCATTGAGGATGATATCTTAGTGTATTCTCATAATTTGAGAGTCCATGATAGAAATAATGATTTCATTCTGAATTCATTGAAAGATAAAAAATTTTATTCAAATCTTTCTATGTTCTACTTTTGGATTAAAAATTTTGACTTATTTTTTTATTTAATGTCAAAATTAGGATTATCTATTGATTTTTAGAAGACGAGTATTGTGGTTTCCTTAGAGTATCCCAAGAAATTTTTTTGATATATGTATTTACTTATGTTTGGATATACATTTCAATAATTTTATAAATATATAATTATGCCTTTATAAACCTATTAAAAGTCATAAAAATTATGTTTTCATGTTCTTATGGTCAAAAGGGTGCATGAAATCCTTTTAGGATATGAAAGTAAGGCTTGCATTTGTGTCAATTAGGATTCTTATAGAGCCTGGAAGAGGCTATAAATTTTTCTATGATGCATCAGGCATCATGATGCATGTATTTATCATGTATGAGGATATATTAACTGCATAAAAGTCTCATCATTGGAGTCCACATTTGATAAATTACTAGACACATGACCTCGAGCAGGCATCAATTTTTCCTTGACATATGTTTCTTGAGGCACTATCTAATGGGAAAGCACTGTATGGTGTATGGGGACCAATGAGACTCAAATATATATTTCATAGAAGGATTTTAATCTTATATAGTTATTATGGGTTGATTATATTCATTAATTGGATTTTGATCTTTCCTATATGCATGGAAAAGATAATGTTGTAGTAGATGTGCTTAGTTGAATCACTCATGTACATGTCGCACAATACAAAAGTGATGAATAGAATTTAATATCACTCTTTTCTGACATTTATCTAGAGTTTCATGTCATTCGTTAGTATTATTATCTTTAAAACTTTTAATTTACCTCTTCACTCCTTGATAAGGGAAAGAGCAGGTAGTACTCAGATCCTTTGTGGTTGGTTCTCCGAGTTAATATTTCAAGAGATAAGCTACCTCTAGATTGCTCAAATGATAGAGAAAACATCCTAAAAAAACTAGGCTATATCTAGGATTATAAGTATATTAGAGAAGAACTTATTTTAGAGCCCCAAACATCACATTGGGATGTTCATCTAAGAATCTCCAAGATGTATCAAGATATGTGACTTGAGTATTTGTGGAGTGTAATGAAACATCATATTGAATGTTTTATCACTATTTGTTCTGCATATAAATAGGTGAATGTGGATAAATAGTAACCAAAAGTCTTGTTAATACCTCTTTCATTCACATAATATAAATGGGGAGATATTTCTATGTGCTTTGTAGTTATCGTAATGAGGTTTCCTTGAGGTAACAATGCAATTTTGGTAGTTATTGATCGACTAAAAAATGTATCCCACTTTCTTTCAATCTAGGAGTATATATTAGTTGATGAGATGAGAATAATCTATTTTTAATAGATCATATAGATTCTTTAAGTCCATTCTTCTATTGTTTTATAACGGGATGCTCATTTCCCATCATGATTCTATAAGGGGTTACAAAGAGCTGTGGGTAAATAGGTGCTCTGAGCATGTCATTCCCCCCTCAGGCTGATGTCCTTTACAAAAGAATGATACATATTTTAATGGAAACACTCTGAGCTTTAACTATTAGTTTCATATGTCTTCTTGGAGAGAATAAACCTCTGTTAATTTTTACCAATAATTATAGTTTTAGGAATCAATTATGATTGATCCATTTGACTCATTCTATGGTAGGCCATGCCATTCACCTCTCTTCTAGTTAGAGGTAGGAGAGGTGAATTTAATAGGTAATTGTTTCATACAGGTGACATCAGAACATGCTCAACATGGCAGTAAATATATGTATACTACCAAGTATAGAGATAAATCTTAATATGGTCACCATCGATGACCTCTAGAGTATGAGGTCGGGAATTTTCTTTCCTATGGGTATCGCCCAAGCTTGGGCATATAAATATGTAAGGGTAGGTGAAGCTTTCACGACACTTTTTAGTCCATTTTTTATTCCAAATAGAGTGGGATACTATCATATATATTCATATTACCTCATAGGTACTATGCGATGCATAACATATTCTAATTTCACATCGTCACTGTTATCATACCAACCATTCACATGATTCTGATCTGAAAGAGGATGAGTAAAATGTTGATGTTTGATTTGAGGTTTATAAAATAAGAATCATTGATTGAATAATTAATTACCTCTATGTTAGGTATGTTCGTTTAGTATAGGTGTTATAGTATCAAGGCTGGGTATAGGAAGAAACTTGGGAGTGGGAGGTCGATCTACATGTTTAGTGGAAGGAGTTATTATCTAATAGTGTTTTACATCCCACTGAATTTGAACTCAGTAATGAGTTATTTTAAGGGGTAATAATGTATTAAAATATATTTTTACTTAGTTATGGATCCTTTAAAATTAATTTATATTCATTATTTTTTACCTAATATGGATTCTTAGTGAGTTTATAGTTTTTTGGGGAGTTTTGGGGGCCAGTTCAGAGCTCAAAACATCAGAGATTTGAAGAAAATAGACTGGACACACAGTTAAGAGAAAATTTGTTGGAAATGCAAAATGGTAACCCCGGAACATGAGGGGCTTGATTGTGATTAGTACAATGAGGCATGATTATAGGATACAATGCATATTCGACCGGGATGAACAGACCAGTCCATTAAAGGAAGCTGTCCAAGCCCCCTCTCCTGAAATGCATGCAGACTCTCCCAAATTGACGGGAATAACAAATGACCAAGTGGCAGGATCTCCACATCCTTCACCAAGTTGTGGCGCCCCTATATCACAAATACATAAAGTTATGGAAAAGGTGAGTACCTATAATTCGTTTGAATTGCTTGCATCTGTTAGTAGTGATGAAGACAGGAAATCAATGGAAGATCAGGATGGAGTTAAGCATGTGAAAAATGATGTACCTTCTGAGTTCCAGGATGATGGTGGAGGTCCTTGGATGCAGGCAAAGGCTGGGCGGAGAGGGAAGAATCCACGTGGCGGGGGTTCTCAGACATCTCATCACAGTATGAACACTGGCTCGTGAGTGCGCTGATTTTATTTTTATGCACTTGCATTGTTGTGTTTTCTCTTTTGTCTTCACTTGTATGACTTTATTTTTAATAATAGGGGCCTGTGCGCCTCAAACCATTTAAAAAAAATTTTAGTCCCCTTCTGAGATAATGATCCAAGAATGGTTGGTTTATGATTTTACAGCATTGTAGACAAACAATCCCACTAAAATTCTTGGGTAAAATTATGAAAATTACCTTAAGGATCCAATACCTAACCCATTTTCCTCATTTAAAAATTCTATCAAACATGAGTTCCTTCCTTCACCCATTTTACCTCTCAAATCCCTCTTCCATATTTTTTTATCTCGTTGATTCATCCAGTTTTTGATCAAATCTCTATTCGTCTCAATGGATCCCCCTATAAATCTATTTGACCCTTTATCACATTTCTAATTTTTTTCCTCAATGATTCTATTTTGATGTAGGCTTATATAACCTATTTTTAGTGTCTTGATCCATTATTCATATTTTATCTATTCTAGGTAAAAAATAGTGGATGATATTATATGAGGAGAGTGTGACATGGCTATGGTATGTGTTCAACGAATCATAGATTAGGATTTTCAATTTGATAAACTCCAGTCATTATATGCATTATGATTTCATTTTATGGTTCTTATGAAATTTGTGAGCCTTATTTATATTATTCATAATCTAATTCTAGATCCATTTCTATATATTATCATCACACCATTGGATTTTGATACCTCAACACATTCTAGCCCAAGAGGGGTGATTTTTTATTTATTCCTTAGTAACTATGTTAGTTTACATATGATTTTTTTTGGGTGTGTGTGGCTTGACCATGCTAATGGTAAGCCCTATTTAAATAAATTAATTATGCATTTCTAAATGATTGAACTTTTTTATTCCACTTGACCCATCTATGTAAGGTTTTTCAATATAATAAATGAATCTCAATTTTGAATGGAACATATATTATATGTATCACATGGCCTAATTAATTGAAATTTAATGACATAATTGCAGGTCTATATCACACCTTTCTGAACATAATGGATGGAAACTTAGTGAAACTAATTAATTATTGATTAACTAAAGGTAATAAGTGGTTGTATTTCCTTCCTAGCCTTAAAACATATTATGAAAGTTAATTCAATGAAACTATAAAATTATTACAGTTCATGTGTATTACATGGTATTAATTAAAATAATGATATAATAATAAGGTTCTTATTTAATATGGAACTATTTAATCAATATATGAGTGGTTAGAATTCATCCATCCATGGATTCTTTAGAAAATTTCATTATAACTCATAAGAATCCGTTCTAATTCAAGGATCTAGTTATTGAGGGAGATTACAACCTTGGAATTTTGTCTATGTCAACCGGATGATGCTCAACATGATGTTGTAGGATCCCTTCAATATCTTCTAGATATTTGGATTCCTTGGACACACTCCTTGGATCCATTGTGATGTATTAAGACATGTGGCTCCATAGATACAACCAATTAGGACTAATCATGCTTATCCTATGTTACATTGGAAGAGATCCATAGACATAGTTAAAATAATATTACAGTGAAATTCCTTGGTCAGTTCCCCATGAGTTAAACTCAGACCCCTTGATATCCAGGCTACATGTTATTACTATTTGGATCAAACCCTAATGTCAAGGATTACTTTATTATTACATTGGGTCCCTTTATTATTATCATGATCATAAGATGCCTTGTTATACCCACTATCCATAAATATTATTATCATTAAAAATGATGTCTATGTTGGTTACCCATCACATGACATACATGTTATAAATTGAACCTAAATGTACATAATTAATCAAATGATTATATTTTAGAGAATATATATGGATAAAGAAGACATTAAAGAATTTATATTTGAGAACTTATTTACATATATATATATATACCATAAAACTATCAGTTTATATTTCTCAGACTATATGGTATATATGGTTTTGGTTGTGGACTATAGAGCATTATCTTGAAATCTATCTAGGCCTCAATTGGTACCCTGACAAATTATATGTATGAAGGAGTTTGAAAGGGGAAGAATCCTACTTGGGACAACTGACATTGACTGCATGCTATTGGATATAGCTTGGCAACAAATGACTGTGCCAGTTCTCATGATGACACATTGTTGTTTATTTCTTTTTTGCTTCTATTATATAGAATGAATTTCCTAGTTCCATGTAAAAATGATTCCATTTTAATTTATTAATACCTGAAATGTATCATTATCATTTTTATATGATTTAGTTTCTATGTTATTATTATTATTCATTGAATCTAATTTATATCAACTTCCACTATGATGTGTTACTTGTCGAGTCATTATAGTGTTTATTTCTACTATTTAATATTTTTATATTAGAAATCCACTATTTATCTTGTTGTTATATATGTAGTTCTACATAGTGTTAAAGAGGTCATATTCTCCCCATGGACTCACCTAGGCCCTAACTACAAGTCTGCAACCTCTGGCACACAGGGAGGCACGTTTGAGACCTTGTTGCCAAGAAGGATTTGTGAACCTCTGAGTGGAACTCATGTCCAGGACATCACAATGTGGTATTATAGTGGTTCCTTTACTACTTCACTATTTTGAGATAATATATATTATATTAGTAATTCTTTATAACATGACTATAAGATTTTATTAGGTGCAGATAACCCACATTCATGGTAAATACCGAATTTCCTAAAATAATATTTGTTTCATTGTATTCTGCTTATAAAATTGGTATACATTCACCATTGGGTGACAGACATGCAATAAGATGGTTACTGTTATTATTATTATTGTGTTTTTCTTTTTTTCAATGGACCAATGAGAAGGGGGAAATGAAGCATCAATCATGCGTCAATTTAATCACCTATAATTCACATGTCATTCATATTCCTTGCCATATCGGTGAGTGTCACTACATTCATTTTCCTATATTACTTTTTATTTTTTTGATCCGTGATTGATATAGATTCTTATGTTGCTAACATTATATTATTGTGTTTGGTTTATTTATATAACATTTTAAAATAAATCTAAATTATGTTTTCCTATATGGGTTTATGGTTTTATCATATATAGTTTGTTTCTACCTTGTATAGCTATGTAGTTCTAGTTACATGTGCTTAATTTCAGTTGAAATAATGTTTTTTATAGTTTTTATTGCAGAGGAGTATGGGCCATCTGGAATTGGAATGGGTAATTTACCATGTCAATTCATCATATATTACCCATTAAATATTGAGACTGAATATTGACATGGTTAAATAGAAATTGAATTTGTGTTTATTTCAGTGATAAAGTGTATGGGACCATATTCCCTAGGAATGGATATCCATTTAAATAAATCCTTGATATGTGTATACATGTAAATGAAAATATAAAATATAAATCCTAACATAAAAAATGATATTGTTTTTATATATTAAAAGGCAATGTATATATTTCCCTTAACCTACTAAAACCTATAAAATTAAGTCTGAACACTTACCAATGACAAGACTCCTAAGAAGGTTGTTTGGGTAGCGTAACTTGGGTAGTAAGACCAATTTATATATTCTACTTCTTCTACATAATCTATTAGATATCAAATTTTTATATGAGGTTTATTTTTTCCATTTTTAGAGCAATACGACCATGAAATCCTCATGTCAAGTTTCGGTAGGGTGGTGAAGACCACTATTTGGAGGTGGTGGGCCCCAGGACACTAGTTATTCCTCCTGTAGTAAAACTTGAGGATCCACTTAATCTTCCCAGCATGGGAATTGATGCTCAATTTCAAAAGGTTTTCCAATTTATGATGCATTCCATGTGGGGTTCACCACAACCCGCATCTATTATGGATTATCTTACTTAAGAGATCCTATATCAACATCCATACACCTATTGTGGGGATCGAGGTCCTCAAGATGCTAATTGATGAATGGAGGTCCCTCTATCTATCATTGAGAATATAAAGATTCCTCCATTGTGGATGGTTAAACATTCCACATATAGGATTTTTTATTAGTCTAATCCTTGGTGGGATGTGATTATCTTGGATGGTTGTCATCAGAGAATGGTAGGAGATGATTTTTTGACATAGTTATATGAATAATCCTTTCCCAAAATGATGATGTATGACTAATAAAGAGAGTTATTGCATATTGATATGGTTTATATGTTAGTCATGGATTATTTAATACATTTTATAGATTCACTGTACATTTCACCGCTTTTAGCTGGTGACTATCTATCATGTGTTTGATTCTGCAAGGATGGTATTTGGTATGCCATTAGTACTCAAGTGAATGTTTTTTCACACATAATTTAACTATTTTTATCAATAAATATCTTATAAATGTGTGAAACCAAATGTAAGATGATAATTCTAGGCACATGGGTTTAGTTTTGATATAGGGATGTATTTCTTCTTGTAATAGGAAGAATTCCCATTTGGTTTTTCATTAGAGTAGTGGTTTTTAGATTATCTGAAGTGCAATCTCTATTATATTTCACCAGTGTGGATGGAAGAGGAATTTAAATAATTAGTGTGATAGAGACCCAATTGAGTGTCATTATTATGGTTATATGGGTCAAATTTAATTATTTTTTCAGACCTTTCCATTTAATTCTAGTGGAATTGGCTCTATATTAGCTCCACCTTCATAGGAAGAATATTTTAATTCATTTCATGTGGGATGTTGATGTAGCACTAATAGAACTGGATAAAGAGGAAGTCATGGTTGCAGTAGCTGGACTCCTGATCATTGGCACCTACAAAGTTATCATACAGAGGGTAGTCCGCTAGTAACACATGGTCGTGCATGAGACCAGATACATGCATTATAGCTGATACTGGAGGATCAATGTGTATGAATATCTATAGTATGAGGAATTATTCTAACATCCTCCACAATCATATCTTAATTGCTTGATATAGGTGATTAACTGTCCTCTATCTTCTAATCCACAATGGAATGTCTCATGATGAAAATTCAGAATTACTCTAGCTTTATGACCATAGATACACAATTAAGAGTGAGATCTGAGGGAATATGCTAATGTAGATATTGTCCCTTGAAATATTTAGTTACCCCATCTAGTGTTACCTCTTTATTCTTTAAATGTAAGGCTTCAATGTCATTCTTGAGATGGATTGAATGATTTCATATCATGCCTATGTGTGTTGTTATCGCTAAAGAATGTCAATTACATCACTTGAGGGAAGGGGTTATATCGACAAAGGAGAGTGGGATATCCAAGCAAGTATAAATGGATTACACCATCATTTTAAAGGTGCAGTGACCTCACATATTTCTAGTCTCTTCATGGAGGAATATTATGTACACCTATAAGATTTTCCTCCTGCAGTAAATAGTTTCATGGAAAACATTCCCGATGATTTTTATGGATAACATCCTAAAATCGGGATAGAGTTTACAATCAATATCATTCCAACAACATCTTCAATGTCTATTCCTCCATAAAGGATGGCTCCTACTGAGCTCTATAATCTTAGTAGACATTTGTAAGACTAGGAATCTAAAGACATTATCAAATATAGTAGTTCTTGTGGTTCACCAATGATTTTCTCTAAGAAGGGGGATGCGACCCCTTATTTATGCATGTATTTCTAATGGTTAAACCATATTGTAGTAATGAAATGGTGTCCACCACCCCAAATAGATGATTACATTGTTCAACTACAAGGATCTAGGGTATTCTTTAAAATTGAGCTTAGATCAGGCTATCGTCAGGTGTGAGATAGGCCTCCATACATACCTCATATAGATTTTCATTGCATGAATGGTCTATATTAGTATGTCATTATTCCATTTAGTCATAAGAAAATGACCTCCATTTTCACAGATTTGATATATATGGTTTTTTAACCATTTCTAGATTCTTTTGTCGTGGTATTTTTGGATGACAGATTGGGGTATTCTCATTCTCAAAGAGACCATGCAATACATGTTGAGATCATTCTTGAATACAATGAGAGTGAATAATATTTAGGAAACTACATCTTAGTGGCGCCTCTAGATCAACAAATTCCACTTCATTGGCCATATTATCTCTAAATCATGAGTATCATTTGACCCAAATACAAGGAGTTATATGGTTTTCTAGTATTATCACAAGAATTTCTCTGATATATTGTGTTTATTGAGGTTTTATGTGTATCACATGAACTTTATATAGAAATCATCACACCATTATTCACATATTATAGGACATAAAATTAAAGGGTTTCGAGTTCATGTGGCCAGAAGAATGAAAGAAAGTCTTTAAAGAGTTAAAATGCATGTTTTTTTATAACTATTTTGATTTTTATAGAAAGAATAAGAGGCTATATAGTTCTTTTCTGATAAGTTAGGAATTGGGATAGGTGAAATTATGATATAGGAGGATATAGTCATTCCATAAAACACTCATTAGTTGATGATCAATGAGAGAAATCACCCAATACACATCCTCATGTTATCATCAGTTGTCCATTCCTTACACCGACAGAGGAACTATCAACTGGGTGTTCTTTTTTTAGTGTATATAAACCACAAGAGACTAAAATATATATTTTCATAGAAAAAATTAATATAATACATTTAATATGTGTAAAATAACATCAGTCATTCGATATCAATCATACATATACACATGGAAAAGTAAATGCAGAAGTGGATGTGCTGAGTAAGAAAACATTAGAAAATGTCATGTAGGAATCCACTAATGAATGGAAATTATTTTCCCTCTTTTTTGATATCCATATATATTTTAATTTTAATCAAGAGTTTGCTTATCTTTCAACCATGGATGTTGCCTATTCTCTCCATCATACGGTCCACAGAATATAGATCTCAAATACCTAAGGGTTTAATTCTCCATAAAAATATTTCAAGAGTTTTACCGCCTCCATATATTTTTGTAGATAGATACAAAATATTCTATATACGAGGACACGTTTGGGATTATATAGATATGTTAAGGGAACTGAAGCAAGAGACCCACACTTCTCATTGGACAGTTCATCTAACCATCTCCAAGAAGTATCAATATATGTGATGCCAATATTGGTGTCTTATGTAAAAATTTTAGATAGAATGTTTTATCACTAGTTGTTCCACCTGTTAGTAGTTGTGTAGGAAAAGATACCATATTCCCTTTAGGTCATATAGGTTTATTTCTTTAGTTCTCAATGATAACCATTCACATTGTTCATTTATTTTCTTAGTGTCCTTGTTCTATTTAGTTAAAACATTACCCAATAGTTTGAGGGTACACCATATAATTCCTTCAATACATCACATAGGTGGGTTTATCCTATCTATAATTTCTAGATACGTTCACTTTATCCACCTAAAACATTTCCTTGTACCCTTTATGGAATTTATAAGATTCCTTTTACCAAAATTTCACAGGTGGGTTGTTGGAATTTAAATACCGAAGATATTTATTTATCACACTAAAATAATTAAATTCTACTTTGCTATTTTTGTCACTATAACCAATAATACTAATAATATTCATTAATCACCATTTCAACATTGAAGTCATTTCAGAAGGATTCCTCATATATTTCAATGTCTCAAATAGCCAATAATTTCATATACTCAACTTTTTCCCACAAAATTATTTGGAAAATTTTCATTCATCGTATATTAGAAATTCATAGTCATATTATGCCAGTTCTGGTGATGTTTTACGCATATACCCTAATAGATTTATCACTTTTTTATTAAATCCTAGGAAATACTCTCCATTTTGTATTCCAGAGTGTGAGGTATTTATTTTTTAGAAATAATGTTAATTAAATCATTTAACACCATCATTTTAATATCCTACTCATGCTTTATCTTTTTTTGAATAATATCCACCATTGATCTAATTTTATTTCTATATGATAAAAACCTTGTGAAACCATATCTTTATCAGACCATTGAAGTATGTAGCATATATTTTCAATGGATTTGATCCATTGTTATCTTATTAATGGATCAAAAAATCCATCTAATTTCAAAAGAATATTTTACATTATGTTCTCAATTGAAACATTCTCATTCAATGGGGTATTAAGGAATTTCTCTTGATTCAGATTTTGGTTCCTAACATTAGTTAACTAAAAAATTACTTCCATGAATTTCATGATTCACACATTCATCCATTTTGGAACTACAATTTGGCATTCATCACATTTCCCCTACATTTTTTGTTGTCTTATTTTGTTCAATTTCCATCCATTGACTAAAAATAATGGGAAAGTAGATAAGAAAAATTTTAAACTACTCTAATCATAAATCCAATTAAACATCAAAGGGATAAGTCATATATTCTTTAACCAATGAATTAATTTGTTTCAATATAATCTATCTATGATATATTTCCAATTATAATGTTTTATGGGAATTTTGGTTCCCTTAATATTGTTTGGAAATTATATTTTTAATTTAACAATACAAATCCCCCGATAGTATCAAACTAAGTGTTCATTAAGACACATTTTTAGGAAATTGGAGGTGATCAAGTATAGATAAATTAACCCTTTACGGTGTTATTACCCCTAGGTGTAACTTTTTTAGAGCCACAAAAACATTTAACATCCTGATGGGGATTAATTTTTAGGCAAACAAATGTATCTATACATTTCCAAAATATATTGATTATTTCCTTTGTTTATTATTATTATTATGTCTTTCACTATGGTTTTCCAATTCTAATCCCCAAAATGACAAGAATTTACAATAACAAATAATATAATCATATATATTTTACTACACCATAATTAATAATATATTATATAAATATGTACTTAATAAAACCCTATAAGAACATCTAGATGAGTTTATTTGATAAATTTTGTACATAGAACAATAAATTGAAACATGGGTACAACATAATTATTTAAAAACTCAAAAATATTACCTTATATTCCTTGGATCACTGAATATTTCCTGGGATAACCTGGGTGAGTACACAATAAAAACATGATATATAAATCCTATTAAGCTAATAAAAAATTAATTGTATATGTTAAATTAGAAAGTGTGTGCCATGAGGAATATCATTATAACAGAGTAGGGCCGATAATCATAATCATTAATAATTATTAATCATATATTATGATAATATAATGTTTAAAAATGAATGTGGATACACATAATCCCTTACATCAGAAACATAATTCAATTATAACCACTAAGAAATCATACCATAGTGTTCTCGGTCGACCTATTACATTTATATCATGCACATTCAAATGTGTTCTACATAGATCATACAAAATAAGATTGAAATTCATAAATTTTAACCATATGATTAAGGAATGGGGGTTAAATCAATTTAAATCCCAAATCAATGAAATAAAGTTATAAGTATGGGAAAACAATTGAGTGGAAATGGAGATGGGTATTCACTATAGAAAGGTTTTGAATGGAAAATCATAGGATAATTTTGATAGTATAACGAGAAGACATAATGGTTTTCATGTGGGAAGAATGATATATAAAGGGGAAAATAATTACATTGCAATCATAATGATCATAATATGTATTTTGTCAAACATATTCCAACACTAACAATATGAAATGAAATAAAATTATATAAAGAAGGTTCTTGAATATTGATGAGAATGAGAGGATCCATAACCATGAGAGGGAACATATAAAATATTGGTAGAATCATCTTATGAGAGGTAAATAAATAGTAATTTTGTGATATAATGATTTTTATTTAAGAGGAATGGGAGTTTTTGTGGGTTTATATAGAAAATAAGAGGATAATTCATTATTAATTTCCTTATATATGTTTTGGAATCTATATAATAAATTAATCCAGACAAAAACCCTGCACTAGTTTTTCATATGGTCTCCATAAAATAGAAGTGGTTTTTATTATTTTATAAATACAATTACCGTAATCATTATCATAATACCATTTGTGATGTGGAATTGATTCGGGTTTATAAATAATTGATTTTAAAACAAAAAATTATATTATAGGTTTTGGATGATCAATATGGATTTTAAAAATGAATAAAATAACCTGAAAATATATCAATGTAAAGGTAAAATAAAAATATGGTCATGGATACTCATTATATAATTTATTACAACACTTTGGATATTTAATGATCTCATAGTACATGCTATACATTTTTAACATATTTAATTTTGACCCAATAATTCCTCTATCTCAGAAAATTATGATAAAATACAAATTGGATAATTTTTACATATTTATTTCATAAATATTACTTATTTATTGAAAATAATTTTCTATGTATGATACTTTACAATTTTAAATCAAAAATCAACATTTAATTAAAAATACTATATTTTGGGACAATAATAGTTTTTTGATCCTTATAATATTATTTTGACATTGAAAAATTATATTATCATTTATATTTATGAAATATTACATAATAATACTAATTTACTAAAATTTTATTTATTTAATTTTTTTTAATTATTTTTATATAGAGTTTCTTGATTTAAATGTTATTTTTCCCAAAAAGCTATATGTTTTTCATTTTATTAAAATTTTATTTTGTCGAACTTATTATATAATAATTTAAAAGTAATAATAAAATGGACTAAAAATAATAATAATTTTATTGTGATGAAAATAAAAAAATAATATTGTGATATTCTATATACATATTCCTTCATCGCCTATGAATTCCCTAAGTGTAACGTGTGTGATGCTGATAATCTCTTAAAGTGGTTCAAAAAAAATGTTGGGTTTCTGATATCGATAAACATGAAATTATATTAGAAATGGGTTTCCATATTCTTTAACGATTGAATCCCATCTTTTTCGTCGTAAAGGTAAAGCCTTATGATGTTATCTCCCCTGGAATCTTTGATAAGTTGTCTCCATATTGTAAGATCATAATGGTTGAGGCCATTGGTTCCTTTGCTTGTGTTAATTGGACAACATCAAAACTATTAACATATAAAAATAATATGATCATTATATAATGTTTATACTATCAATAGTGATGATGATGAATAGTTTTTTTAAATTTTACATACCATATAATGGTAAAAAATATCTAAATTCAAGATTGTGTTTTCAAAAATGACAATTTTTAATATGTAATTTTCCTGTAAAGAAGTGTTTTCATATTTAAATGATTGAGTCATTTAAATTCATATAACAGAGGAATACATCATATATACCTCTCCCATGTAGTTGAATACATCATATGTGAACCATCTAAGTATTTTCATGAATTTTCTCCATATAATTCAATCATGTTCTAGATGTCATTACTCGATATATGAGTGTATAAATCCCAACATGGTTATTCTTTAACCAACAATATGATCTGTATGATACAAAACAACAACTTGGTTAGCTAATACATAATTAATTGTTAAAAAATTTATTAAAACATCAAGGTTTTCATGTTGTGATTATTATAATCCTTACATAATAAGGATTGATAATAAAAATGCATCCCTATGTATATTAATGAAAGTATGATATTCTATTAGATGTACATTGGTGGTTCAGTCAATGTAATAATTCTATACATATTTCCAAGGGAATAAATTATTCCAGTGTTATATAAAATGATTTTAATTTGTATAAGAATATATTTATTATTACATTAACATATCATCATACCCATTATAGTCCATGATGTTCTTTGACTAGGGACAACTTCAACTCATACATTGATGGGGTCTTATCAATCACCCTTACATGTGAAGTAAATTCCAAAACACCTCAGAAATGATAAATGGGAGTTATATTTTATAATAATAACTCAGGACATTTAAATCTATTACAAGAAATATATCAAGATTCTGACACCATGAGATTTTACATGAACGTCATGTTGTTTCAATTTAAATGGTTTCATCGATGGATCCAATGCATCGTCATCCACATCCAAAAAAATTATCTTTATCTCAACCCCTTTACAATCTACTATATGATATGATATTTCAAAATGATATATTTTTTTGTGAGACTAATGTTTCTTATCCATGGAAATATATCCATTATTATTATAGTAAAGATAAATTTCTCCCACAATGCTGTAAATTTAATCCATTTAATAAATGATAATTAAAATCCAATCATAACCCTTCATTTAATTTCATGACATAATGTAATCCAACTCTATTATCGACTCATCAATGATGGTCTATTTTGAACTCATCAAACTAATAGTGTAACTATTTATGAAAAAACCTGAATTTATATTGAGGTTTCATATCAGATCTATAAAATTATAATAGTTAAATCATGTAATCCTTTACATGTGGGTCATCCTATACTCCATTCATTAAAACATATCATTATTCAATATTAGGTAATTAAGGATATCCTTTACAGAAATCAAGTCACAATCACATAGATTTTATTTTTATATAGAATTATTGGTAAAAACTAAGAGAAATCAGTTCAAGTACACAATATAGAATACATTATAATGCATATGGATGGTGTATAGGGAATTATATAAATTCATACTGACCTTTATAAATATCATGAATCATCCTAACATTAATTCCATATAATTCTTGTAAATTCCCCTCTGAGGAGTTTTCTATGTTAAACCAATTTAGCACATTACCCATGTATGTTTATCGATGCAGTCCATAAAGCCTCTTAAAGATGTCTATATAGATCTTCAAACCCCATTTTTATGTAGTATCATTATGGTATTTCATCAATATGAATTTACCTAGGCATATATTTATAGAGTGATGTGTTAATATTTCATTTCAGATAATTATTATATCATGCAAATATAATATCAGAAATAATATAACCCACCTAATAATATTTTATTATAAATTGGAAGAATTAAAAAAATTTATGAAATATGTTTTTTTATTGAATCATCAAGCTATATATTCAAACACCACAAATTCCTCTTCAATTCATAAATTGACATATAATTATTTTATACCTTATTATCATTTTTTGTTACTTCAGAAACCCTGTAATGTATCATATACACATATTTGACTAAATTCTCATTATGAAAGGTTATTTTCTGGTCATTCTAATATGCACCATTTAAAATATAATATTTTTTTTGAATATAAAAAACTGAATGAAACATATAACCACAATTGATTAAATAGATAATTTATAACCAAAATAATGAATTTTCTCACAGCATTTTATCACCAGGAGTGATTTTATGTAGAAATAATACCACTCATGTTGGTTTTATTGTAGAAAACTCACTTTTAACCTATGTATCTAACATCATTAGGTTCATCAAAAATGATTAAACATGGTTACTATTTGAGGACCAAATTTTAGAGTCAATAAATTTTAACCATTCCAAAAAATTTGAACTCTATATGGAATATTGGCAGGTAGATAGGTTATAATCTATGAAAATTACATCATTATCATTTACTATGAAAAATCCATATCTCAAAATATCATGATGAATCATACTACACCTTTAATGTTTAGGGGTATTTTTAATTCATTCTTCATCAACAAATCATCATGGGATTTTTTTGACAACCCCCTCAAGAGAACTTCCAATATGATGGTATTTAAAATCTCTAAGATCAACTTTTATTCCACTAACACCTCACATAGAATGTTCTATCTCATGTAAAACACCAAATTTTTCCAAAAACACATTTTTAGTAGGATTATATCAATAATATCCTACTTTTTTCTTAGGATGACAAAAAAATAGAATTTATTGGATTTGGAGTCCAAATTATCATAACCCAATCATCATACAAATTCCTCAAATCCATAAATCATCATAATTTACATTATGAAATTTTTCCTAGTCTATGTATAATTTAACGTCTTTATGAATATTTTAGATAGAACACAGTTTAATAGAGTTTTAGAAGCCTCTAAGGAATAATCCTATATTGAAATTAGAATATCACACTAACACTTAATTAATAAAAACATGTCTAAATATGTGATATTTATCCTCTCAATTTTAAAATTCCATTTTTGTGTTCCTAGAGGATATAGTTATGAAAATAGTCAACAACATATTTTATCATCATTGATTCCTACATCAAGAATTCTCAATCCTGACCAGATCAGATGATCTTTATACCTCTTCTATATAGAATTTTTATATTATTTATAATGTGATTCAAAATTTCTAAGGATTTATTTTTGTTTCTTACTATAAAACCATATACATATCAACTAAATTCAGGGATAGAATAAATAAATTATGCAAATCCACTATATTCTTTATAAAACATTGGTACAAATATATCACAATGTCTGAGATTAAAACATACTATATGTCTTTGACCTTTTCCATTGAAATATTATTTGGTAATATTACCTAATAAACATGATTTTATATTTTCAAATGATTCAAAATTTTAGGGTTCCTATAACCCATCTTTATTGAATCATGAGATGCATTTGAAATTTATGTTTCTATTGTAACGACCTAGAATTTTTGAATGATAATTTCTTACATAAAATGTGTGTTATAATATTATTTACTGAAAAAAACTATAAATATTTAATAATTATTTGAGTATAATTTTTTATGTGACCATTTGGTTTAAAATCATTTATGACAACTGGTCAATATGAAAAATGGAAATGATAAACTTAAGAATAATTTAAATGTCATAATTAATGTTCATAAGTAGAAATGATAAAGTAAAAGTAATTCATAAAAGGGAAACGATATCATAATCAAGTAGAGGCATGCATTAAGTATCCCATTTTGGTGGGAGATAGTTTCACTGGGCTTCACTCAGCATGAAGCTGAAGCCGAGCTTCAACAAGTAAAGCTTGAATGAAATATCTTATGGGAAAATTTAATGTTTGTGGAAATTACAACTCAGATGATATTAGCCAAGCCGCCCCATGAATATATCATTATCAAACACCATACCCTTAGGTAATACATGGGATTTATAAGGGATTAATTTTCAAGGAAATAGTTATATAATGTATAATCTATTTGTATAAAAAAAATTATTCCATCAATTCTGTTCGAGGAATAATTTTTCATCATTAAAAATATGACGAAGTTGATAAATTGATTTTTTAGAAAAAAACATGTACATTTTAGAAAATATATAATTAATAAAATATCCAAGTTACTATTAATAACATTTATTTTAATTAAATACAATTATTACAAAATCTTATTTTAAAAGAAATGATACTTTTTTCAAGTGTCTAAAATTTCACTATGTATTTTCAATCCTCTTTTATTTTTAATAAATAATATTTTTAATATTTAAATGTTAAAATTATCATTTTTAGAGAATTATTAAAATAAAATAATTATCATTTTTAATCCATCGCATTGAAATAAGGTTACGATGTATTTATGATAATTTTATAAAATAATTTATTTTTTCACGAATAGTAAAAAATATAGTTTGAGTTTTCAGTATGTTTAATGACATCATAATTATATCACAATTATTTAATAATTAATTAACCACAAAAAAGGACCTAAAATATTTTTTTAATATCATGTATTTTAATATATTTTATTAAATGTAAAAATATATAATTTACTTTCCAAATTTTAAAATGGAAACATTACCTTAAAAATGTTATTTTGTGAAAACATTAATTTTCCTTGCCAAAATAATTAATAATAATGATAGAAGTCTCTTATAGATTAAAATAACATAAAAGGTCACCTAAGTGTCCAATAACATGGTAAAATACAACATGAATTCCCATGGTTTTTCATTTTCCACTATATAGATGTCAAAAACTATTATATAGAAATTAGTTAAAAAATAACCCACTTTCTCTATAAATTCCAAAATATTTATCTATTTACATTATCTCCAAATTCTTCCTATATGATAATATAATAGTTTAACCTCCCTAGGAGTCCTCCCAATGTGTCTTGAATCCCCCAATGTCCTGAAACACTTGTTTTAGGAACAACTCATCAAGGTATGTGATATGTCAACTTCTCTTTTCCTTTCATGTTCCACTTTTTATGTGGTATGTAATTATAATTTAAAACATTGTTATTATATGAAATTTATTTTATCCATTTCATGTATTAAGTGTCTTTTATTAATGGGATACAATTTTCCCCTCCCTCTTTACTCTTTTGTAAGATTACATCCTAAACATGTTATGCTGCTGATTTTACTTCTCAAATCTATCTCTTCACCTCAAGAAATTTCCTTTTATTTTATTTTTTGGAATACCCAAACCACTTTTTTTTGGGGATATTGAATTATATATAAACACTATTTATCTAACTGAAGTATTGACATACATAAAACCCTCATTCTTTTTTTGTGAGTCAAAAATTACATAATGATAGTTTTTTAAAAGGACTTTTGAAATATAATTATTTTAATACAAAAACATTTAGTGTATTCTACAATGGTTATTTAGGAAATGTTTTATTATGATAAACGTGGATCATTTTTATTTATACATATGAAATGTGTTACCATAATATCACTCTAATTCATTTTGTATGTAATTTACAATACAACTATGATATGTAAAATGATACCTTGGGGAATAATATTGATAATTTGTATAACACCTCGGTGATGAAAAAATTGGGATAAGATTATGAATATCTCAATTAAATGTTGTAGGAACATATAAATGTAATTATTCATGTTCATATTATTATTATGTTCTTCTTTCTCATGAGTTATCATTATGAATCATGTTCTTATTGTTATTTCTAAACATCATGACTATACCATTTCCCTCGCTTTCCCTTACTAGGCCTTATGATCACTATTTTCTTCTATATATGTACCTAGTTTATGATATATAGTAAATGTTCTTTGGATTAAACTTTTAATAATTCATTAATGTTTATTAGAATAACTTTCTATGTTTTTATGTATTATATAATTTTACAACAATATATACATTAAATAATCCATTTTTTATTCAATTAAATGAAAATTTAATTAATGAAAAAGTAGGATTATATTGTTGGAAGAAAATGACAGTTTTGTTATTTTGTGAAATTAGGTTTAGAAAAAATTAGGAATAACCTCATGGAAAATTTAAAAAATAAGAAATCATCCTGTTATTTTGGTAGAGTTCTATGTAAGTTGGTTTTGATCAATAAAATCCCATTGGGTATATGAACAAGTAGATGTGGTAGTAGCATAGATATATATAGGGGTAAAACCCAAAAAAAATTCTATGAGATAGACTCCAACGAGACCTATTTCATGTTAATGTTCCTTACATTACACATAGTTTTATACTCCTTGGGGATATTTTTGGTTAATCATAAGCATTTTATGATCCATTATAATGAATTTATAGAAAATATAATTTTTGTTAAATAATAACATATTTAAAAATGATTTTTTAAGATATAAAACGCATTTAGAGTATAATATTGTTAAACGAAAAAAATTTACTCACTAATGTTTTCTTCATTAAATTAATTGTGGGAAATGGGAAGAACTATATAAATAGTGAGTGAAACAGACCATGTGATGACGACTCATCGATAGTTGCTGGAATGGGAAACATTATGTGGAGAATTAATTCACTACCTCGAGATTTGAATAATAACATGAAGCATGATAAAATACCCAATCCACCTCTCGGGGAGAAATTTTATGTTCAGCTATTTATTCATCAACAACCACCTTCATTTAGTTGATCTACCTTTTCATTGATTGTTGAACAATTGAAAAGTTGTATAGAATAGAACTATTATTTACTCTATTCTTCATGGAAAGGGAATGTCACCCTAGCTATGTACCACTTATAGGGAGATGTTAATTAGTGGTGGAAACTAGTTAGAAAAATAAATCCTCGAATAGATATTGATGAAATGTAATGGGAACAGTTCATGGGAACAATTTTCAAAAAACAATTTCACCATTTTATGACAAAAAAAAAGAAAATTAATTTTTTGAGCTGAAGCAGATGGAAGTAAACATGTGGGAATCTATGAGATGAACACTATATGTAGTTCTCACTAAACCTATAATTTTTTCATGGATCCTATCATAAATTATGATATATTCTTCATTGGACTATCACCTTATATAAAATACAATATGGCCAATCAAGACAATGATAGTTATAAGGAGATAGTGTGTATGATAGTTGAACTATGTAACGACCTGAATCTCGAGCCACATAACTTGTGCCCCGTACCTGGTTCGCCACATGACCTCAAGCGTGCTTCCCCAAATGCCAGAGGCTGCCAACTAGTAGCGAGGGCCCTAGTGAGTATGTGGGGAAACTATGACCTCATTTGGTAAAGTATATAGTGGAAGAATAAACATAAATAATAGCAATAGAAGAAAAAAATATACAAAAACTGAACTAAAAGTAGAAGAAATATATGATATAATAATGATGCAGTACGATACACGTGTCCATGGAAAGCAGTAAACAAATCAACGTGCTTAAATACAACTGAAACCAAATTACTAAACGTTAATAGCAACTCTAGAAGGATAGCGAGCCAAAGCCCGGTCCCATGATCTCCATCTCCAACCAGCAATCAAGTACCTGAGGTAGAAGGACCACCATCCCTATCTACACCTGCAACCAAATAATCTGTTTGAGCCGAAAAGCAGGTCCCAAACATGGTGTGAGACTAATCCCAGTAGGAAATCACCATAATATTTGCACCCTACTGTAAGTGAGTAATATAGAAAAATTAAAGGAAGATAAGTACAGTAATGGACTAAGAGTATACCAGTAAATAATCCTTCCAATTACCATTCAAATTCATTTAATTAATCAACCAGGAAGAACTAGTAAATACTTCTATTCCAAGGTAAGGAAAGTAACACAATATGTATCTCAAAAGACTACCTAAACACAAGAAGTACAAAACCCAAGCTTGTTCATTGGCTTAGTGGACTCATCACAACTAACCATCAAAATTCACACTGACTCTCTGTGTGGCTCAACTAGCAGAACCCTATATCCAGTAATCAAACATGGCACAAACACTCTAGGAAGCTCTCACGTCAATTCCCTTATGGTCTTGCAACGATAGATACAGACTCTCTGAGGAAGCACTTACGTCTAATTCCTCCTATGGTCTCGATGCGTGGGTAATCTAACAACACTCTTGGGAAGAACAAAGTCCTATTCTCGTAGGTTCTGCGTACGAAACTAAAACCAAAAGACCCTCTAGGGAAGCACTTAATCGTTTAATCCCTCTTTTATATCCCGCACTAAGTTCTCACAACCCTGAGTAGTCCAGTCGTGCGTAATCGACTGTCAGCAGCCCTAAGTCAGTTCTAAAACTACTTGGATAATAGCTACCATGCATCAAAAGCATTTAAACAGCAGGAAACACATGCAAACAGTTATAACAAGTAAATTAAGGGAACAATGCAGTGTGGGTTGTCATTGACATACTCATGAAGGTTGATCACTTCTTGCCGATCAAGGATACCTTCAGTGTTGATGATCTGGGAATGTTATACATATGATACAATATATGTTTACATGGATTTCCACACTCCATTGTTTCCGACAGAGATGAATGTTTTATTTCTTAGGTCTTCCAGGGATTAAAGAAAGCATTGGGTACACAGGTACTTCTAAATATGTCCAAACATCCCCGGACAGATGGCCTGTCCGAGAGTATGATTCAGGTGATCAAGGAGATGCTTCAGGCTTGCATCCTGGATTTTGGATGTTCATCGGAGAAGCACTTACCTCTTGTGGAGTTTTCCTACAATAATAGTTTTCAAGAAACTATTCAGATGATGCCTTATGTGGCTTTGTATGGTAGTCCATACCGATCACCCTTATGTTGGCTGGAGGTAGAGACGTAGTTATGATGAGACCTTGTCTTGTCCAGGAGACCATAGTGAAGATATAATTGATTCGGAAGAGGATAGCTACTACATAGTCTCAACAGAAGCCTTCTACTGATCTATGGAGACAACCTCTAGAGATAGAGGTTAGGGATCACATTTTCCTATGTTTCACACTGAGTTTGGGACTCAGAATGATTAAGAGATAGGGAAATCTTTCACTGAGGTAGGTCAAGCTATTTGAGGTGTTGGAGAGAGTTGGGCCAATTGCCTATCAGTTGTAGATATCTCAGAGGTACCGAGCTATGCATGATGTCTTCCATGTTTCTCGTCTTTGACATTACTTAACAGACCCATCTCATGTTTTTCACCCAGAAGAGTTTTAGTAAGATTTGGATGCCTTGTTTGAGGATCATCCTATCCGGATTATTGATGGAAGTTAGAATGTTATATATGGCCCGTTTTTTCCTTTCGTATAAGTGATATGGAAGCACGGGCAAGTACAAGACAAGACTTGGGAGAGGGAGCCCAATGCATGATCATATTGGCTGGAGCTTTTCAAGGATTCTTCTTATACTCCACCTTGATAGGTAAATTCTGGGACATATTTTTTAAGGGGGGAAGTTTTCAATAACCCATATTTTCTTTTCAGGTATGTTTTTCTCTTTTTAGGTGGTTTTTAGAGAAATAGATGACATTCTAAGAATTTTTTATGTACACGTTGTGTACTCTTTTGCTGCATGTAATCATGTGTTAGCCATGTAATGGTCGAGCACACAGTTGTGTGTGGTGACCTGGAGACCACCTTATGTGGGGGATGGTAAGAGAAAGTACATGTAGTGTAATTCTAAAGTACACACTGTGTACTTTTGTTTGATTAAAAGGAAGGTTCATGTATAATTGGATGAAGTGCCTTTTTCTTCTCTTTTTTCGACCGAGAGCATTCGTACAATGCTGATCCTTCCCCACGCCCCCAATCGAGAATTCGTTCTCCGAATTGAACTCTGTCTATTGCATTGGAATTGCATCTCCGAGTTTACACATCTTCTTGAGTAGCATTTCCTTATTTCTCTCCTCTCATGAGTTATCATCGGTTGAACGTTATAGACGTTTTGGTACATCTACGACATTCTAGATCAGACCCAGTGCCGAGGACGGAGTATATAGATCATAGAATGTTGAGGTAAGTTGTTTGTTCCTTTCCATATATAGTATTTGAGTTATAAGTGAAACATTTTTCAATACCCATGATCAGGGTATTGATTGTTTATGGTTTTAACCTTGTTTTTTAATGATATATTTTATATTCTTCAGTAGAGGTCAATGGAAAGTGAATAGTGTTTATTGTTATGCTATGGATATCTTTCCCATGCATGTATGTTTTATGACCATTTGGTCTTGCTTAGCCTGTTAAGCTGCTTGATTTCCATTCCTTGTTATGATAAGATGGAGTAATATTATTTATCTGAAATGCTACTATGATGTATAATGTTTAGCCATGTTGTTCTTAAGGTATACTTTGGCTGTTATATATCTCCATGCATGATCAACTTACACTGGGTCGTGGGAACCTGGTGTAGTAGACCGTAGGGATAATGTATGTTGAGGGATTCTCCAGAGTGTCTGTTAACTATTAATATGTTAGACCATAGGGGGAATGGACGTAAGTGATTCCTCAGAGTGTCAGTTGTTCCTCTATAAGTTCCACAGGGGGAATTGGACATTGGGTGCTTCCCCAATGTTACTTTTTGTAACTATTACAAAACTATAGGGGGAATTGACAGTGTGTACTTCCTCAAAGTATTTGTTCAAAAGATAAACTGGAGGGGTTAGACATTGTGTACATACCAGTAGGGTTTATTGTGTATTTTTGGGTTGTACCAGAGGGGTTAGTCTTTTAATACTTACCAGAGAGTTCCATAATTATGATTAGCATCTTACATGATATCTGATAATTGAATTCATTTGAAACTGTAGGATTGTTTAATTTTGAGTACATACTTGTTTACTGCTTCATTTTGATTAATACCTGCTGTATATTTTCACAGACTATTAGGCATTGATATTTGGGTGGTTTCATACTTGGATTTAGTCTCACACCCTATTTGGGTCATGATTTTGGGCACAAAAAGATTATAATGCTACAAGTATAGATAAGGTAAAATTCCCATAGACTACAGGTACTTGATTTCTATGGAGATGGGGAGCATCAGACCAAGCCGAGGCTTGCGATGATGTGGGGATTTTTTTTACTTTGGTTTAGTAGTGGATTCAATAATTGGGACTTGTTTGGATGCTTTCCCATACATATGTATCATGCAGCATATGTGTGTGTATTTGTGTCCTCCAGTTGTTTATTACTTCATCTCTTTACCCATTGCATGTTTTACTACATTTTCTATTGATATATGTATTACATCCACTTTGTTACTCTACCAATGAGGGCATATTTCCCCCAATATAACTCCCCAGGAAATCACTACAATTTGGCACCTTCTGGCATTCAGGGAAATGTGCATGAGGCCAGGTGACCAACCGGGTACGGGGCTCCTCTAGGCGGCTTCTGGAATCGGGATTCTACAAAAAAGAAGTAAATTACCTTTATAAAAATATAGTTTTTAGGAAAAAATTTGGGGTTGTTCTTATCTTTTTCTCATAAAATATAATTGATGAATATCAAAAATTATTTATTGATTATGTAAAATATTAATTATATTTATATAACTCGCTAGTTGTAATTAATTTAGCATATTGGGATATAATATCTTTGTGATCATATAAATAGTTTTATATAATAAATATCTTTTTAATTTTAAATTGGTTCTTATATTCATTTATAATTTATTATTAAAAAATTATTTAGCTGTATAAACCAAATATTTTCATAATGTAGTTAATATTTTTTTAATGGAATGCTTTTATATTATTATGTTAAATATTTGTGTTTTAATTACAGATTGTTTCTCGATAAGACTCAGTATTGCGTATAGTGCATTCCATAAAAGAAGGACATTTTTACATATAATGTAAGGCATAGTGGAAGGTTATTGTTGTGTATGATATATGATAACTCAATTTTTTATGCATTTCAAGATAACATGTTATTTCATACATTGAAATATATAGAATATATTTTAAATATTAAATATATTCTAAATAACATAAATATTATATTACCTTATGAACTTGATGTTGTGTTCCATAAATTCTATCAAAAACAGGGTTCTTACCTTAGTTTTTCAAGGAATGACATTTCACACCTAGAGGTTTATAGATAGGTAAATCAAAACTTCTAGAGGGGTAGATCTAGGAGGTGTGTCCCATAAATGGAAGATTCCACACCATCAGCGTGGATGGAACAAAAATCCCTATAGAGGTGAATCTAAGAGTTGTGTCCCTTAAAGGGAAGATTTCATAGTGTGAAGGTAGATCGGAAAACCCCTATAGGTGGATCTAGAAGGTAAACACCTGATATGATAGTACTAGGTTTACCATTGTTTGGGATTGAAACTCCAATATGCATCTAACATACCTTGTTTAGAATATATGGATGAAAACCCATGTCATTAAATTCCATAGTTTATGGTTTGGTTGTAGTACCGATCCATCTTGTTTAAATTTATGAGGTATGGATAGTCACCTCAAAAAGGAACATCCATGAAGGATGGGGTGTGGTTTATGCATGAAATCTTCTTTAGCGACCTGAAAGTTATGTGGAATCCCTGGTGAATGGAATGATTTTACCAGGGTTGTGATCTAGGGGAGACTATGATGGATTTGGAAAATTGGTTTGGATCTCATGGACGCTTCCTTTGTATCAAATTGTTTCGGTAATCAATGAACTTGTAGTATAGAAAGGTAGGGGCATACCCCTACGGAGTAGGCCCAATAGGTTGAGCTTGTGGTTGTGGATTTTATATTAGAGAAAACCCTAAAATGAATATGGGTTTTTGGGGATTGCACTTTGGAGAATACACATTAGGTTTTGGATGGATGTCATGGTATCTATTAACCTCTAACCCCTATTCATTCATTCTCTGTGTGAGAAAAAAGAATAAATATTAGATCAAACACTCATGCTGTGAAATAATCACCAATTAGAGATAGTGTAGGGATTACATGTGGAAACAAATAGATGAGGAATTTACTCCCTATTGAGAGGTTCAAATTCTATGTGAGGAGGATCTCATTCTCTGTGAGTCACACATGGAGCATCCTATGAATGAGGAACACTGGGTGTGGTGCTTATTCTTGGAAACTTCCCCGAATTGGAGTCTTGTTCCTTGTGGTGGGAGAGGGTGGAATCCCAAGATGATCATTCATGGAAAATCCTATTTTTATTCCACAGGGTAAGACTATATTTTTATGTCATGTTCTGAGGATGTTGGTTCAATTATGATTTACATCATATAGCACAGACATGGGGGGATCACACCATTCCCCTTGGTATTACATAATCATAGCTCATGGACAACTGGGAGGGGCCTGTCATAATCAATTGTCTGTTCAATTTTATGGATGATTGGTCAATTATGAGGTAAGAATAATAATTCCATTGAGGAGATGTAAACAATAATAGTTTACCTATGCTATGAACAAAAAATGAATGGAAAAACATACTGTAAATACATTAGGGACACCTTATGGGAGACCATGAAACTGCAGTGTGGAAGACATGGGGTTTTCATGAAAAGGGTTATCAGACCAAGATATTTTACACAAAGGTAGTCCATATATTTTTATTGAATATGTGCACAAAATATTTTATATTTTCAAGAAAGGTTGAGGTTCAGTGCATGATGATCACTTGAACACATGATACCTAGGTCGAAAGAGGTCGGGTGGGGGTCACGCAACTCTGGGAAATGTCAAGGGAGGACCCATAGGGTACCTTTCCTGCAAGATCATATACCATAAGGGTTGAATGATTTGAAAATGTTGTCAAATATTAGTATTATGTGCATAAGAGTGATTATTATAGTTATTTAGCACCACCCTAAACAATGGAGGATAAATTATATTAATTTCCAAATATTTTTTTATTGCGACTAATAGTCCATCCATAGAAGAAGTCTTTTCACATTATACATCTTATCTAGGAAAGGTATTCATGAAATGGTCTGCTCAATTTCATATTTATAAAGGAATATTATTTAGAATAGATTTAGGTTTTTTCATTCAAGTGAAATATATTGCACACAATTTTCTTTTTCCATCTGTGTGAACTTCACATATGGTATAGGAACATTCATCATATTTGGCCTGAAAGGTTCTTGTGCATGATTTATACTCTTACATGCAAAGCCTAAAACTCACATTTGTGTTCCTTTGTATTCTCAAAATTCTTCATCGAGCCATATGATCAATTTCGTTTTCCCGATGATGGCCATGTCAAGCATCAAATTAAATTTTGGAAGTAAAAAGTTCCCCTCCCCCACAGAATCTAATTAGAATGGGACCAAAAGTTCAGGTTCTGATGGAAATTAAATAAAGGGGTTAGTTCTAAAAAGTGTGTTAAAATATCTCCAATTGGGGTCTAATTTCCTTATGTGCTTGTGGGAAAGATATTACATGCCTATAAATAAGTAGAGGGGTCCCATGTATAGTAATATTTACATTATATGTGATGATCACTTCACTCTAATGCACATAAGTTCTTCATTTCTAGGTGAAAAACCAAGCCTCTACCAATCCTTTTCGACAAATCCATTTATCTCAAACATCATTCTTTCTGATATCCACTGATTTTTTTCATGGTCTATTGCATAATTTTTTACAACATCACCTCTTGTGTGTTCGTCCACTTTTTTTTATGAATCTCCTTTAAAATTTCATAATCTTCTAAAAATTCCAACGAACAGAATCCCACTGATATTAATGTCATTGCTACTTATCAAAGATCACCAATGACTAGAAATACTCATATCCATTTATCTAGGTGGGGCATGTCGGACAATAAAATTATTCTAGGAATTATAAAATAGTCACATAAAGATTATCCATTGAGTGATCAACTTCTTCTATGAATGTTTAGGATTTTGGAGGAAGTTACCATCCCGACCATCAATGTAGACTCACAACATTAATGGTTTACGTGTAAATTTGATTTCAATCACTAAAACATAACTATTCACTTCCATTAATCTTTGAAGAATTGGTATATCATTGTATACATGATGAACTGGAAGACCAGGATAGTTATAATGGAGAATCCCGAGGTTGAATAATTCCCCACCCATTACACCAACATATTCAAGATAAGTACGAGGGATAAAATAATTGCCAAGGAAATGAATTGGGATCTAAGGTATAGTGGGAATTTTACCAGTGAGTGGGTGTGGGAGCACTTGTTTCACTAAATGATCCAAGTGTACGGGGAGAACCCGCACTATATGGGGATGTATGAGGTTGTGTAGATATCATTGTTCAACTTTTACGGTCAAATGAAGTTGGTTCCAGAGCTCCTAAAAAGATGGTCCCCAGATAGGTACACATTCTATCTTTATCTTGGGGAAGTCAACATCTGTTTTTGGTTCATCCACCGCATCCAAATAATTATTCTTGAGGGATTATAATATTACAGGTTCCTTATATCAGAGAACATATGGAACAATATGTAGAGGAATCTTATCTCAGTGAAACACCATCTGGAGACACTGAAGTTGAAGTAGAAACATGCTCACATCATTATAGAGATATTTTTTTCAATTAAAGGTTTTAAATGTTTCTCAAGATTGACCTGAGATTGAGGATGTTGGGCTGGGGAAAACAGTGTCGAATGATGTTGTAGAGGAGGAATTCATGATTATACTGGTTGATCCAAGATGAATTAAAGTATCATAATTGTTTATACAACATTTTATAAGCCTGACATCTAACAATATTCTAGACTAAATTCCCCACCACATTCCTATGTGTTTGTATATTATTGGTAAATGATACATCAATGGGAAAATGCCTAATGATGTTAGTGGTGATGGAAATTCTCACATCCAACAATAGACTTAACTTTTGGGTTCTCGTGTTCTCTGGGATCTACAATCTACTATGACAATTTTCAATGGGAAACATGAGAAGATCTATCTATGAGTTTTTATATAATTTACATGGATAGATCACATCACATTTCATTGGTTATGAATTCTTAAATCCCCTCAGCCCTCCAAAGGATGGTCTAATTCTCTCTCTAATGAAAATTGTTGAGGTCCATCTAGGGACACGTGAAAATATATGGGATAATAGTTCAAATTAGTAAACATGAAAACATAAATTACAACCCCTTCTCAAAATCAATTTTTCAAGAGAGATTGTTCTTGTGGGATCATCCAAGAATTGGGGAAAACTCAATATGGAACTGTTGTAGTGGGGACATCACAATGTGTGGTCACACCCATGCCTCCGGGTAAGGAATGGCCTCAGAAGAAACCTTAGGGGATAGTAGGGGATGCTCTTTAGAAAAATATGAGGTGTTTACTATATCCATTTATAAATTCTGTATTTCCCTCTCCATGAATAACTTTGGGATTTTTCGAATGTCACTATTAATAAAAGACATGTGGCATATGATAAAGTGAGACGATATCAAGCTACCAGAATTTGGGCCTATTAGGATCGTAGTTAGGGTGATAATCCACCAAATAGACATATATATGACTTCCATCGAGGATTATTCATGCCTGGGAGAGGTACGAGGATCCTTATTTAACAGTGATAGTGATGTTTGTGGAAACATGAGATTTGGTGGATGTGACAACTATTGATGTACCATTATTTGAGGAGGAACTAAGTGATAATGACACATACAAATACAGTGATGTAGAGTTATATGGAATGAACTCCCCTTAATGGAGTCCCTTGGAAATTGGAAATATTGTTTCCTATGATGAATAACACATGGTTGAGTACCTATAGATAATCATTAACTCACTCACATTATTTGATGATACTTCTCATTCACTGTGAAGATTATCTTAATAAATATTTTCATATACATGATAATATTGATAATATTTAGAGGGTCCAACTGATGGGGAATAAGGATCACTAATTGGTGTGGAGGGGAACATTCTGGGGCCTACACTTGGGGATGAAGTGGTTAGCGGGTCAGATGAGGTCTAGGAGGTCCTAATGAAAATGGGAAAACCTCAGCCCATCATATTATATACAAGACACCGCACCTTAACATCCTTACAGTGGTGTGTACTACATTAGATATAGTGTTCCCAAGATATATTACCATTGAATTCACCCCCTCCCATCAACATAAGATCAAATCTCAAGTCATTCATCCATAATTATATTTTCATAGAGACTTCGTGCTAATTTTTTACTCTATTGCATGAATCTCATGCTTGACATACACAAGAGAAAGCAATACCAATCGTTGAATTACCTATTATTAAAGGGATTACTGTGGTGTATATCGTAACTATGACCCAAGGGATTAATCTGTCAATGATAAACTCTTTGAAGTATTTTTTCCCCACAAGACCCCATATGTCATTTATTGATCATATTGACTAAGGTTTTCTCATTCCACGAATTTCAAGAAAGATTGTGCACCTAGAAAGTAGGTAGGGCTAATACGTCTAGAATACCTCTTATAACAGATGAATCAGCTTCTGAAGAGTTGATCCGATCTTTTTCCAAGATGAATAGTCGGCCACGACATTGAGTGACACCATTGGTGTGGCGGAACTCAAAGATGGTGGGGGTGAGGCTTCTGAGGAGCATTAGAGGGAGGAAAATTAACCTCATGGATTAGATACTAGACCAATTGAATGGATTCCATAGTAATATCATGCTACTAGACTTCTTTTTTCTTCCCTTGAGGATGATCATTCATTACATGATGATCTAAGTGTTTCTGGTACAGTAGTGAATGAAGAGAGAAACAAAATTCAATATAGGACATGGAAGTTCATAAAAAGCATCATCAAACAGACTTGAGAAATACATCTTCTGGGATGGATGGGTTCTCATTATCATTGTATTTGTAACTTATGAACATGAGGGGATGATATTTCTGGTCTTCACACATTGGTCTGTGACTTTCTAAATGAGTGGGGACATGGATGAAGCTAACATCTGGATGTTTCCTCACATCAAAAGAAGTACGACAACATTACCAAGTTCCAATAGTTCAATAAATATATCAACAATATAGAGGAAAATGATTAGTGTAAATAATTAATGAAACTCAATCAGAGTTCATCAGATGACTGGGAGATTAGCTGGAGGTCTCTAGTAATCAGATGAAGTGGGCAACTACTCAAATAGACAACCTCCGAGTTTGAGTGGGACTTGGTATAGAACAGACCAGGTGAGCTTCATCCCGTATCTGATGATGATAAAGAGTATCTTATGAGAAGGTATTATATCTTATATTGAAGACTATATATGTTTCCAGAGATACAACTCTCGATCCTCGAAATAGATCCATAAGGGAATTTCTTTTTCAAGACTCATGAGAGGATACAACATGTAGATGATCCCTACTAAAACCTCATCTTTCATGTTTTCTTTTGAAACATTTTCTATTCTCATGAAAACATTTCGTTTTTCTATTCTAAATTACTATATTGTGTTGATCATTTTGGAACAGCCATTGGCCAATCCCTAAGATCGTGTGAGCCTCTATTGGCATGGGAAGTGATGGATGAATATATGACTTCTCATTTGTGTGACAGTATCAGATAATCATTTAACACTCAAGGTATGCTATTTTTGACTAAAAACCAAGAGATTCATGGCTCAGAGATGTTGTGGACAGAGAATGGGCTCTTAAAATAGCTTAATTTCATTTCCAACGCCTTCTAGAGCACGATTGAAATAATGTTAGGGGTGTTGATTTCTATCCGAATACAGGGGAGTGAAATGTGTGAATCACATTTCCCAAAACCTAGAACATAACGAGGGTGGAATCACAATAGTGTATGACTATTTAATACATTTTAAAAACATTATCCATATCAATTATCTTGTAATGGGGACAAACAATTGAGTGTAAACTATTGATAATTTTTAAAACCTAGAACCTATCCAATATTATTGTCTAAAATATTCAAGCTTGTTGGGCCAATACATTTGGTGGGCCGAAATATCATGAGAAAAAGTCATTAGGGGGTCCCCTTAAATGTTTAAGGGAATGAGGATCCTAATAAGTGGAATGAAAATCATGGAAATAGAGTGATGGAATGTTCAAATAAATTCCAACATTCTCAAAATTAGGCCTCAATGGATTTGAGAACATATGTATAAACATATATGTATGATCATAGATAACCCTATCCTTTGGAAGATAACAATATTCGATACCAAGTGATAGACAAAAAACATGAGCGATGTGTTTGGTTATTGACACCAATGTAATGGTGTCTAAGAAGATACTCTACTATTTCAAATTTTAGAAAAAGGATGGTAGATAAGTGTTTTTGTTATAAATTTAGGATGATATCTCTAAAATTTAAGGCAATATCATGTGGATGATTCATGGTATAGTTTAACTTCATGTGATAATAGTTAATCTCATAGTTTAATGTCTAGTTTCCAGGACATTTCACAAATTTTAAAGTCATATGACATGGAACATGGGTGAAACATTCAAAATTAACATGTGTGTTGTGACAGAGTGAGAACCCCACCTAAATGAAGGATAAGGATACTCAATATCCCAAAAATATATCCCTATCGTGACAACCCGCATACATTTTATGGTCTTGATGCGTGGACATGAACCCCTAGTTTATGTTCATGGAGTTTGGCAAAGGGGATCCACTGTACATCTTAACCACATCAGTAAAACATTACCATAACTCCTAATTAAACGTGAGTCATGCACAGTGTGGTAAACAAGGAGAAGTAAAAGTTTTTTTCATGACATGTAGAATCACATATTAACTGTGGATTTATGGGTATTGGAATTCCATGTAAGTGGGAAGTATGTAATCTGAGACATTCAAGATTTATATTGGGGGTGACCAATAGGTGGGGTCTGACTGTTGATCTTATTCAAAACATCGAGATAAGAACTATACCAGTCGAGAATAGGAGATAAAGTACCCGATCAACATTCTACCATCTTATAAATACCAGATCAACCATTTGTTTCTAGATATTTTTTAGGGCTTTGGCCTAGGATGGAAAGTGAGATAAAATTGAATTATACCATCACCATTAGGGGACTGTCTGGATTAAAAAGCTGGTAGAAATCTAAACAAAAAAAAACTCGATGTGTATAATGAAGTCATATATGGTTCTGGAGTATTGTGCGATAAAGGACCAATTCTTATTGGGGTAATCCTCTTAGATAAAGCAGGTGAAGCAATCTATGATGGTTGTAAGGCATTCCATGTTTTGATCATGTGGTAGGGTCACAGTTTAACATCAAGTGTTGAGTATGTTAGGGTATGTAGTTTAAATTCATACAACTCAGAATATATTGGATGAAAATTTTTTAAGGTCATAATTATTTGAGCAGGGTTTGTGTCCAAAAATGTTATGTTTATTACAATGTCATGAATGAAATTTCATGAATGAGGGACCGATGAGACCCAAAACCACACAATAGATTCCTAAGGTGACTTGAAAAGAGATTAGAGTTATCATGATCATAGATGCTATAAACTATTTATTGTCTTGTTTTAGAGACCCTAAACTCTTAGTATAGGTTCATATAGTTTTAACCATATGGTTCTTAGTTTATGGTCTTAGAATTCGGACCATAGAGTTCTTACTTCAAGGTCATAGAGTTTTTATTGTGGACTCCATGAATTAATATTTGTTGCATGACAGAGTGACAAGCCTAATGTGAAAGAGGATGTAAGAGGGACAACCTCACACTACATATTTTTTTAGGGGAAATCTAATATTGGAACTATGGAAACATCTATGGAATGGATATAAGAAATTATTGATGTTATTGTTTGATAAGAAGGCCTAGTGTTCCTTAAATGGGGATTCAGAGTAAAAGGGGGATTTATGATTTTTTAGTTGGGCATAGATATGAGAAGTCTAGTCATAACTATATATCATTTGAGGGAAAGAATATAGAACTATGAAGTTCTCAATGGAAATATACATGTGTTGGTATGACCTATACACATGGATGAATTTTCATAGAGAGGTGGATAGAATCAGATTTTAAATGTTGGCCTCAGTACATATCCTACGATGAAATGAATCAAACTATAAATAGTTCTTAAATAAGAATGTTGGGTGAAAAATTCCATGGGATAAATATTCATGGGTGAGTAAATTATGGTGCTCTACAGTTTCTCATTATGAATCTCAGACGATAATGATGTAGATTAAGGTTGTCTGATAGGACAATGTCCAAGCAGTATAACATCATGTTGTGAGGATGTTTTTGTTATGCATTTTATCATCATCTATATTGGAAGATGGAATGTTCCTTTTACATTCATCCATAGAGGACCGTAAATGATATTCAGATTAACATCATGCAGCTATGACGCTTCTACTATGTAGTTTAAAGTCATAAAACTAGGTCTATGGTACCATATGTGAAGTATTATTTGAAAAAATGTTTTTGGTTGTAGAAATGATGTACTCTCTATATAAAGTGATCAAAGATTATGCACCATTATAATAGACCTTGTGAATGATGTAAGGTCCTTCCAACTTGGGATTTAACTTTTGTAGATTCTTACTATGTATCATTCCAATTTTAAGAGCCAACATTATATTACATTGGAAGAACTAGTGGAGGCAATCCATCTTATTGAATTATTTTACTATATTTTTTTGGTCCCTTTGTAGATTGTGCCAGGCCTAGAACCTGATTTCCTTGAGGTCTTGCTGCTCAACAAGATAGAATTCTACCATCTTGACAAGAATATTCTGATCACAAATAGCTATTCAGAGAATTAGAAACTGAATTTTTATGGTTATGAGTGAAAATGGTCCATACACTCTAGAATATGGAGTAACCTGGGTGGATTTTCTAGTCGTTGTCTGATAAGACCATAGGAAGTTGGGGTACTTTTCCGGCCAACAATTTTTGTTCGGGCCCAACATATTCAATAGAATGTAAAATGGGGTTTTAGTGAACACCTCTATCATTCCATTTTCATGAAAATTATTGTGGGATATATATTTGGACATGATTCCATACTAAGAATAAAATTTCTTCATCTAAGATGACCAAATGTTGGAACCATTGTAGGTGAAAATGTCTTTAGGAACTCTGTATTGATGAATGATGTGAGAGCACACAAATTTGACAAAAGATATGGCCCTGAATTATTTAAGAGGAATCTCTTATGCCCCGTTGAAGTAGAAATCCATCACGATCAGAATGAACATACAGTGGAAAATTACACTGGTGAATAGTGCCAACAACATAGAATGCCCATTCTATACAGGACAGCAATACATGGTAGTATAGAGGGGCTCAATAAGGTAATTCCTAATGTTGTCTTGGATCTAACATCTGTAGAACATGTTGGAAAATGCAACATAGTCATGGGAAATTATGGGAAAGAAGTATCACAACCATTGAATCTAGTGGAAGAGCTTCAACCCTTCATGAAGAGTTAGATAGTACCCAAAATGATCTTCCTACATATCCGAAGATATATCACATACATGGATGAAACATATTATAATTACATCAAAACCACATCCTTATAGAGTCTTCTTGAGGATAAGTCGGCTCTAAAGGATGAAATGTGTTGCTCTCCAATGGACTCACTCACTTTTAGCTCCATACAGCAGTAGGGTACCATGATAGAGATATTAGATGAAAGGGGTTGTCCATTCAGATATATTCAATGTTGTTGGGGGACTTTAGGGTCATGATGTATAAGTATCATTTTTCATCTATTTAACCTATTTTCTTTCATCATCTTATGAGATGACAGGAGTAATGAACCTCTAATACACAACATGAATGAAAATTTCATCCTATTTAGCCTCAGAAATATACATGAATAAGCTTGGAAGAGAATAGGATCAAACAGTCTATGATCAGGGAACAAGAGTCACCTATATTGGAAAAGGGAATTGTGACATTAGTTGGAGGGTGCATTTCAGTTAGGGTGTGAGTTCTATATTTCGGTTAATGTAATAAATATTGATCTATTTTATGAATTACTTACAATATCACACCACATAAAATAAGCTTACATTAATATAGAGGGCCATCTCGGGACCAAAAAATAGATACACAACTATGACTCATTGCTGGTGAGGACTTAAGAAAATAAGAATGAGTAGGAAAGAACAACCTATATATGAGTGATGAATTTGATCCCAAAACCTATATTGTTGATATTTGGATTGTTGCGCCTTATACCAGTTGGGCTCTGATAAGTTCCATCAAAATTCATCGTCTATAATGGCATTGACTAATCCACTAAAATGATGGCCTTATTTGATAAATAAATTCAAAGAGGTGAATCCTCTTGATCTGGATGAGTGGCTGAAAAATAATCCAATTAAGGATCATTGATGGCTTTCTATAACACAAACCAGATTTCAAGTAGCTGAAGGATCACCCCCAAGCATGTTATTCATCTTGTGAACACCGAGAGATATTGGATATACATTCTTGGGTCCACATGGGACACATGATGTATCTCATTATTCCACATAAAATTCCACAACTTCAACACTATGAAAACCAGCGTGATGCACCGCATCTTGGTAGGAGTGTATCTTGCCTCCATGTCGAGGACAATGAATCTATGATAGTATAAATTATTCTTTCCTCCCTTGTTTTCTTCATAGATATGAGGGAATCAATTGATCATTATAGGGTGGTATTATAAAGGACGAGATGATTCCATGAGATGGATAGAATCAAAACCATAGAATGTACAAGATACTACCTTATTTCCTCAAAGGTTCCCTGGAACTATTTATCCCACTAGTAGATACTAACGTTCCACATGATCCCAGAAAAGGGCATGAACTTTTCATCGATATTAAAGATGAATCATAATATTTAGGCTATGTGGTATTGATGAACTCATATCTCTCAGTGGTTGCTCGAAGGAGGAATTTTTCCAATGGATTTTATCTTCTCTGGGTTGATCTCAATGCTTATGTATCATAAAATGAAGTTGAGAAACATCCAACATGTCACCCCAAAGGAACACCTGAAGGGGTTCATCTTAAATTACATGACCATAATAATCTAAAAAATTTCTAAATAAATATGATATCTTCCTTACACTGATAATATTTAACCAGCATGTCATCCAGATAGCATTCCACTAGAAACCTAAGGGTTGTTTTGATGATGTGTTGTACCACCCATTGATAAGGGTCTCCTAAATTTTTTGGGATGAATGTAATTACCTAAAAGAATAAGCTCCCTCTAAGAACTCTGATGGAATTTTAATCTTCAAAATTGGGGGCATTAGGATCTGATTGTACTCGGATTATCCATCCATGAAGGAGAGAGCTTGGAACCTAGATGTTCCATTTTCCAATTGCTTTTTCACTGGAAGGGTAAAAACATTCATCATACAATCATGGATGAGGTCCTAGAAGTTGATTTATACTTTGATATATCAAATAATCTTCTTGAATGGAATTATTTTGGCTGGAAACTTGGGGTACTAAACATCTATGATGGTGTTGGATTCGATATGATTATTAACTTCAGTTGTGACCATGGAAGCTTGAGAATGGGGAATTTTTCTTGGAGGATTCATGGACCTATGATGGCTCTTCGGTAGACCAATATGGTGGATGCCAACCTTAGTGTCTACTCCTACCATCTATTTATATCTTTGGTAAAATAAATCATGATGTTTCTTCTAAAAATTAAAATACTATTTTTTCATCTAGATTAATGAATGCACTAATCAGCATTGGTCTCAGATCATCCTTGGTACAAAGGTTAAATATATCATGTCATCAATGGTGGTGAAGATACCCTCTTAAAATGTGGGAGGAAAGTCTTCCATATCCAATTCATCATTTGGGTTAGGATTATCAGTGGGTGTCGATGGTTCATCTTGTCTATGTGATTTTGGGGGAATATTGGTGCCTGCTTTGGTGGATGTTGAATGATCATTGGGAGAATCCGGCTCTACTGAATCCATGATGACTGAGGATGTCATGAAAATATCATTTGGACTTTGACTATGGGGTACATGATTTTGGTAAATGAAATTGTGGATGGATGGATTCTATAAATTTGACCTATCTCTATGAAATAATATAGTATGACATATGATGGATTCCATGGGGTGGATAACTCAATACATTATAGTGGTAGTGGCTTCTGGTACCACACAAGCCTAGCCTGTGTAGTAGTACAAGGCATTCGTTCGATGTTTCGTGATCCTGGAGATGTGGAACCCATTATTCCTGGAAATAATGAACAATAATACTTTATTTAGAATTGTGGATTCAAAATAATGAATAATTATGATGAAATTATTATACAGTTCTATCCATGGACTGATTTCAATAGTTTTTAGCTCAACATTGTTGGTCAAAACCTGCATATTCTTTCTCTTTTAATATCTGGAATCCAGTTAGCGGGATACATTGTATTCATAGGGGGAGGCATCACCTTTAAGAATTTATACTCAACTATTGATGGACTACTTCAATCATTGGTGTTAGGAGTATGGTATTTTTTCATGTAGGTGTAGCCAGGGTCTACCATTGAACACATTGTAGGCAATATCCTTTGGTACAACTGTGAATTCATCACTTTCTACTAATCCACTGAAGTGGTTCTTCAAATGAGTCCTTCAACATATTCTATCCTTTATCCTCTAACAACCATAAATATTTAGATCAAAGGGTATAAAATATGTTTTGTTTTTTATGAATTCGGATAGAATCTTGTTTTAAATGAGATTGATCCCAGAACTGGTGTCTTCTAGTAAGTGGGAGTCTTCCACACAATTGAACTGTAATTTGGTGTAAATATAATAAATATTACTGATAAAAATTGAACCCTCATCATATTTAGATAATGAGATTTTGTATTGAATATATTATTTCTCCTCTTCCACGACATATAATGATTCAGTTGTATCTACCAATCCTTCAAACTAGAGGCGTAATTTCATGGATTATGTGAGAGCATCATGCATCTCTTCTGATAGAAGGAGGGCCTTGATGATAAATATATTTGTAGGTATTCATGTAAGGATAGTTATCATATTGTAATTCCATTCTAGATTCATGTTTTCACCCATAGGTAGATTATCTTTGGCTAGATGTATAATGGGTATTGCCTGATACATCACTAAATTCTATCTAGTGACAGAAATAACATTATGAAAATAAGATAACTCCACTAGAAACACTACTATATAACTATTATCTAGATGAGGCTTGAATTTAGATGGGGGATTTTTATCTTAATGTGGTTGTAGTTATTCTTACTAGTCAGTTAGAATAGTTAGCTGTTTTGGCATGTATAATAGAGTGGGATGGATGTACTTTTCCTACTGCGATATGAACAGAACCTATTTTATAGTTTTTTAGAATAAAACTATTGTCTTTAATCATTTTATTGATTATTATAGTTGTTCACATTTCATTGAATTTCACTTCAGTGTCTTCGACCGGAGTAACTTAGGGAATATTCATGACAGTCCTCATCGTCTGGGACTATGAAGGGGTCTACCAATTTGACATTATTCATGGTGGCATACTCTTAGTAACAATCCTAAGAGGATTTCAATTTAAATATGCATCTTGGTTTTATTAATATATACGGTGGCATGAAGTCTCATTGGGATCTAGATGGATTCGGAATTATTGGGGTTATTTTCATTCCCTTATTTCTTCAGAAGCTACTCATTTGAGACAAAGAAGGTTGTGAGGTAGACGCAGAAGTGTTATCCTAGGAAGTTGTAGTATCATTAGGGGTCTTTGTATGGCCTACGAAGGAACATATGACACTGTGTGAGTGATATACTTCTCTTCGGTCCAACCACTCGTCATTATTTTTGATTCCCTTTGATGGAATCCTATTACTACTAACATTCATTATTGTTGTCAGGCTCAGTTTTTGGGTGTTCAACAAATGACAGAACATTTCCAAACATGATCAACCATTTCCCACTTTCTCTTGAACCCAATCCTTGAACACGTAGAATTTTTAATTGTATTTCCATTGATGATATTGTATAATAAATGGATAGGGATACTAGTATGCTCATCTTTATAGGGATTCTTGCACTGTAACAATAGTAGAACCCCCTCTTCTAGAGAACATTGAAAATAACTAGGAACCTAAGAATCCTTAAAATAATATGTCTAAATTATCTAATGATGGAAGTGTAATATAGTAGAATATCTTTGATGGGGTTCTTGGGGCCTGACTGGTTTATGGAGCCAAATTTTATCTTCTATGTGGCTGGGCTAGGAAAGGTGTTTCCTATCAATTATGCACCAGGTAGGGATATTTTTGATGATACTACTACACTCATTGAGGCTTTATTGGCGGAGTAGGAAACTTCTTTAGAAACATTCTAGAGTCAACATATATGGTGGTGGAATTATATTCCTTGGTAGTTATTCTTGTAAGAATTTAGAGAGGCACTAGACTTTATTTCTTTTCATACTGAAAGGCTTCATCTCTATGACGGTATTAGCCAAAAAAATTGAATCCACAAGGAATGTTCTGAGTGATGAGGTTGTGGACCAGTTCACTCTAAACATTTCCCACACACAATGATGAAAACTATTCCTATGCTAGTGAAATATCTAGTTATTTTGTTAGACCTTTCCACCAGGTTACAACATTTGTGACATGCTAGTCAATATGTTTGATGAAATTTGAAATATCTACAATGCGTGTACTTTATGTGGTGGAGATAAAAAGGTAAATAAATTTAATGTGAATCACACCCTTTCCAATGATTGATATAACGGGTAACTGGATGTACCATATAAATACAATACCTTTTAATCTCTTAAAAAAATATCAATGTTTGGTGGACTCTTTCTAATATGGGTTCCCAGCATGGGCCTGCAGCATAAAATTAATTGGGCGAGATGAAACACCGGGTCACCCATACCATTGAAGGGAAAAAGGAGGAATTCTCAAAATATTGGTTTTCTCATATGTCGTCTGACCATTCCTATTAGACCTTTCCATTTGGTGGGATAACCACATGTTGTGTCTCTATGGATTTAAGTTGAGGGGTGAGAACGAATATAAAATTATCTTGGTGGGGATTCATATATCGAAAAGGGTCCATGACTACCACTGATTTGACATAATCAACAATACATTAGGAATTATTGATGTCTCTCATAGTGAAAATATCTAGGTTACGAGGAAGATTATTACTCTTGTGGATTTAGTGACTCATATGTTTATCGCATGCCATGGACTAATACCTTTACTCGGTCGAGATGTGTGGGATCACCAGGATTAATTAGGAGCAATTGGACAAGAAGGACATGTGACTATCATTTATACCTTACTGGAGGAGAAATATAATCCTATCAAGGAGATCCATAATCTGAGTGTTGTTCGGAAAGGATTTCATTGATATTATTATTCTGATATATGAATTTATGATGTGTGGTAGAAATTGTGGGGCTTCCCTCTATCTTCTATGGAACATTATATGAACCCAAGGGATTGAGAGTACCATTTTTTTAGTTGATATTTAAACAAAGTGGAAATGATGCTGAGGATCCTATGAGGCTATGTGACTACTAATGCTGCCGATTGAAGACAACTGAATGAGGGTCTGTCTAATACTCCACAACCCAAGTGGGTGGGTTTTTTTATATTAGAGCATACTTCGACACCCATATCCTTGGATATCTCAGAAGAAAAAATGACTATATTAATGTAACCCAAAGTAAATATTCGATATCAACATGTAGGTATCGTTTTCATATGATAGGGATGAAGTGGTGTGATGTGTAGTACTCCGGACCCCATATTTCTACATGTGAGAATGTATATTCCATGATTGTTTGGTGAACTATGAAGCTATTGACTCATCTCTATTGGAGGTTCCAATGATATCCAGGTCAAGTATGGGGCTGATCCACTAGAAGTGATACCAATAAAAACTATAGACACTATTAATTATATGTCTCTAAGGAGCTCCCAAATCTCTGGTTAGACCAATTGGTGGTTACAAAGTTAATGAAGCATCACCTAGAGGGTTCGGTGGAAGCCATAAAACTATCCCTCAGGGAGGGATTATAGGATATAGAACTTTGATGTTTCATTCTTATAGAATATAATTAACAACTAATCAATTTCCATAGCCTTTCATATGCATTCATGGTCAGAATAGAGACCATTCTCTTGGTTGGCCCATGATTCGATCAAAAATTGTAAAGAGATAAGAGGATAATGGATATGGATTGGTGTGACAGTTGGCATGAAGGTGTAGTTATCATTGTGTGAGACCAATATTCTATACCTATTAGGTCATATCTGAAGGGATATTCCAACTACACAATTACTTCCCTATAGGACTAGGAATTCACCAAAGCCTTGTTTGTGAGGGATAGTTTCTCATAGAAGACTCAACTGGATGCTCATCATCTATCCCATTATAAAATATCCATCTATAATCTTGGGTAGAGGTAGAGAAATAAATACGTAATGATAGAGATGACTGTACTATAAGCTCTTAGAAGGTATCCACATCCTCCTCCACTTATATGTACCTATAGAGGGGTTTAAGGACTTTGTAACAATCACCATTTAGGATGACTAACTTTACCTACCTTGATCTAACCCCAAAATCTAATTTTGAAAACTGGGGTGAAGTTTTTCTAAAAGAATCACATTCTAGAATGGAAAAATTGAATCAAACATGAAAAAAAATAACATGGTGCTTCATAAATTTTTTCCTTTTGCATTGGATATTCCTTCTTCTACCCTATTAATGTTTTTTATGGAAATGAATTTATTCATCATGGGTAGGACCTTCATAAAGAAGGATCACCGTGTGGGGAGAACATACTCATTTATTAGTTAGGATACATAGAGGGCCTTCATCTCAGTAGTTTTTATATTGGGGAGGACCTCCTATTGGATATATAAAAAAATAAGGAGTTCTTATCATTTGTTCTGTATAAACATGGGGAGGAGATCCTTGATATTGGAAGGAAACATTAAAGGAAGGGCCTTCATACTGATAGGCTAATTCACGAGGATGACCATCCCACTAATCAATATAATATTGCGAAGGACCTATCCTAGAGCTTTTGGAAACATAGTGAGGGAATGAAGGTTTCCTACTTAATGAGAGTGGATATCCTCTACTATTTTTGGTTGTGTGATCATGTTTTCAAGTGCATCAAATTAGATGCTTAAGTTTACAAGAATTTATGCAGTACAGTAAGAACACTAGGTCGCCTCTTGATGGAGCCCTATATCATTAATATAAAAATAATGTTTTGATTATGAAAATAAAAGGGAAAAGTGGTTTTGAAAAACATGGAAGTTTTTTTTAATAACATAAAGGAAAATATATAGTCAAAAAACAATTCAAAAATTAACGGAATTAACAAATTGTCATCAAACTGAGGACATCCCGTGATGATCCTCCTTCATCCCTTCAAGTGATAGGGTTTAGATCGTTTAAAAATATGTTTTTAATAACAATAACCATAATATTACTATGTTTATAGTAGGATACTTTTTAAGGTTATATTAGGAACACAAAAATAATTTACCAGATACCGCTGCTGATTGTGTGATTTCTGTATGACTTTATAACCAAAACTCATCCAAGAAACACATGATGAATTAGATGTGTTGTCCAGGTTTATATGTCATTCCTTTTTGATACCATAAATAGTATTTATGTGTCCTTTATTGTTTTTCTGATAGTTTAATTTACAAATATGAACCAAACAAACTCCACAAATAAAATATGTATGAATAAATGGTGAACAGTGTGTGAAACATCACATGAAAGTGTACCCCCAAACATAATCATATGAGTTGAGAATGATATAATAGTAAATAAATCTATTAAAAAATACTATATTTTGATGAATAAAAATATAAAACAATGAATTAAAAAATACAATCCAATATTTCATACCTAATGCTCGAGATTTACATCATGTCCCCTAGGTGATCAAAAGACATTTAAAACTACAAGGGAGGACAGAAAGAGAATGATGATGATGTATCCCTTTCAATGGACTCTATAATGTCTATAATTTAGTATAGGACTCCATTTAGACTATAAAATGGTAAACCCTTTCTCACTGGTCTAAATTATAAATGAGGTTCCCAATGTGTTCTTTTATATCCAAATGGTAGGTGGTTTTGGGAACCATTATTTAGATACACCACATAGCCCATGATTTTCACCCCTATAAAATATTATATCTCTTTTGAAAAAACTAAAAATATTTTGGACAACCTAATTTAAATATCCATGTCAAATTTGGAAGCCATATACTGTATATAATAATAGATATATGCAAAATACATAGAAATTTGTTTGACTCTATGTAGATTTATTTTATTGGACAGATTGTTTCGGTTGGCCCTCTTACTTAAAGAATTGTGATTTAGTTTAATCACGAATGATTATGCCCAGTAAAATTTGGATTAGATAAAAAAAAATCCCAAATGGATCCTCATATTATTATAAGGGTGTAGTTGAGTCCACTGGTGTGCCTGGAATCATGCACAGTTTGAGCTTCATTTCCAGAACGTTATTATAGATCCCCAAAATCACCACCACCTACAATGAAAATATAAAATAAACTAAAATATTTTTTTTAACAATGAAATTTTTTTAATTATTGAAACTATCATAAATTAAAATTTCTTATAATAATTAAAATTTAAAATAATAAATTGGGTTAACACATTGGTGTAATGGTAAAAATGAATAGGATATCGTAGAGTGATCGCACCCCCACACCTAAACATTTTCACTCTTGGAAAAAGACTTATATCTTAAACAAAGTATCATTCCTAAATAAAAGTTGATAAAACTACCAAGAATATATTCAAATTAAATTCATCATTCTTCTTTTAGGAAATCATATTTTCTATCATTTTTCTTTTCACACAATCAAATTTGTTCAACTTCATTTGTTCACCCATGCAACATGTCTCAAACTTCCACACATATAAATTTTTTCACATTACTCAAGGAAAATATGAAATTAGATTTATAAATTATTCCTAGAGTTCATGTTATCTTACCATATTCTTTCCAAGATACATTTTTAGGCGCATAAAAAATTTACAGAGGAAAAATTTTATTTACCATGGTGAACGTAAAAAAGTTTTTAAGGGGGTTAACTAATAGAAAATTTCATAAAATATAAAGGAATATTACTTATAAATACGTGAATGAGTTATTTATATACATACTATATTATCTTATTTATTTTTATTATTATTTTACTATTTTCTACATTCATTTCAAAAATTACTACCATATACATTTAAAAATGAGGATTTTGAGAAATGACACTCAAACTCACCTATAAAAGACCTATATTATATCCCCATAAAAAAACTCTTTTACATCATATATGTTTTTACTAACAATAAATTGTAGCTTATATAATGAATTATTACCCTTTTGGGAACCTCTAGTACAATTAATGAATCCCAAATCCTTTATTCTAATGATACTCGAATCGAGAAAGAGAGAATTCATCCATGTAAATATCTAGTTCTTCACCACCATTTTCAATTAAATTATCCTCTAATATATTTATAAATTTCATTCTCTAATATGATAATTTTTTATTATCATCACTATTCTTATAATTAAATTATATTAATATTATATAACTACAAACATAATCATATGTTAGTATAACATGTTTTGTTCTGGTTTTTTCAATAACCTATACAAACAATGTTATATTATTTTCAATATTTCAAAAACAAACTAGTATCGATAAATTTTTTATATAAATGTATGATTGTAAAGTATAATATATTTTATGAATATTATTTTTTAATAGTGGAATGTAAAATTATTGATCCTTAAAATGAAACTCATTTTTTTTAATAAATAACGTGTAACATATTTTTCATGAATTCCATTGTCCAGAACCATACTCATACTGTCCATCAAATGAAAATTGGATTAAATAAATAATTAAAACAAAATAAGTACACTAACATTAATAATATATGATTGATGAAATTATTATCACATAATAAGTATCAAAAACACCAATGTGAAACATATACAAAATAGAAAAAATTAAAAGACATTAGGTAATGAAAAAAAAGTGAAACAGTATATCATTAATGAATGATTATATTTGAATGGTATAAAGGGTAATTGTTATTAATAACTTATTTAAATAACTTATTTAAATTTTTATGAATTTTATAAAAAATTTAAAGTGCTTTCATGAAGTTGGGAGTAACGATAAGGGTTTTTTTCCTAATTTTTCCATTCAATTAGTTATACTCCATAGTCATCAAATGTCTTATTTAATGGGTAATCTATAATACCAATGGAGTTATTTTATCATAAATATTATGTAATTTAATAACATTAAAAATAAATATATGGATATAACATTCAAGGTATTTCGATACAAATGTTACCAATGTTTTTAGGTTTTTGTTTCCAATAACTACATTAAATAAATATTATATATGTATAAATTAAAATTTATATAATATTATTATTTTTATATATTAAAAATAATATATTATATTTTATTGCAGTTATTATTCGAGTTTACATGCATTATTATCATTTCATCTATTTAAATATTATAATCCAATCAAAATAATTCTTATTAGTGAGTCTAAACTCATCCCTTTTTTCAGTCTTGAATATTTATCCTCTATGAACATATTCATAATATTTTTTATGGATTTAATTATCTACAATTATATGATTTCTTAAAGATATTTTATATAATCATTTCATTTTCATTACTGAGGCTTGAATGGAATACTTGTAGATATTTTATTGAAAAGGCATTTACTACTGACATTACATTATTTATAAAAGACTGAAAATAATAATAATTTTAACATATTTTATTTGAATATATTCAACAATAATATATTTTTAGTTTTAATTAAGGATCCCAATCTTTTTATATTCTTAATTTTTCAAATAAATTTTTATTTGAATTATTTTATTTAATTATTTCCTTAAAACTAATATTTTTACTAATCCATGGGTAATTACACTTATTTATAATTATAATTTTATAATTCTATTTTCTAAGTGTTTTTCATGAAATTCAAAAATATTAAATACTTCAGACGCATCACTATGAATATTCACTAATGATATTATCCACCTTCATTCCCAATATAGAATATTATAATGTCTTAAGAATGTTTTCACAAAAACTATTTCATTCATAAATGTTAATTATGACATGAGAGAATATTTACTTTTATATGTTTTTTTGGCACTCATATGTGTGGTTTATCATTTTTTGATGGGTGGGACTATTAAAGCCATATGTTAGATTGGGTAATGTTTTCTATATCATGAGATAATAATGTTTTATATAGACATGATTTCTTGTTCAAATATTTAGATGTATTTTTCGTACATGATGGTTGTAACACACTAAGATTTTATAATAATATCATTACATTTGATTGTGTAATCAACAGTCTACAATGATCTTAAATGACCTAAAAAATACATAGGTATTATGACCTTACCATTAAATTATTGGGAAGAAATGGTATTATCTATGAAATGGTGTATATATATATACATCCTACCCAATATAAATTTTTTTGATAAATTCATAGTAAATGATAAGTCAAATTTTAGTAATATAATTTTATTATTCAAAAAAAAATTCTTCAAAATGGTTATTATTTATTTTTTCAAGAAAATATTATAATGAAAATATAATTTTTCTTGATATTTATTTTTATAAAATTAAATTATTATTTTTAATCATTATATAAAAATTATGTTATGTTTAATTTTTGGAATTTCCCAAAAAATATTGATCTTTTAGTTAATAGTTAAAAAAAACAATTTTTATAAAAATATAAATTCCTTTTAATAAATTATTTAAAGTAAAAGTACAATTATATTTTTGAATATTAATTAATGTGATGTAATTTTTATTATTTGATATTCAATTCATGAAATTTTACTTTAATATTATTTATCTTTTATTTTGGTATAAGTTTTTTGTGCTTACATGTTTTTGGGAATATGTTTTAATGTTATTAATGATTTTCAATTTTAATAAATTTAATTAACCCCTAATTAGTAACTATTTATTTTCAATTTACATATTATATATCTGTAATTATTAATTTATATTTATATTAATAATATCAGTAGTCATATATTTTACAAAAAATCATTATTTTCTTAAAATATACAATTCTGGAAAACCCTCTTTTCCCTCGCATATACTAGTTTTATTTAAAAATAAATTATTAAAATATTGTAACATAAATTTGGTAAAATGGATTTCATATGTTCAATTATAAATTTTTTAACCATTTAATAATATTTAATTAATTTTTGGTCTTAATGAATTGTAAAATCAGTAAAAACCTTTTACCATAGAGTAGGATAAAACATATTTTCAGGGGGCTAAACATAAATGATAAGTGTTAAAATGACATATATTTTTTTGTAAATTTTATTTTTAAGAACAATATATACCTTATTATGTAAAATTATCTATAATGTTACATTTTTTATGATTTTTTAATGTGAAAAATGTGTGTTCACCTTTTTCTTTTAAAAAATGTCAACTATGCAACTCACATTACATATAAAAGGCCTCCACCATCTCCACTCTACTTCACAACATAACATATTTTATTTCACGTAAAATCAATCAAAAAATACCTAAATTTTTTCCCTAAACATGACCTAGAGCCCATGGTTTTATCCTAAAATCATCTTATTAAGGATTTTGGTTTTTACCTATGCCATTTTTACAAAGAAGTTGTATTATTCCTAACCAATCATCTTAATTTTATTTCTTGTCCCTAATCCTTTAAAAATATATATTTATGATGGTTTAATAATATAAATAAGAAACATATACTAAAATTTTTTTATTGTAAAATAATAAAATAAATCCATCTCCTCTTCCATCAAATAGGAAATGATTCCTTCATTCATGTGTTCTGAAGACTAACACTTCGGTAATAGATGCAATTTGCTTTTCCACATCCCCTATTAAGGATTTTTAATGATAAATTTAGTGTATATATATGGAATAATAAAAATATATATAATCATCTTATTATTAACTTACATATAACTTCTTACCATCCATTAACTGGTGTATATGACAATATTGTTCTTATGTACAGCGGACTGTTGCTTCATAATGTAATTTGATTCGATTTTCACAAATAATTCACGTGGAAGGGTATAAATATAAAATTGATGAATATATTTGGTAAAAGTGAGAAAAGTATTGTACTAAATACATATTTATAATTATTAATCAATAATATGTAATTTTTTTTCCTTCATAAAAGATAACATTGTTTTTTTTACGTGTGAACTACCTCCTCCACGAAGCGATGTACTTCATTTTTCATTACCAAGTCACATTGATGATATATATAATTTTATATAAAATAAAATAATGGTATTTTTATATTATTATAATTTTATAATTATAAAATTATACATACCTTCATCCCATAATTATCATTGAAAATGAAAATGTTTCCAAGGAGTATGTATGACCTACAATCTCCATTATCATAACATAGATCATTATTCCTAACCATCATTCATTATTTGTTTTAAAAGATTAATTTATGTAAAATAATGATAAATTTATCTTGTTGATTATTATGGATATGTTTAAACAATTACCTCGTTGACCATGGTCTTCACACTGAAGTCGTTTTGAAATAATGAACTATCATTCATGTGGTCATAACATATTATATATTTAAAAATGTCACTAAAATAAATAAATTAAAATTTTCATCTATAATTTATTAAACAAGGAAATGTTAATTATGAAATAATAATTTATATAAGATTACTAAAATGGTTTTAAAGGACATATATGGAAACTTTGAACTATAGGTAAGGGTTTTTCATCTCTCTTTTACTTTTACGAGACATATTCCATATAGACCACTAATTTTTATTCTGTGGTGTGTATACTAACCAAGAATGTATATTATGAATTTTGTAATTAAATTAATTATATTTTAAAAATATATTTTAAATTATGATGTTCCAATGGATTAAATAATAACTGAGAGGGCTGGTGGGGTTGAATCAGTTGTCCACATTTATAAGTGTCACTGCTTTTTAAAAACATAACCCCTGTAACCTGTTAAAATTCATTTCCATGTAAACTTTTTCAAAAACTCATTAATGAAAAGTAGGAATTAAATTAAAGAATAAATAATTTACATGGTTTGACCATAGTGTGAGAACCTACATCCTTTCCATAGACACTCATGTGGGTCTATGGAAATTCCCTATTAAGAATATGTGAATACTACATAGACCGACTCTTGTTAGACACCTTTTATCTTTACATATGAATGATTATACTTTCTCCCATATATTTATATTGTTTTGTTAAAAAAATTATTCTGAATAGTATAATAAAATCTTTTTATAAAATTTCTCCATAATATCACAGTTCAAATCCTCAGTCTAATTTGGATGGATCCATTTTTTCTCAATCTAATAAAGTCTATAAGATTCTCCTGTACTCAATCTATACTTCTCAAACTCTACTTTTAGAATCAATATAATATTTATTAGTCCAATCAACTCAGTATGATCTTATCAATACAATATTTCTCAATTTACTAAACACATATTCAAATTTCTGATCCTCCTCAAGAGATATTTATCTGAAAAAAACCTTCACTTACTTTTTAAAGAATTTCGACTTTTACACTTGTGTTAAAATTAAATTAAATGAATGATCATATAAACTATTTATAGAAAACTGAGAATATAAGAAGTGTTAAACTTTGGAACATTCCCTAGTTCCTTAAATTTCAAAAACTCTGGGAAAAAATTGTATTTATATTTAAACATTGGATTCCTCAGGCCAATATAAATTTCTAAAGGATTTTAAAATAATTGAATTTATAGTTTGACCTCTTAAATTATTCACAAATTATTTAACCTACAATCATAATTCTAGGAAATCCTATATTTTCTTTAGTATTACCAATCCTCCTATACTCATTACGATGAAACATTATCATCTTCAGCTTCCCCTACTTATTAAAATCTTCTATTCTTCTCAACTCGTAACAATATTCATTCCTTTCTCATTTCATTACGATCTACCTTTCTTTTTCAGCTCCTTATGATATTTATTTATTGATCAACTCATTATGATATTCATTTAGATCTCATATCATTACAATGAATTCCCTCTGACTATTACAATGAATTTACATTCCTTATCAAAGTCAGTTTTATTGAAAACTTATTGTGTTTGAATTATAGTAATGATGAATTTCCCATAATGATGGATTTTCCTATTATTATGAATTCCCCATAAAATTGGATAGAATTCAATTATTAATCCACTTAAAAACATTTAGTTTCATCAAAATTATTACCTTTACACATTATGACTTCTTAAAAATTCAATGCCTAGTTCTTCTGGATATGAACGAGACATTATCATGAATTCTAGAATTGATGCAATCTTTTCGATTCATCCATTTATTAAAAGAATTTGTTTCGTGATTATTTTAATTATTTTTGAAAAATTCTTGATTAATAAATAATTATATTATTATTTAGATAGTTTTAGAACAATATAACTCTTAACTTCACAATATTCATTGAAAACTCTTCAATAACAATTTGACATATTCACTCTGAAAATTATGAACTTATGAATAAGGATAAGTCTGAGGAATCATCATGCCAATGGATTTTAATATAACAATACCTCAGATCAAAAACATTATATTTCTAGTTTCTTTTACATTTTATGTTACTCAATCCCAATATTTGAGTACATTTCTTCTCAGTCTGATCCTCTGAGATCCGGAAAATAATATTATGTAAATGAATATGATTATACCCCTTTATGTTGGGTTCAAACATTTAATAACTTTCATCATTCATAAAAATCAATATAATGTATTGGTTATGATACCTAAAAAACAAGAACATTCTTATAAAAAAGGTAAATTTCCAACATATATAAAAACAATTTTATAACAATTTATCCCAATGTTGCTTCAATCTACATATTTGGATTTTTTGGAATCTCATGTTAACAATATTTCAAACTCTAAAATAATATCACAACTCAACCATTATAAAAAAATCATTTTTATAATTTTATCAAAATATATTATTTCTGAAAAATAGTGTCGTAATACAACAATACAATTAAAGTAATTTTTTTGACGTAATTTCACCCCTCGGTGGAAGAAACATTCTGTGCCCATGAAAAGATAAACTCTTTTTTTTCATTTTTCTCCCTCTCCCATTACATGATTTCCAAAAAAATAGATTCATTTAAGAACAATAAGTAAAAAATTATTAAAAATTACAATGTTCTTAATTTATCCCCTCATTTGACAAAACAATTCATGGTATGGTTGGGATTCTTCATTATGAGGTTTATAAATCCATGGGAGGAAGCTGAACATAATTTTTCATCCTCAATTCCACAAATAATTTTTTCAAAATGATTTCAATGAAAATATAAACTATTTGTTACTTTTTTGAGATGTATTATATTATAAAATCTCTATTAGGAAATTTATCATTTATAAAGTGAAACATTATATCAATGTGTTTTGATCTTGAATGTTGGACATGATTTATGGAATGATCCATTACAATCTGATTATAAAAATTTATATTAAATGGTTTAGATTTTTTTTCAAATAATCTATCTAAAAATTTATCCACAAAATTATTGTATAATATTGAGTAGATACTATGTATTCAAATTTATCTTTGCTCAAATTTACTGAATATTGTTTGATACTATGACAACTCACTCAACATTCACCTAAACAAAATTTCCTCATGAGGTGAATTTTATATCATTACAATCTCCATCTTAGTCAGCAACAATATAACCAGGAAAAATCTTCTCACAATTCCTAGTATATGATAACTCTTGTGAATTTCTTCCATTTACCTATTTCATAATCATATTTCATTAAAAAATATGTTTTTCATTCATATTACATTGATATAGGATAAAAATATTTATAACATAAACAATATTAGGCCTTGAGGATTTATAGTAATGAAGAATTCCTATTAGCATCCAAAAATTTTTATGATTCACCCATATTCTAGATTCGTCTTTACGCAATAGTGTTCTAACTGAAATAAAACTAGAAACATATTTGGATTGTTCCATCCCAAAATCATTTAACAATTCCGTATAATAATTATCTTCAGATAATAATATATACTTTTTTAATGTTGTAGTCCAAGGAAGAATACTAGTTCTCCCAACATTGAAATGTCAAATTTCTTATTCATTTACTCATAAAATTCATTACAGTATTTGTATTTATCCCCATGAAAAGTTATACCATTAAAAAATTATTAAAATTAGAGTTTTGGAGTCAAAATATATTATATATATGTTTCTATAAACTTTTCCATTGGAAATGATCAATATTCTCAAAACAATTTACAAGAATGGAATACCAGGGACCTAAGGCCTGTTTCAACCCCTAAAATCAATCTTAATTCTAATAAGCGTGTTTTAATAATAATCAAGTCAAAATCAACTTGTTCTTTCAACTTAATCTTATTCCACAATCTCACCATTAAAGGTAGATGAATTTACGTGTATATGATAAAAAATTTAATTCCGAGGTGAGGACACTTAAAGAAACACTCTAAAAGTTTCTAATCATGAAACTAGAGAAAAGGGTTTTCAATAAACACACTATCCACCTGTTTATAGCCTTTATAAACATGAATGGATATGTTTCTTAAAACAACTCAATGTTTAATCAATATTTTTCATTAACCCACTTGGTTATGATAACATTTTTATTTTCTGGCCACGGAACCAGTTTAGATTATTCATATTTCTCAATTTAATCTAACTCTTTATTCATAGAATCCACCCATTTTTTGTGTTGAAACTTTCTAGATATGATTCAAGTTGAACTATTGAAATACGTAAAGTTCAATTTTATATTCTCTACTTTTTTCTGTTCTGAAGTGGAGCCTTTTGATATCCAATATTGTTTTCATACTCAACAGGTTTTAGTAATATATTAAATTTCAATGTTTCATTCCCTGATGAGCTTTTATCATCACATGATTCTCCTAAATCTTGACAAATATGTTTTGAATTAATTTTAATATTCTTATAAATTTCATGTTTTTCTTCCATATCATTATCAAAAATTATTGTTGAGAAATTTTTATTTTCAATTATTTTCTCATCATATGAGTCCACTCACTTTGGTAAATGTTTTTTCTAACATTTGTAACTTATTCAATTTGACGAATAACACATAAATGTTATTTCTTCATCTTTCTCATTAAACATAACCATTACTTTTTTTGATTTTATTTAAACTTGGAGTTCTAAAAACCATTAAGTATTTCAGTGAAGAGTTTTTTTATACAACATTTTATATGAATTCACATTGGATTTTGGTTTCAAAAAAATCTATTCTTCACACATACAATAGTACTAAAATATTCTTTCTAGTAAAACATTGGAAAATATTATTCTGATAACATACGTCTTCCCATTTCTAACATTTTTCTATTCTTTCATTCATCTAATTCATTTTATTTTGATGTATAGGGGAGAATTATATTGATATTTGATACCATGTTTTCTAAGATAGGCTTCAAAAGCATTTATTTTTAATTTTTTACTACAATATATTCTCAAACTCTTTATATAATCTCATATTTCTTTCCCAACTTGTTTTCTAACAAACATAAACTTTTACATAGCCTCTTATTTGTGCTTCATAAACATGATGTTTTTCAACGTTGTGAAATTATCAATAAAAGATAATACGTATAAATCTCATTTTATTTGTTAATGTCTCATCAGACCAAATAAATTGGAATGAATATGATCGTGAGGTATGATAGATTTGAGATAGAAATAAATAAGTAGATACTCAATTAAAAGAGGGGGTGAGTTGTAAGTTTCAATACTTTTGATTATAATATTCTATAAAACTATGTTTAGAAAAGTTAAACAAGGTAAATTCATAAGACCTCTTTTAGTTATACTAAAAAAATTTCTAGGTTCTAGAAATATGATTCCAGAAGTGAAACATAAAGAAATATTACAGAAGAAATATTCTACCATAAATAATATAAAATCTTACTTATCAGAGTATAAAAAATAATATGATATTATTTTAACTTTATAATTTATTCCTTTATCAAAATACATCGGAAATAAACATGAAATAAGAAAAGTAAAATGTATGAAATCCTTTAACCCAAGAGTAGGGTATCCAACAACATTGGATAAAGGTCCCTTGATTTATACATTTAAAAAAGTCTATCTTACCTTCAATACGACAATCCCGCTATAGAAATATCATAATTTAACTTGTTATCCCCAAAGCCCTTGATCTTTAAGGTAGTCAGCACCTATTTCTTCCCAACCTAGGAAGTCCTCGAACATTAAGGCAGTTGGAACCTTTATCATCTTATCCCTAGATTCCCTTAATTGTACACAGAATCAATCATAGTTTCACGAAGTAAGCTAAACAGGATGTTCAATAAGCATAAAGCATAAGAGGATCTCTCTCTAGAAATCACTTTACAGCATGAAATTTCTAGAGTGATCAACATTTTATGAGCTCATTCAAATGAGATCTTATTTATAGGAACTTCTCTAACAGTCAACACCATCCTCCAACGATCATATTTTTCCATGAATATCGGACGGCCCTATACATGTGTCAATCAAACTACTGTTATTTTGAAAAATAGGTTGTAAAAAATTGTTTCATAACAACTATAGAGAAAATGATGTTTCGAAACCTAATCTTATTTTTAGAGTTTAGGGGAAAATATAATTATAAATATAACCAAATAAACGTTCAGAGTCTACAATACATGGATATTTGGATTATACATTATAATGAATTTGGAATATTAATTCTATATATTTAGGAGTATGAATTTCAATGAATTCAGAATCTAAATTATAAGGTATTCAGAGTCTGAATTCTGAGGAATTCGGAGTCTGAATTCTGAGGAATTCGGAGTCTGAATTCTGAGGAATTCGCAGTCTGAATTCTGAGGAATTCAGAGTGTGAATTTAGGAAAATTAGGTGTATGAATTATGAGGAATTTAGAGTCAAATTTATATGGAATTCAGAGATTTAATTCTCAGGAATTTAGAGTTTGTATTTAAGATAATTCACAGTCTGAATTTTAAAAAATTTGGAATCTGAATTTCAGAGAATTAGGAGATTGAATTTTAGTGATTTCGGAGCCTGAATTTCAGAGAATTCGTAGTCTTAATTTTAGTGAATTCAGAGTCTGAATTTTTTAGAATTCAGTGTCTAAATTTTAAGATAATTCTTATCCAGAAAATAGAATACTCTATATTAAAGGATTTATTAGATTATGATATTTTAGATGTGAAATCTAATTTTAGACTAAGGAATAAAAGGAGTTATATTTTGAGATATTATGAAATGAATAATGAAAATAAAGACACAGATAAAAATTTCCATAGAGAATTGATATTTTCCTTATGAAAATAATCCTCAAGGAAAATAATAATTTTTTAAGATAAAGTGTTTTTTATTTTAGAAAAACATAAATAAATGGAAATGTCGTAAGGAAACCTATTTTTCTAATAAGTATCCCCCTTTTTGGAATGCACAAAAATCCTTACAAATAATAATATAAGGATTTAGAATTTTTCATTATGAATGTAAGAAAATTTTTTTTATCCCTTTACTTATTAAATAATGATGAATGTAACTAACTCCCGCAGAGGGTTTTAAATTTCTATGTATTGTATTCTTGACTTATTTAAAGATATTTTTCTTTTTCTTGAATAAGGAAATCTTCTTTGATAAAACCCCCCTTAGATAGACTCCGCCTTACTTATGTAATTCCCTTCGTAACATAGTATTTTTTTATCATTCCTTTCTACCCATTTTTGATTTTAAAAAAGCAATTGAGATAATAGAAAACATTATAGTACTTCAATTTTTAGAACTATAAAATACAACACATGATGAACAACTAATTATTTTATTATGACTGGAAATATTTTAACAAGAAGGGTAATACAACAAATTTTCAGTGTTAGGGAATGAAATAATCCTTTTTTTATTTTTTATAAGCTTCTTGAAAATGGTCTTTATCCTTTTATTCTCCTAAATATCTTCTTCATAATGTTTGAGAAGTTTAATCTTATAATCATTTTTCTTCTCCAAAACATTGATATTTTCTTCTTGATCATTAATAATTTATGCCGGAGTCTTAAAAAATTATTCTTTCATACTAATATTTTCTTAGAACTCAATTCTATGACCTATTCCCATATTCAGATTCAAAGAAATAGAATTATGTTTCCCATTCATATTCTTTTCTTCTTTCTTGTGAGTTGTTTTTTCAAGATTGAGATTCTCATAAAAACTTATAGTATGCTATTCTATCTTGATATCTTCAGTATCAAAATAATATTCCACATTATCTTGAAAATCATCAAAGATTCTCATCTGTTCAATTTTTATTCTTATAAAACATAGTATTTCCTTTCACGACCCCGTGTGTGCATCATACCCAATATAGAAGTAATTAAAATTGGACTCATGCATGGAAAATTTTTCTATAATCCTCGAAACATAATCTGATTTCTGATTAAATAAATGTTGAAGCATCTAACACCTCATGTCAATACTCATGAAATTTTTTTTTTACCAACCAATTTCTTTAGGTATTGAACCACAAAATCATGTCCCATCGAAGATGATTCAGATTCATAGTCTATTGTTGGTGAGGATTCTCTCTCTACCTCTATATCTATTCTTTTACATGATCATACAACATATTTCTTAGCTACCTCGACCTTCTTAGGTGTCTCAGCTTACACCTATTTTCAATTATCATCTCTCAGAATGATATCATCAGGATTTGGTGATTAATGTTCACTATTAGAAAGTTTGACTATCTTATCTTCCTCATCCTATTACTTATCATCATCTACCAGTACATCCTTTGGTTGAACCAAATCATGATTGATACTCTATTCTATAGATGATTTTTTTACTTCATCCTGAACTTCATTACCTTTTTCAAGGGTATCATGTTTATAATGTTTGTCCTAGGAAGTATAGATTGAATATTTATCATAAGGAATCTTTTTCTCATGATATTATTCCACATTAATTATCATATCATATGTATCATCAGATCATTACTCTTATTCTCCTCCCACTTGCTCTTCCTATAGAATCTCTTCCTCTTCTTCAGGTTTCGGAATGATCATCTTATTTCCCGAAGTCTCCACGGATACTGGTTCTTTGATAAAAGTATATAGTACGTGAAATTTCTCAGAATCATTATTAGTATCCTTATGAAGAGATTGAACAATCTCAGTTTCATACATTTTCTTCTTTTTCTTACACTATTTACTTCTTCTTCTAAAATTCCTCAGTAGCCTTAATATTTAATGATTCTGCCTAAGCAGGATCTATGACAAATCTAGAATCACTTTTGGTCATGTTCTTTTTATCTTCTCTCCACTTAGCAGCAACTTCATCCCGATATGTCATTTTCTTCTTATAATTTTGAGGAGATTATTGGGTTTCCAGAACTGTACGATTTTTCCCTCACTTCTGGTTCCTTCAGATTTCTCTTGTTGGTAGCATTTTTGGATTTTTCATATACTCCATGATTTTTTGATAAGGTTTCGATTTCACTTTCAGACAAGTAATAAAATTCAATGTATTTTCCATTGAAATGGACCTTTATATTCATCAAATTATCATCACTGAGAAACATGACTGTGAATGATTTGGGAATTGAACTAAAAATTATTTTGGATTATTATAGGCATAGGAAAATGATCTTGGATGGGATTGTAGGATACATAATGATATGAGATTTGAGGGTTCCATTTTTGATATTTTCAATCATCACCAGGATATACTCCCCTAAGTTTATCTTTCTTAGTTTGACAAGAGAATCCAAAACATTGATTTTAGTTTTTTTTAAGGAGTCCTTGTCTCCTTTCTCAGAATAATAAATCATTGAACCCATAAATCTAACATTATGATGTTAGTAGAGAGATGGTTTATCTTTAAATTTTTCACTCCTTTAAGTCTGATGCACTCAAAATATTTTTCATTACCAAAACGTCCTTCTAGACTAGGTAGTTTATGGGTGTAGAAAATAGATTCTCCTTCGTACGGTATTCCAATGATAATAGCTACCTTGAAATAAGAAAGAGAATAAGTTTTTACATTACTTTTAAAAGAGAACATATCTATCCAACATTAATTAAAAAAACATACATATTATTAGAAATGAATTAGAAACTATAGATAAATTGGATCCTATCCATTCAGTTTTGCAGCACACAGGATTTCCCAGACACTCAACTTGACAATCATTGAAATGAGAGAATCGTACTTTGCAATGAACTTATGATCAAATAAACATTCTATGTACATTTTCAATTCATAAATATCCTTAGTTGACGCCATTTGTTTCTGTGGGGATTCATACAAAGAAAATCAGAGTTTAGCATATCATAAATATGGATTGACGCTTAAGAAGAGAGGACGAACTTCAACACTTTCGGCTTGGGAACTGATCTGGGATAACCATTTAGGGGGTAATTATATAGATGTTGAGGAGACAGTTCATATTCCATGCCAGATCCAACAGTTGAAATTGGCTCAATATGATATAATGATTGAGATGACAACCGAAAAATGATTTTGGAAGATTTTGATCTTTTGAGGGTTTTAAGATAAAACTTCAAATTTAAGGAATGTGAATCTGAATATTTTTCTGAAAACAAGAAAACAATACCAGCATGTAACGTTTGATAATGAAAAATTATGTAAGGAGACATAACTTTTAGATTTCTAGAAATATTATCAGTAATGACAAAAATTCTTCTTGAAGAACATTTGATTATGATTAATTTAATTAAAGAAATGAAATTGTTGAAATTTAGAAATTTGAGACCATTAAAATTTTAACTACAAACTATGAAATTTTTAGACCACGAAAAATTTTAACTATGAAAAGTTTAACAATGAAAATTTTAACTATGAAAAAAATTAACTACTTAGCAATTGTTCTCCACTTTGGAAAAAGAGTTTCTTATTGCAAGGAGATATGTTTCATGAAAAAGTTAATATAGAATATTAACTTATAGTTATCATTCCTAAGTTTTGTTTAATGTATTCCAATATACCATATGGTTAATATTTTTTGAAAATATCTAAATGATGTTCTTGTATTCCGATAAATTGAAGAATGATATATCCTTTTTGTGTATTATCCCTAAGAATGTGATGCATAATATCTATGTGTTTTGCACGAGAGTGATGTGTTAGGTTTTTTCATACGGCTATGTCACTATTTTTATCAAAAAATATCTTTGTTTTAGTAAAAATCATGCCATAGTCTATGAGTGTGTGTTGCAACCACAAGACATTAGCACAACAACATTCAGGTGTTATATATTCAGCTTCATCTATGGAAAGTGCTATAGAGTATTGCTTTTTTGCATGACCAATAAACTAATGTATGTCCTTCGAAATGAAATGTTATGGACTTACTTTTTTTTATCCATTCTACTGCAACAAAATTCAGTATCCTAAAAAAAATTAAAATTAAAATCATATCTAGATGTATAAAAGAATCATAAATCCATGGTTCCCTTTAAATTGAGGAAAAAAATTAATGCTTTTGAAGAAGATTCTGAAGTATTGGATTGATATATTGTACATAAGAATACTAGAAACATTACATCTGGACAACTGGTGGTCAGGTATAGTAAACTTCTTATCACACCTCTAAATGATGTCTGGCCTACTAGTTTCCCAAATTAATCAAGATCAAGTGAATTTGATGTATCGATTAGAGTACATATACTTTTGTTTTTGTCACATCCACATATTTTAAAAATATTTTTATGAAAATTATATTGACATATATATATATTCATGCTAGATTTTGAGAAATATAAAAACATAGGAAAAATTTAACTCACCCATCATACTCATTTGAAACTCACATTTAATTAGAGTTATAAATGAATTAGATAAATATTTCTGAGATAAACCAAATATAATGTCATCATCATAAATTTGAAGAATCTAAACATTTTTTTTAACTTAATTTATAAAAAGGTTTGGATCAACAGTTCCATTAACATAATTGTTTTATAAGAAAAATCTTGTGAGTCTACCATACCAGGATCTAGGGGCTTTTTTAGGTCTATAAAAAGCATTGGATAGTTTAAAAACATGTTCAGGATGTTTTGTATCTTCAAAACTAGGAGGTTGTTTGAAAAAAAACGTCCTCTTGAACATATCCATTAAGGAAAGCACAATTTCCATCCATTTAAAAAGTTTGAAATTTTAAAATGCTAAAAATAAAAGTAATATATGAATATATTCGAATCTAGATACTAGAGCATAGGTTTTTTCATAGTTCATTCCTTATTATTTAATATTGGCTTTAGCAACTAATCTTTCTTTATTTTTTACAATGAATACATTTTCATCACACTTATTTCTAAAGACCCATTTTACTCCAATAAAATAAATTTACATAGGTCTTTCAACCAAGGTCTATATGTTTTTTCTTTTAAATTCATTTATCTTATCTTACATAGCCTTTATCCAATCATCATTACCATAAGATTTATCAGTGCTTTTATGGTTATAATTAGAAATGGAATGTAATATGTCCTACTACATTTCATAGGAACTTCTAGTCCAGCCTGATTGATTTACATCACCAATGATACTATCACTAGGATTATTCTTATGAAACAACTGATTTGAGTTTTTTAAAACATGTTCATCAACATATGGAAGAAAATATTATAGGGTATATGCTTCTTAAAATATTTTCTTGAACCTCTTTCTAATCATTGGGGTCTTCAAAAAATTGTAGATAAATAGTTTTTAAAAATACATCTAAAGATATAGTATGTGTCTAATAATAAAAGGATTAGTTTCATCAATTTGAACATTCCCTGTGTCTTCAACAGTACAAGTATTTTTATTAAAAAATAGTAATCCATTATAGTTGTGTAGAAGCCTAGGAATATTCCTTCAATAAATTTGGGTGAAACTTTATGTAGATTATCTTTAGTATTCAGAAAGAATACTTTTCAAAAAAATACCTTGATATCTAAAAGTCTAGGTTTTCTACCATTCAAAAATTCGTAAGGGGTTTTGTTAAGAAAAAGTCTAATCAAAATACAATTTACTATATAACAAGTAGTACATACAGTATCATACCAAAAGTTTTTAGTTATAGAATATTCACTCAACATGGTGTTAGTTATATCTTGTAGAATCCAATTTATTCTTTCAACAAAATCATTCTATTGAGGAGTTCATAGAGATGAGAAGTTATGAGTAATTACTTTTTTACTACAAAGTGTTTCAAAATCTGAAATTTAAAATTATGCTCCATAATCACTATGAATGGTAATCAGTGGAAGATTTTTCAAATTTTTGACTTGGGCTCTATAAATTTTTAAATAAGAAAAATCTTCATACTTCATTATTAGAAAATAGACCCACATAAATCTATAGTAATCATCAACTAAGAAAAATACGTATTATTTGCCTCCAATACTTCTAGTTTGTGTTGGACTGAAAAAATATATATGCACTAACTGTAATGCATTATTAGTTGAGACTATACTGATTTATTTAAAAAATGTTTTATATTTATTTCCAATTTGACAACAATCACAAAATTTTTAAGAATCAAATATATGCTCTGGTAGATCCTTAAATATTATTTTCTATAAGTTTTTACATATGTTACTAAGGTTATAGTGTCCCAAAAATTGATCTCATAACCAAGATTGATTTTCCATTGAACTAAGACAAGGTATATATTGGCTTTTTTGGTTTTCTATGTTTAGTGTGTATACATTATTTGCATGTGGGTAAAATAAATAAACTCTTCCTTGGAATTTTGCACTAAGCAATTATTATTCCTAAAATTCATAAGGTAGTTTTCATCACATAATTTAATTATCTTAAGTAGGTTGTGTTTAAGTTCCTTAAAAATAAAACATTTGAAATTATAGTTTTTAAAAGAAGAAAAATTTTACCTATACCAATAATTTATCCCTAAGAATTATCTCCAAAAGTTACTTTTCCTCCCTTAGACTTAATAATATTTTCATCAAAAAGTGTGTTACCAGTCATAAGTGAGGATCTTCTACTATCCTTGTACCAAATATTGATGTTTGTACAGTTTTTTGTATTCCTAAGAATAAAAAATTTAGACTTTCGGAATCCAAACATTCATGGTTCCAAAAAATATTGAAATCAAAATTTTTGGTATCTACATATTCAAAGAAAAATAAGCTTTATGAAAACATAAATATTGAGTTTTGTTTAAAGAACAATTTTTTTTCAAATTCCACGACACATACATTTAGGAAAAAATATAGCACTTTTGGGAATAAAATAGTTGTTAATAAAAACTTTTTTATAATGTGTATTACCATATCTATAACTATTTCTTGAATGTAAAATTTTTTAATACATTTTGTCAAAATTTTCCTTTCCTAGGGTAAAATTTGACAAAGAATTCCTTAAGAAATAAATTTATAACTTTAGTTTAATAAAAAAAATTTTATCAAAAAAACATTGGTTTTAACTCTAGAGTAATCTTATAAAAAAATTTCTTATAAATTACATTTTCAAGAACATTAGAATGTTTATCCATATCAGAATTATGTTCCCCATGATTTTTTGAAATACTTTTAAAATCAAAATTTTTATTATCAATATCATAAGAATGATATGATTATTATTTGCTTAAAATAGATAAAATAAATTTTTTTTATCATGATTTTTATTGAGTATATAATTTTCAATCTCAATAGGTTTTGCAAAACTGGAAACTTCATCATAAGAAGGTAATGTATTATCTTATGATGAGAATGAATCATCATCTGAATATTAATATTTTTTATAATCAGTATAATTTTCATTCAAAGATACGTTAGAAATACATTCAACATTGTCTACCGTGGCCATTAGACAACGATTTTCAATGGTTAGTTCGGCTAGTAGACAAATATTCTTATGTTCAAAATATCCATACTCTGATGATTCATCAGATCAGTCACCACCATTGGCACTCTAGTTGTAATTATCTTCCAAAGAATTCAAAGATTTATCCTTGTAGTACTTATTTCAATTACTCTCACAATTATTTTCCTTTCAATCCTTTTTCATAACCATAAGACTATTTGGCCTTATATGCACTGATCTTTTAAATTCATTAAATGTGAATTATGAGTCTTTCTTGTATTTTATTTATTTATTCTTATATCTATACTGAAATTCCTTCTTTCCAAATATCCTGTTCATCCTTTTGGAATGATTATCTTGCTCATTTTCATAATGTTCACTTAAACTATATTTAGATAAAACAGTGACATTCTTAGACTTGGATCTTGTAAACATTTTTGTAGTCTAGGATTTAGTTATAGGAAACACTACACTTCCATTTCCATTCTTCTTCTTTAATTATATCAGCATCAAATTTCATACTTGTCTCATAATGAAGAAGAGTTCCAAAAATATCATCATGAGTAATTTTAGATATTATCATATTCTCATCAATAGATGTTCACTTACATTCCCACTCATTATACATAATTTCAATAATATTTTCTAAAAGATCTTAATCACCAAGAAATTTTTCTCCCATCAATTGTAAACTATTGAGAATAGTCATAAATCATTTTTTCACATTGCAAACCGGTTCAGCATATAGAAATAGAAATCCATGAAATTCTGCTCTAAGAATAACTTTTTTAAACTTAATAACTTTGGATACACCAAAATGTGTAATTTCTAACTTCTTCTAGATGAATTCAATAGCTTCACAAAAATAAATTTGAATCTATTTATTCATGGTCATATAATAGAACAAAGAATTCCATCGATTGTAATTTAGTTGATATTAGGACTTTTCTTGGTTGGTGAAGGTTTTGACTTCTTTTTCAAGAATTTTGTAATCTCCAATAATAATTACAAAATTCACTATTCCAGTATTAACAACCTAAATCTTCTTTAGATCATTCTAGTATTCATAATCATTACCATAAATATAGGTTGTCTGATAGGATTTAGATTGTCAATTGAAGCGATATTCATTTATTCCACTCTATTATAAAATATCATTCCATAAAAACTTTTTAAAATAAATGATTTATAATCAATGATAAAAATATCTAGGAAAAACATAAGCAAGAAAGGGCAGGTAGGAAAATTTAAAAAAAAAACATGAGAATGAAAATTATACATGAATATAATTAATTCATATATCTCCTATGATACCAATTGTAGGATTGAAATAATTACGTTAATGCTCAATTATAAGATAGGGAGAACTGTATTCTTAAAAACATTCATTTCTAATATTAAGGAAAATTATGTATGAAAATTTTAAATAAGGTAAATTCACAAGACCTATTTTTGTTCTGCTAAAAAAACATGCTAGGTTCCAGAAAAATGATTCTAGAAGGGAAAATTAATGAAAGTTTACAAGGAAAATATTTAATATTAATTTGTATAGAATCATAATTATTAGAGTAGATAAGGAAATATGAAAGTATAAAAACGTTATACATTCCTCCATTATCAAAATACATAGGAAATAAAATTCAAACAAAAGAAGTAAAAAATATAAAATATTTTAACCCAAAGAGTATGTTATCCAACAAAAATTGATAAAGGTCCCTTGATTTATACTTATAATAAATTTCGTTACACCCACACCTACGTATGACCTCTATATGATTATTAAAAATGTCTTGCTATCCCTATACACCCTCGACCATTAAGTAATTCAGCACCTCTATCTTCATATCCTTGGATGTCCTTGAACATTAAGGTAGTTCACACCTCTATTTTCCTTTCCTTTGAAGTCCTCAAACATTAAGGTAGTTGGAACCTCTATCTTTTTATCCTTTGAATACCTCGATTTTACTCCACAATAATCTCTATCACATAAAGAAAGCTAAAGAAGATATTCCGTACACACAAAGCATAAGAGTATCTCCCTCTAAAAATTATATCACATCATGCAATCTCTAGAGTGAAAAACATGTTATGTGCTTGTTAAAATGAGATTATATTTATAATAACTTCTCCAATGATCGTATCCCTCCTCAAGAATTCATATTTTCCTTAAATATTGGAGGGACTTGAAAATGATTCACTTAAACAATAGTTAGTTAGAAATAGATTGTGTGACATTTTTTCATAAAAATTGTATGGAAAATGTGATACTTAGCAAATTATATTTTTTAAATTATATGGAAAAATAGAATTATGAATCTAAAAAAAGATTCTATAATACATGAATATTAGAATTTTATTTTACAATGAATTCAAAATCTGAATTCAATAGATTTCAGTGTTTTAATTCGAATGAATTCAGAATCTGAATTCTTTGAAATTCAGAGTCTGAATTTTGAGGACTTCGGAGTTTGAATTATGAAAAATTTGGAGTCTAAATTTAAGATAATTCAAAGTCCAAATTCTAGAGAATTTTATATATTAATTTCAGAGAATTCAGACTCTGAATTTTTGAAAAGTTAGATCCTGAATTTCATAAAATTCAGAGTTTTAATTTCAAAGAATTCAAATTCTGAATTCCAAAGTATTCAGATCCTAAAAATACTATAATCTGTATCCATAGATATATAAGTATATTAGGTATTCGATCTGAAACCAAATTTTATACTTAGTAATAATATAATTTAGATTTTGAGAGATTATGAAATGAATAATTAAATAAAAGATAAAGTTAAAACATTCATTAGAGATGAGAAATTTTCCTCATGTAAATAATCCTTACAAAAAAAATAATTTCCCTTAGGATAAAGTGTTTGTGAATTTAAAAACATATAAAAATGGAAAGTTTATAAGGAAACCTTATTGACTCAGTATTAGATTGAATATATATTATCTTATGTCTTATGTTACTCATATTTCAATTATATAAATTAATACAAAAGTATCAATCTCTTTTTTTAATTTTTTTTAAATTTTAGACAATGTCATCTTCAGATAAGTTATTCAATTTTTCTGCCAGATTTAATTTCTTTCCATGTAATGTAAATCTAATGAGACATAAATATTTACCCAATGCATTGGAGGGAGATATAGGTTCTAACCACTTCATATTTAAATCATTCTTACGTGTTCCACAAAACAAAAAATCATTTACCATTTCATAACATATGAAATAAAATGGGTTTCTAAAAAATCATTCCATCATAATTTATATTAAAAAAAGGATTTCCAAAAGAACATTTCATCAAAAACACAATCAAATCATATTAACAATAGGGATATAAATATATCACTATTTAGATATTATCATCATATATGGAAAATAATTATGAGAAAAAACTTGAAATTAATTCCTAAGGAAAATATCCTTTATTCATCAAAAAAATCCCATTCTCAAAATACTCGTCAATTTTAGAAGAAATAATTTTATTGGAAAATAAACTCATAATAATATAGGGTAATCTTCAATGAAATAAGGCTTCATTAAAGCCTTAAAATATGTACATGTCGTACATGATAAAATAGCCTTCTCCACATACATTTAGCAAAAATGTCAAAAAAGAACCATTTATGGTAAGCAACAGAAATATTCTTTGCATACCATGTAGTAAAAGTAAAAAAATGGGTGAAAATAACTTTTAACATATATAAAACAATAGTAATAATTTTATGGAAAAAAATTTATAATACATGGACAAGGATGAAAAATATATCCCCAGTAAATACTTATGTATAAACAATCTCGGATTAAAATGAGATTGCAACATTATCAATTACCTTGTACTTTTCATTACTTAGGTGTTGTTCACCCCTTATATAATAATTAAATCGTTTAACTAATGTATAATATAACCATATCCATATTTATGATATCATATATGATCCTATTATATCATTTTGTTAATAGTTTTCAATATTTCCATTATTTCGGGTGTTAATTGATTCATTTTCCCATTCATGTTTTTCTTTGTAAGTCATGTTTTTTAGGAATATGATGTATTTTATTCATGAAATTAGATTCATCATCATTATTTTTACTCATCATGAAAATTATATAAACATTATTTAATTGTTAACCTGGAGAACGAATCTCACAGCGTCGTTGAGATGGTTGGTAGTACATACACATGAGCGACGTTGTCATTCTCTTGATGATTAAATTGATTGGAAGTTATATCAATTATACATAATCATTATCATGGTATATTCATTGTTTAAATCGATTTTAATAATTTTTATACCCATCCTAATGAAATAAATTTGAATAATAATTTACACGATGGCGTGGAGACGATAACTCTTATGTATGCACGCATGGTGATATTGTTATTCGTAGGATAGATAAAATGGGGAATAAGGTTGTCCAATAATTATAATAACATATACTCCTGTAGAATATATTTTATTTATTACTTTATTATTTAATCAATATATAAAGATTGAGTAGTAGAAGAAAAGAAATTGAATTTAATTGGTAAAGCAATTACCTTGTCTTCATTGGACTTCATTTGGATATCTTCGTAGAGACACTGGGGGTGGAATTTATGGAAAACCAAGACCTATAGAAGTTATCTAAGAATTTATATATGAGAATTAGGTAGTTTAGGTTGAGATGAAGGCTCATGGATGTGTGAGGAAATGTGGGAGGAGATGCCTTTTTATAAGAGTGGAGTGTGGGAGTTTAGGAAACTCTCAAAATATTAAAATTTAATAAGAAAATTATATATATAAATAATTATAAATGGACCATAAATGAAATTTTTAATAAATTCTAGACAATATCATATCCCCATGTGATTATTTATCATTTTTTTCATTTTTAAATAAGTTAATAATAAATTAATTTGGTAAGATACTATTAGTCATATTTTGAATTCTAGTCATTTAATTTGACTTAAAATACAATAAGTAAAAGTGGGAATTAGAATATAATTCTATAAAACATCTATAATATATCTTATAGATCATGGAAAAATTTTAGACACATTAAATAATAAAAAATATAAGAAAATGAATATTGTGAAAATCATTTATTAAATTTTTATGTTAATTGAATAAATATTGTTTTTGAAATGAAGATACTTTTAAGGTAATTATATAACTTATAAACATTAAAAATAAATTTATATAATGAAAATAGTTTCATATATATCAAGATAGAAATTTATATTCATTCATAGATTTATTTTTCCCTATGATGACACATAATAGATATTAATATACGAGATATTGGTATTTTGTAAATATCCATTATTTAAATAATATATATTTTACTTTCTTATAAAATTTTCCATTAAAAAACTCTAAATCGATCATATTTGGATATGTATTAAATTTTTTTCAACTGTTAATTTTTTTATACATGTTTTGGTTTTATTTTAATCCATATAATTTTGATTAACACTTAATTAATTCATTTAACTCTTACTATAGAAACATGTCTTTTTATTTACTAAGATGTAATATATTCACTCTAAAATACCAAAGGATCCATAAATGGACCATGGTGACATATTTATCTTCCTCTAATTTAGTTGGAAAATGTTTATGTTTTTATGAATATTATATAATTTAATAAAATATTATTTATTTAAAAAATCAATATAGTTAATTTTTGAAGTATTCATTAGTTAACTATTTAGAAATATCATAAAAAATTGATATGTTATAATAAATCTTTGAAATCATATTTAACCTGTCAAAGTCATTCATTAAATTAGTTTATGACATTAATTAACTCAAAATATATTTATTCTATCATTTTAATATCATTTATTTGATATTTTCATTAATAAAATAAGTTTTCCATCACTATTGAATAATAATTAATGAATATTATTTAATCTCTATAAATTATAACTAAATTTATATGATATAGGTAATTATATTATAAATTTATAGAAAAACTATAGTGGATTTTATTCCACTATAATTTCTAAATTAAAATTAATATACTTATATAAAATTAGAGTGACATTTTTTAATATTCATTAATTTTTTTATATTCATGTTATATTTATGAAAAATTTCCCATCAAGTAATTCCATTTCAAACCATATATTATAAGGGACAAATATATTCATCAAATAGGATTTTGACAGGTGTTAAAGTAAATTTATAATATTATTTTTACCTTTAATTACTAGATTTAACTTTAACCACAGTAATTAAAATAATTTCTAAAGTTACTATTCACATTTCCCAATAATAAGAAAACAAATCATCATAATTTTGACCCACTAATTCTAAATATGGAATCCATTTTTCATAATTCATATCACATAATTTGTAGAAATTAATTAAAAATTGATTTCTCTTTTTAAAACTAAAATGCGGGGTTTTAAGAAGTAAAAATGCATCAAAAGATTGTTATGTGTTTATGTCCAATTTAAATGTGAAATTACATTAAATGAAAAATATAGGATTAATATATAAACACATAATCAAATTAAAATTTACAATAAATTAAAAATTATATCTAACTATATAAATATATTAGATGAAAATGCTATTTTGAAATAAAATGTAATATTTTTCACTATTTATTAAATATGAATTTTATCAGATGAAATAAAAAAATTAAAAATAAGTATTTTTTCCTCATTGAAATAAGATGTTTATGTTTTCAAAAAAATATCTAAAAGTGTTAAAAAATAAATTTAAAATGGTTACACAATCAAATGGTGGAAAAACTACATTTTTTTAAAAAAAATATATCTTTTATCTGGGGAATTGTATTGGTTCTTATATTAGGTCTTTAAAATACATAACATGAATGTTAATGTTATATAAAATTCAAAATATTGTTAAAACAATTCATAACGGCTAGTTTATATTCCATTAAATAATAATATTTTAATAATATATCATTTTTATTGAATCTCAGTATTGTGTTCAACTCAGGCAATCGAGGAAGGTCGCTCTTGCATTTAAGGTATGGCAAGAATTGTGTTTTGTATACTATAATCTAATAGGGTGTTTTTTATATTCAAGGTAATATTGGTGTAACATAAAACACAATAAATAAATGAAATTAAAATGAATCTATCTCATAAAATCTCAGGGTGTCACATTATTGATTATCCTATGTGAGACCAATAAAGCATATTCAATAGGTGTTCTTAGAAAATAGAGTGTGAGCCTGATATTTCTTATATAGTAGGTGATCTAAGATAGAACCAAGTGATCATAGTATAGTTTATGTGATGGGTGGAAACATATATTTCTCCAATGCATTGGTTAACTTTCCTTTTATTTTGTAGAATGAAGTAGGGGTTACATTATATTTTCTCTTATCTATTTAACTATGATCTAGTTATTTATTAAACATGCTTGAAATGGGTTATGGAGATAGTGTTCCCATAATACCAAACCATTTTTTATTCTTTTCATGTGTTTGTAAAGATTAATTTGATCAAAATTGAAACAACATGTCTCATGACTGTTGATTATTATGACCCATTCTAGTGATAAATCTGTATTCTAGGATTCAGTTATTGATGGGTACAATTACTCTTATCTCATGCTCCTACACATATATTTTATCATAATACCATTATTCTTATCTTTTTCTCATAGATTAAATTCAGATGATAATTTAAATTTTAATGATATATTAACAAATGTGAATGGGGTTTGAATTAGTTGTTTTTGTTTTTAAAATTTTCCATAATTTTAAAAATTATAACCTTTACAACCTGTTAATATTTATTTTCTTATCACCTGTTTTAAATAATCAAATGCGTGAAAAGTAGAAATTAAATTAAAGTACAAAAGATTTTAAAGTTTTTACCCCAGTTTAAGAACCTATATCTATTCCATAGCCACTCTCATGGGTTTATATAATTTTCACTAACAAGAAGTAGTGCATAAACCGTGTGCAAACTCCCATTAAACTCATTCTATCTCCAAATAGTAATGATTATATTGACTTCCACTAGTATACTATGTTTTCTTATAAATCAATTAATCCAAAATATTTTTGAAACATCTCCACAATTATTTATTCTAAATCCTCAGTCTGATTTTGATGGATCATATTTTCTCAATACGATGTCGCTAGATCCAATGAATATAGTCTGATCAAATCAATATGATTCTTCTATTATCCCTCTCTTCTTCTCAAAATCTTCTCAGATACTATGTATAACCATATTTAATCTGATCGACTAAATACATTCCTTTCAATATGATCATTTTCAATCTGGTAAACACACATTTACATGTCAATTCCTCCTCATGAGATCTCTGCCGAGAAATAACATTCAAATGATTTCTGCAAATCTCCACCATTTCTTGGTTATATAAATATTGCAAAGTGTAAAAGATTTTATAAACTATTTATAGGATAATATGAATAGAAAATTTGTGAAACACCAAAAATTCCCCTCTTCTACAATTTTAAAAAACATCTAGAAACAAACCTATTTATGCTTCACCATAGAATTCTTCATATCATCATAAATTTCTATGAAATTTTTTGAAATTTCAATTTCAAGTATGACCTATTCCATTATTTACAAATCTTTTACCTCTATTATCATCCTTTTTGAGCATTCAATTATATCATTAGTATGATGAAACCACTTCAGTTCATTATGATGAATCTTCCTCAGCTTTGGGAAACTTTTTTGACAAAAGTATACTTTTCTTTTATCAGATCATTATAATTTACCTTTCATTATTAGATCATTACAACCATCCATTCATTCTAATGTAATTATGATGAAAATCCTTATATCATTATGATGAAATTATTTACCTTTTTAGATTTCGTTTTATTGAATCCTTATAATGATGGAATTTTCATTATAATGAAAATTCCTTTTATGATGGATTTTCCCCATATTATGATTTTTCCAATTATTTTGGGAATCCCATTACAATGATTTTACCATTATATTTGAATATATTAAATTCAAAATTCAATAAGAATCATTCATTTTTTTCTTACATAATTATATTTACACATTCTATATTGGGAAAACATTTGAGTCTGGTGCATCTGGATATGATGCAGATAATTTCTTAACATCAGGAATTGATGCAATCTTTATGATTCTTCAATTCATACAAAGTATTTTATCATGATAGTTATCATGATTTTTGAGAACTTCTTGATCAAAAAAATTTAGTCTAATTTAATTTATAATTTTTTAGAACTTTCTAACTATTGAATTCAATATATTTATTCAAATCCTGTAAGTAATAATATGACTTCTTCACTCAACAACACCAGAACGTATAAAAAAATTGAGTCTGATGAGTCATCATGGTGATGTATTTGAATATGATAATTCTTCTGATCAAAAACATCATCATTATTATTTCTTCTACATCAGGTGCTTTTTATTATATGAATTTGAGTCTGGTGCTTCTCTGCCTAATTCTATGATCCTGAAAAAACAACATTCTTTAAAACAAATCTTTTCTCCCCCTTTGTGATTAGGTTATAACATTACTAAATTTTCAACATCCATACAAAAATCATTATGATGGATTGGGTTTGATTCCTGAATAACAAAAACACTTTTATATAGAAAGGATGGTTTTCAATAGATAAAAAAAACATTGTCAAAACAATTTCTCACAATGGTTATTCAATCTCCCCCTTTAGATTTGTTCAAACCCCTTATTAATAACTTTTCAAACTCTTAGATTTTTTTTCACAACTCAAATTTTACATAAAACTCGTGATTTTGACATTTATGAAACCCCATCTTTCTCTGATGTGAGTGTCCACACACCACACTACTAAATAAATTAATATATTTTAATTAATTTCATCCCTTAGAGAAAGGAATGTTTTCTGGCCATTTCAATAAAAAACAACATTACATTCATTTTTCTCTCACTTTTCAATTTCTCTACCCTATACTATGATAACTAAAAACATCAGATTCAATTAATAAAGATATTTAATAAAATCATACAAAGTAAAATTTGTTACATTCTCGTCTAAATTATGAATATAATCCCAATAATTCTGTGGGTTCTTCCTTATAATGTTTAGGATGTTATTGAATGAGGCTGAACATGATGTTGTGTCCTCAATTCCACCAATATTTCATTTGGTATATCTTTTTTTAAAATATCTGCAATTTGATACATTCTTGAGATTTATTCTATAAAAAAATCCACAAAAGTAACTTTATCCTATATAAATAGAAATTTTATATCAATTTTTTTCAATCTATAAAGTCATAAACTATTTTGATAAAGATCGATTTCACTCTAATCATCCAAGAAATCTTGAATGGTTTTGAAACATTTACATTGAAATATTCTATCTAAACATTCATCCACAACATCTGAGTACATGTATGATTTTCCACAACAAATTCAGATTCCTCTATGCTTAATGTTCAGATATATTTTTATTATTATGCAAACATACACAACATTTACCAAAGAAAAATCATCTTCTATAGGTTGAGTTTCTATAATAAATATATCCATCACAATCAATATAATTATAACAAAAAAATATTAAACTCAAAATTTCTTTTATATAAGAACCCATGTGATGTTTTTCCATTGATATATGTAATAATCCTATTTTTTAACAACATATATGATTGTTTTTAATTTCTTTGATCCCTAAAATATGAAGTCACATAAAAAATATATGTCTTTGAGGGAGTAATGTAATGAATATTTACCATTAGATTATTAATGTTTTTTTGATCCACAATTATTCGGTATTCATCAATACTCAAATTTGTGATCACAAAAATTGAATTACAAACTTATTTATATTCTTACATCCCAATATTCATTAACAATTCCATTCCATTATTTTATTGTGATAAGAAAATGTTCTATTAATTTTAATGAACATATAAGATGATTAATAATTTTAATTCTCTTAACATTGAAATTTTAAAATTCTTCATCATTTATTCAAAATTTATTTCAAAAACTCTTTTGTCCTCCCTATCCAAATCTAAATCATCTATATAACCAATTAAAATTAGAGTTTTGGAGCCAGTATTTTTCACATATAAGTTTCTTTCAACTTTTCCATTATAAAAGGTCAACATTCTTAGAAAATTGTTTTGTTAAAATATGGTAGACATATAACTTGTTTCATCCTATTCAAATCCTTATTCAATTTGAAAATTTTGTTTTCATAATCATAAAGTAGAAACCCACAATGCTTTTCAATATAAACTTCATCTTAAATATCACCATTCGTGACATATGAATTTATATATTTTTGATAAACATTGTAAATTAAATGTTCATCCAATGATATATAAATTATAATAGTTTATAATCCTGTAATTGGGGAAAATGTTTCCTCAAAATCGACAACCTGTGGATATCCTTTACAAACAATTATTTATATTCTTCTTGAAACTTCACTATTTTCATTTAATTTTTTAATGTATACCCACTTTTGTTCTGATAATATCTTCATTTTTTATACATGTAATTTGTTCCCAGTTTTTATTTTTCTCAATCTGATCCAACTATTAATTAATATAATACACCCATTATTTGTGATGAATAGATTTTGAAACTGATTATTATTCAACATTTGATATAAGTGATGACTATTTTTCTAATCACAACTTCATTCTGGTCTGAACTAGAGCCTTCTAATTTCCAAAAATGTTTTCAGACTAAATATATTTCAATATGGTAGGAAATTTATATGTTTCTATTCCACCTAAACATTTCACATTTCTTGATAATCTAAAATCATGGTTTTTATTTTTTAACGCACAATCACAATTTTTGTGATTATATAGTTTATCCTCCACATTTTTCCCAACAAATTTTGGAATGGAACTTTTATTTTCAATTAATTTCAAATCATATGAGTCAAAAAAACATTTTTAAACGGTTTTAAAACATTTCTATGTTATTTTATTTGGTGAATAACGCATAAAATTTACATCCTCAACTTTCTCATCAAATATTCCTAGATCCGGATTTTTATTGAGAAAACATAGACCTCAAAAAAGTTGAAGTATTTCCCCGAATGTTTTTTTATAACTCATTTCACAAGGATTCATGATTTTTTTGGTATTACTAAACATCTATTTTGAACATGTACAATAGTTTTTACATAATCTCCTCAATAGAACATTGGGAGATTATAATCTTCTAAAAAACATTTTCCCATTTCAAAGAAGACATCTAGTATTTTATTCAGTTACACCATTTCATTGATGAGTATCAAGAGCACTATAAAATTGTTTGATACCATGTTTTCTAATATAAGCCTCAGAACCATTTCTAATGAATTCAGTACCATTGTTTGTTCTCTATATCTATATATAAACCCTCATTTACTTCTAAATGTCTTTTTTGAAAAACATGAAAATTTACATAGCCTATGTCTAGTGATTCATAAGCATGCTTTTTATCATCTGAGTGAAATCATCAATAAAAGTTATAAATTATAAATCACATTTTTTTTATTGATGTTTGATTAGAACTAATAAATTTGAATGGATAAGTGTATTATGTATCATAAACAAAATCTCAAATCTCCTATGACTTTTGTTAGTAATCGTCCATTTCTATCAAGAAACACAAAAATCATTATCTATTATTTTCAATTTTTGTAAATAGTTTACAAAATCAACATTAGAATATTTTTACATGTTGTTATTCTAAACATAGCCAAGTCTTCAGTACCATAAATTATTTTCATCTTCATCACTCATGTAACATGAGTTGTTAAGTTATCTGATCTAAAATACATTCCCACTGGTTCCTACTCCTTTTGTAATAAATTATATATATTTCACACTTTTGATAACATAAGAATCGGTTCTGAATATCACATCATTTCTATCATCACAATGTTTACTTATAAAATATATGTTACATTTTATCCCATAAAATAATAAATCATCCTTATATTTCCACAATTCTACTTCAATATCATTCATTCTGATTCCATTTATTTTTAAGGAACTGTTATTACCAAAGGTATCTGATCCACCAAAAATACTATAAATATGTTTCAATAGTTTTATATCACATGTCATATGTGAACAACAACGTTTATAAAGTATTCATGGTTTTTTCCTTTTACTATATTTTAAAGATGACTCAACAATAAAAGTTATTTATTAAACTTCTTTATTTCCAACCTCCTTTTTGTTTCTACCTAATGAAACTTATTCTGGAAGGATTGTCATAAATTTTGCAGCATGACGAACAACCTCAAAAAATATCATACAAAAGTATTTAAAAGATTAATTTTCTTTATAAATATTTTAACATCCTGATATTTATCTTTTCTAACATCTTGTGGGTTAGTAATGTTACCCATTATACATAAACTATTTCTCCCTCTTTTCTCAAATCTTCTTCTAGGTAAGGAAAAGTGGGGACCACAATTATATCACCTAGGTTCATAGATTCCAGAGCACAAAACATAGCAATCAAATATTCATTTTTAATGAATTAAAATATTTTTCTAAAGAATATTTGTTGAGTTTTATATCTTCTTTCTTCCCTCACATTCTCTTGTCATGTACCATCATTCCTACAGGGTGAGTTTTCAACTTTTGTATATGTGATAGGTTTCTCACCTCCTTTTTCAACCCATGATTTTATAATATTGTCTTCATAAACAGAAATATCAGAAAAATAAATTGAAACATTATTTTTTTGGGTAATGATTTCACCCAATTCTTGTTTTTTACATTCTAAACAACATTATATGTCTTAGATTTTACTTTTGAGTATTTTTTTAGTTTCCATTCACATTCCTTAGGTTATTTTTAGACAAAATAAATTTTATTTGAATCTTTTTAACGTCTTCTTACACAGCTTCAAACATCTTATTGAGATCTTAAATCATATTTACCTATTCAATAATTTGTAGTTTGTAACATAAGATCTTTTTGAATGTATTAATCCACCTATTTGAAGACATCTTTCTTTCCTTTAGGAACTTATTAAATCTCATTTTTTATCACTCTAATTTTTTTCATGAGAGATTTTTTTTATCAAGATGTGAAAGAATTTATGTTGAGATATGATACTCACTAATAGATTCTTCACCTCCTTAGTCATCAATTTGTGAGGAGTCTTCCAGTTTCTCAACTTTTTTAAAGAAGGTTCTGAATTTTTATAAACATTCATCTTATAAAGAATTGTTATCAGTTGTGTATAGATCATATTCCAAACTCAAAAAACTTCTATTGTTCTTTTTAATATTCCTTTTCAAATTTTTGGATGTATTTTCTTCTTTATATAAGATTTTCCAAATTTTTCATCATGCATTTTTATAAAAATCATCTTGATATTCTAAAAATTTATTCTTTAGTAAATTCATAGTAATGTGTCTGATTCCACCACACCAAAAATTGTTGAGAAGAACTATACCACCATGATTTCTCATCACTTCAATACATATTTCATCTTTCCCCAACTTTTTAAAATTTAAATCTTTTATCATTTCATAATAAATCAAAATGTTATAAAATTAATGAAGAGATAAATCATTATTATCTTCTGAAGACTAAATTTATTAATCAAACCTATTCAGGATGTTTTGAATAAGTTTCTTCACAATCATAGAATATTTCAAGACATCACCAAATCATAGGATATTGAATACAATTTGATTTATTAGGGTGAATAATTCATCAATAACTTATTCATCTCTCATTATGATGTCTTTATACATACTACCCTGGATTTGTATATTTGTTTCCATTACATTAGTATTCCCTTCCAAAATACAATATAGCTTATCCCACATACTTTTTGAAGTATTGAGACACATCACCCTCTGGTAAAAATTATTTGATATGGATATAAAGATTTCAATTATTGCATTTCCGTTATCTTTTATATTTCTTTAATCCCCAAACGTCATGGGATAATCTTTCTGGATTGTTGAAAAAACAATAGTTGCATCATCAAGAACTTCCAGACAAAGAGATAGGTGATGAGATATCATCTGATTTTTCCCACTGTAATTATTTTTTTCCATCAAATGCAGAAATTATTCTACTTTTGATAGAATTGATATTATCCATGATAAGTATTTATGAAGGGAGATTTATTATTTGATACTAATTGTTGTTCCAAACGATCAAAAAACAACTGATATGGGAGGTTGCATCAGTTTTTTTAAAAAAAGTATCAATACTTTTTAAAAACATAACCACTACAACATATTAATATTTTTTTCCTTGACATGTTTTTAAAAATATCAAACATGAAAAAGTAAGATTGAATGTAAAACACAAGATATTTAGAAGGTTCTCCCTTAGAGTTTGAACCTATAACCTACCAACTTCCAGTCATGTGGGTCTATAGAAATTAACTATTAAGAAAAAGTTAATACAACTTGTTCCAACTCCAATTAGATACCTTTACTTTACCAATAATAATGAATATATTCACTCCTGTTAGTTTAAAATTTCTTCAATTAAAAATATTGATCAAAACAAAATAATAAAGTCTTTGTTGAATCGTTTCCACAATTTCTCAGTCTAAGTCCTAAGTATAATTTAGTTAGATCCAATTTTCACAATCTAATGAGGTTAGATTTTATGTACTTAGTCCGATCAAATCAATAAAATTATCCCCTTCTCATACTCTTGATCTCAAACTCTACTCAGAGAAATTGTACAATCATCTTCTATATGAATGACATAGTACAATATTTTCTATGTGATCATTATCAATATAGTAAAAAAAATCCAGTTGTCTGATCAACCTGAAAAGATCTCTGAACAGAAATAACATTCACTTGATTTAATCTGCACTAGGACTTTTCCGCTAATGTAAAAGTTTAAATGTATGAATTATTTTTCCACTATTTATAGGAGACTATGAATATAAAGTATGGGATACTCAAAAATACTCCCCACTTACTAAAACATCCAAAAATATAAGAAACATTTATATTTAACTATCAACATTGACTTTTTCAAACCTTCGTAGATTCCACTAAGATTTGTACAAAATATAATTTCTTCTTTGAAGTCTTCAAATCATCACAAATAATTTTGTGTCTATAATAATCATTATTGAACTTCTTATCATTTCATTAGTATGATGAAACATCCTCGGTTTATTACTATGAATCTTCATCGGCTTAAATATCTACTACTTATTACAATCTATCTTTCTTTACCATCTTATGTTGATATGTCATTCATTCATAACTCATCACGATCTTCCTTTATTTATATGCCCATTTTTATGAACATCCTCAGAACATTATAATAAACTAGAATTCCTTTTCAATGTCAGTTGGTTTGAATCCTCATAATGATGTTATTTTTATTATGATGAAATTCCAATTACAATGGATTTTCCCCTTATGATGAATTTTCCTATTATATTGGTAATCCCATCATAATGATTTTCACATAACAATGCAAAGTATTTATTGATGACTCCATTAACCAAAATTTATTTTCTTAAATATTCATTAGATTTACACATTTGTAATTTTGAAAATGTCTGAGTCTGATGCTTTTGGATATGATGGAGAACATTTCTTCAGTTGGAATGGATAGAAAGACTACATTTTATTTATTATTTTGATATTATACATTTCAAAGGGTGAGGTGGAACCCTTACAAGTCCCTAAGAACTAGAGACAATTACATGCCCTGTAGATTATAGAGGGAATCACCGAGATAAGACAACTTGGAACTGCTCTTCCCCAGCATATGTCATGAAATATGCACTCCATATTCACAGGGTTGGTTGGGAAGATGTCCTATTAAAATATTCACATTCGGGTACATATTTAATTGCAATCCACTCTCATTATTCCAATTCTAGTATGCTCTGCTCTAATGATTCCATGTTCCCTAAATCCACATCTAAAGCCTTGTACCTTGTTGTATGATTGGTACATCTTCATAAACATGTGTCCCTAAGTCCTTGGGGTGGCCATAAGCCTTTAAGGTGGCACAAATTCCTTGAGAGACAACTAGCATGAATGCCTTAACAGACAACTTGTCACGACCCGTCCTTGGGGCCCATGCTGTGACTACCCCAAGCCTGCCTTCCATAGGCCAGGGGCTAGCGACTAGCACCAAGGCGTAAATCCTGGTAAAGGGAAGGAATTGCCTGTTAATGTAAACAACAAACACCACAGAGCAAGAACGCAGAAGAAGTAAACACTAGGTAAAAGCTGGTACAACAGTAAGTGCGGAAGTAAGTGGGCCAGAATACAAACCCAAACTGAAAGTAAAGTACAACTCAAAAGGGAAAACAACAACTGAAAAGTAAAGCCGCAACGTCGAGCTGTCCACTGGGAATCCCACCTGAAGGGTGGGTACAGATAGCCTCCACTGCTCCTCGGGTCCAGCCGACCGCTCCGAGTACGTCCCGCCCAGTGGTCCACCTCCAGGTACCGTCCTGCTCCACAAGCCTCAACCACGATCAGCGTTGTCCGTCGTCTACAACCAACACAACGTAGTGCGGGCATAACCCGTGAAGGGGTGAGTATAAGCTACTCAGTAGGGACCCCAAGACCCCCGAAGGTCTCCCAAAATCCACAAAGGATAAATCACAAAGGAAAGATACAATCACGAAGTAACATCCAACACTGCTTAGGTATATGCCCATACATATACCTAAGTCATAAATTCTCGTTCGGCTCCAACATCCATACCTAAGTACAATCCAGTCCACACAGGAAAGAAAAATGTAAATCCACACAGGATAGCACAACACAATCCACATAGGAAAGAAAAACGTAAATCCACACAGGATAGCACAACACAATCCACATAGGAAAGCAAAACAAGATTCAGCTCACATAGGAATACTTCTTTGTATGACGATAAAGATGACCAGATATTGCCACTGATTCATCTAAGCCGTCGGACCCACAAAGGATCGATAGGTACTAACCCCCGCAATGACCCACATAGGATCGATCATGAAGTTGAACCCAAATCTATTGGGAAACTCCTTCTTCAACAAGTACAGTGGTTATGCCGCAACAACCAAGCGCTTCCCTCTCACCTTGGATTGTTGTAGTACTCTACCTATCGAGTACTGTGGGCCTGCTACTACAACCATGTGCTTCCCACCATGGGTCTGCCGCTACAACCAAGCGCTCCCCCTCATAGCTTCTAGAGGTACTCCATATGTTGAGTACCACGGGTCAACATCTACAACCAAGCACTCCTCCGTCGTGGGTCTGCCTCTACAACCAAGCACTCCCCCTCATAGCCTCCAGAGGTACTCCTTCTGTTGAGTACCGCGGGTCTACCGCTACAACCAAGCGCTCCTCCACCGTGGGTCTGCTGCTACAACCAAGCTCTCCCCACAGGACTATCCGTAACACACCGAGTCATTCGATCAGCAGTCGTCAATTCTCAACCGTCTCTAGGGTTTCTGTACACAGCATGCTCGTTTTGGGAGGGTCCACTCCACGAGCTAAGAGGTCGATGAATCAACTGACAGGTAGTCCGGAGTTGAAGTATCCCAAGATGTACCGTAGTGGTCATTTCTGAAAACACGAAGGATTCCTGTACTGTTTTCATCATCGTCACAGTCGAATCCACTGAGGATCTCTGTACAGTCGTCGTCGTCATAGTAGCAGTCGCAGCCAGCTCTAGGGTTCCCGCATACAGCAAGCTCGTTCGGGAGGGTTCGCTCCATGAGCCGAGAGGATGATACATAAATTGACACCTAGTCAGGAGTTGATGTATCAAAAAGATCTGTATCGTCAACAGGAACTCAACGACGCAGACGGCGCGTCAATCTGACACCCGGTCTGAGAGTTATTGGCTTCTTCGTCCCAGGGGCCCGGTTGGTTTTTAAGTCAAAACCAACCCGAACGTACTCCACCAGCATCCAAACCTCAGGCGGAGTAAGCCAAAAGATATTTCTCACCTAGAGGAATTCAAAAAAGTCGATGGCACATCAATCGGACGTCCGAAGCTCAAGATATGAGCATTTCCGCTCTGAGGGCTCGGGTGGTTTCGTGTACGAACCAACCCGGCTGAACCCAAAGTATTCCGAAACTTTGAGTGCGATATACCGAAACGACCGTATTGATCCAAGGATCGCATCTCCACTGACGTAATGTTGTTCGGAGGCCCATAGCTCATGTTATGAGGAAAAGACTGAAAAAGGTCTGGAAAAGGGGGGTCTGGGCCCGGGCCGACCCGGCCCAACCCCCCTGGGTCGGCCCGAACCGGGTCAACCCGACCCAGGTCCAACCCGGTTTGGCGCGACCCGGCCCGGCCCGGCCTGGGCGCGACCCGGCCGGCGGGTCGGCTCGGCCGAGCGGCTGAGTAAGGGGAGCCGCGGGGTGTGCAGCCCCCGCGGGAAGAGGAGTCGCGGCCTCGCGTGGGACCGCGCTTGGTCAGCAGATGCGTCAAAGCTGCGTCCTATGTCTCGCAGGACCCACGCGGTCATGGGTCTGGTCGGCCGCCGCCGCCACGGATTCAACCGCGGCAGCTCCGTCTAGCGGCGCATCGGGGCGCCGCCGCCTCTGGCTGCCGGCGCCGTCGGTGGAGTTCGCGGGCCACCGAAGTTGCACCTGTGGTCCGATTCCATTTCTGACTGCGCCGTGGCTCATCCTGGGTCCCGTTCTTCACTGCGGAATCAACAAATTATCTTTGCGGCTCGTTTTGTCGTCGTCCGCCATTCCACATACCAATAACAAAAGGGAGGTGGGTTCGGACGTGTTCGTTGGTCCGCACCCACCGCGTTAGATGTTTGAAACAAGACCATAAATCCCAGCAAGTGATAAATCACGTCCCGCAATAATAATCCACAAACCAACTTGTTAATTGGTTGGTCTGCGTTCTTTCCTTGGAGGAAAACAAGCATAGGTAAAATCATTTTCAAAACGACCCCTACCTCGTCGTAGTTGTCGGACGAGTTCTTCGCGGAATTGACCGTCGCAGTAGAAGATGATTGTAGCGTCGGGGGAGGGTGTCGCGTCGTCACGGAAGGGCGTCGCTTCGTTGCGGAAGGGCGTCGCTTTGTCGCGGAAGGGTGTCGCGTCGATGATATCTGAGTTTTAAAGAAAACACACGGATTTAATTTCATGAATTAAATCCATGTTAAAGATAAAATCCACAAAGGAATTTAAAGGATTTGAAAACTGCTACCTCAAGCAGTTGATCGAAGTTTTGTCGTGGGGAAAGAACATCGCGGAAGAAGCGTCGGCGTTGTGGTACTCTGCGTCGCGTTGTCGATCTCCGGGGGTCTGGCGTTCTTCGTCTCCCTTCTTCGGAGGCCGGCATTCTTCGCGTTCTTCGCGTTCTTCGCGTTCATCTCATTCTTCGCGTTCTTCGCGAAGGAGGACGAAGATCTTTAGAGATTCTCCAAATTTTTAACACAACATCCAAGAAAAAGGTGTATTGGTCTTATTTTATTAACATGGAAACAGATGAAAAAAAAAAGATAAGTAATGAACGAATTAATTCATAGAATTAGTTGCAACAAAACTAACCGCCCAATTAATAGGGGTGTTAAGAATTTAGAAAATGCGTCAGCTGACTTTCATTTAATTGGGGTTTTCGCGGGTGTGTTACTTAGTGGAAAAGAAACGGTGGGGATCGTTTGGGCCCCACCTCACACATAACCTACCAAGAGGGTAGGATATTTTGAATTTCACCCTATCCGCTTCAACTCAGCATAAGCAGCTTTCAGTGGCTTTTAAGTGGCTTTAAGGGAAATAAAAATAAAGTTGTCGCACACTTTATTTTATTTCTTAACTTAACCCCAAAAATTTAAAAACCACACCCGAGCAAACGCAACTCCAGAAGACGTGTTTCTAAGAAAATACCGTCACTGCGATTCCATCTGTGCTCTCGGAATTTGATTCCGAGCACCGGATCAAAAGTTAGAAAAACCCGCTCGTTCGTTCACTGAACGTAACTGAGCCAAACTTCGGAAAATGATCCAGGCACACCAGGCCTCGGAATCAGATGCCGTCAGAAACTGCTTTCTTGTAAAATTTCAAAGAAAATTAAGAAAAAAATTTCCTGGAAATTTACGGGTCTTTACATCACTCCCACCTCAGGGATTTACGTCCCTATAAAGATACATCATAAACTAGAGAAACAAATGTGGGAAGTGAGCACGCATCTGAGCCTCCCTCTCCCAAGTGCTCTCCTAGAGGTTCTCGTGCTGCCATTTGATGTGCACAAGAGGAATCGATCTTCCATGTAGGACCTGCTCCTGTCGATCCTCGATCTCCACTGGGACCTCCTCAAAAGTCGCCCCATCATCCATGTCTAGCTCCCCATGGTCAATGATGTGTGTCGGGTCGTGCACGTATCTCCTCAGCTGGGATACGTGGAAGACATCGTGCACCTGGTGCAACTAAGGTGGTAGAGCCAGGCAATAAGCCACCTCGCCAACCTGCTGAGGACCTGGAATGGTCCGATTAAGAGTGAAGACAACTTGTTTCCTCGGCCAAATCTCTGTAACTCACGTCGAGGTGTGACCCGTAAGGAAACATGGTCGCCATCCTCGAACTCTAGTGGTCTCCGCCTCCTGTCAGCATAATACTTTTGCTGTCTTTGAGATGTCCGCATCCACTCTTGGATGACTTGGACCTTTCTGGTCCTGCTCGAGCTGCTGAGATTCCTTCTTTGCCGAGAATAGAAATCTGGTCTCATCCGCTGGATGAACCACGTTCTTCACCTAATATAGTCAATCCTAACATGGATGATACTATTCCATCCCAAGGATGACGTCGTAAGGCCTCGACGCTAATACCAAGATATCCAACTATTACTCTCGCCTCCAAGGGTTGAGTCACACTGTCAGCATCAGTGTGTGGTCACTGGGTCTCCTCCAGTAGGTATCTCAAAGTGAGGGTCAATTCAACGGTTTTTAAACCGGAACCTCTTAGTAACAACTCAAAGAGAGGATGGGAAGGTAAACGCCACAAGAAAAAGAGTCTTTTATTACTATAGATCAAAGTACAAAGACACAAAACATGTACAAAAAAACATCAACAATGCTAGAGGCAGCATAAACAAAAGCCCCCAGGTCTGGAGCTAGTCCCGCTCCTGTCTATCTACTCTCGGAGCTCCAAGATTGTAGGCCTCAGCTGCCTGAAGCTGAGCTCTCCCATGTCCACCAGCTCCCTGCGGTCGGGGTGGACCTCCTAGTGGTGGTGGTGGCAACACCTCGAAGCGTCGTCCACCTCCAACTGCAAGGCCAACTCCCCTACCACGATCTCCTTCTCCATGTGATCCACCTCGATCTAACCTCTGCCTCTACCTGGGAGGTCCTTCTTTCATCTACTAGTCATCCGTATGGCGGGTCGGACAGTCACGAGCCATGTGACCAACCCCGCCGCAGGAGTAACACTGTCCGCTCATGGTAAGTCGTTGTCCACCCCGGGTGCCTCACACAAATGACCTTGTGTCATGCGGTCGACCACCGGTAGGTCAAGTCCTCTTGGAACCCTGCGTCATCTGTCTACTTCCCGCTGTAGAAGACTCTTCCGCATGCCGTCTAGTGGTGGGTCTTGCTGTTGGAGACTGCTCGGCAAGGAAACTCTCCACTAAGAGGGCTCGCTCCAACACCCCTGTCTGTGTCGGAATGATGTGAGAAACAACTGAAGCTCTGATCTCTCGCCTAATCCCCTACTCAAAGTTTTGTTCCCTGGAGAATGGGTCCCGTACCATGTCCATGGAATAGCGCGAGAGATCGGTAAACCTCGCCGCGTACTGGGCTATTGTCATGCTGCCCTGCCACAGCTGTAGTAGCTCCTGGATGCGTACCGCACGGAGGGTGCCTGGGACGAACTCCGAGCAGAAGAGGCTCTCAAAGTCCGCCCAGAGAAGAGATGACTCATCGTGCACTTAGAGCATCAAGCTCCACCATCGGCCCACTACTGCGTGAAGTAGGCTTGCTACGAGGATCACCGTGAGGTCTGTCGGTGTCCTCACTAACTGGAAAACTCGTACAACGGCCTCCAGCCAGTCCTCGGATGCCTGGGGGTCCATCTCCCCGCGGAACCCAGGCGGTCGCTAGCGCTGGAACTCATGCAGTGCACTAAGGCGACATGCATCGTCAGTGGCTGGGGATGGAAGCATCGGTGGCTCGACGGGTAAAGGTACCGCCGGTGCCTCAGCTGTCAAAGGGCCCTGTACCGATGCCTCGTCGCTCGGCGGTCTGTCGTCACGCTCAACTCTCGGAACCCTAGCTGGCTGCCGTCGTGGGGCCATCCTGAAAAGGAAACAGGTGCGCCACAGTGAGAACAATATACCTGGTGAGATAACATAAGTAATCAAAAAGAAAACTTGAAACACACATGCAATCAATGTTTTCGTGCATTAAGTCGGAAATCAAAAGTCTGGGTCCTGGTGTACAGATACGTCGACCGCCGCACCAACACTGGGCTCCCGGGACTAATAACCACACTCAATATGCTAAACACTATTGCTTCACATAGAAAAGATTAGAGTCTGCGGTAGAACCGAACTCCTTGGATACCAATTTGTCATGACCTATCCTCAGGGCCCGTACCGTGACTACCCCAATCCCGCCTTCCATAGGCCAGGGGCTGGTGACTAGCACCAAGGCATAAATCCTGGTAAAGGGAAGACATTTCCTTGTAAAGTAAACAACAAACACCATAGAGAAAGCACACATAAGAGGTAAACACTAAGTAAATGCTGGTACAACAGTAAGTTTGGAAGTAAGTGGGCCAGAATACAAACCCAATCTGAATGTAAAGTACAACTCGAAAGGGAAAACAACAACTGAAAAGTAAAGACGCGACGTCGAGCTGTCCACTGGGAATCCCACCTGAAGGGTGGGTACAGATAGCCTCCACTGCTCCTCGGGTCCAGCCGACTGCTCCGAGTACGTCCCGCCCAGTGGTCCACCTCCAGGTACTGTCCTGCTCTGCAAGTCTCAACCACGATCAGCACTGTCCGTCGTCTGCAACCAACACAACATAGTGCGGGCATAGCCCATGTAGGGGTGAGTATAAGCTACTCAGTAGGGACCCCGAGACCCCCGAAGGTCTCCCAAAATCCACAAAGGTTAAACCAGAAAGGAAAGATACAATCACGAAGTAACATCTTATACTTCTTAGGTGTATGCCCATAAATATACCTTATTCATCAATTCTCGTTCGGCTCCAACATCCGAACCTAAGTACAATCCAGTCCACACAGGAAAGAAAAAGGTAAATCCACATAGGATAGCATAACACAATCCACATAGGAAAGAAAAACGTAAATCCACACAGGATAGCACAACACAATCCACATGGGAAATAAAAACAGGATTCAGCTCACACAGGAATACTTCTTTGTATAACGATAAAGATGACCAGATATTGCCACTGATCCATCTTAGTCGTCGAACCCACAAAGTATCGATAGGTACTAACCCCCGCAATGACCCACAAAGGAATAATCAAGAAGTTGAACCCAAAGCTATTGGGAAACTCCTTCTCCATCAAGTACAGTGGTTATGCCGCTACAACCAAGTGCTTCCCTCTCACCTTGGACTACTGTAGTACTCTACCTATCAAGTACTGTGGGCCTGCTGCTACAACCAAGCCTTTCCAACAATGGGTCTGCCGCTACAACCAAGCGCTCCCCCTCATAGCTTCTATCGGTACTCCTTCTGTTGAGTACCACGGCTCAGCCGCTACAACCAAATGATCCTCCGTCGTGGGTCTGCCGCTACAACCAAGCGCTCCCCGGTGCTGCTACAACCAAGCGCTCCTCCGTCATGGGTCTGCCGCTACAACCAAGCTCTCCCCTCATATCCTCCATAGGTACTCCTTCTGTTGAGTACCGTGGGTCTTCCACTACAACGAAGAGCTCCTCCTCCGTGGGTCTATGTCTACAACCAAGCGCTCCCCACTAGGCTATCCGTAACACACCGAGTCGTTTGATCAGCAGTCTTCAAGTCTCAACCGGCTTTAGGGTTTCCGCACACAGCATGCTCGTTCCGGGAGGGTCCACTCCACGAGCTAAGAGGTCAATGCATCTATTGACAGGTAGTCCGGAGTTGACGTATCGCAAGATGTACCGTAGTGGTCATTGCCGAAAACACGGAGGATTCTCGTACTGTTTTCATCATCGTCGCAGTCGAATCCACTAAGGATCTCTGTACAGTCGTCATCGTCATAGTAGCAGTCGCAGCCAGCTCTAGGGTTCCCGCACACAGAAAGCTCATTCAGGAGGGTCTGCTCTACGATCCGAGAGGCTGATACATCAACTAACACATAGCCCAGAGTTGATGTATCAAAAAGTTCTGTATCGTCTACAGGAACTCAACAACGCAGACGACGCGTCAATCAGACGCCAGGTCTGAGAGTTATTAGATTTTTCGTCCCAGGGGCCCTGTTGGTTTTTAAGTCAAAACCAACCCGACCGTACTCCCCCAGTGTCCAAACCTCAGGTGGAGTAAGCCAAAATATCCGTCTCACTTAGAGGAATTCAACAAAGTCGACGGCACGCCAATCGGACGTCCGAAGCTCAAGATATGAGTGTTTCCGCTCCGAGGGCCCGGGTGGTTTCGTGTACGAACCAACCCGGCCGAATCCAAAGTATTCGTAAACATTGAGTGCGATATACCAAAACGACCGTCTCGATCCAAGGATCGCATCTCCACTAACGGCGTGTCGTTCGGAGGCCCGTAGATCATGTTATGAGAAAAAGACCGAAAAAGGTCCAGAAATAGGGGGCCTGGGCCCGGACCGACCTGGCCCAACCCCCCCTGGGTCGTCCCGCACCGGGTTGACCCGACCCGGGTCTAGGTCCGACCCGGTTTGGCGCGACCCGGCCTGCGGGTCAGCTCGGCCCGGCTTGGCTCGACTGAGTGGCCGAGCAAGGGGAGCCGCGGGGTGTGCAGCCCCAGCGGGAAGAGGAGCCGCGGCCTCACGTGAGGCCGCGCTTGGTCAGCGGACGCGGTAAAGACGCATCCCGTGTCTCGCCGGACCCGCGCGGTCGCGGGTCTGGTCGGCCGGCGGTTCGCGCCGCTGGTGGAGTCCGTGGGCCACCAGAGTTGCTCCGGTGGTCCGATTCCATTTCCGACTGCGCTGTGGCTCATCCAGGGTCCCGTTCTTCACTGCGGAATCAAAAAATTGTCTCTGCGGCCTGTTTTGTCGTCGTACGCCGTTCCGCACACCAAGAACAAAAGGGCGGTGGGTTCGGACTTGTTCGTTGGTCCGAACCCACCGCGTTAGCAGTTTGAAACAAGACCATAAATCTCAGCAAGTGATAAATCACGTCCCGCAATAATAATCTGAAGACCAACTTGTTAATTGGTTGGTCCGCGTTCTTGCCTTGGAGGAAAACAAGCGTAGGTAAAATCATTTTCAAAACAACCCCTACCTCATCGTAGTCATCGGATGAGTTCTTCGCGGAATTGACCGTCATGGTAGAAGATGATCGTCGCGTCGTGGGAGGTGGTCGCGTCATCGCGGAAGGGCGTCACGTCATCGCGGAAGGGCGTCGCGTCGACGATCTCCGAGGTTTAAAGAAAACACACGGATTTAATTTCATGAATTAAATCCATGTTAAAGATAAAATCCATAACGGAATTTAAAGGATTTGAAAACTCCTACCCCTAGAAGTTGATCGAAGTTTTGTCGTGGGGAAAGAACGTCGCGGAAGAAGCATCGGCGTCGCGGTACTCGGCATCGCGTCATCGATCTCAGGGGGTCTGGCGTTCTTCGTCGACCTTCGTCAGAGGCCGGTGTTCTTCGCGTTCTTCGCGTTCTTCGCGAAGGAGGACGAAGATCTTTATAGATTCTCCAAAGGATTAACACAACATCCAATAAAAAGGTGTGTTGGTCTTATTTTATTAACATGCCAACAAACGAAAAAAAGATAAGTAACGAACGAATTAATTCATAGAATTAATTGCAACGAAACTAACCACCAAATTAATAGGGGTGTTAAGAATTTAGAAAAAGCGTCAGTTGACTTTCATTTTATAGGGGTTTTTGCGGGTGCGTTAATTAGAAGAAAAGAAACGGTGGGGCTCGTGCGGGCCCCACCTCACAAATATCCTACCAAGAGGGTAGTATATTTTGAATTGCACCCTATCCACTTCAACTTAGCTTAAGAAGCTTTAAGTGGCTTTTAAGTGGCTTTAAGTGAAAAAAAAAAAAAATTCGCACACATCATTTTATTTATTAACTTAACCCCAAAAATTTAAAAACCACACCCGAGAAAACGCACCTCCAGAAGAGGTGTTTCTAAGAAAATATCGGCGCTGTGATTCCATCGGTGCCCTCCGAATTTGATTCCGATCACCGGTTCAAAATTTAGAAAAACCCGCTCGTTCATTCACTGAACGTACCTGAGCCAAACTTCGGAAAATGATTCCGAGAACACCAGGCCTTAGAATCAGATTCCATCCGAAACTGCATTCTTGTAAAATTTCAAAGAAAATTAAGAAAAAAATTTCCTTGAAATTTATGAGTCTTTACCCAACTATCCCAAAGGCCTTATGTGGCCTTAAAGCCTTACATGACACATAGGCCAACCCAGTGGCCAAGAAGCCTGAATGGATGAATATGTATGCTTGATACAGTAACTTCTAAATACATTCTACAATACTGATGTGGTACATGAACATATTTCTCCACCAGGATTTGATCTTGGGACTCTTGGAAGCAGTTTTCGAGTCCTCTCCTATTAGATAACATGTCTTTACATCTGGAATCAATGAAATATTTTTAATTCCTCAATTTCATCAATGAATATTATCATAATAGTTTTCATGATTTATGATAACTTCTTTATCTTAAAAGAAAAATCTGATTTATTTAATAGTGGTTAAGAAAATTATAACTCTTGACTTCACAATCCTTATTCAAAAAATGCCAGAAATAATATGACTTCTTAACTCAGAAAATTCTGATCATCTAAACATCATTGGGTCTCATTAATCTTCAAGACGATGAATTTGAATATGATAGTGCTTCTTATCATCAACTTCATCTTTCTAATTGCTTCTGTATCTGGTGTTTCTTAATCCAAAAATGTGAGTCCAGTGCTTCTCAGTCTGATCATATGAGTTTGAAAAAACAAAATAATTTAAAAAACATTTCTCCCCCTTCATTTTTGGTTTTAGACATTCGGAAACATTCAACATTCTTAAAAAACTCATTACGATGTACTGGGTTTGATTCATGAAAAAAAACATTATTATATAGAGACGTATCCTTTTCAACAAATACAAAAACATTTAAAAAAATATCCCAATGGTTCTTCAATATTTTCTATATTTACCCTTATTAATTATTTTAACTCACCCATATTATGATTTGTTTTCCCAAGGATATCAATAATGTTATTAAATTAATTTTTTCTAGAAGGTTCTCATGTGGATAATAATAATACAATAATATGAAATATTAAATTCCATATATGGTGACAAAATTTATCATTTTATTTCATGATTACTATTTTTGAACGTATTTTCCCAAATTCTATAAAACTCTATTCCTAAAAGGATTTTTGGTATTTTTATTATCTAATATTTACTTTTCTATGTTTTTATGGAAAATTTAGGTCACCTCTATCTATATCAAATCCAAAAATGTAGTTTTTATTATTTTAGCATTGAATATGTGAGTGAGGGTTTTGGGATTTTATATTTCTAGGTAGTTCTGTTTATATTTTTATTAATGGAATGTATTGGGTGTTTCATTGTTCACTTGTTTGTGTGTGAACATGATATCAGTTAACCATATTCACAATTTTGTGATTTACTATGATTATTATTCTCTCAAATTTCTATATTATGACACATGATTATGATTTTCAATTTGGATCATTATTGTCATCTTGTATCTTTGCAGTCATTGCTCATGGTATATGTATGATCTTTTATGGTTATATGTCATTCTGGTAGGAATTATGCACAACTCCTTTGAATATATCTTATTTTTATTCATATGTTTCTCACTCGATCATGTTTTTTCTCACAAGATTATAATATAACCCTTTTATGACTCATTTTCATCTTTTTCACTTAACAATTGTTTGAGAAAACGCCGTATGTTTTTATTCCCTAGTAAATTAAAAATTATTTTAAATATGATGTTTCTAAAAGAATAGAATTTTTGAAGGTAATTTGTGGAATAAGTGGAAGAAATAATGTGAAATAAGAAATTTATGTATCTTATTATTAAAGACACTAAACCATTTAGTTATGGGATTATGTTTTTATTTGTGAGATATTATGTTTATGTTATAGAAATATTCTAAAATATATGCATTTTATTCTTATGTCACTTATGTTGGTATCAAATAAATTTTTTGATGAATATGTTTTTAAGACTAGATATCAATGTACAATTCTTGGGTATTTTTATTGGTAGTAGGGTGGTTTCTTTTTATTTTTTCCTATAATATCATGTATTATTAGTGAAACCTACATAATAAATGCTAGGTTGATTCAAAATTATCATTGGTTGGAATTAATGTGTCACAAAGTAATACATATTACGGTTGATCATTCAAATTCATTTGAATATTTATTCTGTATTTATTTATATAATATCATTAATATCTCAGTTTTATCTTTTTTTAATAAATGGTATGCAATATGAGGGAAATAGTTAGTAATGGGAGTGATGCAAAATGAAAAATCTTTACTTGTGAAGATAATATTCAAAAATGGATTCAAATTCTTAGTCATAGAACATGTTTCATGCACCTCCTTGTTCCATCTATATGTTCGACCCATTCGACATTCCTACCTCTGTCGATCCAGTAGGATTATTCTCAATTTATCTCAGAGGATGGAGTTATGGTTCACTCTTTTCCAATCATGGCTTTTAAAGAGGATATGTGACTCCTTCTCTAGTATTTGTTTTGTCTGTTCAGGAAAGACAAGCCCCCACTAAATCAGTTCTTTGGACAGAGACTTTTTAATCCTATAATTTTTTGGAATTATCTCATGAACAAAAGAGTTCCTCTCTTAACATAGTGTTGTAGATGGATGCTTGTTGTTCATCCAAATAACCAGCATTGGTGAAATGGATATCCTTATTACTTTAATCTCCCATCTATGTGGTTTGAACCCGATCTCGATCTAGATATATTCTTGACTCATTCAATGAGCATTGTCGAAGGTCTGATCTTCTTTGGGTCTGTTCCAATTGAATTATTTTTTAAATAATATCTGCCATACTTTGTGACATCAAGGGTTTCATCGCTTTTGTTAAACTTCATTTTATTTATCATGGGATATCCAAGCATATTGTTTCCCTCGTAGTTGTTCTTGAATTGAAGCAAAACCCCAACAAAATCAATGAGTTTGAAAAAAGGATGTGTATGAGTTCATACATGCATGATGATCCCACCAATCACAATATCTAGATTTTCTAGAAGGAAAAAACCTCAGTTGAAAGTCTTATGTTCACTAACCAACATTTATTGGGGAAGGTTTAATATGTAAGCTATTGTAGTTTCTTCTCCTTTGTGTATGTGAAGTGAGATGCACGACTTTGGGACCAATGGTGGGAGGAACTCAGTTTATTTAACATGGTCGATGTACTTTGGGTGGTGTGAGGTGACTTCAAATTCACAATGGTCATCAATGGGGACATTGGCAGTAACATTTTCTCCATTAATGATAGAGCTTCTCTCAGGGATTTGACAGCTTAGGAGGGTATTCATGATCTGGGATACACCGGTGACCATTTCAGATGGTGTAACAACCATAAGTGTTAAATTAAAGAATGGGGAATTCTTGACCATTATCTCAGATATTTTTATATGATATTTCTCTTTCTAGATAAAGAAATTCTCCATATGTTTTTGGATTTATTAAAAAATTCTCCACTTTTTATTCACCTCAGCGCGGGTATATCCTAGGAACGATGCTTCTTCTTCTCTAAAGAATGGAGTAGTCATACAGAATTCTATAACAATATGCGGGGGTCATGGGATGACCGATCTATGGGAGGTATTGGTTAATGTTTCATAACAAGATGCATATAGTGAAAGGGTTCTATTAGACTAGACCACTTCATTTCCCTCGATCCACGAAAATGTAGAAGATATCATGATGGGCATAAAATATACAGAAACCAAGCTAGATGAGGCTTGGGATGAAGAAACAATAGATTCCTTACAAAACATAATCCAACAAAAAACTGAAAGGTTACTGAAGTAATAGATATGACTCTGATAGAGATCCCATGATACTTCTATGAGAGAAGGGGACAGGAATTACACATACTTCCATGTTTATTAGAAAAAATTTCACTATTTTCCCAATTATATATCTCACAGATGGATCATACACAAGTGACCTAGATGTGACTCATAATAAGGTGAAGGGTCACTTTTCATCCCTTTTGTGTGAACCCAATCCTTCCATGAATAACGTTCATCATTAGGGATTATGTTTCTTTTCTATCCTAATTGTATCCTCTGACAATAAATGTAGCATCATCAGCTCCTCCCTAGAAGAGAAGGAGGTGTGGAAAGCAGTCTCTTCCCTCAATAATGAAGGCACACCTAGGCCGGATGGTTTTATGAATTTTTTCGACATTTGTGCCTTGGAAATAATAATTATCGTCCACTTTGACTCTATTTAAGAGTAATTTTATGGAGGGGTGTTTCCTCGTGTAATAAATACATTTCCTTAAAAGATTAAAAAAATCATGAGTTTCATACAAGAAAATACATTATTACACATTGAGGATCTTTTTATTTTTAGAGTTTTAGAGAAACTATGACATGAAACATACAAAACATCTCATAATCATACATGAGGATACTATTAAAATGGTATCCACATTTTCTAAAATATAAAACGTAAATAAAAACATAATTTCTTTGAAAAATCTTCATAACATTTGAAATTTTTTCATTATTTCTCTTAAACATCCTTATAATCATTGAAAAAATATTAAAAACATTGGATGAGCCAATATTGCTCAGTAATGGATATAAGTAATGAAATCATTAGTCAATTGATAACATAAAAACAAGTAAAACTCATTCCATAAAAAATCATTTACATGAATAGAAGAATCATGTATTTTCTATGTGAAATATTTACCATATCACTCTTACAATCACCCTTAAAAAGGAATAACCAATTGTTCATATTCTGTCTCTGGAGTACCAAATTCATTGGACATCTATAATGGCATTCGCCCATCATATCATGAATAATAATGGGATCATCCCAACATATCATAAGCTATAATGGTCTGAAACCAACTTAACTATGTCAAATGAACATATTATGGTAATAAAGTATCTTGAAATCCAGAGAAACCACTTGTTCTATATATATATAACAATCTTTTTTAAATTATATTAAAGGGACTTTAAAAAATATTTTAGAAGGAAAGAACCATTCTAATATAATTAGAGTGAGAATTAATGGAAATTAATTGGTATGGGAATGTACATTGAATAAAAACAATAAAAATTATATATATAAAAATTCATCACACAAATAATCTTAATACTGCATAATGAATTAATTAGAAGGTTAACCCAATTATAAGAAATTGGGATAACAATTCTCGTACCTTGGGATATTCTTAAATAAAACTAGCGTATATCTCATGTATAATGGTGAAAATAGTGTTATTAGTATTTTATAAAGACATGTTAATGTTTTTACCACCTTATATATTAATTTTACAACATCATTTCACCCTTTAATAGTTTTTATATTGTTCCTTCCACTGTTTTGAGTGAGTTCATTACATAATTTCGACGGATAGTTTTTAATTTATTTTTTTGTCGTATGGAAATGAAATTCCAGAAGTGGAATGAAATGGTATCAAATTTTTTATGAATATTTAATGATACTGTTGGACCCCATTTAAGGTTAAAGGGGTATTTCTGTTATGAGTCCCACATTGGACTTAACCTTGTAATTAGTTTTTTACTTCTCTATAAAAGAGGATCCCCACCTCACATTGAGGTAAGGGGAATTCACCCACTACATGGTATCAGAGTAATTTTTATCCCAAACCCTCCCTCCCTTGCGTATTCTCGGCGTTCTCCCGGCCCCGCCTCTCTCCCTCCTGCCCTAGCCTTTCCCGGCAGGCTCTCCCTCCCGGCGCACCTCTCCTCCCGGTCGCCTCTGGCCTTTCCCTCCCGGCGGTACCTCCCCACGGCGGCCCTCCTTCACGGCGGCCCTCCCTCACGGCGACCCTCCCCACGGCGGCTGCTCCCTACGCGACTGCTCTCCTCGTGGCGGCTCCCTGCACGAAGGCCCCGCCTCCTCCTGCGGCTTCCCTCGGCACCCTTCCCCACGATCCGGTGACTCCAGCGCGGGTCTCCCGGCGCGCCTCCACCTCCTGACGCCCGCGACTCCCGGCCCTCCTGTCGCTCCGCCCTCCATCCTCCCGGCTGCCCTGCGCGGCTTCCCGCGGCTCCCGACGACCTTCCTCCCCGACGGCGCTCCCTCCCCACGGCTCCCCGCGGCTCCCGACGCCATCACCCGCGCACCCCACCGGCGGCCTCTCGCTGCTCCCGACGGCCTCCCGCTCCTCCCGGCGGCCTCTCGCGGCTCCCGACTCCCGGTGGCTTCTCCCGGATCTCAGCTCCCCGGCTCCCGGCTCGCCCCGCCGTCCCGGCGCACCTCCTCCCGGCGTCACGCCCTCGCTCCCATCCCTCAGAACCCCGCCCAGGCGTCTCGCCCTCGGCCTCGCCCTGGCGCCGCGCCCTCGCCCCCCCGCCAGCTCCCTTCCCGCTGCCCTCTCCCGGCGTTGCTCCCGGTTCGGACTTCCAGCGCCCGGCGCACCCAAGTCCAGCCCTGCTCTCGGCCCTGCGACGCTCGTGCCCCGAACCCGCGCCCCAGCACCCGTGCCGCCCCTGCCCGGCCGCACCATCCTGAGCGTGACCCCTTGTCGCTGCTCCCTCCGGCCGCAACTCTGGGCCGCTTCCCTTCCACCGCCCGACTCCCGGCGAACGGGTCCAGCGCCCGCCCTCCATAGACGCGTCCTCCGTTCTTCCGTCCCTCATCACGGCCTCCTCCCGGCTTGTCGATGACCGGCTGGATGCCACTAATTTTTCCGTCTGGCAGAAGAAGGTCTTGATGTCCCTCCGTGGCATGGGGCTTCATTCTCATCTTGAGAAACCCCCACCTGAACTCACTGACCCTAAGTTCCACTCTTGGCAGCTGGCGGACAGCAAAATCTTCGCCCTACTGGTCAACTACATGGACCTCTCCGTGAATGATGTCACCCGGACTGCCAACACCGTCAAAGAGCTCTGGTATTCCTTGATTGTCATGTTCTCCGAGACCAATAACTTGGCCCGGGTCTCTGACGTTCTCCAATGTCTCTCCCATATCCGCCAGCAGGATCGGACCTTCCCCACCTACTTCATGGAATGGAAGGGTCTCCGCGATGAACTACAGGAACTCTGGCCGATTCCTCAAACTCCGTCCGAAGCGCAGACTCAGCGGGACCAACTCTGCCTATTCACTCTCCTGAATGGCCTCGCACCGGACTATGCCACGACGGCCACCGAGATTCTTTCCAACCCGTCTACACTGGATATCCCGCAGGTCTATCATCGCCTGCAGAAGTCACATCGGGCCCTTGCACCACCCTTCCCCCTTCCTGATCACACTGCGCTCCTCGGACGTGGTGATAGTCGTCCTACCGGCCCTCGTGGGCGCGGCCGTGGGGACGGCCGACCTCGCCCCCTCTGCCAGCATTGCGGCATGCTCGGCCATCTGGTAGACCATTGCTGGGTCCTGCATGGTCGTCCTGAGTCGCACACACGTCGGGGCCAAACTGCGCTCCGTGATGCGCCCTCACCTGCTGCTACTCTTCCCTCATCGTTGGATCTCTCCCTGGCTGAGCTCCAGCTGATTCATGATTACCGGTCCACCTCCATCGCGGGCTCTTCGTCAGCTTCTCTTGCCCATTCCGGTGGTCACACTACCCTTGTCAGTCATCGTTCTCCAGCATGGATGCTTGACTCTGGTGCGTCCGACCACCTCACCAGGGATGCAGGTATGCTCTCCCACTACCGTCCCTATAGTGGATCCTCTGCCATCACTGTTGCTGATGGGTCCACTCTCCCCATAGCCGGCTTTGGCTCCTGTTCCCTCACCTCCTCCCTTCACCTCTCCTCGGTGGCTCATGTACCCCGGAGTCCTTTTAACCTGCTTTCCATCAGCAAACTGACTAAGGATCTCAATTGCACTGCTCTCTTTTCCGCGTCTTCTGTTTTGTTTCAGGAGCAAACGATGAACCGGGAACTTGGTATAGGCCAGATTCGGGATGGAGTGTAAATGTTCGCTGGCCCGCCTTCCATCGCCTGCGCGTCTCTCCCTGCTCATGCCGTTGACCTCCATTCCCGGTTGGGCCACCCTTCCGCCTCTGCACTTCATCGACTCTACCCCGATATTAGTCCCCGTTTTTCCTTTCCTTGTGAGTCGTGTCGTTTTGCGAAACATCATCGCACCTAATATCCTCCTCGGGTTGACACACGGGCTGCCAAACCCTTTTATTTGGTTCATTCTGATGTATGGGGTCCCTATGCTACTTCGAGTCAATCTGGGTATAAATATTACATTTCCTTCATTGATGATTATTCCCGGATGACATGGCTTTATCTTCTTCGAGATCGGATAGAGGTTCTCTCCACCTTCCAGACATTTTTTCATGAGATCCAAACACAGTTTTCTATCCCTGTCAAATGTCTTCGATCTGACAATGGGCGGGAATACTTATCCACTCAATTTCAGCAGTTTCTCCGCGCCCACGGCATCATCCACCAGACCTCTTGTCCTGATACCCCTCAGCAGAATGGGGTAGCCGAGCGGAAACACCGACATATTTTGGAAACCGCTTGTGCCCTCCTCTTCCACCGCCAGGTCCCTCTTCTCTTCTGGGGGGATGCCATCCTCACTGCTACTTACCTTCTGAATCGTCTTCCCTCCTCCATACTTCAGGGGGAGACTCCCTTTCATACCCTGTTCCCCTCTATTCCTCCTCACTCCCTTCCACTCCGCGTCTTCGGATGTCTATGTTATGTCCGGGACACTCGCCCCAATCTCTCCACACTTTCTCCCAAATCTCTTCGCTGCATTTTTCTTGGTTATTCCCGCACTCAGCGTGGGTACCGATGCTTCTCTCCAGACCTCCGCCGGTATATCACCTCTGCCGACGTATCGTTTGTCGAGACTTCTCCTTTCACTCTCCCCTCTCCTTCTCCTTCTCCTGACACTACCATCGATGACTGCCTTCCGCTCTTCGTTCACCCGCCTCTGATATCTCCCCCTCCCAGTCATCTCTTTGGCCAGACCTAATCCCGTCGTCCATCCGCTGTACCTCCCATCCCGGCCGCGGACCACCTTGTTCCTGCTTCGTCCGATGCTCCTGTCCCCGCTCCCACGGACGCGCCGATTGCGCTTCGGAAAGGTACTCGCTCCTGTCAGACTACTCCTCTCTTTGTATCTTCCTACAGGGGTCTGTCAGCCTTGGAGACCGTGTCGCTTCCTCGGACAGTCGGTGAAGCAAAATCTCACCCCTGGTGGCTTGCCGCCATGAGGGATGAATTGCGGGCTCTGGATGACAACCATACATGGGATCTTGTTCCACTTCCGATGGGAAAACAGGCGGTCGGTTGTGAATGGATTTTCACTATCCGTATCAATCCCGATGGCTCTCTTTGCCGCCTCAAATCCCGGCTTGTCTCCAAGGGTTTTGCTTAGACGTATGGCATTGACTACTTTGAGACCTTCTCTCCGGTGGCCAAGATGGCCTCGGTCCGCCTTTTCCTTTCACTGGCTGCTCATCATCACTGGCCGCTTCATCAACTGGATGTTAAAAATGCTTTTCTCCATGGCTTTCTTGATGAAGAAGTCTACCTCCAGCATCCTCCTGGTTTTTCGGCCTCTGGTGCCGACCGCCATGTCTGTCGTCTCCGTCGCTCCCTCTACGGCCTCAAGCAGTCTCCTCGGGCTTGGTTTGGCCGCTTCAGCATGGTCATCACAGCCTTTGGCCTCTCTCGCAGTATGAAGGATCACACCATCTTCTTCCGTACGATGGCACATGGATGTATCTTGCTTGTGGTTTATGTGGATGACATCATCATCACAGGGAGCGACTCTAGAGGCATCTCCAGCCTTAAGGCGCATCTTCACCAGCACTTTCACACCAAGGATCTTGGTCCCCTCACTTACTTCTTTGGCATCGAGGTCTCCCGGACTACGGACACTATTTCTCTCTGCCAGCACAAGTATGCTCTTGATATCTTGCAGGATGACGGGTTGAGCACCGCCACTGCCGTGGACACTTCCCTTGAGCCTGGGGAACGCTCCCTTCATTCCGACTCGGAACCCTTTCCTCATCCCGAGAGCTATCGCCGCCTGGTCGGTAAACTCAACTACCTCACCATGACGCGTCCTGACATTGCCTGTGCCGTTGGCAAAGTCATCCAGTTCATGGACCATCCCACCCGCTCTCAGTGGGATGATGTCTTTCGCATTTCCAAATACATCAAGAAAGACCCTGCCCGTGGCCTTCAGTACTCCCATCATGCTCACATGGATGTTGAAGCATTCTATGATGCGGACTATGCCGGCTGCCTCGCTACCCGTAGGTCTACTTCGGGTTTCGCCGTGTTCTTTGCTGGCAATCTCATCTCTTGGCGCAGCAAGAAGCAGACTGTCGTCTCCCGGTCGAGTGCTGAGGCCGAGTATCGAGCCATGGCCACCATCACTACTGAGATCCTCTGGCTTCGTCATCTCCTCCATGAGCTCGGTTTCCCCGCATCGACTACTGCTCATATCTGGTGTGACAATAAGGCCGCCACGAAGATTGCTTCGAATCCCGTCTTCCATGAACGGATGAAGCATATCGAGGTGGACTTTCACTTTCTCCGCCACCATCTGGAGCTGCACCATATCAGCTTCGGCCATATCCCGACGGCCGATCAGCTTGCCGATCTCTTCACCAAAGGTCTTCCAGGGGCTCGTCTTGAGTCTCTCACTACCTGGCTGGGTATTCACAGCTTCCCTGGCCCAGATTGAGGGGGAGTCTGAGATGGTCCTGTGTCTTTGTTGTCTTTTTCTATTTGTGGGACTCTATCCAATCTGGGCATGTCCAGCTTGAGGGGCAGTGTTGGACCCCATTTAAGGTTAAAGGGGTATTTCTGTTATGAGTCCCAAATTGGACTTAACCTTGTAATTAGTTTTTTACTTCTCTATAAAAGAGGATCCCCACCTCACATTGAGGTAAGGGGAATTCACCCACTACAGATACCATAAATAAGTTTTTATCATATATGATGATAATTAATTAGATAAAACATTAATGATATGTTTTTAGATCATTTTTGGAGGTTCCTCGATAATCAGGAACTTTTTTCATTATAATAATTTATTTTATGCATAGAAGTTCACTCTAGAACATAAAATAGTTAACATCATACACATTAATTTTTATTCTACCATTATACATGTGTTATGATCAGCATTGAAGGAAGTAATGGAAATTTCAAACACATAATCAGTGATTTTGGTAAATGACACATCAAGAACAATGTTTTTATTTTTATTGAATAATTGGAAGAGGAGAGGAAGAAATATGATGTAATTTTATACCTGAACATGATAAAAACCAAAACATATATGATTCAAGAGATTTCATACATCCTAGATAAGGGGTTGGGAAGAGGGTATAAGAAAATAATCGAATTGAAAACAAAACACATGAAAAACGAAAAGGACTCTTACTTCTTGATCTCTTTTTCTTGAGATCCTCTTTAAAGGCTTTGGTTTTGGACCTTTGTTTCAACCAGATGGACATGGACATGAGGAAGAACCATTTGGAGGGTTTTTAGTAGAACATAGAAAATTATCAAGGATTGAGAGGTGTGAGAGGAAGAGGATAAGGACAGTGTTATTTTTATTGGAGGAGATGAGGGGTGTTAAATTATTTTATTCATTAGTTTAATATTATTTCTCAAGACTATGAGTAGTATTGATTAATGTGGCCCCAAATTGTATTAATTTCATTCGATTTCTACCCAATTGTGATTATATCATCCTTGTATCACCTATGATGCAGTAAACCATGTATTTATCATTTATTATAATCTATCATATTTTACTATTAATCGAAAAATAAATAATTTCAATAATATTCCAAAAAAATCACCCTAATAAGTTTTCAATTTGAATAATTCAAAAGTGAAGTCCATTTTTTTAAATAATTTAATGGATATTATTAATTTTTATTTTAAAACAAATCATAATTTATTCAGATATAACAATTTTAAAACTATTACTCATTTTTTTACACCATGATAGATTAATCAAGATCTCATTATCTTATAACCATAAGAAAAATAAAATAATAATATGAATTACTATTCATAAGGGTCATATTACTATTTCGATTAATATTAATAAAGGTATGTTCACATTCACCAAAAATCATGTTGGTTCTATTACAATCCAAATAACATACTCACCATAATTTTAGATGATCATTTTTCATAATTCAAAACATATATGTAGAAAATTATGTTTAAAGTATAGATATAAATATCTACTTTAAAAAACATTTCCTGCATTTAGAATTATTTTTACGACCTTGGGGTGTTACATTCTCCCAACCTTCTATAAATTGATTCCTCATAATTTTATTTACATATTAACCAAGTGAGGGTACATTTCCCTCATATAATTCTCTGATTCCCATGTTTTTCTTCTACAATGTCATTTCTCTAAAAAAATCAATTACTCAGTAGATTAGCTTATACAAAAATGATTTTTCTCTCTGATATATAATCTAATATATTATCTCTTGATAATTAAGTTTATCTTCCCAGTGAACTGATTTTGGGTTTAGAACATTTGATGAATCTGGAACATACATTCTATATATCAAAACATGAAAAAAATTATGTACATGTGATAAAATAAGAGGCAATGCAACTCAGTAGGCAAGGGATCCAAATTTATCCATGGAATCATAAGGTCCAATGAACCACTAACTTATCTTTCCATTCATACCAAAATTCATTACACATTTCTATGGTGAAATTCCATGAAAATCATGATCACCCACCTGGAAAAAAAGTATACCCTCCTTTTATCTTCAAAACTTTTCTCTCTGATATGTGATATCCCCATTTTTTTCTAGACCAGTATAACTTTTTCAAACTCATACTCTACTAATTCTGGTCCCATCAACTTTATTTCCCCAACTTCATCCCAAGAAACTAGATTTCAACACCACTTCCCATATAATACCTCAAAAGGTGTCGTCGGTATACTGGAATGGAAACTATTATTATATGAAAATTAAACTATTGACAGATGTCGATCCCAACATCCCTGGCAGTCCATCGAACAAGCTCGAAGCATATCCTCCAAATTCTGAAATATCTGTTCTAACTTATCATCTAATTTAGGATGAAAAGGTGTTCTGAAATGTAATTCTGTTCTCGAAATTTCAGAATACCGTTAAAAAAGATACAACTAAACCTGAGATCGTGATCATATTTAATTGAAATAGTAATGCTACGCAACCTAACAATCACTTTGAGGTATAATCGAAAAAGATAATCCAAATAAATATTGTCTCAAATAGGAATGAAATGTGCATATTTAGTCTGTAGATCAACAATCACCCAAATAACATTTTTTCCTCTACAAGTATTTGTTACTCCCACAACTATGTTCATGGATATATTTTCCCGATTATCCTCGGGCACTATAAAAGAAATAATTGTCCGCTTCGGTAACTACCAATCTAATTTAACATTTTTTCATGTAAAACATGTCATAGTAACATTTTCAATATCTTTTCTTATTCCATTCCACATGCAATACACTTGAATGTCTCAATACATCATAGTATTACAACGATTAACAAACAATGGGGAACTATTAACTTCACACAATATTTATTTCTTTAAATGGGAATAAAAAGTCACACTCAACCATTTTCAAAATATTAAAACCCAATATTTATCATTTTTAAATTATGTAAATTTACCCATTTTGACCAATTCTACCTCTTTCTATTGCTCATGGACTTCTTTCTATACTTTCTTAATTATTTCTAAGAAAAATGACAACACTAAAACCTGAAACAAAATATATAAATCTCTAGAACCATCAACTTAGATCCAATTTTCATCGAGTCATTAATCAAGGGGTCATGTTCCAAACATAACTTGGTTAATGATGCATAATGTTTTCAAATCAAGGAATCTTCCATTTTTTGCTTTACCTTGATGGTAATTTATCATGAAATCATAATATTTTATTAATTAAATCCATTTTCTCAGCATCATGTAAAATTCTTTCTGAGTAAATATATACATCAATCTTTTTTGGTATGTATAAAGTTTATATTTGGACCTATATAAATGATGCCTCAAAATTTTCATAGAAAATCCCACAGATGGTAATTACAAATAATGTGTGGGATAATTTAACCCGTGAGGTTTATGTTTTCATGATGTATAAACAATAACCTGAAAATTCTGTATCACAACACCACCAAGTCCCTCAATGAGGAATCACTATAGATGAAAAACTCTCTATTTATGGATGGCATTGACAAAAATGGATCATTCTAAAATCACTTCTTCTGTTCCTGAAATAAAACATCACATTCTTCGGTCCAAACAAATTTAAAGAATTTTTAGATAACATAATTAGCATGCTAGATAACAGTAATTTTTTAACAAACCGTTTTTAATAAAATACCAATCCAGGAAAAATATGAATTTTAGTAACATTTTTAGGTATTTTCCATTCATCAACCACTTTTTTGTTAGGATCAAATATTATTCCCTCCTTATTTAAAATGTTCTAAAGAAAATAAATTTGTTTCAACACAAAATCAAATTTTATAAATTTTCCATATATTTTTTCCCTTTATGGATTCCAATGAAACACTTATATATTTTTCATGCTTCTCTTTACTTTTATAATATACCATAATTTCATCAATAATCCAAACCACAATCTTATCCATGAAATCATGAAATATTTTATTCATAAGATCAATAAATATAAAAGGTTCATTTTTTTCCCAAAAGTATTACCTAAAATTCATAATGACCTTATCTATTACAGAATGCACGCTTCGGGATGTCTATATCCTTTACATTTAACTGATGGTATCCCGACCTCAGGTTTACCTTCAAGAAATAATGTTCTCTCTCGAGCTGATAAAAAAATCATCAAAATAAAGAAAATGTTACTTTTTTTAAATAGAAATGTTAATAAAGGGTCTAAAATCTATAAAAAGTCTCCTTGAACTGTATTACTTTTTAACAAACAAGATAGGACCACCCCATGGTGAAATTCTTGGTCCGATGAATCCATTACCTAATAATTTATACAACAGATTTTTAATTCTAGAAGTTGCATTTTATCCATTTGATTAGGGGGCTTAGAAATTTTATTAGAATAAAAAATTAATTCCATAGTAAAATCAACCTCTCAATAAATAAAAACAGAAGACAAATCATCATGAAAAAAATCTAGGTATTATTTTACCAGTGGAACATCGTTAATTTGGATAGTTATCTTATATTCTAAAATATGACCAAGGTAACATAAATTTTATCTTTGATCAGTTTCTTACCTTCTTGATATGCTGTCTATGTTATTGGTTCATTCATATACAAAAACATAAACTCTTTCTGAATGAAACTTCTTTTTTCTTTTCAATCTATCATATCATTAAAAAAAGAATGTCAATAAATACCATGAATAACATCAAAATCCACCATTGGAAATACAATGGAGTTGGAATGTAAACTCATCACACATAAAAGGGAATATATATTCTTATAATTTATTCATGAAACAATATTTCCTCCATTTGGTTTTACTATGAGTTCTTGATTCATTTCATGAAGCTAAATTCCGAATTTTTTAAGATATTATTAGAAATGATGGAATATATAGACCCCAAATCAAAAATTACATCTTAGAAATAATTAAAAACATTAAATATACCTAATATCACCACATTTGACCGATCATCATCTTCTATTGTGGTTGAAAACTATTTTACCACACCCTTCTTCTTCTAATATTCATGATTCCTTTCCTGAGTGATTAGCTTTGGAAATACATTTGGAAAATGACCCAATTTATTTATAGTTAAATATTCTCACCATCTGCTTCTCATTAATTTTCATATACTTTTACATTCACTTACAAGAAATGTTTCCAAACATTCCACATCGGTATCATTTCCCATAATTTATAAGATGTTCACCTGGATGCTTTTTACCACATATTTCACAAGAAATGAAATTGATTTTCATTCCCCCAAATTTCCTTGATGAAATATTCTTCAATGACTTCCAACCAAGGTGCTTCTTATTATTTTCATATTGGGCGACTTACATGTCATAAAACTCTTTCTCGTCTTTTTTAGTAAAATTAAAATGTTTCTCATAGATTTTAAATTTTCATGAAGCTGATGCTCTTTGTAAAAATGGTTTCAGACTAGAGTAAATCATATTAATTGTTTTATCAAAATCCTAGGTAAAATCTATTACATACATAGAGAGTATTATAAAATTTTCTTCATATGGGGCCACAAAATTTCAATCATTCTACTTCATTTCCATGAATTGTTTCACTATTCTATGTTGAACTGTTTTAGGAAAATATTTTTCCAGAAAATTGATTTTATATTAATCCCATTCAAAACTGTGAAGGTCATATCCTTTTATTATATTCTTAATTAGAGACCACCATTGATCAGATTCACCATCCAAATGAAAAATTTCTAGTATTGCCTTTTCACATTCCAAATATCTCATGAAATCAAATATATTTTCAAGAACACTGATCCTCCCTTTAGTTATCACGGGATCTATGGTTTCACATAGTGATAAAGGCTATTGCATCATAAAATTCCCCACAAAATAAATGTTTCTTCAGGGTAGATCAAGTTCCTATCTAGTATGGGTACCACAAACATTATTTCTTGAGTAAACTGAGCCATTGCTGTCACAAAATTCTTAGTTTCGATTCCCACCATTCCATTCTGTAGATTCTAAAAGGCATCAACCTCATGGGGCCTTAGTACTTCATCTTCCTCATTTCTTCTATGGAAAACCATTCTGAATAGGCATATATAAGATGAAAAAACAAGTTAATTTTAAATTCAATAACATTTCTAAATAACCATTTAGTAAAAATAATTTATAGATTCATTTAACATTATCTTATCCACTAATTTTATTTAAACAATCCTCTGATACCAAATATAAGGAATCACCATTTAACCATTGTATAATCATGAGTTTTATACAAGGAAAAATATTCATACACATTGATGATCTTTTCAGGTTTATATTTTTAGAGAAATCATGATATAAAACATAAATTACATCCCATATTCATACATTAGGATACTATTAATACAGTATCGACTTTTTCCAAAATATAAAACCAAAATATAAAAATAATTTCTTTGAAAAATATTTCTAACATTTAAATTTTCTTCCTTCTATTTCATAAACATCCTTATAACATGTGAAAACCCATTAAAAACATGGGATGTGCATAAGAATCATAGTTAGGGATATAAGGGAAGAAATTGTTAGTAAAGTGATAACATAAAAACTAATAAAACCCATTTCAAAAAAAATCATTAACATGAATGGAAATGTAATGTAGTTATCATGGGACTTATTTACCATATCACCATTACAATCACCCTTACACATGGAATAAGCATTTGGTTATATTCTATCTACCAAGTACCCAATGCATTGGAGATCTATAATGGGGTTAACTCGTTATAACTTGAGATATAACAGGACCAACATAATATATTATGATCTATAATGGGATAAACCCATCATAAAATTGTACGAGGAACAAATCGCAGTAATAAATTATCATCAAATAATTAGAAACCAGTCATGTCATATATATATATATATATATATATCTCTCTCTCTTTCTGAATTTGTTTAGTAACTTTTAAAAGGATTTTAAAAGAAAATTCCCTTTCAAATTTAATTAGATATAGAATTAGTGGAATGGAATGGATATGTTTATGCACTATATATACACATAAAACAAGATAATATAAAAAATTCACAAAAGTAATCTTAATACCACATAACTATTGAATTAGAAGTTTAACCCAAATAATTGAAATTGGGTTATAAAATCCTTTACCTCGGATTTGTCTCAATTAAAACATGGTTAAAACTCCCATATTATGGTTAATAAAATGCTTTTAGTATTTTATAAAAACATGTTAATTTTTATAAAATCCTATATGATCATATTAAAAAATAATTAAACTCGTTAATTATTAGTATTTTGTTCCTTCCATTGTATAGTGTGCAATTTTTACCTGATTTTGGTGGCCTATTTGTATTTGATTTTCTTGTCTTATAGAAATGAAATTTCAGAACTACACTGAAACTGTATTCATATATTTCAAGAATATATAATGATAAAATATATCATTTTTTTATAATATATGATTATGGTTCATTAGATAAAAAATTAATGATATTTGTTTAGATCATCTTTGGCGGTTCCTCGATAATCATGAACTTGTTTCATTATATAAATTAATGTTATTAATAGATGTTAAATCCAGATTGTAAAATAGGTTACATCAAAAAAATTACATTATGTTTCATGACTACAATATTTTTTTGATTGGATTTTAAGGATTTAATTGAAATTGAAAACACGTCCTCCATTATTTTGGCCAACGATACATCGCAAACGGTGTTTTAGAGTTTTTTTAGAATAAGAGGAAGACGAGAGGAATAAATATACTGAAATTTTATATATTAATTTGATAAAATAAAGAATATATAATATTCTGTAAATTTCATGCCTCTTAGAAAAGGGAAGGTGATGAGAATATAAGAAAAGAAATCAATAGAAAATAGAAAACATAAAAAAGAAAAGGATTATTAGATCTTGATATTCTCCCCTTAAGATCCTCCTTATAGAATTTCTTTTCGGCCTTTTGGTGACATCAGTAGGTATTGGAAATGGGGAAGATACTTTGGAAGGGGATTTGGCAGAACATAGACAATTCTAATGACTTTAGTGGTGTGTGAGGAAGAGTGGAATGAGGGTGGTATTTATAGTGGAGGAGAGGAGGGGTTTTACGTTATTTTTATAATTAGTTTAATTATTTTTCTATGGACTGTGAATAGTCCTGATTAATGTGATCATAATAATTGTAAATGAATTTGAGTTTGAAACATGTTTGATTTTATCAGCCTTGAATCACCTATAATACAGTAAAACAAGTATTTTGCATTTATCTTAATTTATCGTATTTAACTATTTATAAAAAATTCAATAATTTTTTGAAAATCCCCAAAATACCCCTAAACATTTTTCAACATGAAGAATTAAAAAATGAAAAAAAATCATAAATATTTTTCTTAATATTAAAAATTTAACTTTTAAATAAAAACCTAATATATAAAAAAATTAACAATTTTTAAAAAAATATCTCATTTTTATCAAATTAGAGACATAATCAAGGCCTAATTATGTCATAACCATAATAAAATAAAATAAAAATATGAATTAATATTCATAATGGTCATATTAATATTCATATTACTATTCAGAAGGGTCATATTACTATTCATATTACTATTCAAATGTGTATGTTATTATTCACCAAAAATCATGTTGGTTCCATCAGACTCTAAATAATATAATTATCATAATTATATATGATTGTTTAATCAAAATTCAACACATAAAAGTGGAAATTGTTTATTAAAAAAATAGTTATAAATATCTACATAAAATAATGTTTCATTCATTTTAATTTATTTTTAAAACCTTGGGGTGTTACACGGGTTTCATGTACGACATTTTTGTTACTCATTCTAAAGATAAAAGACCAATTATCCATCATAAAATTTTCTATCCATTAACCTGTGTAACTTTTCTAAAAATATTTTGGCATCCATCTTTAAAAGACACCTCTCTCTATTCATCCATGTTTGGATTTGTAATTAGTAGTATGATTTTATATTTGGTATAACCATCCAGGGAGAAATCGAGATTGCCCCAAAAATTATTCGACAAATTAAATGGATGGTTTTGGGTTCAAACATTTTCATTATGGTTGATATGAAAAAATATTTTGACAGACTTGAGTGGAAAATGATCATTTTGGTTATGTGAAGCATGGGATATTTGGAATGGTTCATTAACCAGCTATTTCATGGATATATCTCCCCCTAGTTCAATATTTTGTTCATGGTAAGGCAATGTAGCTTCTTTAAATATAAGGGGGTATCATAAAAGGTGACCTTTTGTTACCCTATATCATTATTCTAGTCCAAGATGCATTCAATATACGTATTACCAGGAGTGTGATGGAAAAGAATATGCTTCCTTTCCAATGTGGGGATAAATTTTTTTATAATGTCTCGCCTTATTTTTTTAGATGAAACTTCTTTATTTTTCAATGGACAAAATTCATCAATTTGGAACTACTGTAAAATCATGAGAGAGTATACTAGTTGTAGTGGGAAATCCATCAATCGAGATAAAAGTAATATTTTTCCTCAACCATCCTATCTATTTAGTTTTGATTGTACTTTTGAATCTATTATGAGAATGTATCACAAGATATTCCCTATAGAATACATATGTTATACCATTTCCCATGGAAAGGTACACAACGTGAACATTGATGGTCTTCTCAGAAAGATCAGTAATCACATATGGAATTGTAAGAAATTGAATTATCCCCCCATGGTCTTCATGAAAAATCATTTTTTTATTATTTGGTTTATTCAAAAACTAAATAATGGTTAGGTTTTTATTCGTATATTGTGATTGTTGGTTAGGCATAACCATAATAATTCAGATTCAATATTCTATTTCATTTGGTTTCTCATGAGGATAATAAATTCATCATCATCACAATAATCATTAACATGATTCCTATGAGTTCTATACATTAACTAAAACAAAAAATCATAATTCAATCACTAATCATTAGAGTTGGTAATCATATAAAAATGAAACATCATTAATGGTTTCAAAAATGAAGAATCATTGTAATCATCCTATGACACTATTGATTTATCCTAGTTTATCCCTTATCAAAATCTATTAAAATCTTTTAATATGATTCATAATGAAGATGTGAATTAACCCATGAACATCCTTTTGGAATATCTTTCTTGGTTTAATGTTGTTGGTACACTCATTGTGCACCATTGGAATCGAGTTAATACTAAATCCACCACATGCATTGTTTTTACCCAAAGGTGAATATGAGCCCCAAACATATCCACATGAATGTATCTAGAAAATAATGTAATTAATTGGAAAACTATACCCTTTTATTTTACACAATATAATATGTTCTCCTATACTTATGCTTATCCTAAGGGTTCCCATTAATGTTTTATCATCCTAATTTCCATAAATAACTACACATTGATCATATACCTACTATAGAGACCTAATAATTACATATATATATATTATCTTATTAGAATGATATCAATTTCATATAATTACAATATGTTCTAGAACCAGAAAGGATTAGTGTCTTTCAAAACATGGATATATAATTAATTGGTAATTGTAATTTAGAAATCATTTCCCATTACATTCTTCAAAACTAGAACTCTTATTAGGCATATCATACATAAAACCTTTATTCATATTGTGGGAAAAAAATGATGATACCTGATTCATTATAATTGTACAAAAGGGATATATATTTATATGATCATTTTTATGAACAACATTAACATAATTGTATGACATCATGAGATTAAAATTTCATGATCATGCACATCAATTCATATAACAAAACACGATACAATTAATATATATTGGTAGTTCATAAGACAAGAATAATAAATTAATCAAAGAATATGATCCATAAGAGTGTAAAATTATAATAATAAATTATCATGAAATAGTAGTATAATGTGTTTTATAATCCTAATCATCAAAATATTATTTCATGTTTACCCACTAAGCCACATTCCACATGTTATTCATGGTATAACAACCAGTGTACCTACTTTGTTGTTAGGATAAACTCTTATTAACCCACTATTGTGTTAGGTCAGAATCTCTATAGTGAAGTGACAAGATGGGTGGTGGATTGTGTTATTTTAAAATTTTCAAATAAAATTCATTTTATATCAATAGTAGAGAGAGTTGGATTTATTTATGTATTAAAGTATGTGCAGTAAAAAAATATAAAACATCATACAACAATTTATAATGGTTTAGGGAATGAAGGTCCCCTATTCCACTCCAACAATCACCCTCTCTATGGGCTTAGTGAATTTCATTAGTCTTGACCTCCTCTCAAAGACTGATCCACAACTGATTGTTGGCATTTCACACCCTTAAATACTAGGATAAAAATACAGCCTTCAAGTTCCCAAATATCCATATCATAAGACAAGAAGAAGAAACTCCACCACGACCAAACCAGAGTGGCTGATACTCAAAATAATCAATAATGATTTATTTTATAAAAATTCAAAGTTGAAGAAACTCACAACTAATAGAAGATAGATCATCGTATTTATAAGAATAATAAAAATTTAAATATTTCTAAAGAGATAAGTTTGCATATTAGATCATTTATTTTAATAATAGAAACAAAAATAGAGCATCATTGTAACACCCTGCCCCTATCCCATTGGCTTGAGAAGGCAGTGAGGGCTACTTGGCCATAAGTGACGTTCCCAAGGCAACAATGGCTAGCAATAAATGTTGTGGGATTCTAAAACAAATTGGGGAAAGATTTTCCCTTGAGACACAACCAAACAAAAATCTAATAACCAACACTATTTGATTCATGTCAATTAAATTACCCAACCAAGCATTTCCAAAAGGAAAAAAATTTGTTCCACAACAAAACTCAAAACCAATACAACCAGACATGTCCACACAACATCAGAGTACACTACTGAAACTAAACAACCAAACACCAGAATCCATGACACCACCATATCTCCACACCATGCTCCAAGCTCCAAGCTCCACCAAGGGATCACAATTCTCTATTAAAGGAGGGAGATGCCTTACCTTTTCCCATGTCACGATACACAGCATCTACAAAGACACCAACGTGCCAAAGAAGGGGGTGAGTACTAAAACTAAGTAGGATTTCCCCAAATGACTTCCCTACACATGCCACTAGGATAAAATCATTAGAACATTTATATAAAATTTTTTATATAAAATAAATCACAAGTGCAACCATTTTTATAAGCCATACATGCCCTTAACAAGACATCAGAACCAAACCAAGAAACCAAGGGAAAAGCCAATCAAACATGCCACAAGCCATTTCATCATTTACAACACAATTTCCAAATTTCGAAGCAATGAACATACAACAACCAAAACAGTGGGACTTCCACCCAACCCGTTCACCCATTCGCACCAAAACAACCAAAACGGTGGGACTTCCTCACAACCCGTTCACCCATTTACAACTAGCGGTTCTTCTTGACCACTACTCATATGGTGGTTCTTCAGAACACTATCCATCCCCTTTTTATAGTTAGACTTCCAACCCACTTCCGTACAACATTTCAATCAATCCAGACAAATAATAAACCCACTGGGGTCACAACTACTTGTAATCAACCAATTCCATTGCATATCAATTCAGTTCAATAAATCACCCATTTATTGAAAACCATTTTCATGCAAAACAACATTTCAATAAAACAAACCTTTTATTGAAAACCATTTCCATCAATCATTTTCACAAATCAACCATAGAATCCCACATTAAAATCCATAACAAAAGAAATTCACCATAAAACCCCTATTTCCCCAAAAATCCCCAAAACATCACCCAAGGGATTTCTCACGAATTTCTCACAACAAAACACAATTAATTTTAAGCACAAAAAATTAATTGTAACCAATACCATTATCTCAAACCAAGTGGAGTCGAGAGAGAGGCCACCTAACTTTAGGGTTCTAGAGAAATAAATCCACGAGCAATCGCACCTCAAATCAAGCGAATGCACCCCCGAAACCTCTATAGATCCCCTTCCCTAACAAAAACAAGACTTAAAATCATAATAAAAGGATACCAAAACCCTATAACTACACAAAACTAGTGTATATATAGAAAACCAAGAATGTGGGAAGAGTAGATCTAGAGGAAAACCCAAATAAACCATGAGAGAAGACTTACCCAGGATCCAACAACATCAAAACACCAAGAAAACTATTCAAGAAGCTTCCAAATCGAGTTGGAAAGCTCCTAAACCCTTTGAGAACTGAAGAACCCACATGTGGCTCAAGTGGGAGGAAGAGAGGCGTGAAATAGGTTAATCCCGAGGGAGGCTAGAACTTATAACCCTATTTTTAAGTGGCCGCACTATTAGCCCACATAGTTTGGAAAACCATGCGCTACCCGTGCGCACTCTACTGCCTCGAGAGAAGGGGTCTGTATGGTTTCCTCGTACAGTTTGGCGAACCGGGCGCAGGTCTTGCAAATCCTACTGTCTCCCTTTCACGGTTTCCTAGAGAATCCACTTGGTTTCCACTAACTGTGCTAAAAAATTTCACCCCTTTAAAAGCCTTGAAAATCATCCAAAAACATTCCAAATTCTCCCAACCTCTTCCCAACTCATATCATTCTCTTTAAACACATAAAAATTCATAAATAAATGCCAAAAACCTAAAACCGGGGGTAATAAATTCTCCCCACCGTTGGACTTTATGTCCTCGGAATGTATTGAACTTTCCCTTTGCCGAAAGAGCTCTGGCCACTGCTCGATCATCTATTTCTCCCACTCCCATGTCTCCTATTGAATCTGTATATGTTGACACAAAAAACAAACTAAACCGATGCTTTTACCATGCAATACTTTCTCATGCCTATCCAAAACCTGCACTAGCACATGCACTAACAAAGAATCCAGTTCTAGCTCAACATGATCACATCGAATCACATGGTCATGATCCAGCTGATAATTTTTGAACTGCGACACATGAATCACATTGTGCACCGCACTGAACCTAGTTGGAAAAGCCATATGATAAGCTACCTCACAAACCCACTCACGATTCTCAAAATTCCCAATATACCTTAGAGATAACTTTCCCTGCTTCCCAGACCGATGATGTCCCAACCAAAGAGATATCGTCAAGGAAACATGATCACCCACATCAAAAAACAATGACCATCAATGATGATCCGCATACAATTTCTGACAACTCTAAGTCATCTCCATTCTCTTTCTAATCGACTTGATCTTCTCCATAGTCTCCTGGACAAGGCTCGGTCCAACCATTGATGACTCACCTATTTCCACCCAACATAGTGTAGAGAGACATGGCCGCCCGTACAACGCTTCAAACAGATCCATCTATATGGATTCCCGATAACTGTTATTGTACAGAAACTCAACCAACAACAATTGATCCTCCCATGAGCCACCAAAATCCATAACACATGCCTGCAACATATCCTCCGGAGTTTGTATCATCCTCTTTGATTGACCATCCGTCTAAGAGTGATATGTCATGCTCAATGTCAACTGCGTCCCAAGGGTTTGTTGTAAGGATTTCCATAAACGAGATTTAAACCTCGGATCTCTATCTGATATGATCAAAACTGGAACACCATGCCTCTTTACCACCTCTCGGATATAAATTTTGGACATATCCTCCACCATATGAGATTCACAAATCGGGATGAAATGGCCTGACTTCGTTAGCAGATCCACTATCACCCAAATGACATTGTGCTTTCTGACTGTTCTAGGGACACCTATGAAAAAATCTATCGCTCTCTGCTCCCACTTCCAAACAGGGATTGGTAAAGACTGCAACATTCCTGAGGGCCTCTGATGTTCTGCCTTGACCTGCTAACAAGTCAAGAATCTCGAAACAAACCCAGTCACTCTTCTTTTCATACCAGCCCACCAGAATTGCGCCTTTTGGACTTTATACACTTTATGAATTCTATGATGAAAAGCCAACCTGGAATGATGAAACACCCTGAGAAGATCTTCCTGACAAGGATCTGGTACAACCATCCAATTCCAAAAACACAAAACTGAATCTCTATTCAGTTTCCAAACCTCAATGGTCTCCCCACCATTGAGCCTCGAACCCATAGTCACACACTCAGAATATGATACTTGTGCCTCTCTAACTAGCCCAACCAAGTCAGGAATCAACAAAACTAGAAAAAAGACTTCTCTATCAACCTGGTCCTCACAATCCAATAGCATATCATCTATAACCGACTTAAACTGCCACTGGTCTGATTCTTGTTTTACCACCCGAGCATATGATTTTCTACTTAATGCATCCGCCAACAAATTTCCCTTACCAGGTGTGTACATCAAGTCAAAATCAAACATCTGGAGATATTCCTTCCATATTCTTTTCCTCAAGTTTAAATCCTTTTCTGAGGAAATGTGATTCATGTTTTTATGATCTGTATATACTGGGAATTTATCACCGAAGAGATAATGACACCACACTTTCAAAGAATGGACCACTACTACCAACTCCAAATCATGAGTCGGGTAGTTCTTCTAATGCACCCTCAACATATGTGATCCATATGAAACCACATGATTCCCTTGAATTATAATACACACCATCCTTGATTCAAATGCATCACAATACACCACGTACCATTTTCCTAGTTCTTGAAAAACCAAGATTGGTGCTGATGTAAGATGACCCTTTAGCTCTTCAAAACACTACTAACACTATTCATTCCACTGGAATTGAACATTCTTTCTTGTAAAAGTTGTCAATGGTGAATAAAAATCTGAAAAATCACAAAAAAAACCAATAATACCCAGATAGACCAAGAAAACTCCAAATCTCAAACACATTCTTTGGCAGTTGCCACGAGATAACAACCTTTATGTTTTCTGGATCCACCGAAACACCTCTTTCAGAAATCACATGGCCATGAAAATGAACTTCCTGTATCCAAAAGTCACTCTTTGAAAATTTGTCCTACAACCGATGATCCCTTAAGATACCTAGCATTGTCTCTAATTGTTTCTCAGGCTCCATACTTGTCTTTGAATACACCAGAATATCATCTACAATCACCACCACAAATGAATCCAGATACCTCTGAAATACTTGATTCATCAATGCCATGAACACAACTGGATCATTCATTAGACCAAAGGGCATAACCACATATTCATAATGGGCATATATACTTTTGAAAGCTGATTTTAGGAATATCATCCTTCCTCACCCACAATTGATGATATCCTGACCTCAATTCGTTCTTAGAGAACCACTGGGATCCCATCAACTGGCCAAAAAAATCATCAATTCGTGGGAGTGGATATCTATTCTTTATCGTAACTTTTTCCTGTCTACGATAATCAACACATAGGCTCAAAGTTCAATCCGCCTTTTTCACAAAAAACACCATAGCTTACCTCAGAGACGTGATAGTCCTGATAAACACTTTGTTTTCTAACTCGTCCAACTGGACTTTCAATTCCTGAAATTCAGCAGGCGTCATCTGAAAATACAGGAGTGAGATAGGACTGGTCCCCGGAAGGAGATCAATCAAAAACTCCACTTCTCTTACAGGTGGTAACCTAGATAATTCATTAGTAAAAACATCCTTCAACTAATCTACCCCTGGTGGAGGACCACTCTTCTCAACACCCTCTACCAATTTCAATGAAAACACCGCCAACTGATATGATAAAATATCTACTACTGGTGCCAACAAACCCGTTGCAACCTGCCTTTCATGATTCTCTCCTCTAAAGAGATGTCTAACGCCATCATGTGTCTTAAAAGCCAATGTCCACGCATCATATTCGATGTGGGCCTTAAAATATACCATCCAATCCATTCCCAGGATTACATCATACCCATCCATATCAACCATTGAGAAGTATCACACTATCTCAACCTCACCCAAAATGATACAACATTCCTTACACAAGAAGGCTCAACACTCTCTTTGACCCAGAGGAGTATGATGTTTCAAAACTGAGGGCATCATTTCTACCCTTAAACACAACAAATCAACCACACATGCAACAATAAAAGAGTGTGAAGCACCCGTATCAAACAACACATGCATCAAGGTAGAATTTAAAATAATGATACATTGCACCGTGGATGGTCTCGACTCATCATCCACCACATCCTGCTAAGCTCCAAACCCATTTTTTCTTTCCAGACTCTACTCTTTATTTCTTTTCTGAGGCATCGTGGTATTCCGAGAATCACCTTGACCCACTTTACTCTGCTAATGAGGGGTATGCTGCTGCCCCCGTCCTGTCAAAGCATACGACGTCTGGGATCCATGAGGAGTGTCACGCGCACCCGACCATGGAGCATTCTGACAATAACACTGCATATTCCCCATATTCTTACAATTATGAGATTCTTGAGTTTGTGATGTACAATCCCTCTTGATGTGGTGTGTCGAACCACACTACAAACATCCCGGCTTGCTATGGGGCTTCGAAAGAAGATTTACTAATCCTGCCATCGGATTATATGCCATATTCCAACCCTAGGAATAAGTGTTCCTCCTTCTCTTGAACCCAGGGTTAGAGTTCCCAGTATTCCCCATGGGTACCACCATGCTTCCCCCACCCGGAGCTCCAAAAATATCACGCTCAGCCACCAAGACTCCATTCCCCATCTCTGTGTAATCATCTATACACAACACCACTATCTTTGAACGAATTTCTTGGCTTCAAAGATACTTTCCATCAACGATGTGCTACTCACCACCTCGGGTGAAAACCGCACTATGTTCATGAACATAGCTGCGTAATCTGGCACAAAGATCAAGTCTTTCTTCAAACTGAAGAAATCAGTCATTCTTAGAATCTTGAACGTATGTGGGTAGAAATGTTTGATAAAAAATTCCTCAAAACCTCCCCACATCATACCCAAGTCCGTCCCCACTTGGAATACCAACTCCCCCGACTGAAGGGAAATATCGTCCAACATATATGTGGCCAACATCACTTTTAGATCTACCAGCGTTCCAAAGAACTCAAATATCTTGTTCATTCTATTCAACCATGATTATGCCCTTTCCGACTATAAATCACCCCTTAAGATGGGTGGATTCTACCTTTGAAACAGAACCGCATGATCTATATGCCTTGGTTTATCTATTTTATTTCCACCTCCCACAACTTGTAAATCTTGCAATATACTTTTCACTACCTGCTGGTTCACCTGAGGCTCAGGTGCTACCACATTCTCAGCAGCCTCCTCTGATTGGTCTCTACAACGCCTACCCAGTGCCATTTCTATAAAAAGAAAACAAACAACCACGTGTCTCACTTCCGTAGACATAACAAAATCCCATTTCAAATCACATTACACAACACTATCACAACAAGGCTTTCCACCAGTTCATATTTTTCCTTTTTTTCTATGTTTCACCATTTTGAAAACTAGACCATTTTCAAAATACCAATTTATTCACATTACAATTTCACATATTCTTATCATATCATAAATCATTATACCCCTAATAAAATATGCATCCTAGAGGGAAGCCATTTTTACCATTCATGTCATGGTCATCTCATTAGCTTCGCCCACGATAATGATATATCCAATTCCTATAAGTGTCTCTAAAACACTTATGTACCCAACTCCCTGGCAACTTGAATTTCTGCATAAAAGGGTTTGCTACGTCCTTTTATGCTACACATTCCAAGTTTCAACAATCCTACGCCTTTCTACCATCCAGAATCAAGGAATGTAATAGAACGAATGTCAACACAAAATACGAGAATCAACTCCAAAGGACTGAAAAAACTGATACAACTTATAACACCTCGTCCCCACCCCATTGGTTTGAGAAGGCGGTGAGGGATACTTGGCCATAAGAGACGTTCCCAAGGTACCAAAGGCTGGAAATAAATGTCGAGGGATTCTAAAACAAATTGGGGAATGATTTTCCCTTAAGACACAAAAAACCAAAAATCCAATAACCACTACTATATGATGCATTTCAATTAAATTACCCAACCAAGAATTTCCAAACGACAGCCAAGTTGTTCTACAACACAACTCAAAACCAATACAACCAGACATGTACACACAACATCAGAGTACACTGTGGAAACAAAACAACCAAACACCACAAGTCATGACACCACCACAGCTCTACACCAAGCTCCAAGCTCTATGCTCCACCAAGGGATCACAATGCTCCACTAAAGGAGGGAGATGCCTTACCTTTTCCCATGTCACGATACACAGCATCTGCAAAGACACCAAAATGCCAAAGAAGGGGGTGAGTACTAAAACTCAGTAGGATTTCCCAAAATGACATCCCTACACACACCACTAGGATAAAACTATTATCACATTTATATAAAACTGTTTATATAAAACTATCAAATGTGAAACCATTTTAATAAACCAAACATGCCCTTACCAAGACACCACAACAAAACCAAGAAACCAAGGGAAAATCAAATCAAACATGACATAATTCATTTCATCATTTACACAACAATTTCCAATTTTCAAAGCAATTCACAAAAAAAACCAAAACGGTGGGACTTTCACCCAACACGTTCACCCATTCACACCAAAACAACCAAAACGGTGGGACTTCCGCCCAACCCATTCACCCATTTACAACTAGTAGTACTTCCCGAACACTAATCATATGGTGGTTCTTCCGACCACTATCCATCCCCTTTTTATAGTGAGACTTCCCGCCCACTTCCATACCACATTTCAATCAAACCAAACCAAGAATAAACCCACCAAGGTCAGAACTACATGAAATCAACCAATTCCACTTCATATCAATTCAGTTCAATAAATAACCCATTTATTGAAAACCATTTTATTTCCAAACAACATTTCAATAAAACAACCCTTTTATTTAAAAACATTTCCATCAATCATTTTCAGAAATAAACCATACCATCCCATTTTAAACCCTATATTTTAAAATCCACAACAATAGCATTTCACCATAAAAACCACATTTCCCCTAAAATCCCCAAAACATCACCCAAGGGATTTCCCTCCAATTTCGAACATCAAAACACAATTAATTTTATGCACAAAAAATTAATTGTAACCAAAACCATTATCTCTAACCAAGTGGAGTCAAGAGAGAAGTCATGTAGCTTTAGGGTTCCTGAGAAATCGACCCACGAGCAATCACACCTCCAATCTGGTGAACACACCATCGAAACCTTTCTAGATCCCCTTCCCTAACCACCACATGCCTTAAAATCATAATCCAAGGTGACCACAATCCTAGATCTACAAACAAAAAGTGTAGATCTAGAAACCCAAGAAAGAGGGAAGAGAAGATCAAGAGGAAAACACAAATAAACCATGAGAGAAGACTTACCCAGGAGCCAACACGTTCAAAACACCATGAAACCTCTTCAAGATGATTCCAAATTGAGTAGGAATGCTCTTACAACCACTGAGAACTGAGGAACCCCCACAAGGATCGAGTGGGAGGAAGAGAGGAGTGAAATAGGTTAAGCCCGAGGGAGCCCGGAACTTATAACCCTATTTTAAATTGGCCGCACGGTTAGCCCGCACGGTTTGGCAAACCGTGCGCTAACCTTGCGCAAGCTACTACCTCGAGATCAAGGGTATGCAAAGTTTCCTCGCACATTTTGGAAAACCGTGTGCTAGTCCTATGAAGCCTATTGTCTCCCTTGCACGGTTTCCTGGATAATCTGCACGGTTTCCACTAACCGTGCTCAAACCGTGCACCCCTTTAAAAGCCTCCAAACCCATCCAAAACCATTCCAAACTCTCCCAACCTCTGAACAACTCATCTCATGAACATTAAACACATACAAAAAGCATACAAAAAAGGCCACATACCTCAAACTTGGTGTACTACAATCATACTTCTAGGATTAAATAGGTATATCTTCAAAATGTAGTCATTGTTTCTAAGATGCTCGATCACTATAGCACTATAAATTTATTTTCACAAGAAAACACAAAGAATATAAAAACTATCTACAAAGTTGAGAAAGAGAGATCCAAAAAATCCAATATAGAATGATATATATATATATATATATAATGATATATCTTGCAGTAAAATTTCAGAATCACTATAGACGCCTGATAGTTCAACAGAATTCAAATTCAAAAATAAATCTCAGAATAATCATAACATCTCTTAGGTATAGAAGAGAAAATATGTTCTTTTAATGGATAATTAAATCATTTATGATGATATTTGAATCTATCAAAAATTATCTTTAAGTCACCCTGATATTCTGAAAATACCAATTAAAAGAACTTCGACTAAATCATAAAATCAAATCTTTAGTGTTGAAAAGTCAAATTTATGGTTCCTTCAAAAGCAAAAAATTCAAAATATAGGGTTTAACTATGAAGAGTACACTATTCTAACGTAATGTTGACAATGTATGTTTGATCACAAATATAAGGTCGATGTTCCATACATTTTCATCTCAAATGTAGGGTTCTATACTTACAGTGGGTCTTTATAGATACTTTTTTATTTTGGAAAATTTAGGGTTTCATTCAAAATTAATGTAATTTAAGCATCCGTTTCTTCCAAAATATGGTTGATAGACCATACAAGCTGATCCATTACCATAATATTTAATACAAACGTAGGTAATGTTCCATACATTACATTCATCCACATAGGGAATGAAAATAGTTTCTAAAAAACGACATACCATGAACAATGTTTCAAAAATATGATTTAGAGCATTCTAAACACTTTAAAAAATATTTATCACAAGTAAATACTTGAATATTATTCCATAATAACAATTATAATGTATATAAACTTACTAAAATACACATAATATAAGATCATTAGTAAAAAAACAAGGGTATTTGTGAGAATCAAAATCATTAATATTTATAGAGTATTATTGGGAGAATACATGCAGAATAATCTCCACATTTTTTATGATCACAAAACCCATAATTTAAAACAATATATATAGTAACATAATTTTGAATTATGAAAATATTTAGTGAAAAAAATTGGTTTTCACATAATTATTTTGATAAAAATAAATTTTCTGTTTATCAAAACATCTCCCCCGATATTTCAAAATTTCAAAATTTAAAAGAAATGTCGTAAGGTTCTATTAATCAAAATTTATCCCACATTTTGTGAGATCAATAATAAGGTAAATAAATATATTAAAAAAAATTAATTTTATATAGATTATTAAATGAATGTTATTATATAATGATAATGATAATAAAGACTATATATTTTTATTATTAGAAAAAATATAAAATAATAAAACAATAATGTATAGAAAATACAAATGAAGACAATTTCGTTGAATATAAAATGTACAAATATAATAAGGATGAGACTAAGAAATTGAATAGTCACTTCCAGAATGAGGATAATGTTTTGGTTAGAGAATAATTTATAACAAGGTACACAATGGTTAGGGATTGGCTAGGATAGAATTTCGAATCGCTTGAAACATCTCTTTCAACTAATCCATATATAGTCACAACTTCTTTATAATACTATCACCCAACTGCTTTATCATATGCCAGGAATCATGATTAACATGAAATTCCTCCAAAAGTTTGAATTTGAAGAAGTCATGTCAGATCACTTATTTCCTCAAATATTGTTCAAATATTTCTGTAAACTAGTTATGCAGCAATCTGATACTAGGTTCTCCTTGAGTCAGTAGATCACAAAAAACATTTTATTCTCCAAAAGTATTGAAAGAGAACCACTGTTGAATTAATGGTCGGGATGAAGAGCATTCATGTCTTCCATACCAAATAAAATTTCATGAAATCATCTAATGAAATATGGGCTTTAATTAGGGATAAAAATAGATTTACTTTTTTTATTTACTAAACATTTCCTGATTCACACTAACTTCCCAAGTACCACATCAAATATGAAAATTTTTTCTTAGAAATAGCTTAATATCTGATCCTCCCATTCTCATTTGACATGTCTCTTTTAAACGCATCAAAATCCCTTCTAGAAACAATATTCTCATTATATTCTTGGATATTTTTATAGGCAATTTCAAGATCATTCCGTAGAGTGTCATTCACTTTCTGAGACTTGTTAAACTTAATCACAATTTCTTCATGTTTAGGTGAAAATGAATTAGATTTACATTTATTTTCATTCAGGGTCTGATCAAAATAATTAGTTAAAGTATTCTCCACAGATCTTTGCATAGTTTTTTTAGTTGAGAAAGACTGATTGTTACGTACTTTGGTCTAACCTCTAAAAACATGACCTGACTATTTCACAGTTTGATTCACAATCGCACCTATAACTTCAGTTACTAATTTCTGTAAAAATTATTCTTATTGAGAAGCTTCTTTCTCAATACGTTCATCATGAATATTCACTTAGTCTTTAATATTCACATGTACTTGATCACTAATCTATGGTATAATAGAAATCTCTCAAGCTTGACTATCCACAAGTATTTCATCTTCAACAATCAGTTTATCTAAATAAATTGTACATTTTTCTTCTTCAGAATCCAACACTTTCTCTTCAACCTATTAAACATCTCTATTTCCAGGTTTCTTAACACTTTCTTCCTGACATTGTTCCTCCTCAACATTATCAAACTTTGTATTAAATCTAAGACTTCTCTTAGATGGTTGAGAAACTACATCAGTTCAAGAATCATCAACACCCTCTATTTGAACAAATCCTTGCTCCCCCAAATAAAAAGATCCTAATATCTGTTATTCTTTAGCACCAACTAGTAAAATATTTTCATTCAATGTACTCTTGAAAATCCATAATTTATATTAAATTATAGAATTTAAAACATTGCTATAATGACACATTGGCCTCGAATATACTAATATAATCATATTCATATTCAACAATATTCTAGAGATTATCAATATATAAGGATATAAATTTATCCTATCATCCGATTGATAGTATTATTGAAAATATCAAATCATATACCACATAAAATTCACTTTAATGTCACATAGAAATAAAGACATGATGTACATATCAAGGTAAAAAAATTTATCTATATCTTCCATCCTTGGTGAAATACCGATCAGAATGAACATAAAAATATCTTATGATCTGCCTTGATATCCTTAACAACCATTTTCTTAATGTGCAATATGTTTTATAGAAAAGAAAAAATTTCTTTGAAATATTGATTCTTATCTCTTATCGATCAAAGATCGATGTGAAAAACTCCTTGTTGAGGGAAATATAATATTTTTCATACATCAGTTAATGAAATCGGAAAATATTTATAATCAATACATGCAAGAATCATATAATTATAATAAACAAAAATAAACTTCACTCTTTTATTAAAATTGTTTAGTTCTACCTCATAACAAAATTCAAAATTGATTTCATTAAATACAGTCCCCATCCCTTGAAATGAAAACTCCTATTTCAGGAGTATATTCGTCTGATATAACCAATAAAAATAAAAAACATTTAATTGATGTATTTTTCATCCTCTAACATGATGTCACTTCGGATTGGTTTTTCCCCCTTATTTGATTCACTTGGTTTTCATCATTTCGAAAAAAATCTGATTGTCTATGATTTTAATCATTCAGGGTATGGAAGGAAAAATAAGGGTTTCAGATTAGACAAAACTATTTTGGTAAACCAATGGTATGGAAGACAAAGGGTTTCTAAACGAAGATGTATTTCCCCGTTTCCCATGTCAAAGAGTAATTATGAATTTTTTTAATAATTATGCAGTGTAAATAAATTTAATATTAAATTAAATAACTAAAATATGGTATGTAAAAATTTGAAAAATAAATTATATTTATATAAATAAAAAAAAATAAAAAAAAATAAAATAAAATATTAAAAATGATATAAACCAAGATCTCCTTCATAAAATCAAAACATGTAGTTGGATGTGGTTTAGTGAAAAATATCAGCTAATTGATATTTAGTGTTAACAAATTCTAAAGATATATCCTTCTAAAGAACATGATCTCTTAGAAAATGATGTTTAATATCAGTGGGATTAGCTCTAGAATGATTTATTGGATTTTCTGAAATATTTATAGCACTTTTATTTTTACATAAAATAGGTTTACTAATAAAATTATGTCCAAAGATCATGAATGTGTTTTCCATCCACAACACATGTACACAAAAATTTCCTTCACATACATATTTTTCTATGGCTATTGATAACGCAACTTAGTGTTACATCTTACTCAACCAAGATACTAAATATTTTCATAAAAAGTGACAGGTTCTTAAGGTCATTTTTCTATCAAATATAAAACATGAAAAACATTCATCTGAATATGATATCTAATTAAAATCATAAGTTTTTGGATAAGGTAGATATTGAAAAACATTTACTTTTAAATATCTAAAATTCCATTTGATTTTAATAAGATGAGATTATTTAGGATTAATTTGAAATATGGAACATAAATATACTAAAAACCTAATATCATGTCTTCTAGTAGTAATATATAATTAAATACCAATCATAACTCTAAACAACTTGTCGTTCGCTGGTTTTCCAGCTTCATCCAAATTAAGTTAAATATTAGAACACATGGGAGTTGAATATGTATTTTTGTTCTGCAGATCAATTTTTTCAATAAATTAGTAATATATTTTCTTTGGTTTAATAAATTTCCATAATATTTTTTTATAAATTTGATTTCCTAAAAACAAATTTAATTTTACCATCATTCACATCTGAAATTATTTTTGCCTGAGTTTTGAGAAATAATTACATGATTTTTTATTTTTTGATCCAAAAATAACATCATGAACATATATTTGAAGTAATAATAAATTAGAACAAAATTTTTTCTTAAAAAGTGTTGGAACTTCCAAAACAATAGTAAAACAATTTTTCAAGAAAAAAGAAATTAATCATTCAAACAAGCACTGGGTGCTTGTATAAGGCCAAAGAGAGCTTTATTAAGTTTAAAAACAAAATTTTGTTTTTTAAAATTTTCTAAACAAGGGGGTTGTTCAAAATAAATTTCCCCCATTAATTAACTATTAAAAAAGAAATATTTTACATTTATCTGATATAATTTCAAATTAATATGATATTCATAATCTAAAAGGATTATATTAGATTATAATATAGTTATAGGGGAAAAGTGATTCATCGTAATAAATTCATTATTCATGATTACTTCCTTTGGCTACTAACCATGATTTGTTTCCAGTTAAAGTCCCTTGATCATATTGTTTATTTCTAAAGACCGATTTTGTTCCTATAACTAGATAATTGGATGGTCATTCAAATAATTCCCAGGATTTATTTCTTTTAAACTAGTTCAATTCTTCTTGATCTACTAACATACAAATCTCATCTTCTAAGGATTCTTCAAAAGATTTATGTTCAAGTTGCCACAAAAAAGGAGATAATTCAACTAGGTTTCCTAAATATATTCTATTCCTAATTATGTTATCTAGGTCTTTTATAACAGTTTCAAAAGTAGAATGCTTTAGGTTTCTAAAAACTATAGAAATAAAACTTTTAGGTTCGTTAGTATCATGTTCTTCTAAACAGGTCTTAATTTTATTTTCAAAATCATATTTCAAGTTTTCAAGTATCATGTTTTTAGAAGAGTTATCAAATTCCACAATTTGGTCTTTCACTTTATTAAAAGGCCAGTTTCATCAATCATAACATGAACTGATTATTAAAAAATCATTTACATTTTATTAAATACTCTATAATCTTTAAATGTTTAATAATATCATATTAATATTCATTTATTAGATTTTGGATTGAATTTACAAAGTTTATCCTCGGTGTTCAAGATATAAACCTTGCAACCAAAAACATTAACGTAATTTACATAAGGAATTCTATTATTAGAATTTTAATAAAGTGTATTTTTTAGAATATGCCAAATTAAAACTATATCAATTATATAATAGGTTTTTCTTACAGCTTCTTCCCATAGATATGTAGGAATACTATATTAATTTAGCATAGTCCTAGCCATTTGTTGAATAGATTTGTTTCTTCTTTCAACAATTACAATTTTTGAGGTGTTTTTGGTCCAAAAAAGGTGTGTTTAATAAACATGTTTGAGAAAAATGAATTAAATTATTTATTATCAAAAACTCTACCATGGTCACTACTTAATAAATTTATTTGAAACCATTTTTAATTTTGAACACCATTTCAATAACTTTCAAAAATAGTAAATGCTTCATTTTTCAGTTTTCGAAAGTTGAACATTGTAAATAAAGAATAATTATCAACTAAAACATATTAATATAATTTTATAACCAAACACTATACTCTGTATGGTCTAAAGATATCCACGCGGATAAGTTCTATGGGATTTTATATAGCAATTTTGTTAACATATTTGACGTATGATTTGTGTTGTTTTCCAATATGGCATGCATCACAGAATCTATTATTATCAAAAATGAGACCTAGTAAATATGAAACTAATTGTTTCTTAGATAATTTATGTAATGAATAAATATTTAAAATAAAATTTCTAATATACTAAATCCATGATTCATTTATCTTATCAGTTAAACAACTCACTTTTCATTTACAAAATGAATTTAAGACCCAGGTGTCGACATTATTTTTTATGGGTGATCTAAATTTAAGAAAATGATCTCTAAATAAAGAATAATAATTGTTAAAAAAATAATCATAGTATCCATCATGATAGTGTTAAGAAATAGAAATCATGTTATGCTTCTATACTTGTATAGACAATAAATTATTTATTGATATAGACTTTCGATCTCCAACTGTTCTGTGTTCAGTTATCTTCCCTTTGGCATTATCACCAATGGTGACTAGACCTTCATTAATTTGTGTCAATGTATTGAAGTTCTATGGATTTACACTCGTGTTTCAAGAGAATCATTTGTCCATATACCATATATATTATCCTTTTCTGTGACGTGTTACCTATAATGAAAATTATAACAAATTTTTTTGGGTACCCATTATTTTTTGGGTCTAGTAGTGTCATCTAACAATGATCTAGGAATCCAAATAAGCTTTTATTTTTCCACGATTTATGTTATTTACTTTAGATTAAAATTTTTAAATAAAAGATATTTTAATCCCACTTATTTAAGGATTTCTCAAATAACAGTTTTTTATTATATGTCCTTTTATTCTACAAAAATTATAAATAACATATTTTTTATTAGGAAAAATATAAATCTTATATTGTTTGGAATTTTCACCTTTACTATATATACCAAATCATTTCATTCAAATTAAATTCCTACCAATATTTTCATTTATTATAATTTTACCTTTTGTAAAAAAAATAGTAACATTTTTGTACGTTTTAAATTAATCTTGTAGTGTTTTAATCTAAATTTATTGATTCTTACAGTTAGTGGTAGTAGAGTTAAACTTGTCAACTAAATATTTATTTTGTTTTAGTAATGTTTTCATTTCACCTAAAATTGAAATTTTAATATTCTATAAACATTTTTGTTTCTTTGATAAAGAGTTATATCTTTATTCTAACATAGTATAGTAGGAATCTATTTTATCATTTGAGTATTTAGATTCAGAATCAGATGAATTGTAGGATTGTACCTTATCTTATTCTTCCATAAAGAACATATTATCTTACATATTAGATTAATACTTCTCTAAATCAGATATTGATGTGTTGATGGATTCTTCATGAAACACTCTAAGTAGCCATCATAGCTATTTTTCCTCTATTTTGATAATCATTAATTTTCTGAAACTTCTTCTCTATCATTCTATTTTCACATTTTAGTTGAGGAATGTCAGGTTTTATATTACCCAAACTTTTTCATTTATAGAATCAAACATCCCTTGAATCTTTCTAATTGTATTTTAAGGGTTTTATGAATACTCTATTCTTATTATAAAACATGCTATATATTTTAGCTAATTAAGCCAACTCGGTTTCAGAATCGGATGAGTCTGAATTTATTTCAACTTTGTCTTATTTTTTTATTTTTCTACTCTTATTTTGAGATGTATCCTCTAAAGAAGTGTTATACTTCATCATTAGGGCATTGTGATCTTAAAATTAATATTCCATTTCAACTTCATACATCATTAGAGTTCTAATATATTCTTTCATTGTCTGATTCTTGACATGTGATAATTAGTTGATTGTAATTGATATTCCATTCCACTGATTAGGTAGTATTCTCAGCACCATTAACACTTCATTAGCCTATTTGATATCTTCACCTAAGGTTGTAATGTTATTTGTAATTTTTTGATACATACATTCAAATGATTTATTTCTTCTCCATCAACCATTCTAAATGTATCAAATTTCAATTTCATTGTTACATACCCCATCGATTTTACATTGTACGTACCGTCATAAACAACATTAATTGTATGGACACTTTTAATATGTTTTCATAAATTTAGAGAAACAGTTGAATTCATTGGTTCTAAGACCACATATGATAGCGTTCATAGATTTAGAATTCATTGCATAGTCACCCTCTATAGCAGTGATCCATGCTTTGAGTGTTTCAGGGATTTCATATGGAGTAACGATATTTGAGTATACATTCAATCCAAGATTTTTCAAATAGATTATCATACGTGATTTCCAGCATCCATAGTTTTCATCATTGAAATATGGTGTGAAAACTAGTGAATATTTTTATTTGATATTTTCTGTTGATCTTCGTCTAAATCTTTAACTCTAGTTTTTTAGAACCCTAGAAAATCAGTAGATTCCAAGCATTGATACCAAATGTTAGTTTATAAACTCTTTGACGATGAAATAAGTGGGGGTGAAATGTTTCCTTTTAAAATTTTCACAAATCATTCATTTCACATAACTAGTAGAATGAGATATTGTTGTTTTTGTATAAGAGTATGTGAAGAAAAAAAATAGAAAATAGAGCACATGAATTTATGGTGGTCCGGGGAACGGAGATCCCCTAGTCCACTCCACCAATCACCCTCTCTGTGGGCTTGGTGAATATCACCAGTGAGGTCCTCTTCTCATAATACTGATCCATAATTTAGTGTAGACAGTTGTAATAGTTAAAAACATCGATAAAAATAGATCCTTGTGGTTCTTTATATAGAGAAACAAAATATCCAAAGCATAGCACGAGAAATAGACACTCTACTACAACTGAAACCGAGACACATGTACTCAAAAGAATCAAAAAATATTTATTTGATAAATCATCACTGTTGCAATAGCACACAACAAAATGAAAATAGATCATTGACTATAGAAGAATATTAATCATTGAAATATGTATGATGTGATCCAATTGAATTATATATCTTTTTTTACGAACAACAACAAAAACAAAGCATCATGCTTCCTATATTGAACATGTATATCTCCAACATGTAGTCCTTGTTTCTGAGATGCTTAATCTATGTATCACTGTAAATTAATTTTTCAAAAAAAAGACTAAAATAATTCAAAAAAAGTATAAAAAAAGTTGAGAAAGAGTTATCCAAAACATCTGATGTTGAAAGATATATATAATGATATATCTTGTGACAAGATTTCATATCTGCAAATTATTTTTGATAAATCAAGAGAATTCAATTTAAAAAATACAGCTTAGTGTAGTTATATATTCCCTTAAGATTGGGAGAGAAAATATCCATTGTAAACATCTCATTAAATAATTTTTTATGAGATTTGAATTAGTCTAAAATGATCTTTAAATATCTCTTATATTCCGTAAATACAACATCATGAAGCTCTGATTAAATCATATATTCAAATCTTCAGTATAGATAATACAAAGGTAAGATTCCATAAGTACATGATAAAATACCAAATGTAAGGTTCAACTAAATAAAATTAATTTTTCAAACATAAGGTTGAAAACAAAGGATTAATCACAAAAGTAAAGTTGATCATCTATACATTTGTTTCTCAATCAATGGGTTAAATTCTTATGTAGGTTTCTTTAACAATACTTTCTTAATTTGACAAAAGTAAGGTTTATTTAAAATGAAATTTTATATTACCATGTGTTTCTTCCAATTTAATATTGATAACCCATAAGTTATAATCCTTTAACATAAGATATAATTTCAACATAGGGTATGTTCCTTACATTATGTTCTTTGGTGTGTGGAATGAATAGTGATTCCTAACAAATGACAAACCATGAACAGTGTTTCCAGAATATACTTAAAAGAATTCTAAACTCTTTAAAAAATATTTATCATCAATAAATACATGAATATTATTTCAAAATAATAATTAGAAATAATATTAACTTCATTGAATACGCATAAAAAAGAATATTAGTAAAATAAAAATGGGTATTTGTGAGCATCAAAATCAATAATATGTATAGAGTATTGTTGAGACAATACATTCCCAACTTATTGATATTTGTATAACCTCTCTTATACCCACTATTAATATTTTCATAACCTATAGTTTCTCCTTTTATCTCAGAAAACCTTAATATTTACCTATTTCTTTGGAGGAATATAACAGATCCACCCAACATATAATCATATTCTATTAATTTATATTCCACAAGATTGAGAAAAAATTACCATTTTTTGAAAACATATCCAATATAAATGAAAACAGGGTTCATCATTATTTCAATATAATAACAAAAACCATCCAAAAAATAACATAAATGTCTAAATAGTATCATTTCCCTATTAAATCATAAGTAACATAAAAGGATTCTGTTATATATTAAAATACCTTTAAAAATTGATACAATTTTTCATAATGAGAATTCGCATTTCATTATGAAATATATTAATTAAAATATAAAAAAATATTATATTTAAGGGAAAAAAATTCTTTGAAAAGTATTATGGAAGATTTTGATGAACATATCACTGGAAATTTCATTCAATTAAGTAGAAAAAGATGTTCATATTGTGTACTTTAAAAAAATCCATTCACATTTTATGTGATAAGGTAAAAGTTCCACATTTAATAAATGAATAATATTTTTTATAGTAATTTAAACATGGATTAAATTAATTTATATAATAAATATGTAATTATAATTATATTATTTAATAAATTATAAATAAAATATTGAAATTGATGAAAAAATATTGATTGAAGAGGAAAATAATGATTGATTTCTATAAAAATAATTCTTTCAGTATATTTAATACATAATGAATGGGAATGAATGGAAAATAATTAATATCATAAAATTTCCATATCATAAAAAAATACAATATATTTTGGATATATAATTTATATAATTTCATCATCATTAATTTTAGCATAAGAAATCATGATAAAATGTGACATTATATTGTAAATCCCTTTATACTTAGTAAAATTTTGATTCATAAAAAAAATAAAATAAAATAAATTAAAATGAAACAATAAATACGACAAAAATTAGTATATTCATGAAAAAATATAAAATTGTAATTAGATACACTTCATAAGAGTATATAGTTTTATAACATCACTTATGTCCCAAAGAAATTCATTAGAGGTGATAAACTGTGGCCCCTTTTGTAAATTTTGAATAAAAAACCCTTACATGAAATAAATAGAATTTGTTCATTATAAACCTTTAATTAGTGTGTATTAATTATATAAGAATATGTATATGAAATTAATATTAATAAATGCATTCATAACATGAATAATGTCATAGTAGATCAATTTTGAGATGAACAACCCTTACAACTTTTTTAATATTTGAGTCAGAACCCCATGAGAGAATGACCACTGAATAAAACATTGAACATAATTAATTATATGTAATATAGATATAAAATTGAGTTTTTTTATTTTCATCATGAAAAATAATACATGGTTTATAAAAATACCTCTCTCAACAAGTTTAAATTAGAGATAACAAACAACATACCTCAAGCCTATGTCACGTCATAAGCACTCTAAAATCAGTTATGATAAATTAAAATTTATTTTAATTATATAAAATATCCATATTCATACCATTAATACCTTATATGGTTCACTTATAAATTTTTTGTACCCTCATGTTTATAAATATTTTTTAAAATCATATTTCCTGTGAGTTATCTAATATCTTTTTCCTTAATTCTTTAGTTTGATTATTTTTTTCCTTGCACATTCATCATGGTTACAAAATATACATAACCAAAATATTATTATGAATATAACTTAAAACCGTCATATATAATTTTATTATTATTCTTATAAAATTTTGATGAAAAATTAATCACTTCACACTATGGAGTTGGTACTCTGTACATATGCACCAGAAATATTTTCACATTTTTGTGGATGGAACGAGTAAAGGTAAAAAATAATTTACTTTTATATAATAATTATTATTACATGAGTATCATATATATATATATATATATATATATATATATATATTTACATTACAATCCTTGTATTATGTAAATGAAAAAATGAATAACATTGCTTCTTGAAGGTGTTAGTTTAGACATAAGTGTGGTGGACATATCATTTTCCAATGGATTAGAAGGTTTGAAAGTAAATAATTTCTTAGAATTTAAAATAATAATAATTTCAAAAATATAATATATAATCATAAAGTAAATCATAATAATAAATAACTAAATATATTGATGTTAAATGAGACATATCGCTACATAGAGGTTGTAGTCCATATGTACACATAAGTGATAACTTCATTTGTAATTTGATAGAAAATAGGGTTGAAATGGTTGTGAGAAATTCATAATATAATATAATTATATTTATGACACTATATTAATCAATTTTTAGCTTATTAAATTTTTTTAAATAAAATGGAAGAAGAAATATAATTTTAAAAGCACAATTAATAGTTTTACCACATCTTTGAGAGACCTCCTATCATAGACACTTTAAGCCGAGAATGATTAATTTTAGGAGAAAAAAATACCTATGTTTAATGGAACAAATTTTTTTGGTTTATTTACTAGGTATTTTTCAATATATAATTCTAAATTTAGGTGAATAATATAGAATAAAATCTTCTCATTTAAAAGTGAGGAGATGGAAAAAAATAAAATTACCAAAATATTTCAATAATAAAAGGAATATTTCATTTGAATGTGGCTACAAATGAAAATGTATTTGAATTTGATATAATATAAAGTATAAATATAAATAAAAAATAAGAATTATAATATTTTATTCTTTATTCATATTTTTATCTCTTAGTTTAACCCCATGTAAACCCATTTTAACCTTAACCATAGTAAAGATTTTATGTTTATAATATTATTTATGGAAAAATTATAAATTTACATTATTACATAATATTAATTACTTTTATTCCAAATATTTATTATATTAGAAAATATTAAATTAATATAATTGTAATAAATTCACCTAAGATTAAGTTTGCAAAATGAAATGAAATCAATTATTATAAAAATTCATTTTTAAGCATAAAAATGAATTTATATTTATTACATTACCAATAAAAACTGTTAAAATAATGTTAAAATATTTTATTAAATATATATTAAAATTTTAAATATAATAATTAATAAAATTTAATTTGATTAATTAGGTGAGATAAGTAACACTTTGTGAACATCGCGATAGTTATTAGGAAAATATTATTTTAAAACCAAAAAAGAACATGTAAAAAAGGAATTATATTGTTGATTAAAATATAAGTAATTATAAGATTTTTTAAATAAAATAATTTTATGTAAAATTGTTATAAAATTCATAACAAAATTGTAAATTTAAATCGATTTATTTAATGGTTATAAATTACTTGTTTTTAAAAAAATAATATCTCTATTCAGTGAAAAATTAATATTTTATAAAAACCTTAAAATTAAACCAAAGATAATATTGATATTATTATTTAAAAAATTAAATTTATTAAATCAAAAAAAATTCTCATAGTAGAAAAAAATTATTATAATTTCAGTGAAATTTTTTAATAAAAATAATTTTGAAATAAAATATATTTTCGAAGCATAAAATGAATTTATTGAATATTGAGTAATTATACATCAGTCAATACAAATGAGTTATTTAAAGACAACATATTTTTTCCATAATGTGGTTATTAATATTCATACCTAACAATAATGGGTTGGTTCTGACTGTCACATTAAATAATAATATTTTCTAATATGTCACACTTCTCCTAAAGTATGGTATTGTGTGTAAAACAAGCTATCTAGAATAGTATAATTGTAAAACAATTCTGGGTGATACACCATATTTATGGAATTTATTTTTGCTTAATTTTTCACATTTTCAATATTCTATTTGAAATGAATATTAAGAATCATATTTTAGTTCCACACTTTGCAGTTCTCTCTATAACTGTAAAACCCAACACATCATCAGAGAATATTACATATCACTATGTGTCATATAAATATTTATCATTAAATATCATGGTATTAATTATATTTTATATCATTTACACATAATACATATTAATATAATACTTATTTGATATCTTTCTAAATTATCGTCTTCTTAAAATTTCGTACATATCAATAGTTAAGATATTACATATAAATAGAGTTATTTTCAAATATTTCATCAAATAGCTTCCTTGGATATTTTATGTAGATAACTCCAATATATTATATATAGAAGGAAATTATCCATTAAATTACCAATTTCTTCACATATATAAAATCACTAGTGTGTTTAGAAAATATCATTCATATAAAATGATCAAAATTACTTTTATATATTTCTGAGAACTCTTCTCAGAAAATGAATGTTGTTCTCAGTCCATGTTTTATACATATTAATTATGAATCCTTCTCCAATAATCAAAAATTAACTTTTTTTTACTTCTTCTTTTAGTATATCAACATCCACAACAAGTCAGCTGAGTTATTAATCATTTTGAACTATACTTATAAACATCTCTAATTAATCTTCTAGTATACCCTTATAACATTCCAAATATTAAATTACTCATGAATTTTTGAATATTAACAATTTTTATGCTAGAGTAACTTTTGAAACTCCAGTTTTTTATAAATTCTAGAACACCTCAACAAATAAAATGGCTTCTATTTCTTCTTTACTTTGGTGCCAATAACCCCAAAACCAATTCTAATAAGTTTTAAAAAATAAATCCAACACCAACAATCAGCATGGGATGAAAGTATTTCGAAAAATACACTAATCCTTAATTGAATAGTAGTATAATATTTTATTTATATAATTGATTAGGTGGATCCATATTCAAAAATAAAACATAATGATCTACAGGGAAAGATAAATATGATATTAAAAAATTCATTTTTGCAACCCACATTATTATTTTCCATACCTATATACATTCTTTTTACCATTATATTTTGAGTTTACTAACATCAACAATAATTATAACCCCTTGGATTCGTTAAAAATTTAGAATAATGAATACACATTTAATAACTAAAGTGTCGTTGTTTTTTTATTTCATTAGGTTGACTATTATTTTCAACAATTTAATTTTTTTAACTCTTAATATCTCTTTGGAATTAATGTTCTTTTTGAACTTATTTTACAAACATGAAGCATTTACCTAGTCCATTGAAGTGATTTACACATTCTTCATCCCACACGTTTAGTATATAAAAAGAATAAATTTATTTTTAGCATTATTTTTATCATTATAAAATTAATCAAAATCTATTTTAATCATATAATCCCCATATCCCTGATAATAATGAGTCTCTAATTTCTATTTTCACCTTGAGAGAGTGTAAAATAGTTTTTTTCATAGTTAACACATATTCTTAAATTTAACAATTTTTAACAATCAATTTTTAGAAAACTATATAAATAATAATAAATTAAATAATGTATAATGAAGAAACTAATAGAATTACTTTTATGTTTTTTAATAATTTCACATATGTACCAAGGTATCCATTTTCATTTTTCATAATAAAAATACATTATATCTTTCTTTTAAATAAAATATTTCAAGGAAAATACTTATAAAAAATATTTTATTTAGATCCTTTCATTCCATGTTATAGGTTTTTTCATTATTTCTTTTATTCATAAAAATATAATAACACTGATCAGGTTCACCTTCCATATAATGAACAACTAAAACATCTCTTTCATGCTCTATGTACATGATAATTGAAAAAATATTTTCTATTATGTAGATCTATCTTCCTGCAATTAGTGGATTTGAATACTATATGTAGGACGGTGTTTGTTTCTAGATGAAGGAATCAATGTAGGGATGTTCATTCCTATGAAAATTTTGAGTTTGACATGGTTCGTCTTGTTATTCGCATCTTTCGAATGTTTTTTGGGTTTTATTGTATACTTTTTCACTCTAGTTGTCATCTCATTAGGTTTCATATTGGGATAACAATTTCATGTTCCATCACACTCGTTGTTCACTCTATTCCCCATGGTTCTAAAATTAATAAAATCAAAATATATTGGTATTGATTATTGTGAAATAAAAAATAGTATGAAATTATATGATAAAGAAATAAAATCATATGATGTCCAAATTTTTGAAACCTTTATTTCAACCCATGTAATTTTTGTTTTTTCATATATCCCTTTTCATTAAACATATTATTTTTAAGTTCATTTCTCTTTATTTTGATATCATAATCCCCCCAATTTACATAAACCTTCTCTGATACCAACTAAGATGGCTTGTTAATAAAATCATAAATAATACATCATTGTAAAAGAATATACATTACATCTAAAAATCAACCAAAAACCTATAGGATTAGTATATTTTGATATTTTCTAAATGAACATATTATATTCTGATATGTATTCAACATCACCTATGTAATGGGTCTCCCTCTAACTAGTTAAAGAGGTCTTTGCTTTGTTTCAATAATAAAAATGAGTCTTCGGCCCCAAACTTTTAAAAAAACTGAATAATGGAATGAAATATGCATATAAAATATCAAAAAAAATATAATTTCCAAAATGGTTGAAACAAACTCAACTATATGGAAATTATAAAATTAGATTAAATGTTACATATTGATACCAAATATCACCATCCAACCGAAATTATATCTTTAATGAAAAAAAGGAGGTGAATTTCTCTAAAATGGACCTATACCTCTAAAATATTGGCATGATCTAAATAGAATAATAGGTCATCAAATACAACATAATCCAAGAAGTAAATTTCACATTAAATCATAAAAATTAATTATATTTAAATAGTTTTAAAATAAAACTTTTTACAATCCTCTACAAAAATAAATCAAAAATAATCATAGGTATGCAAATTCTATTTTTCCCAAATTTTCATGAAAAGGAAAAATAAAACGGAAAATTATTTTCCTGTGAAAATATTTGTTGTGAAAAAAATGATCTAGAGAATCACATAAAAACAATTTCATAAACACCAATTTATGAAATAAAATGTTTCAAGGCAAATGATGATGTAAATTATACATAGTTTTTCAAATCATATTTTAAAAACTATGACATCCATAAAAACTAGGCAGATAATCCTAAAACCATATTTTCAAAACCAATAGACACATAACATTTAAAAAAAGACACATATGATTTTATAATAAAACCTTTCCAAAACCCTATTTAAAAAATAATCCTACATTTTATAGAAATCATTTAAAAATAATTACAAAAATTATTGAATATACTATAAGATCCCACATTTTTTCGTATTAAAAAACATTATATTAGATCTTTTTAGAAATTTGAAAAATAAACAACAAGATATAAAATTAATAACATATTAAGTAACCACAATGTTAACTCATGATAAAAAGATAAATATTTAGTAATAACATAGGTTCCAAACAATAATCCAAAAAATAGAGGATAGAATTGATACAAAAGATAAATCCTCATAGAAATCATAAACAGGAACCTACAATCATGTGATACGTCATAAAAATATATTTATAATGAAACTAAACTAGAAAAAATGAACCTTTATTGTCACTATTGAATTTTTCCACACCACTAGAAGTCCCATAGAACTATATGAAGAAATTGTTTTTGGAACACCGTTTTTGCTCGGGATTAACAATGTAGTTTTCCCAAAAACACAATTATATAAATTTTCAATAGAAATGATGTTCTGGTATGGATTCACCAATTAGATCATATAAAAGTTATTCTCTTAAATGGTCCTCCTAATAATTTTTTTCATATATATTTTTTTTAGATATGAAATCCTCCCATGTAATCCCACTACCAAAAATTAGATTTCCCTCAAACAAGTCACCTATTGTCTACCATTTCCTTCTATGATGGTAAAAATAGAAGTGATCACAATCAAACATCCCCTAACTATTGATTGAAACTTTTAAAAATAACTCATTCATCACCTCATATCTCGATAGTAAATAACCCCATTATATAAAACATAACCCATATAAACAAATTCATCTAAGTAAACATCAGCAACTAGGATAACATACCACTACTCTCATACAAGGTTCACAAGGGTATCAAGAGTATTCCATATAATTTATAAAAATTTATCTTCTATGAAAATTCAATCATTAAATCTATTTTAATACATTATTGGTATGAAAATATATATAATAAGTTACAAAAAAAAATTTACTCTTGTGACCTATTTTATCAAAATTAACATTTAAAACACTAGTGGGAACCCACAATTCCATTTTTAAATAACATTTTATATTACTCAAAATAAATAATGAGATTCAAAATTTAGACCACATGGTACAACACACACATTTAAAATCCAAAAACTTGTTTTGAAATCATAAAAGATTTAGTACCTCAAAAATTTGTTGTAAAAAGTCAACCAAGGTTATAAAAATTTCTCAAATAAAATATAAGGGATAACAAACCAACATTAGATATGACACAACCCATGCTATACATTGTATAAACATTAAAAAACCATATTTTTGTGTGAAACCTAATTTAATTCATGAACTCTTTTAAAAATAAATATTATTCATACTGCAACATTTAAAACCAAAAGTATTCCTCAAATACTAATTATTCATTTTTACGAAAACATTTCATGAAATCCCATTCCATGAAATGGAATAAAAGAATTATTAAAACCCCATTTTGTTTTAAAATAAAATCATGTTGGAATAAAATTAATATGAACACACTCTCAAAATAATAAAATTTTAAATTAATGGAATATACAGTGACAACGTGGAAACACTATCCTCGAGCATTCAGAGGTTGTGATGAATGTTGTAACATATAGTAAAGAACACACCTCCAACATGTGATTTTCCCTTTAAAAATACAAAAATACTAAACCCCCATGAATCAAACTAATTACCACCAAAAAATTATCCAATTTATTTATTTTAGATGTCTGGAAGGAAATAAATCATGTGAATGATAATTAATAAATAGAATGAAGGTATTTAGATAGAATTCATGTAGAATAACCCATAGAAAATTGAGGTAGGAGGCCAAAAAATTGGAATGGTGGATGGGGGGAAGCTTCCATAGAGACTCTTTGTCCATTCATGCAAATGAGAGATAAAAATTATGGTTTTTTTATTAAAATAAAAGAGTAAAAAATAATAAATTCACTTTATAATTAATTTGTTTGGACACTTTATTTGGCTGCAAAGATTCACTTGATGTACGTTAACTATCTGCAGACTAATACCTAGAAAAACATTAATTCCAATGGTTTACCTTGTGGATTTTAATTATTAGAAAACCACATACCAAATTTTCCTAATGGAACCTTGAAAATTTAGATCAATCCCACTAACCTATTTCTTAGTCTAAAAACTATGCATAAGTTTTGTGATCTAACTAAGAATCACTAATGTTCTACACGGTTTCTCTATGTATCTAAATGGTTTAGACTAAACGCTTAAAAATACTGAAAATCCATTGACATAACTATTTTAATAGTAAAAATATCATGAGAATAATATACCCCTGATTTACGTTAAACAATGTGTTCAAAATATTCTAGTTAATAAAATAAAAAACAATTTCTTGATTCCTATTGAATTGCTAAGGAAATATTAAACATTCCATAGATACAAAAATTTCTGAAATAAACTCCACAGTGACATAATGTGTATCCAAAATATCATATCCCATAAAACATGGAATATAAAACAAGAGTCACAACATTAAAATTTTGGAATAATACAATAAATAAGTCACATGATCATTTAATGAAGACTCATTAATCATTAATTATGAAAAAAATGGAATATGTCATCATATAGAATTTTTTTTAGCAAAGATATTATAACCATAGGTTTTGATTTGATTAATTTTTAACTAATAATATGAAGTATGTTTGAGATTATATTGTTTAATTATTTAGATTATATGTTTTTCTACAAAATTAGTTAATAATTTGATAAATGAAAGAGTACCACACTATTCAGTAAGTCATAGTGATTCATATAATGGACATGGAAATGGATAGAGCATCTTTTATAAACCTTCAATTTATTTGATTTGGATTATCTTATTTTGGAAATAGTTAAGATGCAAATTATTGATAGGAATTTAGGGTTTTTTTGTTGATTTATAAAATTACTAAATACCTTGTTATGTGTAAATGGAAGGAAAATAATTTCTGAGATCATTCAAAATTTCATGGTGATAAATAATAAGGTGAACCAGAGGAAATATAAGTTACAGACTGAATCAATTGTTTTTTATAAAGTTATAATTGTGTAAAATAGGGAAGCCTTATAATGGTTATTGAGGGAGTAATTTTTGGATAAAAATTCTTATTTTATGTAATAACATAAAAAAGAAACACATCTTAAATGTAAACATGATGTTCATCAGTATGAATGGAGTTGATGAAAAATGAAACAAGGAGTGTTGTTCTATATGTTTACAAGGGTGTTTCTTACCAAGATCGTCATAATACAATGGTATTTGGAGTAGTATATAATGATTGGTAATTTTTAAATACCCAAATAGTTGTTTTGAGAATAATAAATTTCATATGTTTTGAATATCTAGATTTTAGGAAAAGATTTTATGATTTGATGAATCTATGATAGTTGGGATATTATTGATAGAAATTTAGTTACAGAAACTTATTTCAATGAGTATTATTTTATTTTATATGGAAAAATATTTTAGCTTGATGAATTGGATGTTTTTTTTATTTAAATTTTTATTTTGATTATAAAATTCAATTATTCTAGTAGTGTATTTTGTGGTGTTAATTCTATGAATGAATCACCATATATAGAAAAAATAATGTATAATCATAAATATATATGAATATATAATCAAAATTTCATTTTAACGAGTACCTATTATTTAAAAGTAATTTCTAATAAGGATAAATTTTATTAATAATTTAGATAAGAAGATTTAATTGTTTATTATACATTGAATATGAGAAAGTCTAAAATAGAGAAGAATAAGGAGAACCAATTTTTCTATAGTGGTTTGTCTTCAATTGATTATATTCTTCTGATTATAACCTTCATGTTAACATATCTTTGTAACCCTCTTAAAAGTAGTGATTTTATGTGAGGACATGTAATGGAATATGAAATAGATGTAAGATCAATCTATTTTTTTTGTAATAAAAATAGTGATTTAGTGGTCGGTTGGAATATCAATACGTCATTTAGAAATTCTCTTTAGATATATCACATTTTAGAAAAATGAAGTAAAATGATGGGCCCATTTTATTTATTTTTATCTAATTATGAATAAATAATATATTTATTTTATATTGACCAACACAAATATAAGATATATTATGTTATGAAGAAAAAGTAGAATTTAAAATCACCATATTTTTTACTCATCTAAGGGTTTAGGGGGACCTCATGTTACAACAATTTGAATCATATCTATTTGTTATTTTTTGAATATAATTAGAGAAAACATCAATCAGGGTGAATATTGTGGATTCGAAGAGAATAACCTTATTTTATGGGTGAAAGTATTAGATTTGAAAAAATTGAAAGAGATAACATCAAAAATATATTTCTATATATGTATACAAAGAAGAAGTTCAATAAATTCATGTTAGTGATTCCTTTGGTTGATCTATAATATTTGTAGACAAAACATGTTTAATGATGATTGTAAGGCTCAAAATACCTTATCAAGAGAATTATATAATCATTTGTATAATGGTGATTTATTTTTCAACATCTAATGTAGATTTGGATAAAATTTTTAAATTTATAATGGATATAGGAAAGTGAATGAATAAAAACTATAGTTTTTTTAAAAGTTTTTTGATATTCTTAATTTTTTTTAATAATTATGTGGATTTATTTTTATATATAACACCAAATTTTATAGTTATATTTGTAAAATCCATCATGAGATAAGGGATTTTGATATTATAATGAAATTAATCACAATGTTAACATGTATGTATAGCCTAATGGTGTCATCAATTGAAGAAAAAACTATTGTATAATTATATATTAATGAATTGCACATCAATATGGTAGCATAAAAAATTTGACGATGCTAGAGAGAAATTTTGAACATTCATTTAAAGAGATATATGGAAAATAAGTTGATAATAAAGGTGATTATATGGATAAAAATGAATAATATGTAATTTTTGATATCTTATCACTTGTGTAAAGTATGTTCGTAAGTGATAATGGTAGATTTGAAGGTAAATTGTCATTTAAAAACTTTTTTGTGGAAATATTGGTCACATATCTACTTGATTTCAAAAGAGATATATAAGAAAGATGGTGAGATTAAATTCTCACCAAAATTAAAGATTTATTTTTTATATTGAGGAAACTAGAACTAAGGTAGAGGAATTATAAATAAATTTTAATGGAATGACATATTATATATAGTATAAGAAGATATATAGGAATATCTAATATAAGGTATTGTAACAAATTTCATCATAGATTTTGATGATGTTTTGATATATTCAGTATATAAGGATAAAACTGAAGAATAGTCAAATGATTAATATGAGGGAGTTATAGACCTCAAACTGTAATTTTATGTGGCTATTTATGAGCTTGATATATAGATAAATAATATCATAAATTTTGGAGGTTTTTTCAAAGTTTCTTCATCTTATGTTGGTATACATAGATAAACTATCGATCATCATGAAATGTTTTTAAATAAATGTAAGAATATTAATGTGATAACTGAATAAGTAATGAATTATTATTTAATATTTAATCTCATACCATTCTCATTTATGATATTAACTTTTATAACATCAATGATGTTATATAAATATATACTTTTGAGTATATATTCATATCAATGAGATAGGCTATTGAATAATAGATTAAAAAATATCCTTTTAATAAGAAACTTCAGTTTGGGATTGTATTAAAAAAACTTTTTAATAGAAATGGTGGATCATGGACAAAAGAATATTGAAGAAATATTGAGTGATTAAAGACCATGTAGTTTGTGTAAAATTAGACATGTTTATAATTGGGAATAATAATAGTAAAAATCATTAAATATAATTATTATTTTGAAGAAGATAAAGGATATGTTTTCAACCATCAAGAGTGAAAAAACAATGAAATAGGTATATAAAAGTAAGATATTTATGGGTAAATAAGGCTGAAAATATATTTTAATTGATTAGTTGACAATTAATTGGTTTTCATGGATTAACTATATCTTGTTTTAGAGAATCAGAATGTTAATTAAGAAGATAATATATTAGAATTCGGAAAATGAGAGTTGTGATAATTTTTTTACTATAAAATAAATAATTTTAATTGGTTTTGTTTTAATTTCACGTACATTTGGGATAAATATGTTTAATAAAGGAAAATTAGATTTAGATATTATTATGTAATCTAAAAGAAAATGGACTAAATTCATTCTTATTAAATTACTTTTAGAAACATGTTTTATCTTCCTAGAGATGAATAATTCGATATGATGTCTAAAAAATATTATAATAAAAAAATGGGTAATATTATTTTTATATTTTTTGGGAAAGAAAATATAAAAATTGAGAAATAATTTTATTATGAAATCAAGTTCAAAGAATAAAATAATGATTCAACCAATATTCTTGATAGTGAGTGTTTGTTTCATAGGATAGAGAATTTAAATTTATTTTGAATATGAAGGGAATAGTTTATAAAACAATTTAATATAGAAATTATAAATAATTATTGATTAAAGGATGTGGTAAGACCATATTGGATGGAAATACATTAAATAATAAAAAGGAATATATGTTATTGGAATTCATTATAATTTAATTAGTGTTAGTTTTTTCCTTTTCATTTGAAATCCCATTTAGTCTGAAATATAGTAATATCAATGGAAGCCCTTAGAATTATATTATAAATTGTTAGAAGGAAAATATAAGTCTATATTATGTTTATATCAAAGTAATAATGTTTATTTTAACAACATAATAAAATAATATCTTCAAGATGTTGATTCTAGTCCACATTAATTAATGATGTTTAGAGAAATGTTCCATGTTTTTAATAGAAGTAGATATTTCAAACATGAATTCAGGCCAGGAATTATTTTTTTATTATTCTATGTGAGTAATAAATGTAATAAATATATATGTTTTACTGAATAATAGAGCATGAGGATTTCAAAATTTTATCCCCACTGATGTATGGGGTCCAATTGGTTATATTGAAACCTATGGTGCAATGTAATTTATCTTATTTTTTGATAATAGTAGTAGGATGGGATGTGCTATGTCTTTGAAATAAATTTGGATCATGGTGGATTGATAAAATGGTTTTAAACAGGAGAATAAAATGAAAATGGAAGAACTATAATGATTATGAGATCAAACAATGGATAATAATACTCGTCATATGAGAATGAAATTAAATTGAAATGAATGGAATTAATCATAACATATCTTCTAGGAAAACGTCCCTAAATAATGGGGATATAGAATGGAGAAATTTTAAGGTGAAAAACATAGAAAATGCCTTTTTGATAAAATGTGCTATCTCATTTCACTACTAGAACGAGGAGGTGAAAGTGGGTTTGTATAGAAATAACAAAGTATTAATTATTCAAGAAGTATTTAATACTCCATTTGAAATGTGGAACTGAAGAAATATATAAAAATAATAACATTATTGTATTTGTATTGTATTTTTTTTTAATAAAGGTGTAAATAACCATAAATATGGTGATAAAATGGATGATTGTATATTTATTAGATACTCATAAATGGGTATGGCCTATAAGTGTTTTATTAAATGGTGAAACATACTTTTTTAGATTAGTAATGTGACAATTTATGAGTATTGAACCTATGAAATTTATGAAAATTTTGTTCTTATAGAATTCCTAGGAGAGGTTGATGTGTTTCATATAGATTCTAGAAAATCCTAAAGTATTTAGGCTGATGGGGATAGTGATGTTAAGTTGATATTAGGGAAATGTGAGAATGAAACCAACTTGGGACTTAATAAAAAGGTAATATATTTTAAGTTGATACAAAAAATGACATTTGAGCTCACTACTATATTATTTGATATTTAACCAGCATCATTTGAAGATGTTCAAAAGGGTTAATCAAGGATAAAATCCATGTATGAATAATTGGATCAAATTGATAAAAATAAATAATGATATCTTTTGTGCACACATAAATATCAAAATTTTATTTTTATAAACTGAATATTCAAGAAATAGTTGAATGATGATATATGATTGATATATAATTAAGAAAGGATGTTATCTAAGAGATATTTGATGATAGAAATAGTGGATTTTGGAAGAATCATTAAATATTTTCTAACAAATGGATTGTATTATTCAATTCCATGTAGTTTCATGTTGAAAAAAAATTATGATATATCAAATATTTTTGAACGAGAAAAATTTTATTAGTATCCTAAATAATGAATTATATATATAGTAGAATGTTGTTTATTATCTCAAATGATGATTCAAGAGTGTAGAGTTAGACAAATGATTTTTGTAGCCTAAATCCAGAATACATTACTTGGTACGTATGATTGGATATTTTCTCGAGGAGGATATATTTCATGAGAGTAGGTTATTTTCATGATCTCTATGTAATAATCCCAAAACAATAACATTTTATAGTGATAATTTATATGGATGAAATCATTTTTTGAGTCAATAAGAAAAATTGTGTTGAAATATTTACTAAACTAATGGGTGCATAGTGTGAGATATTAGTAATTTGAGTGTTTATATATTTATTGTGGTATAATTACCTAGATATTAAGATAATTTATTCATTCCACATGTGAATCACCAAAGGGAAGTGTTCAATAAATTCATAATGTAAGAGTAGAATCTAGATTTATCTCTAATAATAGTTGAAAAGATTTAAAGAATTTGGACATAGAAGTAGTATACATAATACTATATAATATAATCACTGTCATTTTACTCTATCTCTCTTAAATATGGATAAACTTAATTTATGTTATGTGATATTTTTTATATCACCATAGTTCTATTATGAAATATAATCTCCTTAATATGTATATAATTTTGAATTATATTAAGGGAACACTGAATTATGGCTTGGATTTTATATGTGGATATAATTAGGATTTGATGACTTATTTAGATATAGATTTGTTTGGTAACAATATAGATTGAAAATACACAAGTTGTTCTTCAATTAAATTGGAATAAGTTGTGTTGGATGGATAAAAAGTAAATATGGTTTTTTATTTTTGTATAGACAAGGAAAATTATACCTACAATTCCAAGGCATGTATATGATGTATATTAAAAACATAGAAATTAGACTAAATTGGAGGAGAAATAAAAAAATTATTATTTTGGTAAAAAAATGTCACATTAAATTAAATAAGACTATTGGTATTCCCTCTCACTTAAATAAAATTTATTTTTAGTTTGATGTTATAAAATAAATGATTAAGAATAAAATTGTGAAAGTAATATTAATTTGAACATAATATCAGGTGGAAGATCAATTAACATAAACCTATAGTTTCATATTTTTGTGGGGACATCCTTTTTCACCATGGAGTTCAACTAATTCATTCAAAACTAAGGAAGTGTTAATACTAATCTCCCTATTTTATGTTATTATTTATCTATAAATTTTTTAGTCTTATAGAATATTATTTATATTTTATGTATAATGATAGGAGATATTGTATCCTTGGGGACTGGTTTATTGAATGTTAAATTTTAGAGTTATTTCTATTGATAGTATTATAAGACTATATTATTTCAATTTTTTGTTAAAATATGATTCTACTAACATATGATTAGAGAACTAGAGAAATTATATCTTCGTATCTTTAGTGTAGCGGATGTTGGAAAAATGTGCTTTTAATAAAAAAATGTAATCCTAGAACCCTTCAAATTTTACTTTCAAAGAGTTGTATAACTCAAGGGGGTATTCTATAGAGGATAGAGAAATTTAATGAAAAAACATGGGAAAAATTAAATATTATTGTTTATATAAAGAGTTTTTCATAGAAAATAAAAATAGTTATATCGATTCAAACATATAGTATGATTTTATTTGTTTTCAAAAATAAATATTAATTATTTAGGGGAGGATTAATTTTAATTTTAAAAGATGTGTGATGTTTTGAAAAATTCGTCAATAATTTTGGGAATGAAGTAATACTATTTTGGTAACAAAACTATGGAGATACCCTTACAATATATATAAAAAACTTGAGTAAAATTTTCATGGGTAATTTTTATTACATTTTGATTTGGAGATATTATTATAGGATGTAGTCATGAATCTAATTCTATGGGGAAACTATGGTAGAATTTGTGGAAATATTAAATCAATTAATACAGGGAGATGTGAAAACAACATGAAATTTGTTTCATTAGAAATTTTGAATACCATGGCGTGTAAAAAAAATATTTCAAATGGATAAAAGTTATGTTCCATGTTAATCACAATGTTTTTTGTTAATATAATCTATGTGTTGGATGGGAAGGAATAAACAATACATGGATGATGTTATTTTAGGATAAAAAATCCAGGTTTTAAATGGGAAAAAATATAAAAACATCATGATTCCACAAATGTGGATCATTTGGAATTATAATGTTGAAATGATATGGGCATGTGATCAGGGTTCAATGTGTTTACAATGATTTTTTTAAAAGGAGTAACAAAATACCCTGGTATTTGGTGTTACATGTCATGTTTTGTCAGTTGTAGGGACCAACAAAGTGTTCTTTCCAATAAAACATGTCTCTAATTTTTAATTTCTAGATATTACATCTAGATTTAAAATTTTGAATATTCTTAAAATTAAAGGATATAATGTATTCAGATTCAAAAACCAAATGGTTTTTACTGTTGTCGATTTCATTGAGGATGATCCAATTATTATATTTGATCGTATTGATGTTGATAGTTAATTTAGGTATTAATTTTTATTTTGAAATTAAAATATTCTCAGAGTATATTTTTTGGTGGCTGGGTAGAGGAAGACACATAACATATAAGAATATAGTGATTAATAATGAATGTACAATTATAGACAATCAGAAGTGAAGATCAATGAAAAAATTTAATTCAAAAAATGATGTTTGGATAGACTAAAATAAATTAAATATTTGGTTCAGAAGGTGTAATTAATGATCATACATTAAATATATATATATATATATATATTGAACATAGAATCAATAAAAATATCCATTTAATTATAGTGATATATCAAGGATTGATTATTTCATTATGACTATGATCGTCTTGTATAATATATATTTATAAAAATCATTAAAGTAGAAAGTAGAAGAGTAGAATTGGTCATTGAACATAGATGATTAGTGTGATATTATAAATTTCATAATCTCATACTACTATTTTAGTGGTTAATTATCACATAAACACATAATCATTATTTTATCCTTGGATGTATCTTATTACGGGTGAACAAAGTAAAATTATGTATCCAATCTCATTATTAGATTTAATTTTATTGTGTATAAAAATATATTTGGGGTGACCTTTAAAATGAATTTTTTTTATAAAATTAGGTTTATGAAAAACACGAATTAGAAGACACTCAAATCAGGTTACATCACATAAGCATTTAATTGTTTTTGGGATCACTACAAATAACATTTTCAAAAATTATAAATAGTCTCATATCATAAAAGATTGTGATTTGTCCCTATTACCTATAAACATAGTGTATTGGGATCAACCATAAATCCAATGAATGTAACAAAATAAAATATAATGTTTTACCCAATGAATTAAAGTTATATATTAGAACTAATAATCAGATATTTCAAATCCTTACATATATATACCATATAAGAAATAAAATATTAATTAATTCATCAAATCCTATGAAACCCATTTGAGTGAAAAGGGTTTCTTAAGCATCACTATAAGGAAATAAAATGAATTATTCATTGAAATTTATCAGATGATCCCATTCACAAATATCCCTAGTGAAACATAAAAAACATTAATAGACATCCGCATGGATGAAAAACATTTATAAGATTAGTAGAATGTTTCTAAGGAAATAAGATAAAATATCCTTTATATATTGATAAAGTTTTATTAAATAAATAATTATAAATAAAATTTTCAAAAATTATTAGTAATGTAATTACTAATTACATTAAAGATTCATATTTGTTAATAAAACTAAATAAAATAGTATAATAAATCTACAACTTGGAAAAAAATTAATAAAAGACCCATCTTCAATATTTTTATAGAAAAAACCAATTGAATATGACCTTAACAAATCATATAATAAAATATAAGTATAACGATAAAATATTATGGAAAAAGGGCCTGACAGAAAAATATTCTTGGAAAAATACGAAGAGATATGGTTGGTTAAAATTGTATGAATTGTTTAAGTTAAAATTTAAACCAAATTTATGGAAAACGGTAAAAAATGAAAAATATAGGCAAATTTTTTTTTTGGGTTTTATATTGAAATAATTTATAATTTCCCTCAATGTAAACCAATTCAGGGACATTCTCATTTTAAAAGGAGATTATAAAAGAAAACCCTAGCTTGTATTTTTTATTTTGTATATGTGGTCCAAATCCATATATAATTAATTTAGGTTTACTATTAATATGTAAATTAAAAAAAATTATATTTATTTTACACTATAACATTCATAAATTATTCTATATTAACCCATTATTAAATATTATATGTTAAAAATACTATTAGTTTGTTAATTATTTTGTTTTCCATGCATGCTTTCATTATGTAGTTTGTGTCCCTACAACTTGATCATGTTCTCACTACCTATGAAATTTTCATAAATAATAAAATGATTTAATTTTAATGATTTACATGGTCAGTAAATATATGTTATGGTAATGGATTCCAAGGAATTATAAAAATTCCATTATCAGTGATTATTGAATTAATAATATATGAAATGTTATATTGAATATAATTTAGAATATTACAATTAAAGAATTATGAAAACATCTTGGATCACTCACTATTACATAATATTATTAGTAATAATGTTTTATTATTTTTTCATGATGTAAACATTAAAACATCCTTCATTTGGTAATTCATATAATCAGGTTTCATTTGTTTTTTTTGTAATGTATTTGATTTTTTGTTATATGATTCTACCATAATGAAATAACATATTGTTCATTTATGTTTGGATTCCCATTTATCATAATATATCGAACACTTGTGATTTATTATAAGTTATATACATACTAAAAACTAGGTATATAATAAAATGTGTTCAGTTCATGTTAGAAAAAACTTTACTAAAACCCATCATGTTATAGTATTATGAAAAAAAATTCCATTTTAAGACTAACCAATCATTATATCACCACTATTTAAACTCTAAAAAATGATTATTTTGTATGAATGAAATGTAACTCATGCTAGATAAAGTGGTAAAAAATAATTTCATTCATAATATAAATGATTAATTTAGAAATAGGAATATAACTATTTAATGTGGTCATATAATTAATTCATCATTACTTAGTCCACCATTGGGTAAATTTCATTAATCATAAAAGTCCACATGTGTTCAGAGGAACAACATAGAAGTCATATGATAATGTCTAATCTCTTCCTAATGTTTATTCATCGGCGAGAGGAGGAAATTTTTTTATTAGTCCATATATAGAGATAACACTTTCCTACTAATATATATATATTAAAAATTATTTCAATGATATAAAAATGTATTTATAGCTTAAGATTCATTATTACATCACTCATTACAAAAAAGGTTACATAAGATATTTGTTATAAATTACCAATTGATTTAAACCAAGAGATTTTATCTAACAAAACATTTAGAATGAAATAAATGGGAGTATTAATGGATTAATTTTAAGACATTAGTCACTTATATATTAAGGATAAATTTTACATAAAAAATTTAAACCTCATATTGTTTGTAACATAAATTGATTCAAATATTAAAGATAAAAAATTAAACATAATGATTTTAAACATTTTTTTAAAACTAAAATAATAAATTGTTGACACATTGGTAAGATTATTTTTTGAATTATTTTATAAAAAAGATATTTGAATAAATTATTATTTATACAATAAATTATAATGATTTTATATCCTTAAAAAAATAACGATTTATTTTATTAGTTTATGAACAATATTGAAAGTTAAACCAAATAAATCCAAACGGAATTTCTTATTCGTCTGAACCACCTACCATTAAATTTTAATATAAGAGTCCACACTCTTACTCCAACAACATCATAATATCCTAGAATAATATTTAAAAAGGAATCCATAAACATCTATAATCTATCACTTATAAAAAAATGATCATATTGAAATTTTAAATGAAACATAACCTAACCATGGAGGATTACCAAAAAATTCATGCTAACCATAAATTATAAGAAATAATCAATAAATTTAGATCAAATATTATTGAAATAAATTTATAAATTGAAGTAAAATCTAATGAAATTATTGGCCATCAATACTATATCAATGAATAAAAAAATTCTAATTAAAACACTTGACAGTGATGCCTTTATGAAATTCCATATAGAACAAGTGAATGATTATGTATTTCATAATTATATTGGTGAAATAGATAATCATATAATGAACTAAAATAAATAGTAATAGTGTATGAAATATGAGATGATGACAGTTTAGAGTTAGAAGATAGATTTCCTTGTATTTTACATGAAAAACTCCATTGATTTCACATAGGATAACAGGTCCAAGAATAGGTGGAGAAGGAAGAAAGGGGGTCCCTTTTGAAAATATCTAAAAACAATAGGGGAAATTAGTTTCATGGCAGAGGATAACGTAGTAATGATATTATGGTAAAAATTAAACCTACAAAAAATTAATGATAATAAATCATGGTCTTATTAGCCACCTACTAGAAGGTTACCGAGTAACTTATGGTCCTCCATGGATTCCCCAATGACTACCTATATGATCTAGGTACCTGGTTCCAAAAACGGGGTACCTGATAGCACACACAATCTTCATAATATATTTTATTCCACCTATTTTCCACTAAAACCCACAAACCTTCCTTTGTACTTTAAACTTTATCTAAAAAGAGATATGAAATCACCTATAATTATCCAAAATAAATCATAAGTCCCAAAAAAATTAACCCCCATATAAAAAAATAACTAAAATTTCATCAAATTTTATAAATTTATTTTTAACAAAATAATAATGAGCAAGTTCCAGGACATAACAAACATTACCCCATATAATTTTTATAAAAGAAATTAGGTCCACCTATCGATATTTACCTAGTTATCTAAACAATCATATTAACTACATTAAATCAATTATATAATATTTGGATCCAATGATAAGAATAACTCATTTTCTATAGAAATAAACATATTTAAAATAATTACAAAAAAATAACTTTATGACTATACTGTTATACCTCAAAAATGTAAAATTACAATTCTTTCTATTCACAAAATTCTACCAGTAAAAGAAAACTCAGATTTTCCTAGAATTCATCCAAATGTAAAAAAGATAAATAATAATCCTCAACACACATAGTCTAGAATATGAAATAATTTTATTAAAAAAACATTCAATATTAAAAAATTCATAGACCATATCCTTTTATGTTACTCCCCAAAATTAGTGTCATACAAGACATTCTTGTAATTATTTACAAAAGAATCCAGTCCATTAAGAAATGTTTATCATTAAAAACAAACTTTCAAATTTCATTACAAAAATAATAATTCAAAATCATTTTAAAAAATAGATTTTAGTTAACTATTAGAACCATTTTTAATTTCCCATGAAATATCAATTAATCCATTTAAAAAAATCTATTTGAATTTTTTCCCAACTCTCAACTCTATTATAAAAACCTATATTAAATTATATTTATAATATTTTTATTATTTATGAATTGGGGTATTCACTTTAATAAAGCCATGTTTTTTTGAAAACTAAATTTATACCAATACATTATTACATGTGAAAAAATCAAATAACATCAATTTTTACAACTTATATTGAATAAAAAATGAATGTAAAACATTTTTCATTTTCAAAATTATGATAAAAATTAATAACCAAACATAACAAAGATAATGATTTGTATGAGCCAAATTTTCCAAAACATTTTCTATCTATTAATAAAATTTATTGCGAAATTAATTTAAATACTAGGTCATTCATAAATATTTTATAATTTGGAAATTTATAATTATTTATATAAATATTTTTTATTTTGGATTTTTAATATTTTGAACTTTTTTAAGTTAATTGAAAAATCCATAATTTTGGAATTAAACTAGAAATAAATATTTAAACATTATCTATAAATGTTAAAATCACTCTTGAGATTAAATTGTCATAAAGGATAAAATCTTCATTTAGAATTATTTTAATTTTTGGAAGCAAATAGAATCCATAAATTGATGTTTTAAAATTAAAACATTAAAGTGCCTTTAATCTAATTTTCCGTGTTTTTATTCGATTATATTTTAATATTTAATATCCCTAGACCATATTTTGGTTTTTAATTATGTAGGGTTAGAAAATTATAAAGGAAAGTGGCCATGTGGTTTTCATTAATATTGATGATTGATCGACCATGTAACTGTAAGCTACTTCACACCAATTCCATGCTACTGTACGTCTCATTGTCTGTGAGTTGGCTACCGTAACACAACGCATGTGATTATATATAGAAGGTTATTTACCATGAGTCTCAATACATATTAAATTAATAAAAGTTATGATATATATAGAACCCTTCTCACTATTGATCTCCTGAGCATCATACTACACGATCATCAATCCTTCCATGACATTCACAACCTATTACATCAACCCTATCAAGAGTTACCATTCCACCTCTTACAAATTTGACTATACTATATACCTATATTTATTTAAACACCCCTTATACTCAATCATATGAATCTAAGAAGACGATTCCTACTTTTGGATTAGGGAAAAGGTAAGCCAAGGATCCTGACATTTTTCATTGATGAAGAAAATGAAAATTGGTAAAATTTGGGATAGAATTTAATATTGATTCTTTATAATGAATTATGAATCATCTGATTCCAAATCAATTCCCAATGATAATAAGAATTTTGGAACCTAATTCATTGATGAAGAGTATTTGATACAAACTAAACAAAAATGATAGTTCTAAAAAATATATTCCAAAAATGTAATTGATCTCTTTTAAGAAAGTAAAATATTCTAATATTTCAATGTATTGGATAGAGAACATATTCATGATTAATATAAACTTCATTGAGCAATGTTTTATATATTCCATGGCAATGTTTAAGATGGTAAAAAATAAGGGGCATGATTATTTCCCAAATTCAACACTATTTGAAACATAGAGGGATGTATGAATAATTCTTTAATAACTGACTCAGTGAATCCAATTATGAGATGAGTGGTACCAACATTGGATATTGGTCTTTTGTAGTGGTTTTAGTTGTACAAGATACATTATTTGAAGGAAAGCGATTGGTTCTATGTTTGAGTGGTTTATGGGGCTTGACGAAACAAATTAATTTTTATAATATGAATATTGTGAGTCTAGATGTTGAACTAAATACTATATCAAAAGAATGTTTGATGTTCATATAGTTTAAAGAACAATTTTGAGTTGATTATGCTGACTTACGTAAGTATCAGATGACACATGCATCAAAGTAACCCACATTCTAGTGACCTACCCAAGTATACTCTTGAGATGATCTAGTATTTGTAAGGGTGATGATAACCAATGTCAAAAATATAAACCAGACAAGGACATGTATAAATTTTAACCCCTAGAACACCTTTATTATCCCAAGGGTAATGAAAAATATTCCCAATAATAAAGCCCCCTATTTTTTAGGATAGTACATCCTTAATTAATATAAAACTCCTATCCATCACATGTACTATATTTTACACAAGTAAATTTCATCATAATTCAATTACACAGATAACCACTAAATAACATCTTCAATGATTATTATTGAATTTGTAAGAGGCATGATCACTATAGGGGAATTTTTTAAAATAATATTTGATTATTTATTTTATATCAACCCTCTAGTTACACATGTATAGGAAATAAAAGGATAGGGATATGGGCATAGAATTTGTGGGTGTTTTTGAAATATTTGGATCATTGGTGATGTAGAAAGTTAATCATGACAATTCGGTGAGGTAATATATATAAGCCAAATGAATAATAGATGAATTATTTATAAAGTTGAGAATTTATAAATAGAGTACTAGATTCCACTTCTAAGATTACTTTATCAAGAGTTGAGTGTATGTTGTCTAATTATTATCATTGATTTGATTCTAATTTAATGAATTTTGTAATGGAACACAATTCCATTAGTGGTTAATCTAGTAAGAATTACCATATTTTTTATTATATAATTTTATTAATTAGTGCATAATATCCCCATATCATTTCTCTAGTTGTGTTTAATTTATTTTTCAATTGTAATTTCCTATAGACATATTATTTTAATTACATAATCTCTTAATAATTGAATAAAAAACATAGGGCACATAGATCAATCTACTTTGTTCGATTATAAATAGTTACTCAACATGAGTGTGATAGAGACATCTAATAACTATGTAATATTAGGGAATACAAGATCATTTTACATCATTAGTCTAGCTAAAACAGCCCAAATAATGGTAATAAATGATTTATCATTTTTAACAATATGACTATAAAAAACATGAATTATTATTCAAGAATTTGAAAATAATCAACGGTCATACCACTTTTTAATATTCTGATTAAGAAATCAATAAAATTCAATCTTTGTTTTTACACACAGAACCCATTAAATAAATAAATAACACACCCTATTCAATATCCTCTATATAGACAACTATGAACCATAAAATCCATATGAAATTAGAGTTAATATATTTTTATTAAGGGCCCCATAACACACCTTTCATTAGAAACCAAAAATATCACTAAATGCCTGAATAACATTGAATGGAATAACTTTAGAATTCTGTAATAAGTGATATGTACAATCATAGTATTATTTCATCAAACAAAATTATAATAAATCTATTAATTTATTAATTTATTAACAAATTGGATAAATAATAAGAAAAATTCATTCAAAATTTTTATAAAATAATAAGAAATTACATTATCATTCATAGTAATTAATAATAAAATAATGACTAGTTATTAATAAAATTATCTAGGAATATATCTTCCAATGGAAAATTGGTGATTCATATTGACTTATTAATCACTAATATATATTTATGAAAAAACTATATATTTTATTTTTGTTATAATTATTCCATACTATTATTTTATTTGAACTATATTATAGAATGTATAGGTAAGTATGTGGTATGTCATTATTCTCTACTATGCATACCCAAATAAATTTTTATAGGATGCATGCACTACAAAGGATATATGATATCTGTAAAAATATACAAAGATTACATGTCTTTCTTATGAAAAAAATTTGGTTTTTAAATTAATACCCTGTCAACATTGGTGGTGCCTACCTAGCTACTATGAAATCTCGACTAACTTAATCATTAACCAAAAAAATTTTCATGATGCATTTTTATTTGTTACTTCCCATGTCATGATTATCCATTCTCATGTATAATATACATATAAAATATAAATAAATAAATAAATGATTTATGATATGCTTTCACTCACTGTAATACAAATTTTTAATGAAAATGACTGGAATCCCATAACAATGCCCAGATAAGGCAACCAATTATGCTCAGGTTAAAATTCTATCAACTAATGTATTTCAACATTCATTTTCTCTCTATAAAATAATGATGTAAAAGTTGTATTTATAATTTTATAAAATAAACAAAAAATAATAATATATGTACCTTTTAAATTAGTTAAATTTCATATAATAAATCATATTTTAGTTGAATGTTTTTAAAAAACGTGTGAAAAATTATACTTAGTCTCCATCTCCCATACTGATTGAATCTCATTCATTACCAAAAACAATAACTCAGAATAGGATAAAATATTTCTATTATTTACTATCCTTATAGTTTCTATAATAATATAACATATGACTATATATCCATTAGAGTGTTAATTCGGTTTGTGATCGTAAAATACTTAGTGGTTAATCGAAAAGATTCCATCATATTTATTATACCATATTGTGTTAACGTTATATAAATCTACTCATTTATATATATTTAAATAAAAACTATTTTATAAAAAATACTATTAAATAATTTCATAGATACACGTAGGAAATATAATGCTAGATAATCTCATATAATAAAATAACTTCATATATTGGGATTTTCCATACCTGAAGTTTCTATTTGAAGACTCATATCAAAATATAAGATGTCAAGACCTGTAAATAATGTTGTAATTCATAATAAATATTTATTAAGTCCCAATAAGATATTCCCTCCATAGGATATAAATTATTGTGTATTTCCATATTTGGGAATCTTGCACCACATCACTATGGGAATAAGGAAATGGGAATAATATTGTTAGGGAACCATTATAAAATCTCATTCAGACTCATATGAAATTTTCATGGTATTATAATTTCATCCCATAAATCATTTCTCGGCCTAGGGACCCATCTACATACTTAATAAGTCTCTAAAAAGGATATACAAAAGTATCCACAATATAAATCTACAAAAATGATATAAGGATTCCATATGTTGAGTAAATATACATGATCGTAGAATATCAAATTTGTATCCATGCATATATTAAAATCATTAGAAATATTAATCAATGTTCATAATATTGATAAGGAAAAAATTTGTTCATAGAATAAAGTCATAAAATGATTTAATTAAAAAAATAATAGAAGGAAATTCCTTATGTAAGATGTGAGATTATATAGATAAAAATTTTATAAATTATAAATAGTTTTTCGGAAGAAATATCTTGAATAACAATGTCATGTAAGGATGTTATGATAATTTTTTGAAAATTCATAGAAATCACACCTTATAAAATATTTTGGTGCAAAAGTATACCATATATAAGTCATGTGGTTTAAATCAAATTTGGATTAACAATTTTACAATCTTATAGAGATATATGACCAGGAAGGGTTTCCTCTATAGTATCTCAATATATTAGTAAATTAATGATATTGTATATTTTGTGTTGGGTCTAATACATAGCATAGGTATTTCATTATAATGTTAAACAAGGTGTATATACCGAGGATAAAAGATTTGTTTCAAAAACATAATTTCCAAAAAATAATTTTTCAATATAAAATTTTTTCTTATTAGAAAGCATATGATTTATTTTTAGTGTTATGGAAAGAATTATTTAAATTATATAATTTAGTAGAATTTGGTATAAGATGTAAATTGGAAATTGATTTTTTTTAAACAATGTGATAGTAAAAAATGATTATATTGAAACCAATAATATATTGAAGAAAATATTTAAAATAAAAAAAGGGTTTTTAAAAAAAGTGACAAGTTTTTATGGAAAAAATATATTATAAACCCAATCAAGATATATAATTTTTAAACATACTGCCACATAGTTTGAACCCATCCCTCAACTATCCACTAATTGAACTCTATATCATAGTTATGTTTTATTCATTTACTTGTAACTAATTCTAGATAATGTTGTAAATAATTATTTCATTCATAAATGGAATATATGGTAAAATGTCAATGATTTAAATTAATGGTTTCTAACCACCCACATCTCTAAAATGACTACACCAGGGAGAAAATTTCATTAATTTTATTAGTGTATAAGTGTTCAAGGGAATGGCCATGAAGTTATCTAACAATTTTTAATGTCCTCCCTAAGAATATTCCTCTAGTCAAGGAGATAAATTATATGTACTTATTGATTCAATTATAACTCATTCATATTGATTCATAAGTTTTATAATGGGTTAAAATTCTATAAAAATGGTTTTAGATCTTAATTATAATTATATATTTCCCTACATCCATTAAAGGTCAAGTATAGTCTTTGTTATACAAATACTAATTGATTTAACCATGAACCTTGTTCTCTAACCCACTAATTATGATGAAAAAAAAGAGTAATAAGGGATTATATTTCAAACATAATAAATCTATATAAAAATATTAATATTTTAATAGATTTTTTCATAATGGAAAAATTGTAATCAACACTTGAATCTCATATTAAAATTAAACAATTTATCATGGAGATTTTATATTAGATCTTTAAAACAATTGAATGAATGACTGAAAAATTCTTCCAAGTACAAGAGTAATGATTTTGTGGAAAATAAATGTGAATAAATGATTAATTTATTCCCAAAAAATATTTAATTTATATCCCTTAATTGATGGAAAAAAATTAGGAAAAGAAATATATTGGTTGGATAAACTATAAAAAACCTTACTAAATTTCATAAGTGTAAAAACCCAAAATCATTCATTTTTTCCTCATGATAACATTCCCACAATCCAGAAGATTCATGTAATTCCAGAATACTCATCAAAAAATGATCCCCAAGAATTTATAATCTGTCACCCGTATATCTAAAATGATGACATAGAAACCATGAATGGAACATAACCAAATTTTAACGACCCAAGTGCTTGAAAAATATTTTTTTTCATTCTAGAATTAAATATTTAGATTCAAAAAAAAATTATAAAGAAATAATTGATATTTATATAAATTATGTAATTTTTACTAACGGAAAAGTAAATTAACCGTATGAATAATAATATGTCCAAAAAAATTGTAGTCTCATATATGCTAGTATACATAAAATCTACGTATCTTATAAGTGTAATCGTGTTATTTTTATATCATAAAGTAAGTGAATAAATATTTTGGAAATGGTAAATTAAGAGTCAGTAATTATTTAAGTGATCAATATTTAATTTCAATTTTTGAATTAATTTAATTATTTCAAAGGAATTTTATTTCCATAAGATGTATTCATAATTTATTAGTTTATTTTCTTATGGTTATAAAGTAATTTAATAAGAATCTTATTAATTAATCTATGAGTTATAAATTCATTTATAGTTTTAATATTTTTATTGTTCATATAATTTATGATTTTTTTTAAATATTCAATGTACCATATTTAGAGAATTATTTTTGATAAAATAGAGTTCATATTTGAATTATAACCATAAAAAGTGGTTTGGGTGAATTTTTGTATATTTTTTAAAAATACTTCAATTTTAGTGAATGGTGAAATATGGTAATTTACAGATTATATACATTATAAGTCATGTATGTTATTCCTAACATCATGATTGATGTAATAACCATAATATAAATTTTACCTTGAATATTTTAATATATTTGATTATAATTCTCAAATTATTCTTCATCGTCAGAAAAATTAATAAACCAATGAAAAAATAATCAAAAAATGGCCAGCTCCTTCACTATAAATACAACCCCTCACCCCCAAATCCCCTCTCAATAAAAATACATGTATCATGTTAAACATCTTCTTATGTCTCTTCCCAATACTCTTCCCACATCCAATACCATCTAGTATCATAAAAATTCCAAAACCTAAGAACATAATGAGGCTCTCAAAGAGGATAATTCAAGAGGTAATAATCCTCTTTAATTTTTTTATTTTAATTTCATTTATTTTTATTTTCTTGAACTCTCTACAACTCCCCTTATCCATGATTTATGAACACTCTAGTCCAATATGTAACTTTTTTTTGAAAAAATGTAGGTTAAACTTCATTATATAGAATATAATCATATGTATACATGATTTTTATCAAGACTATGAAAAAATGTTTCATAAAACTTATTCTTCTGTCCAATTTATCTAAAAAACATCATCCATGATATGTTGAATTACTGACATCGTGGACGATGTGTTTTCAATTTATATTACCAACTTTATGGATGGTCATCGAACCATTTTAAGGTTTTAAACTCATAGTAAAGTGTATGATATAACCTTTTTTTGTTATGTAATTAACAAGTATTCATAATATTTAATTATGTAAATAAATTATTTAATGATGATCAAAGAAGTGCCAAAATGATGTAAAAAATTTTCATTATAGTTTTATCAAATGACTCATTCTCTAATTTGAAAAATATATTTTATGGTATCATTTATAATTCTGGAAACCTATAAATACCATTTCATTATACTTCTAGAGTTTCTCTTCCATTAACCTGGAAACTCCAATACGAACTGACCATGAAAACCATGTACATAACGCACCCAAATTATTGGGTATATTAAAATATAATTAATTATTTTGCTGAATGATGTTATAAAATGAATATATAAGGTTTAATGAAAAAATAATTTGTTTCTATAAAATATTAATAACTCTATTGTAACTGTTATATAAGAGGTTTAATCACATTTGAAGTATGAAATACCTATTATATGGGAATTCTTAACCCAATTTCCATTCCTTGGGTTGATTTTATACTTTATTGATTTTAAGGTACTATGATTATTTCTGAAATGAATTTTTGATTATATTATGTTTTATTATTTGGAATTATCGTTTAGACACATATTTCATTCATTTTTTTATTCACATGTCCAAAATATGATATTTGTAAGGGACTTTTCTTTTAAAAACATCTTTTAAACATATATTTTTATAACTTTAAAAGGGTTTTTTATGAAAGTATTATTCTTTTATGATTATTTTATGGTTATGGATAATTTTTTATGATAAAGGGTGGGACCTATACCTCCCTATAATGAATTGGGTATGTTTATGTTGGAGTTCTGTTGTATGGATACTCCAAGTGAAACTACGATGGCTAAACCACAAGGTAGCCATTAAGGTTACATTGTAGGGTTTCCATAAGGGTTACAAATCATATGGTAGCCATGGGGTTAAAAAATTATATATGTAATTATTGAATTATTTTTAATGGTGTTATTTAACTTTTTTGTTTTTTATAGAGATATCATTTTCTCACAAAGTAACTATATGATACACATTAGATGAGAAGTATGTCTTTGTGAAAATTATTTCACATGATTATAAGTGTTCATGTAATAAAGGTTTCCCAGCTTCATTTGGTATCCCTTATTTATATTTATTGTTTTCATCCCAAGTTTTAATATTTTTTCCCTAGGTTAAGGTTTGGTATGATAAAATGAGAATCCAACTTGAAAATTTTAATGACTTTTCATTAATAGATTTATTATTTTATTTAAAAAGTTTAATAATGAATAAAAAGGATATTGTTTTAGTATAATACAATGTATATGATAATGGGATGATATGTAGTAATTATTTCATATAATTTTAATACTATAAACTGAGAAGATATTTGGGAATGCCAAGAAGTGAAATCTAAATAAATTTACTTGATTATGTAATGTTTAAGGCAATGTCCTTACAGTTTGTATAGAAGCACAATTTAGATAAAATTAGTGGTTAAGGTGATATTAATACAATACCATAAATTATTTTTACCTTATTTTTGTATATAAATGATAAATAATTTTATTATCACCTTATTTCTTAATCTAATATATTTTTGTTTATAGTGGCTTTCCGTTGAAGAAACAGGGAGTATGAAATTAGAAGGAACCAAGTGGATGATATCTTTATAAATATGTATCTAGTAATGGTAGGGATTGGAACTAAGAATTTTTTTATAGTAACGGATCAGTTGACATAGGAAATAAATGGTTGTGGAATTCATGTAAGAGAGTAACCAGAACAACCACAAAAAAACAAATGATAGTTGATCCTTGTATGAGGAAACACCCTCCTACCTTGACTAGATATTTTTATCTAGTGGTGGGGGAAATATAGATTATATCCCTTGAAAGAATATTGAATATAATTGTGTTCCTTATGTAATCATTGAGTATAAAGAGTTTAGGTTGTATAATTTCTAATAAGTTCTCCTTATGTAATTCATGTTAACCCCCCTTCATAAATTTAACATCAAACCCTTTTCTACACTATGAAAAGTAATGATTTTTTCCCTTTTATCCATCACTTGACATAATATGTTCTCTCTATGTTCTTATATTAAATAATGTAGGAAATAATATATTGATATATAAATATCACACAAAAACTATTTTTCACCCATGAACTAACACAATTTGTTATTTTAAGATAAAATATATTTAAATCATTTAGAAAAAGTAATACATTCATCAGGTAACATTATAAATATGTTTAGAAAAAAATAATTTATAAATAAAAACATGCTTCATCACCATAATCAAGGATATCAAAATAATTTAATTATCATAAAAAATCAACATATTATAAATAAATAATTCATGTCATGAAGTTATAAAAAACAACTAACTATATGTGATTTCAAAACATCTATAAAACCTATCAAATTGATGGTTCATTTAAAAGAAAGACTCAATTAATATGATAAGAATTCTCTATTAATTTAACATAATGAATAAGATGTCAGAAATCTATTCTTAAAGAGAATTTCACATTGAAAATTCCGTATCTCTAGGGTGTCAAATGGAATTTGTACCAATTTTCATGGCCTATATTTGATGTCCTAAAATCAATATTACTTCTTTATTCGTGAAAACTTCAAAAGTAGGATTTTCAAATCAAAGGCACACATCTGGTTAAATTAAAAAATACTAAAATATATTTATAATAAAACAGTCTAAATAACTTAATTCTAAAATTATTATTATATTTTTTATCACTTTACATTTTATTTTCTTGTTTAAACTCTATTTTCATATGGAGAATAAGTGAAATTTTTGAAAAAAGAGAATGTATAATCATATTTCGCATTTATAGATCATCTAATATTACACCCCTAAGAATTAATAAGAAATGATTTACACTAATATATCAATAAGTCCATTGTTCCTAGGTAAAATCCTTCAAGAATATTAATTATTCAATTTTTAAATATATTCATCAAATTTATTTAAATTAAACCACATTCCTCTCTTTTACATAATCCCAGGAAAATCCCAAAATACTATCCATATAGGTAACTATTGTAAATATTAATACAATAGACCAAAAAAATATTATTATATACAAACAATTCACCCTGTAAATGACTCTATATTACATGTCTAGGGTAATTACCACTAAATTAATTTCCAAATATTATCAAAAAATGGCTAACCGCACCCATTAATACATATCCCAGAAATTAAAAATACAGTAACTCTATGTCATCAGGACAATCATAATAATATCAATGTAAAACCTCCTCAATTTCTATTATTCATTATTATTAAATAAAAAAATCTTCATACCAATTGCTCCCATATAAAATCCTCAGATATAATTAAAAAAATGTTCTAGCTTTCATCAAATAAATTATAATCTAAATAATATCACAAGTTTTAAAATTTATATTTAAACTTTAATTTAATGTTGAAAATGTCCTGAATTAATTTATAAAAATTAACCAGAGGAAACTCTCAATATTCATATGTCAAAAAACCTGAAAAATATCAAGAAATATTATCCAAATAATGTTTACTAACACACAATCAATGATATGAATATAATATTTAATAGTAATTAAACCATTTCAATATCAACCCACCAGTTCACATATATTAATCTTTCAATACACATGTTTATATAATTCCCATAATAATGTGATAATATATATAACAATCTAAAATTAAATAAAAATATTAGTTTCACTATATGTACATATGATAAAATCCACTTCATTAAACCATTAAAAAAACAACTGTTATAGTTATCCCACCAAAGGACTCTTAACCCCAATAATTTAATCAGTGGATTCATTATAGAGATTATTTAGACACCCAAAAAATTAATTCTCTTTCCCAAGTATCCTATTTAATTTGGCCCATGTTTCTATAAAACTCTCATTAATGAAATGATAAATCCTATAAGAATCCTTTATATTGTGTAAAAATTTCCTATCATTTTTACTCTGTAATCTATATTTGTCCCATATAATCATATTCCAAGTTCCGGACAAAAACCTCATTAAAATGTAATTGACTAATTGATAAATTCAAAAAATGAACCAAATTATATCCTAAATTTTTGGAAAATCCCACCAATTTTCCACTTTATTTATCTTCCTAGAGACATGAAAATGTTTCGTGTAGTATGGAATTAACATCCATTGATTTTATAACCAGTGATACAACCTAAAAAATTTATTCCAAATATTAAATGTTAAGGATCATCAATGTTGTTCAATATAAAAATTCATTTGACACTAAACTAATAGAATATAATTTTGAATTAATTAAACTTAATCTGTTATCTCTTACACAAACTATGAAAAAAGAGTCGTTTAATTTTCCTCAACCCCACATAAATATTATCGAGAATATAAAACATGAATTTATTCAAAAGGATAAATAAAAATCATTAATTGATATCTATTATCATAAAAACTTACTATAGTTAACGGATCCTATAAAAATATTCCAAATTATAGTACACACATGTTACCTATGTGTTATATAATTTTATTTACTTACTCTATGTACCCATCGATCATAGGGTGGTAAACTTTACTCATCTATAATAATGTTCCAAACGTATTATAAATCCCCCATATTGATTAGAAGTATAAACATTGGATCCCTATATTTGAGAAATAACATTAGAAAACCTTAAAGATAATTATCATCTTACAAAAAACATTTTTTATATTCATCAACAAAGATGGTCCAAGAGTATGTAAGGAATGTTATAAAATTGTATGTTCATCAACTAATACCTAATCATTGTCGTGTTTATATAATTATTTCAGTAATATAGTTAAAAAATAAATGTAATTGAATTCATAGTTCTATTCTATAGTTGGTCATGAATGTGACAACACATCATGTCATTGAGGACCCACCTCTATTCGTTGTCAAGTCAAACATATAGAAATAAATTCTACAATATCATTCTGAATTTATATCTACCAAGATTTTCATATACTTATAGAATATATTATAGTAACCGCAGCATGTAATACCAAACTAAAATGATGGAATGTTTATATATTTTTCTTCCAAGGTTCTACTGGAACCACTAATAAACAATTGAAATATAGCAATGAATATTTTGAAATTTTCCATTCACTAGTGGTCACTCTACAATATATTACTTCCCTAATCCTCTTATATTTTATTTTTTATAATTGTTTATATCTTAATTACATTGTTAAAATAGTATTCACATTAATAATAGAGGGGAATAGAGCCTCAAAATATTATTCTACCTTTATTTGAACATTTTCAAGTAACCTAATTGGAAACCTCTTCCCATTAGATTTCATCAATACATTGGTTGTAGTTTTTCTACATAAAGAATATCATACTATATTTCATTATCATTAATTCATATATAAGATCAATAATATATAAATAATGATAATATAAATTAATATATTTTCTTATATAGATATCATGAATTAAAGAAATGTATTTCAAAAAATTATAGTTACATTATAAAAAATTCACCAAAATGGGTAATGCATCCAATTCATTCATATCAAGAACAATAGAATAAAGCTTTGAATCATTCATTAAATTGTTTCAATATCCAATATCCATGAAATACAACCATGACAAATTTGAATAAAAACAGACCTTAAAAATATACTTCAAATGAATGTCTTAAATAATGATAAATTAATGAATTACATGACGTATGCATCATCTTAAATTTCATAAAAATTTCCTAAAAAATCTAATTATAATAAAAATTTATACTTTTTATTGTGACGGATATCATGGTTGAACTAATAATTATCATATACCCATTATATTAATCTTATCCTGTGAACCATAATTCTTTTAATTAATCTAAATGAATTAAATATTAAGGTTATTAAATATGGATTGTTCAGGGCACATGATCAATAGAAATTTTCGAATATTTCCACATGATTTGTATTAAAGATTCCCCTAAAAAGAAAATTTCGTTACAAATCCACTACCACCATGGGGATTGATGTTCATATCATAATACCAATAGATATTTTTAATATCAAAATTTAATATAGGACCATTAGTCAATATAAATTGATATTTGACTAAAAATACTATATTAGGTATCTCTTTCTCCCATTAGTGAATAAAAAATTCCACCAACTGTTATAATAAAAAATATTTCACAATAAAAATCAATTTAAAAATTAAATTAACCTAAAATATTCCTAATATTAATCTTACCATATATTTCATCTTATGTACCAATAATTACCTCATGATTCCTCCAATTCTAACCATAATAAGATGTGGTAGACACCTAATGCTTATTTTCTCCACCTTACATAATGGGGTTTTGATACTCATCATATATGGCATCATATAAACCCATAACTATAACCAATAAATTCTTTTGGAAAAGTTAATTATTGTGGGCTTATTTAACAAAATAATTTATTAAATACCAAATTTTAAATTATGATTGTTACTTACATTGATGAAATTATTATATCAATATCTACGTCCTATAATTATTTTTTATTGTAACAGATAATATATAATCTTTTATGGAACTAAACTCCCATATTGATGTTTCTATTTCAAATTAAAATTAATTCCTAAATTAGAATAACCTTTTCTACTAACCTATATCTTCCACAAATGAACAATTTTGTATGATCCTTTATTAATCATTCATTGGGTCTAATTAGAAAATACTCTTTAGGAGTACCTTTTTTCACACTAAAAAATAAATTGGAAGTGTTTGGACTCATTTATTTAGTGTGTACAATTTTAACACTTTAGAAACACAACAGTGATATATTTTCCTAAGTAATATGGGGAAAAACTCAAATGAAATTCCTCTATATTCCCCAAACATCCACTTTTTCCAATTAATAGATTCTCCCCTTCACCTAACTATGGAGGCTGGTTTCTATTTCTTCATGTGATTTATACTTATGTAACTATGTTATCTCAAATAATAACCATATTTATATAACTATATAATCCTAGAAAGATATTATATTCATATATCATCGGTTATAACCCCATATCAAAATTCAATGGGCCTTATAGATCTCATCAATCATATACTCTTTTATATATAAGAAAAACATATAAAATATAGATTCGTTCTCTATTTCCAAAATATTTCTTAACTCAAGACGTATAAACTCTATTGTAATATACATCTTCATTAGAAATTCTAGAAGATCCTACATATCTCATGCATATAAACCATATTCAATCATCTATACTAGATGTAGTTCTATTAAAGAATTATCCATTGGCCCTTTTCCCTGTCCATTAGAAACTTCTCTATGTGAAATTATTATATAGTATATAGGATAAATAATCCACACCACATAATCAATATCATAATAATTTTATTAAATATTATTATTAGTTGGATTCTTGTCCCATTTTTTGACATTCCCATGTTCATTGATTAGTTATTACATATTCAAACAAGTTATATGTTTTACCCTTTTCAAACCCATTCAGGAAACAAAAATTAATTGATGAATTAAAAATATTTTTCAAAGAGAGAAAAAAAATTTCTTTCTTTACCATGTTCATTTCATGCATTTCCTTACCATGCCTATAATTATATATAGACTCTTACCAATTCTAACCTATAATGTGTTAACATGGCCCAAATAACAACATATAAAAAGTTTATCATAAACCATCAATTTACCCTATAAATCGCAACAAACTAGGACATACTATACAAATGTCTACCATATTTATTTATGGAAAAAATTTAGTTTCACAATATCTAATTCCTGATGCATACCAGACTACCCAATTCTCAGAAAATAATCTGATATAATTTGGTAATAACCTATCCAGGGGACCCCAATCCCAATAAAGAATCGGGAAATCACATGAACTCAATCATTTCCCCCTAATACAAAATGGTTTGAAGCTAATGTATAGGTACAAAATTAATCATTCGATATTGACTTTAACTTTTGGATAAAAACAAAAATTGGTAACCCTTCTTGAGAAATGTAAAAAACATTCATTAAAACCATAAAAATTATTATCAAATCCTAAATATTTTTTCTAATAATATATCCATGGTATAATGATACATGTAAATAAAAATATATAAATGTTTTTGATAACTAAGGTATCTTCTCTTTATACCATGAAACAATTTAAATATATGACTCTCCATAAACAATGTGCAATATGTTCCCTTATTTTCATCATAAACAATCATGTCCACATGAATAATGAGGTGTTCATATATGAGTTGAGTAAAAACATAGTAGGATTTCCCTCTGAATATAATAAATATCAATTAATGAGAAAAATAAATAATTTAATTATTACCAATAAATTCAAATCAATTTTTTGGTCCAAAACATTAATTTATAATTTTAATTTTATAAAAAGATATCATAATCCATGATATCATCCCATTTTCCCAAAAACCTCGTATTTTGTGAGTAAAATTTATGAAATCTAATATAGTTATTAAATTTATTTCAAATCATTTTTCTTCAAGGAAAAATTATTTTAAAAAATAATAATTTCTATAATCAAGTAGAAAACTCCCCATTTTATAAAAAATAATAAATATCCCCATTTTCTAAAAATATAATGTAAACTCATTATTTCATCAATATATAAAAAAATATCCAATTTTCCTAAATATAAGAAAAGAAATAACATTTTACTAAAATAATATAAACACCTTATATTTTCCTAAATAACTGAAAAACTACACATTTCCAAAAATAATAGAAACCCCCAGGTTCTCCAAAATAACCAAAAATCTCTTTATCTTGATAAAAAACATTGTATAAAGACTAAAGGAGAAAAAATATTTTATGTTATAAATTTACTAGTATTATTTTATTATGTTGATAAATATATTCCCTATTCAAACTTTTAACTCTAAACTCTCTACTTCATCAAATCAATGAATGAGTTAGAACCTTTAATCCACCACTCACCGTAACGAATTTTATCCAGGTTCTCTTTTTAAATCATGATATAATTAAAATAATATCTTAATTGGCCTCGCCAAATCTATATTTTACCCTCACACCCACTCCATGAAAATTGTAAAATAATATACATTTATGTAATTTAATAAATAAAACTATTCATAATGTTTTTAATATATTAGTTTATAATAAACCATTTATAAATAATAATATATCTTTAGAAAAATAAAAATGTAAATATTTCCATGATAATAATAAGTCAATGTAGAATATACTAATTTTATATCTCATAAAACATATAAAATCTAACAATCGAGATTGTATTTCATGTATTATATTCAACTTCTCAAAATGATGGTCCATTATATGTACATGGAGTACGGTGCATGGAGTACGTGCGAAGCTGGCCTGGGAAATTACGGAGGGAGAGACGCTGTGGGGCAGGTGTATGCGGGGCAGGTACGAGGATAGTTCTGCCGACATCCCAGTGAGAGGGTTTTCCATGTGGTAAGAGGAGTGTAATATTGTCCCAGAGTTGAGGGATCATGCTCAGTGGATCATCGGGGAGGGGAGGGGAGGATTCTGGGATTGCAACTGGTCAAGGAGGGTGCATGCGTTCCCGGGGTGCCCAGCCCCGATGATCTCATTTAGGGAGGCAAAGCATCACCCTCTGTTTTTCAGCGCGGTGCTAGATGTGGAGTCACGGAGAATCTTTGAGTCGGTGGTGATTAACAATGAGAGGGACAAATGTGTCTTCACGCCCTCGGTTTCGGGTAAGTTCAACCTAAAAGATTTCCGCAGGAGTTCCAATGTCCAGCAGACGCGGGAGGCGGGAAGCGGGGTGGAGTGGAGTAGAAAGGTCCCCTTGAAAATGAATTTTTTAACGTGGAGGATCATGCAAAACGCCATCCCTTCAGATGAGAACATCAAACGCCTGGGCGTTAGTCTAGCATCTGGATGTCAGTGCTGCAAACAGAGGAAGGAGGAGAGTTTGGAGCATATTTTTCTCGCAGGAGAATGGGCCAGAGTGGTCTGGAATTTTTTGGGAAACCTCATAGGGTACTCTGGGCATGTTGAGACCTGGGAGCAGTTCTCGGGCTTGTGGTTGGAGGGGGGTGGCGGCAACGTGGATGGTAAAGATGTTCGATCAGTGTTTTAAAATGCTGGGTGCTGGGTTCTGTGGGATGCGCGGAACCAAGCCAGGTATGAGGGGCGCACATCCACTGAGAGGGAGGTGGTGGCAAGGGTAAGGTGTTTTCTGATTGATATTATGAAAACAACGAGGTTTAGTGAGAGAGTTCCTTCGTTACGGGGATTGGTATCCCAGGGGATGGGAGGTGGGGAGGAGACTTTCAGGAGGCGGGGGTCGTGGGTTCGATGGATTCCTCCAGTGGGCGGTCTGAAGCTGAACGTCGATGGGGCATGCACGGTAGGGAATATGCGTGGTGGTGCGGTGCTTCGATACGGCAGTGGTAGTGTGTTGCTGGCTTTCACTGTGCACTATGGGAGGGGGAGATCGGTGCAGGCAGAGGCACTAGCGATCCTTTTAGGGATATCTATGTGTCTGGACAAAGGCCTGATAGTGGAGCAAATAGAGACTGACTCAAAAATTATACATGATGCGTTACATGGACAGGGTACGATGCCATGGAGGATTTCTTATACTATCAGACAGTGCAGGGCGATTATGGGTAACGGCATAAGGGTTACTCATACCTGGCGGGAAGGGAACAAGGTTGCGGACTACTTTGCTTCTATTGCAGCTCCGGGGGATTTTTCAGTTTGTGTGGATAACGCGTTTCCAATTAGACCTGAGGGGGTCAATCTGATTAGGGGAGATGCACTAGGACTACATTATGTTCACCCTCCGTAGGGGGGTCTGCGTTTGTTTTTGTTTTTGATTTGCTGTTTTTGGTGTTATGTATGGGGTTTCTTGGGATTAATAAAAAATCATATTTTTGGTGATGGGTAATTTTTCATGATTATACAATATTGACATACTGCCATGCAACTATCTATTCAGGATTGCACAAAAACTATAATTATAATAGCCATCATGCCTTTTTCAATAGCACCCAGTAACTCTCTGATTATAACTAAAAAAAGAAGTCAGGTAGAGGGATAAATTTCTAGTTTTTGGAAAGAAAAATGTACTAATTTGGTATGACCCAAGTCAAATTTGATTAAATCCTATGTGTTGATTTCTCCATGAAATCAGAAAAAATATTGTTTTCTTGGATAAGTCTCCCCAATAGTAACATTAAACAAATAAAAATAAATATATAGAGTACATTTTTCTTCATTCTTTAATATTTTATTCTATCTTCTAATTTCAGATCAAATTATATCTGAATTCATTATCACAATTCCACCAACATTGTGGGATTATGAGTTTTATTTTTTATGAAAAAAATGGATTTTTATAGATAACCATTATATAAAATCCTATATGCAACTCCATTAACATTCTATAGAAATTATATTTAATGAATCATCTTTCTCAATCATTAAATCCCCATTTTTATGTGAAAATATTCCTTAACATATAAATATAAATTCTCTAAATTCGTTCACCTAATGTCTTTTAAAATTTTACCTATTTACTCTATTTATAATAAACAATGGAAAATCATAAAATAATATTGATATTTGAAATTATATTTTCTATTACTCTAATAAAATCATAATTTTCACCTCTTACAACAAGTGAAACTTGTTAATATATCCATATAACATGTTAAGAGTCATTTCCCCCAAGTTAATTATAATTAATTAACTCTGAATATTAATATAAATGTTTGACCACAAAAATAGTTATACATTACAATAATTCAAAATTCAATAAATCATATAATATTATATCATGACCATAATAATAAATCTAATTCAAATATTATTCAATTCCTCTAGTCTATATAATTAACCACGTATTTTTGAATCTTAATAATTGAAAATTGTAATCAATAAATTTAATTAAATTTATTATATTCACTTATAAAATCCATGTGAATTGCATTTAAAAAAATTAATATAAGCATTTAAACCATTAATCCATTTAAAACATTTCCACAATTTATTTCTAAAAAATAACTACTTTAACCTCCAATTAATGAAATATTAAGAAATCCATCCTGAGTCCAAAAATAACATTTTAATTAATTATTTGACCCACTATTGAAGAAATGCCAAAAATATTTTATGAACATAAATAAATTTCAATATCACTATACTAATTACCATGATTAAATTCTTCAATAAATATTTTTTTCTAACTCCTATAATTATGAAAAAACAGAAGTACAATTTTTATATTATATAATAAAAATTTTCATTAGCCTCAATGCCATCCATAATTAAATTAATAGAATTATGTTAAAATTCATGTCATTAACTAACTAAAAAAACATTGTATTACATTAAGGCTAAGGGAACTATTATTTAGCCCTTGAAAATAAGCATAGAATCAATAACTTATATACACCATCAATAATATTTTACCAATCATGGGGTAATATACTCTCTAAAATTTATTATCTGATAAGTCTATATCCTTTATATAATACAAATTTATAAAAGTAATACTGATTAAAAACAACCCCATGTTGTTTCCATTATCCTTTGTCTCTACCTATAAATTTATAATAACGAATATCAACTGAAATTAATAATCTAAATCCTTCATAAGATGAGATTGATTAATTTGACTATGACTACCAATCACTATGATAACTTTTCCTAGTTTATATGAAAATTTATATTTGTAATTATAAGGGTATTCCACCTGTCTATTTTAAACCTACAATTAAATACCTTTTATAGGAAATACTAAATACCGTTATGTTATAAATGCCTGATTAACCTATTATTGAGATGCTAGTGTCTCCAACTCTTCATGTCCAGAATTTCCACATAAAGATCTATGTTTTTAATTGAATATTTTATTTCATATGGTAAAAATTACCTCAGTCTATTTTCCACCAAAATATATTCTTTCATAATAATACATATTGAACCATATCTAGATTAATTATGGGAAACTGAATACCCCTTACTAACCATATAAAAATATCAATGTATGTGTCAAGTTCCATATTAACATAGGTTCATAAAAATATATATAAACTTTTATAGTCACTCAAAATATCTAGCATTTAGAATTAATTAACTATTTTCCATTTCCTAGATCCATATGCATTGATGTAATATATAAGACTTTAAGTAAAAAATAATTTATTCTATTTTTTCATTATTAAAAAATAAAAAATAAATGATACGTACATTAAATAATATTAATTAATTTAAAATAGAATAATAAATTTAAAAAAAATCAACAATGAAAATTTTGAAATATAATCGGTCATCCTAGACATACGCTGAGTTGTATAAATTGCTACAATAGTAAAGAATAATGTGATAAATAATGTTGTAGTAATGAAAAATAAATATAGATAACATTGATATAAAACAAATAAAAAGTAAATTATAATATTTAAGGGGTATATATAAGGTAATAATGTAATATATTACTATTTTAATGAGTAATGTAATAGTTAAAAATTTTATCTTCAGAATAGTAGCTAAGATGTAGGAACAATAAAGTTAATGTTATGATTAACTGACAAGGACACTGTATATGTATAAAAATATAGGTATATAAATTTTAAAAATACCATAAATTAATATTTACAGTATTAAATATTTTTTAACTTCAATTATCCCAAATAAATTAATTATTTTAAAAAATATGTTTTATTTATATGAATTGAAGCATATTTCTCTTATATTCAATATTAATAAAATTTTTAGCTCATTTTTAAATTAATTATGATAACAGAAATTAATATTTTTGATGTATCATATAGAAATTAGTCAATAGTGATATCATGAAATTCTAAAAAATGTAAAACAATTTTGGTGAATAAAAAGGATAAAATGATGGTAATCTAATTTTTTTCAACATAATTTGATATAATAACAATATAAATATTTCGACAATAATTTTCAAAAAAAAATATTGATGCATTACAAAATGAATTTAAAAATAAAAAAATCATGTTCTAAACATATAATGAGGTGTTCAAAATGTAAAACATATTTTAACTTTTTAAAAACTATTTCTTTATTTCATAAGATTTATTCTATGGTCAACATGAAAAAAAATATAGTACAACAATTCCTACGTGAAAAATTATAAAAATAATTTAAATATTAAATTATAAGTGTTAAATCAATGTTAAATAAATTTAATTAATTTTCCACAATAATGATAATTATAAAATATCAAACAATTCTGATGCTTCATCTATAAATTAATGCATTCTCATACCATTATCCCCACATATATATAAAATTTCATCTATTCACTCTAAAAAATCTATCTAATTTTTGTGACTCTTAATTTAAAAATTTTATATTTCCTAAAGATATTTGAAAATTGGAAACCATAAATAATTCAAATGTTTTTTTCCTCTATATATTGATAAAAATGGTCTATTAAGGACTACTAAGAGGGTGTGAATCTATTGTACACTCTTCTAATGATTTCATTTCATTTTAATTAATCCTAATTGAATTTATAACATTCCCAATCCAATCATTGATATCTCACATCTTGGGTAGTATTAGGAAAAGAGAGAAGAAAATTTCTTTTCATGCTTCGGCTAAAAAGCCTTATCATATCCATGTATGTTATACCCCCAATGTTGATTCTGCAAAATCATTAACAATATATTAAAAAGGAGAATCAATTTTTATCTCTATGAATTTAAAAATCCACTAACAGACACCCTACCTAATCAAATTGATAAAAGTTTATAAAGATATCCTTCTTCACCAGGGATTACTTTTTGTATCCTTATGATGATATTCATACATGAGTGTCAAAGATCTGGTTCACTAGTGTACAACATCATTTATATACAAAATATGTTTTTTTAATACATGATCTTTATCATTTATCAACATTTTCAGATCTAAAAAATATATTTATATTATCATCGCTTAAAAAGAACATGGTTTCATATCTATTTCTTGAAATCTCACCCCTTCGACATCGCTTTATCTCTTCGACATAGTGATGTTTCAAGTCACTCATGATTCTCTTCCATGCCCCCTTTATGACCTATCAATATTTTATTCCACATCTCTACTTATTTATATATATATATGACGTCATATAACTATATAACATGAATATTATTCCCCATATTAAAAATATATATAATCAACGGTTTTTCGATATAAGTATAATATTTTATTTTAAATCAGTCAAGCATATCAGTAATTTTAATATAATTTAAATTCACTAAAATTTTATTCAAGTATTCCTCTAAAATTTATTCAAGACTCAGTTTAAATAAATTATTAAAAATTTTAATATTCAAATATCAAAATAACTACATGAACCACACAATATTAATTATTCCACATATTCTTAAATTCATGAAACACTCTGTATTTCCTAAGAGTGTGGATGCATTTTTTTTGTTTCATCACGTACATTATGTCCACTTGGTAACCCATCCATGACATTAAAAACACATTTATATATTTCTATATATCATGGCCATCTATACATAGCTAGACGAATCAACTAATAAATTTATGGGAGAAGTGAGATTTTCCCTTTACCATTGCATAATTATCACAATTCTCCCATTATCATTCCATAAGTATCTTAATTATATAACAACACATATATAGGTTTCTCATTAACATTATGTGGAATTTTACAAATCCATATTATCTTTACATAGAAAAAAACTCATAATTTACCATTATATTGGTTTTATCTTACCTTTATGCAACTCATTCTAGATCACCCACTAAGCCTGGATCAACCACATGGATTGATTGGAAGTACGATAAAATTTTTACAATCATTATATCAGATGAATGAAAAAAATAATGCATATTAACATTTGATAAACACAAAATACAACTAAAGTGGCCATGTAACTATGGGTCAACAATATGAAGAAACATTCAAATCAAACACATGCCCTATCTATAGACACTGAAATTTCAATTTACCTTGACATGTTTCCTATTTACCCATATATAGTGCCTTAACTGAATATATTTATATAAAATTACAATTTACTCAACACCATTACATAACACCATGAAATAATGTGATACCTTCACATAGGTTAGTAATTACTTTTACTAAACTCTATTCTCATACATCTAACCATTATGTATCCACTATTACTTAGTGATACCTTTACACAACCAACAAAACTTTATAGATTCTTTTATAAAGGAACCAAACTCAACAAAAAATCCATCCCACAACATTTTCAATGTATCCAGAGGCCTTTAATGTCTCATATGATGTTAAAGAAAATGACTGTAAATCCACTAACACTAGTCCTTGATTTTAATTGGGATTATCAAATAAATTATAACATTTAATTTCTCAAGGATTTTTTCAATTAAAAAAATCTAGTCACTACCTCTATCTATCAACAAAGGCATATAAAAATACTTAAAAAATTGTAATCACCAATTATAAAAAAATGATATTCCTCTTTTAGTTTGACTTTAGTTCCTCTAAAATATTAAATCAGTATTTCATCTTATATTTCAATATATTATTGAGAATAACATATAAAGGGATGATGGAAACTCCTTATGTAATCTATCACATCTAGAAATCTCTCTTCATTTAAAGAAAAAACCAAACAACTTATGAGAAAACTATGACACCACAATATTTTCAATAGTAATGATACTTTATCTTGACAACTCTATGTCTATTTGGTGAAACATAGTTTAGAAATCAAGTGATATTTAACCAAGGTGGAAAAGATTTTCCACTAAAAACATAACATCTGGTATCATTGTATGATTTTCACTCCAAGGGATGTTTAAACAAATTCATTATAAAAAATAATATAGCATGTAAACATTGATAAAATCCCATTGAAATGCGCAATTTTTTTGGATAGCACATTCCATTACAAAATATTTTCATCAAGTGACACTCTCCATTGATAAATAAATTTAATATTAGCTAGTACAAGGATTGAAATTTTGACGACCATTCCATTTTCAAATGTTTTATACTCTTGTACATAATTTCTATATATCAAAGAAAATATTAATTTTTAAATTCCTTTTAAATTTTCCCCCTCAATAGATACACTCATTTACTCTGATTCATGGTAGTTGAAAGACCATAAATTCCAAAATTCATTATTTTATAAGAGTGTAAAGAATACATATTTTCTAAATTTCCCGTACAGTTAGAACACATTAAAAATAATAATACAAAATAAGGAGGGACCTTTATTCTTCAAAATTATCATTGAGGCTGGGATTTTTGTCTCAAACCCGACCGATCTTTTCATTTAATATACCAGAATATTGATTTCTCTAATTCTTAGTAACATCCTTCATTTATTGTGAAATTGAATTCTTCTTGAAACATGTTTCTTTCATGGAAGGTTATTCACATCATTTAAATTTTTATTTTACGTGAAACTCACTTTTCACATTCTATATTATAGAAATGGAAACTCTATGTTATTTTAATTTTTAATTAAAGAAAACATTATTTTTAGGTAATATATAGATGTTTTTTTATGGAGGGTGTCTAGATTTACAAAACCCTTCATATAAGTCACTACTAATCATTAAGATAACATTGAAAATAATCATTTTTTCATTATTTAACATCATTGTATTATTTAGTTTAGAAAATATCATCAATTTCATTCTTAATGAATACTAATGTCACTTTTCATTATTCAGTTTTTAGCAGAATTGTTTTTAAATATTCAAATTTTTCCACACTTTTGTTGTCGATTTCTATGATTTTCAAGAATTTACATCTTATTCCAATATTCTAGTACTTTGTCCCCAAACATCATGTGACACCAAAAATAATATATGAGTCTTAATCCCTTCATTTCTGTTATAATATATACATATTTTTTAGGTAGTTTACTTCACTATTTGTGAGTGGAACAACCACCAATTAGGTAAAATCATGGGAAATAGACATGATAGAACTTCTCTCATCTACCTATGATAATGTGGTGGGTTTGTTTTTTTACTATCCATAATTTAACAAAAATATTTTTTAATCCTATTCAATAAAGTTATAAATATTTATAATATAAGAATATTTATTGGTTATGGGATACCATCATCTTAGAGTGCGTTTCAAAATGGCAAAAGGATGAACTCATTCACCTTTTGTTACTGATAAGAGTTCCCCTAGAGATATAACTCACATTAAAATCTATTTTTATGTATATTTATTCTCAATAGCATGGTATTGTTTATAAATAGTAAATAACAGACTTCTCGGCCTTAATTCCAGGTCAATGAACTTCATGTTATGGGAGATCTTCATATCCCCAACCAATCTTAGTCTATCTTCATGCCACTATTTTATCTTCTTTATTTTTTTTTAAATTACATTTCATAATTCATATAATGGATTATCTTGATTTTTTAATCTTTTTACCTTACCCTTATATATATCATATTTGATATCCAAAATGATATTATGAAAATTTTTAAATTCGTGCAAAGCTCTCACTATTATATTTTGAAACACCTTTTTCTCAAAAAAAAATTTCCTAATTAAAAAGGATACATATTATATTACCTAATTATAATTATTACGTTTTTTACAATATCTCTATAATAGAAATTCAATATTCATACATCTAACTTAGTTTATTTTCCAATTCATCATTTTCTTTTTCTAGATATATGTTATTAAAAATAATTCCCTTTACAATATCAATAATAAATTTTAGACTTCTTTGTAAACATTTAGAAAAGAATAATGAATTTATTAATGAAAATTATTAAATTATAAATCATCCTCAAAACATGAATATTCATTATTTGAAGGATCATAATCAAATTACGTATTACTAATTTCAATACATTCATTACCTTCAGTTATGGATATTTATATATTTAATTTTGGATTCTTATTCTCCTTTATTTCCACTCTTTTCATCATGGTCTTCTATTTATGTACAAAAATAACTCGATTTATATATTTGGTAGTGAATTATTCTTTATCCAAATACATTATTTAAAAAACATAAAATAATATAAACATTATTAAATATATTAAAATGTATTTGGAAAAAGATTTATATTTATAGGGAACATAGATACTCTGATATTATATTTTGATTTTAAGGATTTGTTAGGCCCCACTAGGGTCGATTAGTGGCACATTATTTTTATAAAATCCTATTCTTTTAATATAACTTCTTGAACAAGATATGGTTATTAATATCCCCGATAATAAATAAAAAACATACCTCGTGTATAATTGTAATTAAATGGAGATAACCATACAATATTGAAATGTTTTTAATTAATTAAATACTTCATTCCATGTTGGTTATACCCTCACCCCACACACATGTATTCTCTACTATTTCAAATAATTAATTTACAATATATTTTACACTATTAACTCCAGGGATTATAAAATCAATTACATGATAAAATGAATATTTAGCATGATATAGTGTTATAAAGGACTCATTCAACATTAAAGATAATTATACACCTCTAGGTGATGATATTCCTCTAGGTATGTATAGTATCTATTTCACACATGTAAAAGATAAATTCAAAATTATATTGTATTATTAAGAGATAGAAAACTAGACTTTCATATCATTATAGGATATGTAAATGTTCTAGTTCTTATTAACACATCCAAAACATTTTCATGATGATCCCATTTATAAAATATCATAGCATTGATCGTAAATTATATATTCAATACATTGACGTATTGTGTCTCATAGAATTCTCTCACACACCATGTTTGAAAGATCATAATATTATACTAAAATTATAAATTTTTTCATATATTTATAACTTCACAGAATAATATAATGTGAATATTATTCTCTACATTAAAAATATAAAAACTCTATAATAATCATATTCTTGTTTATTTTTAACAATCTATCAATCATATCCCTAAGACACATATCATTTAATCTAATTCAAATTTGATACAATTATTCCTCTTAATCCTTCTTATGAATCAGTTAAAGTTCTTTCTATTATATACCATGGATTTTTATATACTACTGTCTCAATTTTTTTCCACTTCTATCACTTTCACATTATCCTCTTTATAACCTTTATATTTCTTTCAAAATGCACAAATATATTCCACTATGGTATGTACACCTATACACATATTAAAAAATTTAAAATTACCCTTATAAATTTAGTGTAATTATCTATTTATCATTCCATAGGTATGACCATTATCTCTTTACCTTTATATAGGCATCTCAATTCTAACCATACCATACCATATTTATCTATACTCATTTTTCAATTTTTTAAAAACATTTTTAATTTCATTATGTAGCCAAAAACCCATGGTTTACCATTATTTCATTTTATGTTAAACATTAAATAGTTTAGTTTGGATTTAATTCATACAATAGATTGATTTCATTCTTGGATTAACTAAAAGATTAAACTATTATTTCCATAGGATCGACAAAAAATCCAAAATGATGCATAATGACAATGGACATACCCTATGTGAAACAAAAATAATTGTATCTTCTTAGATAAATCATGTGAAAGTAGCATCAAATTAACCTTATGACCTATTCATACAAAATAAAGTTTCAAATTACCATAACACTATGTCTTCTTAACATTAAACAGTTCTTCAACTCAGTTTCTTTTCACAACTTCATAATTTCTCTAGCACCTTTGAAAAGATTCATGAAATACAATGATACCTTTTCCTAAATAAGGTATTACCATTACAAAACACGTCTCCTTATCATATTAGCTTTACTAATCCACTATATTTCAATTTTACTTTTATATATCCTTTGTAATCATATAGATACATTTAAAAAAGAATAAAATGACACTAAATATCATCTCAATCCATTTTCAATAAATCCTGAGGCAGAACAAGTTCTATTAAATATTATAAATAGTTTATATTAATCCATGACCACTTTCCTTTTATTTCAATAAGGATGAAATCATCTATCATCTCATTTAAAATCTTGATGATTTGATCTATAAAAAACCCCCATAAAACACCTTTCCCTATCACCAAAAACATATTTATATATTAACAACCAATAAAATCAAACACATTTGGCACAATACTCACCCTTTTCGATTTTAAATACTTATATAATTTTCACTTAAAATTCTATTTTATATTTTAATAATATTTTATATAAATTGATGTAATAACCATTTCAGTTTTCATTCCAATATGTTATATATATTATTTCCATTTACTTCAATCAAAAGAAAATAATTTCTTTATATACAACATTATATAATCCTATGAAGGGATGTTTAGTATATATAATTAAAATGATCAATTCATGGGATGTGAAGTGAAACTTAATCTCTATGGACTCACATTTTTTTGGTCGCATGACCTTTTCATTCTCTAGGAAGGACCAACTAGGATATTGTTTCTGGTTTCCCCATATTTGATGAAATTTGTTTATTATTACATTCCCAATTCTTATGTATAAATATTTTATAAGAATATTTATTATCATATACTTTAGCTAATAAATAATATATTCCTGGTAGTTATGATAAAAGTATATTCACCTAGATTGTTATTAAATTTTATTGTCTAAGGAAAAGTGTGGATATGTCTATATATCCCTATTTCTATTCATTGAAAATTTTAATGTAAATTATTTATTATTAAGACACATATTAACATGTAGATCATTATTTAAAATGTTGATATATATTTATTATAATTTTATCTCATATGATAGAATAAATCATATAACTTATGTTATAGGTGGAGCCTATAATTATATATCTCTTTGTAACAATAGTAAGACTCATGGGAAAACTAATTAAGGGTAATGAGAGAATCCTCAAATTTTAAGAATTGGGACATGGCACAAGGATTCAATAGTAGGCTTAGAGTGTATTATATTATACATTCCCATAATTGTTATATTCATTTATTTTCCAAATGATTATATCATCATCATTCCATGTCCCTTTAATCATTGATATAGATTTACATCAATTATTTTTCTATTATAAGTTATCTATTTTAGGATAATTATTTTTTTAGTTTAACTAGTTTATTAACCCTCATTAAAAAAATTTAGTCTCTGTTTTTTAATTTCTCCACATTTTATCATCTGATGAAAAATAACACCATTTATTGTATTTTATGGATATTATGAATAATGAATAAGATATATTGTGTTTTATTTAAAGGTTAGGGCCGAAGCCTTATTTTTATTATTAAATCAAAGAAATAATAATATATATTATGTAGTTATTTAAAAACCATGTATTCTAAATTATTTTAAAGTAATGGTAATGGTTATGTATATCTATAGTTCTATAATGATTACAAAAATTTTGATATTGGGTATATTATATAACTCAAAATGTTAAAATTTAATAAAGAACGAATTAGCTTTGAGTGACTAGAAATAGGGGGTGTAACATTTGAGATTAAATAAATTTTTGTAGAAAAAATAAGAATTGGATTTATAATAATATAGAATATAATGAATGAATTTGGGATGAACCCATAGTAAATTATAAAAATCTATCAATAATAATTTACTTGTAATGAATTTAAGATAAATTAATTAATTATAAGAACAGATGAATCATATGAAATTTTAGTTAAAAATTAGAACTAATTATTATTTGTTATTATTATGAAAATAACAGCTTCTAGAATAAATGAAAATAGTTTCAACATTCAAGAATAGTGAAAGGATTTTCCAAACAAACAAAAAAAATTATTTGACCAACATATCACCATACTAGGGAAACAGAAATAGGTTATAACGAATAACCCCAAACGTATAAAAAACTTATTTCCCCTTCATAAAGAATAACTACCCCTAAAATTTTTTATTATGAAATAACCACCATCCTTAAGTTTGACCACTGATTATTTAGTAGTGGAATATTGGATTAAGTCCATGGAAAAAAAATAATGTAGCTTTGTGAAATGTGCAATGTTTTCTTGTAATTATACTGGTATATCATCTATTGAGGGATGATGAAATGTGGTTGTGACATCTCATTCCATCTCAGTCGCATGAGAGGAGGTAAGAGTGATACTAACCTAATGTGAAATACCAGGGACACCAAATACTAGAAATAAAGTAAATGATTTTAAAAATAAAAGGCATGTGGGAATTATTTACCATTTAATTATCACACATACACACACAACACACATATATAAATACACAATACATAAAACCCAATACATATATAGATGTGAGGCATGCTCCAAAACCAAAATGTAATAAATGTAATCAAACCATTAATAAACATTGAAACATAGGTGAAAATCAGAGTAATATTACAACATTAGAGATATAAACTAAAATAATAAAACCATAAAAATTACTTTTTACTATAGTGGAACCAATATTAAGAAAACGATGAACCTACGCCAAGGTCCACCTCCACTAACTATGATAATGTTATCAAGGAGAACCATTATAAACATAAGAAGGTGGTACTTTTATTGTATCATGTAAAATGATATATATACACACATATATATATATATGTGTGTGTGTGTGTGTAGATATATATATATATATATATATATATATATATATATAATGTTAATGTTTAAGGGGTGAGTAATATTACTCATTTGGAAATTTACAAGATTATTCTCACATGCCACTAATACAAAAAATTGGTTATATCAAAGGATATAAAACAAACTAGAATAATTATATAGCAGTAAAAAGTATTTAAAATATAATATACTTTAAATTATTATGTTATCTTGGAGTATGCTATCCAAAATTATTTCTATTTTTAAATTTAAATGATGTTCATAATTTTTACAATGGAATAGCTGTTTATGTTTTCACAAGAACACACCCATGAATTCTAAAGGACACCCCTATACTCACAAGTGACAGTACGTCCTCCCCCATTCCATCTTTTGGTGTAATATTTTAAATTTGTTCTTTTCCACTCAGTATTTTTCACTATTTCTATTTCAATAAGGACTCATACAATTCATCCATTAACATACACCAACCAATTATTTTCAATATGGGACACCAAACTGTTATTAAAATAATCCGTCAATGCTATTAATATTTCAAGAAAACTCTTTTAATAAATTTAACAATTTCTTTCTTGGTGAATCACACTATCTAATTAAAAATAAAACCAATATGAAAATCAATAGATTTTTTTTATAAAGAAAATCCATTTACAAATAGAGGTAAAATAATTTGGAAACATAAATTCCTCCAGGATTAATAAATTTTGAAAGTGGAAAAAACCACCGACCTCAGGTTCATTGGAAGAATAAATCATAGATGATTCCATTGATCTCAAATATTCCTTCCATTAATATATTAAAAATGTAGAATATCTCATGAAAATATAACCAATCTCTAATATCTATGATTAATACACTGAACTATGGTTTCGTTCACGGAAAATTGTGGAATCCAAGAAAATAATGAAGAATGAGTTCTGAAACTTTTATTTCTACAATAAAATTCTCAATAATTAATTGAAATAAAATGTTATATATAAAAGATATTAATAGACCACCATGGGTCTCTCTATAAGTTCAAATGAATAGAGAATAAATTAATGTGGGTTGTAAAACAATAAGATTTTATAAATATATATAAACTCGAGCTAATTTTTGTCATGTATGGTTATTACAATTTGATTTTACATTAGGTTTTTTATTATAAAATACCAACCAATTCAAATGAAAATTCACATTTTATTAATTGAAATCATGAATCAATAACACAAAGTGAGTAGTATTATCCATACACCTTTTGAACACATTTCATGATATGATAAAAACACACATAATTTTACAGAATAAATAACCATTGTGCATAACCATTTCGAGGTATGTATTTTCCATATATAAAGGTTCCAAGATTTATTCTTATTAACCCAAAAAATATTCCATAAAAATATCATAACATGTCCACATATATGTTAAAATAATAAAAAGATATTTTACCCCAAAACGGGTGTGTTATACATTCCCCACCATTGGAATTTGTGTCCTAGAGAAGCTAGAGATAAACATTAACATTGAATAAATCATGCCATTACACTTATATAAACTTCTCTAACTCACATTTGTCCCCACGAAACAGAACGTGATACCATAAAAATCACATCAAGGTTATATATCTACCACATAAGGACTTTTATCATTGTTTTAAAATATGAAATGATTCATTGATAATAGTCACATCAGGATTAATAGTATCATGGTTCGAATAGATCATATTTTGAGTATCTAGATGATACTTCATTAATTGGGAAACATAAAATAAATTATAGAAAAAACTATATCCTATTGGTAATGAAAAATAGTATTCCATAGTTCATGTCTGTTTGAAAACCACAAATAGTCTGACCTACCCTGGTTCTAACTTCCCTTATTTCCCCATGAATCAATGAACATATCTATGTGAAACTCTCAATAATACATGGTAAAAAAATTGAATAATAAAGGTTGATTATTTTTTTTTCATATGATATTTTTCTTCTTTTACCAATATAAATTTAATTTAAGAACTTCGATATCATATTAGTAGTCTCATGGGAATTACTCGGTCCAATAAATATTATATCCCAAGTTTCAAAGAATCAAAGCATAGAACAATAAGTAAAACCATAGAAATATTTTAACGGGACCATATATATTTTTCTTGATGGTAATTTTTATAGGTGGACTCTACCAAATGCATATGATCTTCCAAATTTAATCCAAAATCCATGAAAAAAACTATGATCATATCAAACAACATATTAATAAAATTTTATTTTTTACCAACTATCTATGAAAAATATGTCAGGATCATGGTTAAAATATTTTTGAGATCCCGTTGTAATGAGAACCAAAATCTGTAAGTTAATATATGATCTCTATTGATGAAAATTTAAACTATAACAATAGAAAGCGTAAAAAATTCTTGAGCATACAACATTTTCAAATCATATACCATCTTAGATTCATCAACTGGGAGAAATTATATTGACTTGTTTAGTCAAAACATACTCACAAAAATGACATAATATTTCTAAAACCTTATTGGAAGACTTGTGAAAAATTCTATGAAAATTTACTCACATTTCCATATTAATGTAGTAAAATAATTATACATTGATTCTAAGCCTTTATCCCTTTATAGGGAAGACATTTTGATATTAAATATAAAATATTTCATAGCACACATGAGCAACATAAATGTTACTTAATAACCTTGTACATTTTATGCATACCTGGGTTAATAAACCGTTTAAAATAGTGATATATAAAAATAAGTTGGTCATTATAAGGATGAAGGTCATTAATGTTATTAAGAAAATGTAATAATAATTTTACACTCACTTTATATTCATTATAATTCCCTCTACAACAAGTTTTTACTTAGTAGTGATACAATATGTATATGATTTCATATCCTTTTTTATCTAATCTCTCATGTTTTTAATAATATTAACCCATATAAATACTTCATGATCATCTTATGTGGTGTAATCTAGATGTGTTTCTATAATCACACTCTAGAATTTTATTTCTCATTTGCTTCTCAGAGCACTTCTCTATACAATTTTCAAATCAACTCATATTTCAGAAAATAAATTTTTACCGTGAATGCATAACAATTAAAAATCAAAATATTGTTGTACTCCATAAAAATTCATTTCATTAAGTTTAATAATCACTGGGAAAAAATGTTTTTCAAAATTTTTGTTTAGTAAAAACTATAATTTCTTCAATAAAAAGGTAATGCTTCTAGTTTACTATTTTATGGATGACTTCATCTAATTCAATATCATGCATATGATAGATATTTTCATGGATTAATTTATTCAACCATGGGACACAAAATGTTCTCTTTCCCTGGTAATATAACAAAGTCCAGATCTAGATTCATCACAATATACGATATAAGCATTACCCTGTTCTGGAAAATTTTGGATGCATCCTGATGTGATATAAGATTAAAGATCTAGAATGAATTTATGATAGTATTTCATATGAATGGAACACATTTTATTATCAATGTAATCTCGTGACAAGAAAAATATATGAAATACTATAAAAATATATTTTAATATCCAACTAATCCTAGAAATCTAAGTTACCTCAATAAATTTATTTTTCTTCTACCAGGATATGGATTCTGTGATCTTTTCCTGATTAACTGATATTCCTTATTGAGAAATTACATTTCTAAAAAAATATACTGCATATATCCATAATTTACGTATAAAAAATTATACATAAATAATGCTCCAATAATTTACTCATTACAATTTCAAAGTTCTCCATCTGGTCATTCCTTCATCGAGAGAAAACCAAAATATAATCAATAAATACTTGGAATAAATAATTAAGGTAAAAATGAAAATTATAATTTATTATGTCCTTGATGAAATTATCTATATTATTTATATCCAATTGCATGAATTTATATTCATAAAATCTATAGAAACTCTAAAATTATATCCTTATGATATCCACTCTTCTGACTCCACGAAGATGTTACGCCGAGTGTAGAACATTCTTGGAAAATAATGTTTCTCCCTTGAATTGATCATATAGATCATCAATTCATGGAATATGATACCAATTTTTATTGTAACATTATTAATATCATGATAAATTAAAATTAGAATAGATAATTTTCTACTTTATTTAAAAATAATATTGGTGCATCCCAAGGTGATTTATTAGGTCTGGTTATGCCTTTATTTTCCATATATTCTTGCTGGAACTATAAATATCACAACTCTGGAAGAGAAATTCTAATATGGTAGAGAAATGTGTATTTAAACTAAATTATATTAATAGAAAACTTGATTTCATGATCAAGTGGTAACCCATGTAAATAATTTCTAATGTCATCTGACATTATGTCCACTATAATAGAAATATCTTATTTCGGGTTTCATTAGTGGTGGCCAGTGTTCTTTTTCTAAATTCCCATAGATAGGTCCATCCACTATTACTCAAGCCCCAATATAACTATATTTATATTCTAATACCTCTTTAATACATGAAAATATCACTTCAAGGATTTGTACATAAATGTTTGATCAAAGAAGTCAATAAATGATTTATATTCAATCAGCCAGTTGATCCTAAAGATTAAATAAAAAATATACATCAATAGGACCACGAACTCCCAGAATAATTGTAATGAGTCAATGGTAATGGAACATTCTAGGAAATTTAATCCAATACACTCTAACTATATTAGGTTTCCCATTATACGCATAATATGAGGCATCATTTCTATGTGTAGTCTCAATTTTTTGGACATAAAAAAATAAATTAAAGGATGTGATTCCACCATATAAAAAATAGCATGCATAAGTGATGTGCATAAAATTATTGTTACATGAACCATGGATGGACGCAATTACTCACTCATAATAACATTTTATTCCCCAAATAACCAATTTTGAGATAAAAAATATAATATAATTCACTGATATGGTGATGCATGAACAACTGAAGTGTTCCATGTTGTATCTGGATTCACCTAGGTCATTGTAAGGGATCTAGTCAGTAGGCATAGATATTTATTAGAATAAAAATCTTGAGTCTAAGCAGATAAAGTTACACTAAATAATATTATATGTTTATGATAATTTTCCAAAAGATTTCCATTCATTCTTTAGCGGATATATTTCCTTGGAGATTTTATTAATTTATTCTTCTAATACAAAAACATGATACACTTTGTTGTGATTTTATAGATAAGGGATTGACATCATGCGTATATTATTTTCTTCCTTTAGTCACTAGGAGTAATTTTCCATCTTGTTTTTATTCCATATGCTAAAACTCCCACTAGCACTAGTATGGAAAAAGGTCTCACCTCCAAAACAATTTCATTTGAGTTCCCTTTCTCTTGTTAGTGCCTTATATTCTCTATATGTATTAATAGTAATATAGAACATTTATACCTATGAGTTAGCCTCAAGATGGAGACCTTACTCAATGATATTATATTTAAATTTCCCTATAGTAGCTACCTCCTCTGAAAAATGAACATGGTGAGTTAATTAAGTACTATATTCAATCAGAGATATATTCCCTTTTCCCAATTGAATTTAGTCCGACACATTCATTATCTAGTTTTTTACTAGAGGAAACATTTCATTTAAAAGATCAAAAAATATTTACCATGAAATTTATCAATCCAACATAGCATGAATAGTTAAGTCAGAGCAAGATTGTTCCATGTCTTAAATAACATATGTTAGTAACATGACCATCAATTCAATTAGAGTACCTATGAATTAAAAAATACAGGTTATTCTTATTTATCATAACTCTAGTTTCTTAGGTCCAAATTCATATTTAAATATCAATAGATTATACTATATCATGTTTTTTTAGTTATTTACCTATCATGGTTATCTGGTTCCAATTCTATTGTCAACATCATGAAAATATTTCACTTTACTTAGAACTCAACCTTTTTTTTGTAATCCTAGTGTAGCCACATTCTCATCTTATCCTTCTAACGGATTTCTTATTCTCATTTCTGGTCCCATTATCATTCTAAAAACCATGTCTAAAAAAATATTTATAAATTTTATTATCAACTTTTAATGTTTATCATATAAATATTAAAAACATAACGAAAATTTCACAAAAACAAAATCAAATGATGATGTTACAATGTAGTCATATTGGTAAGGTTTTCTACTAATGCATTATACAATAAAATCGTCATTTAAATCCATGATGATGGGTATAAAACATTACTATATGTTTATTAGTGAATTTTTATACCTAAACCTCCCTATTCACATGACGTTGAGCCTAAAATGGTTTGATATGTATTTCTATTCTAAAAATTGTATGTTAGTAAATTCTAATCTATTTACTACCAAACTAACTCAAATATTGAACAAAACAACAACTTTTTTTGACATCTATACCAAAATCATTGGCATTATTAGTGGAAGATATGATTCAAACCTTTTGTGATAATCCCCTAAAACCAAAGGATGGTAATAAATACCATGGGATTTAAAAACATGTGACATAGTGGAATTTTTTACCTTTTAATACACTCACACATAGATAAAACATGAATATTAGGATACTATTAATAAAACAAAATATATTTATATAAATATTTTATACTAAAAAACCAATCATTAAAAATTTTAATCCATAAAAAAACAATGATACACCGATGAAATTAAGAGTATTAGTGGATCAATAAGAGATAGATTATAAAAATGAAAATCAATAAATGTCTGGAATATCCTAGGGGAACCACTCCAGACCTTAATATAAACCAAATCCTGATTCTAAATCCACTAATTAAGATATTTCCATCAAATAAAACTACAATAAAATTAAAAAACTGGTCCCTTTTCAATATCAAAGAGAGCAACATCTTCATATGCACCAATATGAATACGCATGGGATGTGTAATCATATGAAATAAGGAAACCAGAGGATTAATCCCACATTCTATTAAGATAAAAAATGTTATACCATAAGATATAAAATTCTTATGTAGAAAATAAAATTAGTATACAGTTTTCACAATATAAAATATTTTAGATGAACAGGTTTTCTAAAGATAGTTTAACAAAAATAATATATATTTACAAAATCATAAGTAGTTCATAGTTTCTAGTTTTTAATAATAATCCATTTTCTCACAGGCACATGCCCATACATGCTGTGTGAATTCCCAATGGTTAGAATAATTGGTACATCCTATAATAAAACATCACTTAGCAAAATAGTTCGCTTTGTGCCCCTCCAGTCAACACCACAAACCAAGTCTATTTCAACAAGGCCTCATAAAATTTAATCATTAACACACACAATCATATTCAATTCTAGATGAAAATCAAATATTTTATTAATAGTGGGCTATAAATACCATTAATAATTCAAGAAAATTATTTAAATTAATTTAACAAAACCTCTCTGGGTGACACCAATAGTACAATTCTAAATCCAACCAATAACAGAATCATTTGTAGAGTTTTACTAGAAAAAATCACCAAATAGTATAGGATAATTCATTTTGAAATGTAAAATCCATTGAGTTTAATTCAAACTACATAGAGGTAAAATTGTCCTACATTTACTCGGTGTGAATGATAGACAGTAGATCATTAAATAGATCTCAATTATTTATTGTGTTATACTATTAAATCACAAGATTATACCCTAAAACATATCCACAATAATGTATATGGGTATTACTACCCCAGATTATAATTATTGTCAATAAAATACATAGAAATCCATGAAAAGGAAGAAGAATGTGGTCCTAAAAATTTATTTCAACAATCAACCTCTCAAAGAATCATTATAACTATAGTCTATATATCAAATATTTTCATATATCACCTTCTATTAGCATTGAATTCTCGATGATAAGAGTAGTATATAATGAAGAATTTAGAACCATGAAATGCACTAAAATTTCCCAAACCAAAAAATTAATATCATGTAATAGAAATTTATGATTTGAATTTACTGTATGGATATTTTACTAAAAAAACAATCAATTTGGGTGAATATTAAAAATTAATTCATTCCCCTCATCAATTGGTCACATGTCATGATTTTCTATATCTATCATCCCAACAAACTTGTTTCACTCTCAGAATAAATATAAAAGTAGTTGGATACCTATTATATTCATGTTTCAGATAACCAATTCTCTATGTGATGATTCCCTATAACCGGATTCTAAAATAATTTGTATTTGACCCTTCAAATCATATAAAAAATTATCTAAGTGACATATAATGTATATATAAAAAATAAAATAATTTAATACTACAAACCAATGTTCAACAAGGTGGTTGTAAATTCAATTCACTAAGATGGAGGATAAAGTAGAATATATGTTATGTAATTCATTAGAATCAATATTCATAGAGAGGAATATCCATCTCTATCATAATATGAAATGTATGTTTATAATTAATGGAAATGGAATATTATATAGTTACTCTGTATAAATCCAACGTCACATGGTTGGAAATAAATGGTTTAGACTATTAACAAAATATAGAGAGTAACATGGATATATTATTTTATATTTTATGGCCTATCATTTATGAATACTGAATATAGATGACATTTTCAATAGATAAATTTATTTTCAAAAAATCAATCTATAAAAATAATAAAATTACAAATTCATACAATCTCGAAGGAAATATTAATGAAAAAATAATGAAAAAATATCATTTGAAAAAACATGATATAATTGATTATAAATGAAGATTAAAGCATCCCATATATAAAAATAAATGGAAAAAAGATTCTAGATATATGATTAAATGTATTGACTGTATGATTTAAGGGTTAATAATGTGGCCACATAGATCACGAGTGAAATAGAAAGAAATAAATATCTATTGTATTGTGTTTTAATAAAAATAATATGGTACAATATTTGAATTAGATCTTCAATAATCAAGAGAATATTTCATAGAAGATGTTAGGATATCTTGGTTGGGTGTCTCTTATGACTATTATCGAATTTAAAGTTATAGTGATTTTATCTTTAAGAATGAAATTTTACATATCAAATTTGCCCCAAAATTTTTTGATTCTAATTCAACAAATTATTTTATCTCTTCCCTCCCAATAGTTAATATTGAGGCCCCACATGATAGATTACGGAATGAATTACCCTATATAACCTCAAATGGGTCTTTAATTTTTTTTAAAAATATGATACACTTTTTGTATTAAATTTATTTGATGGTTCCTAGCTGATAAATATATTGTAATAACCATTATGGACATAACTAAAATATTATGAGTCAATTGGACCTTGAATTATAAAAATTTTGTCCTCTAAATAGATATAGTGGTCTATATGTTTTAGGTGTTCATTGAATCACTTGTTTCCTAGAGGGGTTAATTTTTCATATGAATCATGAAATAAAAACCAATATATCATCTTGGTGGGATCATTAGTGATGATATATATGATTAAAAACCGTAGAGGATAATGGGGATATATATATATAATTATAATAAATATACCTCATAAAACAATACATTTATGCATTTACTAATGATATTCAAGGATTTATTCTTAATGGGGAAGTAGAATTTTTTTCGATCTCATCATAAATGTTAAACTCATAATAAATCCATCCTAACAAATGGTTACAAAATTATTTATAGATATAATGAATAAAATAAATGGTTTATGATATATTAGATTTATATAACTATGAAATTCACCTTGGAAAGTTCCTATATTATTTTTTTAATAAGGAATAGGGAATAATGTCATGTGTAGACTATAGGTGGATAAATAGTATCTCCATAAATAATAAGTACCCAATTATATATAATAATTAATTATGTAGATATATTATTGCGGATATAATTTCAGAAAAATTCTTCTTCATTAAAGGCACCATAATCTATATGTGAATAAATAAGCCATACTAAATGAATCATTCCATTAAATTCATAGCTACTCATATTTCATGGTAATTTTTTTGGTTAACCAATGATCTCTGTATAGTTTTAATGATGATGTATAAAAATTTTATGGAATATATAAATTAATCATTAGTGACATTTATTAATGATATTATAATATAATAGTTTATTTCGAGTATAATTTGAATAATTTATGGAGTGTAATATGAGAAAATAGTAACACCATAATTTTGATAAACATGTGTTTCGTCTTTAACGTGTTTCTTTCCTAAGCCAAATTTTTTAGTATAAATGGTAAATTCATTGACCATTGAAAACTATGGTTCTGAAAGAATAGAAGAAACAATGAATATAATTGAAATATTTATTTTATTTGGTTTAATTGTTTACTACTGGTGATTTGTTGAAAATTATGCTTATATAACTAATATTATTAAGTATGTTAACTTATAATGGGCTTCAATTAACATGTTCAAGGGAATATGAAGAATGTGTTCAAGATATAATGAATACACTGATCAATGATTGATTATTTAATTTACCAATAGGGATCAATTTTTTTATCTATAGTTGCTTATTAAGGAGTGGGATAAAAAAATCATTTTATTGAATTACAGGATTAGAACTAATGTATTAGGCCAACTAAAGCCTTGTGAACAGAATTACCAACACACAAAATACATTTGGTATTAGTAATTTTTATATTGATGATTAGGGGAATCTCATTATTGTGAAATGTTAAAATAATATATAGATCAAAAGAAATCTATGTATATATTCATAATAAAATTCCTCTACGTGAGGTAAATAAGATATGTAAAGCTACTCATGGCTTATGATTTTGTACTATACTACGATCCAAGAAAAATAAATAAGGTAGTTGATACAATGAGGGGGAAGAATCTGGGATACATTAAAATGTTAAAATTATATAATGATGTGAAACTTAAAGAAAAAGTGAGGTTATACTGAATAATTATAATGGAAGGGGAAACATTATACATTTCTTATGTACCTACCCATTAGTATTTACTTGATTGGATCAAGGAAGTACAGTCTAAGGAAAAGGTTCTATAATGAAAATATACTATAAAATATGGGATATTATAATTGTAACACCCCAATATTTTATGATATATTTTTATATAAATAAATTTTATTCCATTAATATATTTCATTACATTAAAAATCATGTTTAAAAAAACCATGAAATACTATTTAAATGTAATTATTAAATATAATAGTTGTAACCTAGTTGTTTGATTTATGGGTATTAATAAAAAAATTGAATTTATTACATATTTATAAATTTAATTATTTGGTATTAAATTTTTTATATATTAAAATAAAAACATTCACATCTCATAAGATATAATTTTTTAAAAAGGGTTTTTATGACCAAAATTTGGTTTTGTCTTAAAAATTAAATTAATATATTTTGATGAGTGATTTAAATTATATGTTTAAATTATATATTCAATAAAATATTTAAATATTCATTTAATAATATTTTTATAATGTACAGTATGAAGATAAACTATATTCTTTGCTTAAAATACATTTTCCTAAAAATGGGTGTCTGGCATTTCACACACTTATATTAAAATAATTTTCTAAAAATTATGTAATGTTATTCATTTAAAATGGATATAATATGTTTTTTATAAAACTTATTATTATTTGATATGTTTAGAAAAATGATTTTCCTAATGAATAGTAATCGAGTTAAAAATTCATTACTACTATAATGGTTAAAAAGGGTTAATGTGTGGTTAAAATAATGATATGAGGGTTAAAATTAAAATAAAAACATGAGTAAATACTATTAGAAGAATATATTTCGAATAAATATGATATTATCTTCAATAATGGTAATATTTTGAGCCACTTTTTAATGATATTTACATCAATACATTTTAATATTATTAATAATTATATGTCTTTCACAACCATGACATTTAAAAGATAACCCTTATCCTCTATTATCCACATCAATTTCACCATTTAAATTGACTATATAATATCCAAATATATTCTCAAAATCCCTATTAACCTCTTATATAGTTTTATATTTTCTAAAAACCAACCCTATTGAGAATAAGATGTGATAGAAATGAGGTATATCAAACTAGAGGTATGTGTTCTTACAGATCATTTTCATGCCTCATTATTATTATTATTCCGGTAAATATACTTCTTCCATCCTCAAAAAGTGAATAATGTATCATAAATATAATTATATTTTATTATTATAATAGGATGACCATTTTCTTCCATTTTCCATCAAATGGGAATGAAATTTATTGCTCATTCATATGTGTGGATTAGCACCTCCAAATAGTGATATGATTCATTTCATATCACCATATTTTATGATTATTTATTATGATGCAATAGTTTTTTATATATTAAATTTATTATAAAATTATTATTCTATAATTATAATTAATTTTTTACTTCTTACCTTCCCAACAATGGGAAACGATAATTTTGTTCATGTGTATGTGTGCACTACCACCACAAATAGACGTTATTCATCTTCCATTTCAGCATTTGATGGTTTTTAGTAAGGATACATTTAACTAATATATATGATATATATGATATAATAATAATTTTATAAGTCTGATTTATAATTTAATTTTTATTCATTCCATCTATCAAAAAGTTAAAACATCACCCATGAGTAAACATAGACTACAATCTCTATAAAGTGATGTAATTAATGTTTCATAATTTCTTCATATAAAAAGTGATAAATTTTATATAATGAATAAATATAATGATTATATAATGGTTAATATTATTTATATTATTAAACCATGACCATGGTGAAAGGATTGTAATCATCAAATAGAAATATACTTTGAAAATGGAAAACGTTTCACTCAAACGTTCATTAATTGATGAAATTTTCAATAAAATGATAGTTATAAATTATAGTGGAATGAATCATAATATTTAATATATTAATATCATTCTCTAATAGATTTATAATAAATATATAATTATTATATATGATTTTTTAATAAATATAAAGTAAGATAAGACATGATGTATGAGATTAATTTTACAATCACAATTATTTCGAGGGATTTCAATACTAAATCAAAATTTATCGAAAATTTGTGGATATTATATTTTAATCTTTTATATTTCCTTATTATTTTTTTATTCATGTAATTTTAAATTCACATTTCCAATTTCCACTCGTTGTTAATTAAAATGACATAGTAAATTTTTTGAAACAAACACGACAGTATTTTGGTTTCGGTTATTGACTATTTTCTTAAATATATATTTTATAATTAAAATGATCCAATAATGATTTTAATATTCTCCAATGACTGATAAATTTTTTTTTTCACATAAGTTGTGTTCTATAAAATATTCTAAGATGTATATTCATGTAATTTTCAAGATAAGATCATTTTTACATAATTATTGAATAAAATATCTATATTAACGTATACCATAAGAAAATATTTTCTTACCATCATGACTACTCTTTTCATTAAACATTAAACTATGAGATTCCAAAGTTCTTTTCATCGAATATTTTCCCCTAATATTCCAAATATTTTTTGTTTATAAATAAATGGTATCAAATGAAAATGGTATTTTCTTCAATGTATTAAGCTATGATCAAATCATGAATTTTTTCATTTTCTTACGATATTCATATGAATGGATTATGATTATTTAATGGTTGGGTCCATTATATATGTCAAATGTATTAGGTAATGTGACATATATTTCTCACGAGATTATGATAATGAGAATCAAATTGATTAAGAATAAATGTATTTATATTTTGATAAATGGGATTCATTTCTTATACAAGGTGTAAAAGGAATATATGGGGACATTTGTTTTAGTAGAAATATTCACTTTTTGATGTGTGAGTATGATTACAACTAGCCATCCTAAAAATAATATTTGTGGAAAGTATTTCCTATAAATATTTTTACATTTTCTAATTATGAGTAATATTTATACAAGTTATTCTAAAAATATTATATATATATACATGATTCTGAATAGCCATGTTCACATTTTTGTATGTGATTTTGATTGATTCTAACTATTCTGATAATAATAAGTGTCAACATGAATCAGAATAACCATGTTCCAAAAATATATTTCTGTTTCCTTCCCCATTTATTGATGCATGATTCGTTGTGTGATATATATTGAAGTTTAATAGTATGGTAATATTTGTGGAGGATTTTATATATCACTTAATAAATAATTTGATTATATATCTATTCCCCAAATATATAAATAATTTATAGTCTTTTTAAGGTATAATTTTGATATATACAATGATTATTATTTGAAAATGATATAATATTTATGTTTTTTATTCTTAGGTCACCTCCTTTGGCATTATAGTTGGATTTCTTTTTTTTTAGGATTAGGATTATAGAACTCTAGTGAAAACCATAGGGATGGTCCTATGTATAGTATAATACCCTATATTATGTCTAATGTGGTTGTTGTTTGGTTTTCTAGAAAATGCATCATAGTATGGATAATATTAATGGATATAGTTATGGAATAGATTCACCTAAGGGTAACAACACAGAAAGGAGTGTATTATGTATTAACTAAAGCATCATAAATACCTGATGAATGGGCCTAAAATTTTACAACTGTATAAACCCTCAAATATATACACATTGTTTAATTCAAATATTAATTATTTACCATAATAAATAATTTTAATAGATAATGACAATGAATGAACTAGGTTAAACATAAGGTTTCATATATTTAAAATAATATGTGTTGATTTAGATATATGATGAATTATTTTCATGATTATGATTACTCGCTATGATTAAATTTTGCACATTTTTGTTTTTTTTATACGGAACCAAAAGGAATCCTTTTAAAGGTTGTTGTGGTAAACAAAGAGATGATTATAATCATGAAAAGAATGAAATTAATGAAATTAATTTTATTTAAGTGCACAATGTTTATACATTTTATTTAATTAAAATAAACCGAAATGATAAATTATTTAAATGAAATTTTAATATTATATATATATTAATTTAAATTCATGAAATTATAATTAATTTTCATATTGTTATTACAATAACATTTTATTATTGTAAACATTTCATTTAATGAAAACCAATTTTCATCACATCTGCTGGTTTAATATTAAATTAATTTAATCCAATTTTGTGAGTATAATTTCAAAATATAGATTCCATATTTCAATTCATTATGATTTACATTATCAATTAATGTTAACATAATTTTTTACAAGAATAAATATTGAAAATAGTAAAAAATAATTATTACGGTTATGGTAAAAATAGGTATACTAGATGATTAATAAAAAATATAAGGGTTAAAAATGAAGAAAAAAATTATAATTCATATTTTATGGGAATATTTAAAAATTATCTTGTCTAAAGTTTAGAAATAAATTTTTATTAATACTTTTGGAATGCTAAAAACATTGGTTTCATTCTTTATTTTCAAAAAATTAAAATGTGTCCTCTCCCATGTTTATAAAAGGACTCCCAATATCCTCCTATTAATAAATTTTCAAATTCATTTGGTTTAAAAATAATACCTACCCAAATCCCTTTTATACATCCACCCCAACATCATATAGGAATGTTTTTGATAAAAAACTCCAACCTAGGAAGGATTTTGTTGAAATCCTAATGATGTTTTTTGATGAAGTGGTATTTTTATTAACTAATAGTTTTGATTCATTTCTTCATCCACCTCCTACAAGTATTATTAAAATAAAATAGTATTATAAACTCAATATGATACATATATTGATATTTAGTTATTTTATTTTAATTACCTATATCCATATCATACTCCGTCAAATGGAAATTGAAACCATTGAACATGTTTATAGAGGACTACTGTCTCACTAATTAACGTAATTTGTAATGCCCCGACCACAGATTCCCAAAGTCGGTGCATTATTACATAACATTGGCATGATCACATGGAAATTATCTATCGAATTAATGATAATTTTATAATTATTGGATACAAGATTCATACATAAGTTCAACTTTACAACTTGAAAAGAAATAAAACACTAATTTATTCCATTAGAAACATCCAAGCCACCTAGATTATGCATGCAAATCACTCATAACTAACTTCTTAATATTCTTGGAAAATCAAACATAAGAAAGGGGTGAGCTCAAATGCTCAGTAAGGGTAATAAATACAGTAGAGGATAACATAAATATTAGGCATGGTGAATAATTGAAAATGCATGCCTTTTAAATTATTAAACATGAACACTTTTATGGAAGGAATATGAGTTGACTGAATAATTCCATAATAACACATATTCATGGGAATTATACTAGTTTAATAACTACAAGACCCATCAATATTATTTTCATAATGAGGGAATGTATAATGCGAGACATTCTGAAACATCTTGTAAAGGCCTTGGCCAAGACGTCTAAAAATGATTAAGGCCTCGGCCAAAACCATATTTTAAATTGGGAAATGCCTCGGCCAATTCCATGTCTAGTTGTCTCATGAGACCTTCCAATGCACTGAGGATCTATAGAGGGATACACCCATCACATAATAAGTCCAATAGATTCATCATATTAAAATTTTGAAAAATAATATAAATATTCGTATTAAAACTAGAAAATGAAATGTCAATACTTTAACAATAAACCATGAATGGTATAAAAATAACACATCCAAAGTAAAAAATATCACAATACCATCAATAAAATATGGAATATTTGTATCATAATTAATCGACTTAAAAAAAGTATAAAATCCATCAAAAAAATTTGACAGAGAAGAAATCAAAACTATTTGAGAGAAATGCCTCTTTCTATTTTGAAGCCATTTAAGAGTCACATAATTCTAAAAGAAAACATTTATTTTGAAAATCATCCTATAATATTGTAAGGGATGCTTCAACAATGTTATAACGGCCGAAAATATCCATATCCTCCGTATATAAAAATACATTCTTACCTTAATTTTGTCGAAAAGGTCGTAAAGTACCTTGTTTGCAAAATGATGGAAAGATTCCTTTCTAAACATATATGGTCAAATAAGGTTATAAATGACCTTAACCCGTAGTTTAGTAAATAGTAAAAATATTTTTAAATACAGTTTTAATTAAACATGGATGTGGATGATAAATAGGTCCCAATAGATACTTACATAAAAACAACCTCGGATAATAAAGAGATTATGAAATTAACCCTTACCTTATAATTTTCCTTGAGTAGAGGCTATATTAACATCTTGTATAATGGTGAAATTGTTGTTATTAAATTATGCAAGAACCATATTCATTAATATGAAATCATATATGATCCTCTAAAATTTCTTTGATAATTATATTTCAGTAGTATCTTCATTTTGGGTGTCAACTAATTCATTTTAATTTATATGTTTTGATACATAAGCCGTATTTTTAAGAGGATAGGATTTTTTTATTAATATCCAAAATGATATTATGCTCTTTAATCATTATTTTTAATAACCAAATGAAAATTATTCTAGAATAGTTACGATGGGGAAATGAATATCATCATGTTCATGGAGACAGTAATCCATATGTACGCACGAGTGGAAGTATCATTATTTTGATTTAAAAACGTATTTAAATAGATGGTATATCATATATACAGAATTATTAAGATGTCATATTTATTATTTACATCAATTATAAATCATTATTATACCCATCCAAATAATTTTTTATTTTAATAACAACTACACCACGACGTGGAGACGGTAAGTTGTTCCTGTGCACGTATGGTGACATGTCAATAATTGGATGGATAGAATAATGAATATGGTTTTAACATATCTATAATAACATCACATTATATATAATATACTAGAGTTATTATTTCATAATGGAAATAAAAAAGGAACAAGAAGTGGAAGAAAACAAGAACTTAAAAGTGGGTTGTGAAATTATTACCTCTTCTTCGGGTTCTTCCTTTTGATTTTCTCAAAATAGATCCTTAGGTTGGATTTATGAATAATGTATAACAACTAGAATGAAGTGAGGGATGTTGGGAGGATATTTGGGTAGGTTTTTTATGATTCAAAGGCTTGAGAAGTGTGATAAATGTGTAGGAAGTGAGGGTTTTTTATAAAGGAGTGGAGGGGCTCTTTAGGAAAGATTGAAACAATTATTTTATTATAACCTCATCTTCAGTTTCAAAAGTTCAACTATTCATATATATCAAATTTAAGATGATTCAGGGTCTAAATTAAATAATTCAATAATAATTGGATACGTTTTGGATATTTTTTTGATTTTTATAATCTTATTTATTAAAATCATTTATTATTGAGGTAATTATTGCATCATTATTGTGTTACAAATAATTTAATATATATGATGTCCAAAAAATATAAAAAAAATACCATGATGTATGATATATTTTTATATTTCCAAATAATATTTATTGATGAAAAGATAACTTATATAGCCCCATGTAAAAATTTATTTACTAAAAAATATTTGTTTATACCATTTTTGTCTTTACTTTAGATTAATTAATATAAAATGTCATTATCACACCCATGTGGCTCCATGGGGTCCCAAATTCGACCCAAGGATTCCCATTGTCTGATATTTATTATCCGATAGGATTAGGAAACATATTAGTGTAATTTAATATTATTATTATACTATATTTTACCCTTATTTATTAAATTTACCCTTTGCTTGTGGTAAATAAATTATTTACTAAAGTAAATAATTAAAATGTATACAAATAAAAGTTACATATTTACACAATTTGGACCTACTGATTACAAATACTGAATCCATTTTTTCAAATTTAAAACACAAATTTGGTAGAAATTGATTTAAAATTATTTCTTGCTGTCAAAACAAAAAGCCTGTTTTTAGGAAATAATAACTATCAAAAGATTTTACACTTGTTTATGTACAGTTTAAATATGAAATTAAATAAAATTACCAATGTTATATTAAATGGTAAAAATATAGTCTAATTATACATTAAAACCACTCAAAATTATAATTTATCACTATAAATTATTTTGGATAAAAATGATATTTTAAATTAAAATTTAGTATTTTCACTATTCATAAGAATATGAAAGTTATCAAAAAAGTGAAAAAAATTGACCCTAAGATAATTTCAATATTCTTTAGTCCAAAAATGAAGTCCATTTTGAATGATAAAATTTATAAAATTTCAAAAATTGGGTATTACTATCCATAACGCCTACTTTGATTGGTCATGGTGTGTTGGAATCTCGAAGTTGCGTACAATTCAATATGTTGAATTATTCAGAGGGAAACATATCATGGAATCTTGGGTTGTAACATTTTCCCTCATTCAAAAAATTTCGGCCACAAAATTTCTAGAATACTACCACACAAAAAGATTTGGGTGGTTCTTCATCATAAGTTTCTCAGGTTCCCACGTTGCCTCTTCCATCTTATGGTTTCTCCATAGAACTTTTACCAAACGAGTTGTCTAGTTTCTCAACAGTTGTTCTCTAGTATCAAGAATCATTATATTCTCTTCGCAATAAGATAGATCGGGTTCCAGTTATAATTCCTCATATGTGAGAACATGTGTTATGTGAGGCATGTATTTTCTCAACATTGATACGTGGAACACATTGTGAACTTTGGAGAGAATTGGCGGAATTTCCAAACAGTAATCTATAGCCCAAATTCATTCTAGAATTTTGAAAGTTCTGATTTACCTAGGACTCAATTTACCTTTCTTACCAAATCATATAACTCCCTTCCATAGAGATACCTTCAAGAAAACATGATCTCTGACCTGAAATTCAAAATCCCTTCCTTGGTTATCAGTATAACTCTTCTACCTAATTTGTGCTGCTCTGATGTGGGTTTGGATAACCTTTACCTTTTCCATCATTTCCTCAACAAGTTCTAGTCCTATAAGCATTATTTTGCCAACATCATCCCAACAAGTTGGTGTGCGACATCTCTTTCTGTATAACGCGTTGTATGGTGCCATTGGAATACTTTAATAGAAGCTATTTTATATGTAAATTCTACCAGAGGTAAATATTGATCCCATATACCTTGAAAGTCGCATAAGAAACATCTCAATATGTCTTCTAAGGTTTGAATAGTCCATTCTGATTGTCCTTCAGTTTGAGGGCGGTAGGAAGTGCTCAAACGAAGTTCAGTATCTAGCGATTTCTGATGACGTTTCCAGAATCTTGATGTAAAATGGGGATAACGATCAGAAATAATCGATATGGGTACTTCATGAAGTCTTAAAACATCATTACTATACAGTCATTATAAACATTCAAATGGTAAATCTTCCCTTATAGCATGAAAATGTGCTAACTTTGTAAGATGATCAACAATGACCCATATTGCATCATTCCTTCTAAGAGTCTTTGGTAGTCCCATGAAAAAGTCCATCATAATATTATCTCACTTCCACTCAGTTATGCTTTATGACATTAAAGAGAAATTAGATCTATGAGAATCATCCAATAATTCCCTTTTTAGATCAGGTATATTATGAACACAAAGTATTTTCCCAAATTTCAAAATTCCATCTTCATATACAATGTCGATCAATCTCCCATCCTTCACAGATTTAATCTTCTTTAGAAATTAATGATCATTAGTATTAGAACATTTGATTCTATCTAGTAAAGATGGTTTTGTAACCATTTGAAAAAGTATTGATATTTCACCTTCCATGGTTATTCCCATATCCATCATTACAAGATCCATTTATATAGGATTCCTTTCAACTCTCATCTTGTTCAAAACCCCAAGATCATTTCTGGTCAAAGCAACTACAACCTTATTTTCCTTCCTCACGTGGTAGTGTATCATGTAATCATAATACTTGAGTAGTTCAAGCCATCTACTTTTCTTCATGTTGATTTATTTCTGTAGTAAAATAAACTTCAAACTCTTGTGACCGGTATATATCTCACATTTTTCACCATAGAGATAATGTCTCCATATTTTCATATCAATGATTGCAGCTGCTAACTCAAGATCATGAGTGGGATAGTTTTCTCATGATTTTTTTGCTTTCATGATGCATAGGAAATGACTCAATCATTCTACATATGGACACAAGCAATTCCTTCCTTTGATTTGCCACTTTTAATAACAAACCCATCAGTCCCCGATAGTAGATTCAAGATAGGATAATCGCATGATCATCTGTTCAGTTCTTCGAAACATTCCTCACACTCTATTGTCCAAAAAAAATTTTCCACTTGAAGTGTGATCTTGGTTAATGGGATATCCAATCAGTCAACATTTTGGACGAAACGTCGATAATAACCTGCTAAACCAAAATAAACTGCATACCTCAGTTATATTCATCGGTGTTGGCCATTCATGGATGTCTCTTGTCATAGAAGAATCAACAGAGATTCCATCCTTAGAGAAAATATGGTCATGAATGGAAATCTCTGAAAGCCAGAATTCACACATGCTAAACATCCCGTATAATTCATTTCTTTTAGGGGTTTTTAGAATGGTGTTCAAGTAATTTTCATGATCTTTATAGATTTTTTAGTATACCAATATATCATCTATAAATACCACTACAAAGTCATCAATATATTCCGTGAAAACTCTATTCATTAGATCCATGAAAACAGAGGGTGCATTAGTCAGCCCAAAAGGAATTACTATGAAGTTGTAATGCCCATACCTGGTTAGAAATGATGTCTTTGGAATGTCTTCATTTTTCACACACAACTGATAATATCTAGATCGAAAGTCAATATTTGTAAAATATTATGCTCCATGAAGTTGGTTGAATAAATCATCAATGCGAGGTAAGGGATAAATGTTCATTATTGTTATAGCATTGATATTTGTGTAGTCATTGCACGACCTCATAGATCCATCATTCTTCTTAAAAAAAAGGACTGGGGCACCCCATAGAGAAATACAAGAGAGTATAAATCCTGTATTACTCAATTCCTCTAGTTGATTATTTAGTTCTACTAATTCCACAGTGTCCATTCTATAAGGGGTATTTAATATGGGACTTGAACCAAGAATTAAATCAATGGAGAACTCAATTTCCCGCTCTGGTGGATGTCCAGGTACATGCTTTGGAAACACATCAACATATTCTTTCACAATAGGTATATTCTCTATTTGAACATTCCTTTCCTCACCCATTGTTATTTCATTGTATTCCTCCCTGATAATTGAATTTATTAGAGCTACAGGGGAAAGATCTAGATAAGAATCAGATGGTGATGTTTCTAATCTAAATATAAGGTACTCATTATCATCCTAAATAAATTTTACCTCATTAATTTTACAATAAATTTTTGCATCATGGTATGAAATCCAATCCATACCAAAGATTATATCAAATTAAATCATGGTTATGACGATGAGATCATCAGATAAATAACATTTATATGTCATAATGGGAACTGATTCTACAAACATTGTTGCAATGATACTTCCCTTAAGAGTTTTGACTGAAAACTACCTTGTTAAATCAAATTGGAAATATCTAATTTTCTTATCAAACTGGGATGATGCGAAACAATGCGATGATCCAAAATCAAATAATGCATTTTCTAAACATGAGGAAACCATTAAATTACCTACCACCATGTCTTTCATAGATTCAACCTCAGAAGTAGTGATTGCATAAGCTTGGCCTTGATCCCTTGAAATTTTCTGAGGTAAGATTCCCTAACGCTTTGGACATTCATTTTCATAATGTACTGCCTCCCTACAATTGTGGAATTGAACATTGGTAGCTTCTTTCTTCCCATTAAAATCACCAGTAAGATAGCCTTTCTATCCATATTAGTAGCATACTCCTTTTCTTTCTAGATAGGCCCCAGGGTGCTTTCTTCCGTAATTATCATATGGTGGAAATTCAACCCTTTCCTTCTTCCTTGTTTCCTAATTTCCTTTCCTATAGTTTTCATAAGATCTCTTCATCTCTTGCATTGATTTAATGTCATAAAGCATAGAGAATTTCTATTCTGTCTTGATAGCCCATTGGAAAATATCTTTGTATGTTGAAACGGATTTCGATACTAATGCTTGATGGTGAAATGGATTTAACCTATCAAAAAAATGACCAATCTTACTTGTTGGTTTACGTATATAATCTTCATCATGCCTTTCTAACCATGTAAATATGGATTCATACTTTGTGAAATTCTTATCCTCCTTTTTCCTCAGACTCCGAAATTGCCATTCCATATCCTCCAGATGGTCACGAGGAAAGTATTTTTCTAAGAAAATATCTTTAAAATATCTCCATTCCATACTTGATACTACTTCATCCTCCAAAGTGTTTTGAATCAATGACCACCATTGATCTGCATCTCCCTTGAGGGGATAAATTTCCATGACAAATTTTTCCCTTTCTCTACTCCCAAAAGCATAAAATACTTACTCTAAAGAATTTATCCATTTCTCAACTACTAATGGATTTGTACTCCCATTGAATTTTCTTGGTTGTTGCCTCGTGAATTAATGTAACATTGATCATTTGCGTTGTGGATCAGGGAGCTCTATATGGCTAAGGTTATTATTCATAACCTGAGTGGGTTGTCCCAGTATAGTGGTAAGATGATCATCACCAGTTTCATTACCAGCTCCGCTATAATTATCTTGAGTAGGAGGGAAATCCTTCCCTACATGGATTATGTGCATTGATATGGTTTTCCTTCCTTCCACTAAGAAACATTTCTAAAAAATGGCATAAACTAGATTAGTTTATGAATCCAAATATATAATTCCATACTTTTAAAATACTTAACATTAATTGAAGAGTTTATGGATATTATCCTGAATCATAAAATTGATTTCATTGTAGAATTTTATACTCATAAACCCTTTGTAATGGTTTTTAATGAAAATGACAATTATCCTAAGCATATCCCTCGGGAGGGTCGTAACCAAGAGTTCAGCAAGGACAATTATCTTGCACCAGTTCTTGTTCAAGTCTAGCTCAAAGTGATGTTTTCAGGTTTATCCCCTAGGTACATATGTGCCAGATCAACCTCTACATGCACAAATCCAGGAAGGGTTTTATTTCTTGGAAAACACACAAAATATCTACATTACCAAAACTCCAGGAAGTTATTCATTACTAATCCTCAAAATCAATATTAGGGTAGTGTTCCCTAATCAGTGTTTATCTAAATCTTGTTTCCAAGGTTTTTAATAAACTTCCTATGATACCAACTGTAATGCCCCAACCCCAGTTACCCAGAGTCGGTGAATTGTTAAATAACATTCACATGATCACAAGGAAATCATGTCTCGAACGACCGATCAGATTAGTATTATTGGAAACAAGATTCATACTTAAATTCAAATTTACAACTTGAAAAGAAATAGAAAACTAATTTATTCCATTAGAATCATCCAAGAATCCTAGATTATTCCTTCCAGTCACTCATAGCTAACATCATCATATCCTAGGAAAATTATACATAAGAAAGGGGTGACCTCAAACGCATAGTAAGGGTAAGAAATACAATAGAAGATAACAAAAAGACTAGGAATGGTGAATAATTGAAAATGCATGCCTTTACAAACAACAAACATGAACACTTTATGGAAGGAATATGAGCTCCATGATTGATTCCATAATAAAACACAGTCACGGGTATTCTACTAGTCGAATAACCACATGACCCATAAATATTATTTCCATAATGAGGGAATGTATAATCTAGGACATTCTGAAACATCTTGTCAATGCCTTGGCCAAGACTTCTAAAAATGATTAAGCCCTCGGCCAAAACCATATATAAAATTGGGAAAGGAATCAGCCAATTCCCCGTCTAGTTATCCCATCAGACCTACTGATGAGCCTAGGAGATATAACTGGCTCCACCATTCACATACTATGTCTAATACATTCCTCATATAAAAAGGTAGAAAAATAACATGAACATTTGTATTAAAACAAGTATATTAAATATCAATACTTTAACCATAAACCAATGAATGGTATAAAAATAACACATTCACGGTCAAACGTATCACATAACCATCAATAAAATATTAAAGATTCGTATCATAATTAATTGACTTCAAACAACTATAAAATCCATCAAAAGATGTTCACATTGATAAAATCAAAACTATTTGAGAGAATTGTCTCCTTCTATTTTGAAACAATTTAAGAGTCACATAATAAAAAAAGAAAACATTTTTTTGAAAATATTTTTATAAGATTGTAATGGAATCTTTGACAATATTATAATGAAAGAAAATAGCCACATCCACTGTATATTAAAAAAATTCTTACCATAATTTTGTCGAAAAGGTCATAAAGTACCTAATTTTGAAATTGGCGGAAAGACTCCTTTCAAAACATATATGGTAAAATAAGGGTATAAATGACTTTAACCCATAGTTTAGTAAATATTAAAAAAATTTTGAAATACATTTTTAAGAAAACACTGATATGGATGATAAAGAGGTCCCAGAAGATACTTACGTAAATACAACCTCGGATAATAAAGAGATTGTGAAATTAACCCTTACCTTGTTCTTTTCCTTGGGTCTATGGTAAGTTAACCTCTTGTATAATGGTGTAATAATTTTTATTTAATTATACATGAACCATATACATTAATATGATATCATATATGATCTTTTAATATTGATTTGATAATTATATTTCAGTAGTATCATCGTTTCGGGTGTTAATTGATTAATTTTCCATTATAAGTTTTGATACATAAGCCATATTTTTTAATGGAAAGTATGTATTTGATTCATATCCAGAATTATATTATGTTCTTTAATCATTATTTTCAATTTCCAAATGAAAATTATACTTTAATGGTTACGATGGGGAAATTAATCGCATCACGTTCGTGGAGATGGTAATCCATACGTACGCACGAGCGATAATATAATTATTTTGCTTTAAAAATGTATGTAAATAGATGGTAAATCATATATACAGAATAATTAACATGTTATATTTATTATTTACATAAATTATACATCATTATTATACCCATCCAAATAATAGTGTATTTGAATAACAACTACACGACGACGTGGAGGCGGTAAACTGTACGTACGCACGTATGGTGACATGTCATTCATAGGATGAATAGAATAATGAATATGGTTGTACTGTATTTATAATAACATCATAGTATATAGAAGATAATGGAGTTATTATTTTATAATGTAAACAACAAAGAAAGAGGATGTGGAAGAAGAAAAGAACATAAAAGAGGGTAGTGAAATTATTTCGTCTTCTTCGTGTTCTTCATTTTGATTTGATCAAAAGGGTTCCTTAGGTTGGCTTTCTGACTAATGTAATACATCTAGAATTAATTTATCGGTTTTGGGAGGATATTTGGTTAGGGTTTTTATGGTGAAAAGGCTTGAAAAGTGTGATGACTGGGTAGGAAATGAGGGATTTTTATAATGGAGAGGAGGGGATCTTTAGGAATGTTTGAAAAAAATATTTTATTATAGCTTCATATTCAGTTTCAAAATGTCAAATATTCATTAATATCAAGGTTACAATGAATCAGGGTTAAAATAAAATAATATAATAATAATTGGCCATGTTTTTTATATTTTTTTAATATTTGTAATCTTATTTATTTAAGTCATTTATTAATGATGTAAATATTTCATCATTATAGTGTCATAAATAATTTATTTTATTTTATATCCAAAAAATATAATAAAATAAAATGATTTAGGAAATCTTCTTAGCTTTCCAAATAATATTTATAGTCTAAAAGATAAATTATATAGCCCCATGTAAAAATTTATTTACTAAAAAATATTAGTTAATGCCATTTTTGTTTTTACTTTAAATTAATTAATATAAAATGTCATTATCACACCCACGTGGCTCCATGGGGTCCCAAATTCAACCCAAGTATTCCCATGGTTGGATATTTATCATCAAATAGGATTATGATACATGTTAAGGAAACTTTATATTATTATAATACTATATTTTACCCTTATTTATTATATTTACCCTTTACTCATGGTAAATAAAATATTTACTGAAGTTAATATTCAAAATGTATAAAAAAGATACCTATTTACACTATTTGGACCTAATGATTCCAAATATGGAATCCATTTTTTTACATTCAAAACATAGAAGTCACAGAAATTAATTTAAAATTTATTCCTTTTATTAAAACATAAAGCATGGTTTTAAGAAATAATAACAATCAAAAGATTGACACTTGTTTATGTACAATATAAATATGAAATTACATCCATTGACCAACATTAAGTTAAATGGTAAAAATATAATCTAATTATATTTTAAAACCACTCAATATTATAATTTAATACTATAAATTATTTTGATTAAATAAGTTGTTTTTAATTAAAATTTTGTAATTTTCTATATTCATAAAAATATAAAAGCTATCATAAAAGTGCCAAAAATTCACCCTAAGCAAATTTCGATATATTGAATCCAAAAATGAAGACCATTTTGAAAGATAAAATTTTTTCAATTTCAAAAATTCAGTATTACTATTTATTGCAGCTTTTTTGATTGGTCGCGGTGTGTTAGAATCTCAAAGTTGCGTACAATGCAAGTTATTGCATTATTCAAAGGGAAACGTACCATGGAAGCTTGGGGTGTTACATAATTTTTTTTCCATAAATTATTATAATAACTAGTTATAATGATTTATTTAATTCTTATATCTAATATTTATGATATAATTATACCTATAAAATTATAATATCATTATAAAAATTCTTAATTACCATTTTTTATGGAATATGATAATATTTATTATGTGAATGGTGGAAAACTACCACACGAAGTGATATGATTCGTTTTTTTAGTCACACATTACATGTATGGTAATAAGGATTAGTTTTATTATTATATATAATATTAATGACATATTAATCACTATATTGAACAAATATATCATATTATTTCTTTTCTTATTATCTGTTGAATATATGATAATGTTTTATATGTGTATGGAAGACTACCACCTCAAGAAATGATGTGGAGGTTTTTATTACCAAATCACATAGATAGTATATGTAATTTTATTTAATTAAATAATATGAAATTTATTATATAGTTATATTTATATAAATTATAAACTAACACTTATATTTTTTCCATCATGATCGTTGAAAACTTGAAATGTTACTGCTTTGTACGTAAGAATTATCTTAACCATAACTGTAACGTAGTTTGTTTTCCATAACCATACATTATTATTAGTTTTAAAAGTAAAATTTATGAATAAAAATCATTATTATTTTGTGTGTAAATATATTTATATTATTTTATAATAATATATTTGACCTAACTCCACCATCAAAAGTGATTATTAATATATATTCCATTTATCCTCAAAACATTAGACATGTAATTAAATAGTTATGTAATTGAATATGAAATGACTAAAATAAAATTAAATAAATAATAAACCAGAAATTTATTATTAAAAAATTATCTAATTAAAATAATTTTATTATTCAGTATGAAAAATAATGCATGTGATAATTCTAAATCGAGGTGAGGGTTTCATCTCAAAACCTATTTCTTTCAGACACATGTAATTTAATGCACCAAATTTATTTTTAATGTTTATATACATAATATTTACATACTATATATTTAATAATTAAAAAAATTAATTTTATTTAACATTTCAATTTATTTACTTAATTCATGGGGTTATTATTCATATGATAACAAGGCAGTATGAGTTTATGCTTCAATCCCAATTTAATCGATATTTTTTATGCATGGATTTTGATTGAGAGAATTTATTTAATAATTTTTCAATATGCCCCCATTAAATTTATTACAAAACATATATACATAATATTTTCAAAAAATAGTATTATTTTCCTCTCTTTGGTACTTAAAATATCTAGGGAAGTTTTTTAAAATATATTCTATTGATTTATTTATTCGATCAAAATTCATTTTTCTTCCATATACATATTTTCTAAAAATATTTAAAAAATGTTTTGAACATTCTCAAAATAAATATTTAAATAATATTTTACTCAATATTTTCTTTACACAATACAATTTAAGTGAATATTGAGGTCATTTTATGAATGAATTTCATTTTTATCTTTTTAAAACTATTAGATAGGAATTTTTTTCTACATATATACCATTTACGGAATTAACTTCCATTATGGAAACTATTTTCATTAAATATTATCTTATAGGTTTCCATTTCTAATTTTAAATAAATATGATTTCCTTTTTTTAATTTTTTGTTTTTTAAAATACATTTCCTTTAGTGAAAGGTATATTTTTTCACAAATAAATTCAATATTTTTATTAAATTTTTATTAATTGATAAATACAAAATTTGATTTTATGGATTACTTTTAAATTATGTATATATGTATCTATCATGTGTACATAGCTTATTTTACCTTCATTTAATGGGATAATACATGCATTATTCCCATTTTCAAAATTACTTATTCTTCACATGATTAACCATGTGCCTTCTCTTTTATGATATCATGTTATATATTTGAATAAAAATTTATTTTTCATTATCACTTTTATTCCCTTACTGAGGATTAGATCACCAAATTATTTTATTTATTCCATAATTTATCTGAGGAATTTTTTTGATCTTACTAAGAAAAAAATCATGTATCAATTGTTAAGTTTCCATTGAAGTATTATGAACCTATTATTCCAAATACACTATAACTCATGATCAATGTAATAATACTTGTTGGATATTTGTGATTAAAAATCATGTAATATTATTTTAAAAAACAAAGGTTACTATAATTGATATCAAATGAAATATTTAGTTAAACATTATAACTATGATGAGAAAAATTAATTAATAACCATAGGGATATGTCAATGGATATGAAAAGTATTAAAAATTATCTTTCAATCATAGTAAATTACAAAGAGAGGGGTTTTTAGGAAGATACATACCAATCTAGATAATACAACTACATGTGGTTCCAACATCGAGGTACCTAGGGGTAAAATATCTAAAAAGGGTGTATCTTTATTAAATAGAACATTAAATAGTACATGAGAATATTGCTTAGATTGAAACTAGTTTGAAACACTTGGGTGTAGAATTTCACAAACTCTTTATGAACCATTATTAAAGATATGAAAAAATTATTAGGTTTTAAAACCAAATAGGTAATGTTTCCATGTATAACATTTATTAAAACCTAGCGACTCATAATTAAAGATATAATAATCATTTATAAGTAATCCTTAGACTTTAATATGTTCTAGTATTTTTGGATAATGTATTCAAATATAGTTTCGTTAAATACATTTAGTTAATGGTCGTAAATAAGAGAATGTATGGAAAGAACCATTATGATGGGAAATGTATTGATTTCTGTAAAAATAAGCATAAACTATTGGGAAAAAAATATAAAAATATTATGCTCATACGAAATAAGATATCTTGAATTATTATAAATAATTGGAAAATAGTTTTACTTATAAAATCATCAATGAATATAAGAATGATGTCTGAGGGAAGTTCAATTGCTGATGATTAAAAAAACAAAATTACATTTCTTATATTCTAATAATGTTCGAAAAGGCACCATGGAAAATGAATTTCAATAAATAAAATATTATTTTGATTTGAAAAATGTGGGCATAAAACATATAATTACAGAATATGAATGAAGATAACGGTTAATAGGATGCATGGGAATAAAATTCAACGTAAGAAACAATTAAAATATCAATTTTTCAAATTTGGGTAACTATGTCCTCATCTATGTCAATTAACAAACACTTGCATTAATTTCTAAGGTACTAATTTATGAAAATTATTAAGTTTGATTTATTGACCATCTTTAGTGTTGGATTTTTATAATCATGTTTTTGGTGTTTTTTTATAAATTTTATTCTGGTTACAAAATAATGAATCATATAAATATTTTTCCAATTTTGTTTTTCATTATGAATTTAATATTATATGTTAAATGATACTAAATACCTAGAAAGTTGATTTAATGGTAAGGTGATATTCTATAAATAAAAACACTTTTAAGGAAAATATAACCATATAGATTTTCTGGATATTGAGGGAATTCTAGTAAATTATAATTAGTTTATTTTTTCAAAAAGAATTAGTTTTAAAGAAACCCTTAGTTGTTTAATAATGTTATGTTATCGAAAATGTATTTTTTGGATGTTAATACTATTATTTTGAATACTATATAGTCACGGAAAACTATCAATATTTTTTCAAATTGGTTTATACAAATTTTTAGAAAAAACTACCTCAAACAAGAAGGGTGACACCCCATCGTATCAGGAAAGGCCATAGGGCTTGAACCTATTAAAAGTGTTTTAAGGGTGTAGTGATTACTAGTATTCTATGTGATTTATTAGTTAGTATAATTTTTTTACATCAATGATTTGGTGGAAAATAATATATTGATTTTTGGAAAAATTTTATTATGTTTAGATATATATATATATATATAAACATTTTGGTTAACATAGTGGATTATTTGGGAAGAATGATATAATTTTTTGAAGATATAATTTGAAAGGTCATGAAATAACCTTTCAGGATAAGACATTGTTTCATGTTGAGTTTATTGAGGTTATTTGTGCTATGGGGTTATTTTCATAAGGAGTGATCTATGTTAAACCATTTATATCATTGTTTAATTTTGTAGATTGATATACACATATTCATTTTACGTATTTTCTTAAAACAATTTCAAAATATTTGAGTTTTTTAAAAGATAGGAGGAATGTATATCTTCACATTGGTGGACATTATATCTGATTAAAAGATAATTTTACTTCTTTATAAATAAACCTTATTGGATATTCATTCTTTTGAGTAATAGATGAATTGTAATGTGATTGAAGCACAACCAAATTATAAAATTGTTTTTATCAAATAGAAATTTATCAAGTATAGATATATTCGAGTCTTATATATCTTAATATAAAAATAATCTCTTAAATATAAGGAATAGATATTACAATAAAAATTTCATCCCATTGCCTTCATATCTGATGAATCAATGGTCTTGTAATTTATCAAATATTTCTAGTTTATAGATGATGACATTATCAAAATTATTTACAATATTTTGAATATTTATATAAAATGATATCAATAATTATTTATGATTTTCTACAATGTCCATATCTACAATTTCCAACAACATTATCCTTTGTACATAACTAATAATGTAATGTCCTTGGTATTTCTCTTTCCCACTTTTTATGTGGAAGTTTTATTAAAAAAATTAAAAAAAAATTCCACAATGAAATATAAAATTTCAAACCCTTGATTAATGAATGCATGTTAAAATTGTGAGAGAATAACATATTTACAGGGGTAATATCCAACACCATGAGATTTTAAAATGACACCATGTTCAATAACTTATTCAATATGCAACATTGAGTTTAAACTAATCATGAATAATTATTTAAATATATTTATTTAAATATGATCTTTTTAACATACCCATTATATTTGTGGGTATTCATAGGATTAAATAGTTTAGGGAATATAGATAATGTTTCTAATAAATATTAATGTATTTATAAACTCTGAAGAAATGAGCCCTAACCATTAAATAAAAACATTTATTTCAAAATTGATTTTTAAATATTTTTCTGAGAACATATTGAAATTAATTTTTGGAAATTATAAATATATTATTTTATAAAAGTAACATAATTGTTTAAATCATAAAATCAAAATTACCATAGGTTGAAATTTCATTATTTTTTTGGAAAATATTAAAATTTCAGTGAATATTAAAGATATTGTTTTTTATAAAATTATCATTTATATTTGACCAATTATGTAATTTAAAATTAAATTATTATTTTATTTTATTTTTTAAAGTAAAATAAATATTATTAATTATATAATTTATAATTTATTAATTTCCATGAATCATTATATTGTACTTTATTATAAGTTTATTCTAGTGCTTCAAAACAAATATTTCTAAAAACAAATTTAATGTGCATAAGGTTTCTCCATATAAAATAGTTAAAAACCCATAAATAGGATTAATTTAATTATATATAAATATTAAAAATATGTAAAAATTATTTAAAATTAATTAATTTATTATTACCTTCAAAATATTTGTTATAATAACATATTTGCTTGAAAAACATTCCTTTCAAGAAAAACTGTTTATTCCACAAATCTATAGATTTAATTTCAAATTAAATTCTAAAACTTGATTGATTTGGATTTGAAAAATAGATTCCATAATTATAATCCTAATATTTGTATTTATATAATATTTTCAACTTAATATTTTCCCTTAATTAATTATTGATCATTGTAAAAAATATTTATTGCAGTTTAGGTACAAATAGGTTTATTGAGGGAGGGGGATTTACTAAAAGTTTATGGGTCAAATAAGACCCAAAAAGGTATAATTACTAAATTTATGGTAATATTTAGACATTATTTTATATATTGTTATATATTAACCACTTTGGATCCTTGTGGAATGTAAAAAACATAGGTTTGATTCTTTCTTTTCAAAAATACAAAATTTATCATCTCCACCACCAATAAAAGGCCACTCAATCTCCTATCCTTCTAAAAACATTCAAACCCCATTTTTGAGAAGATACCTACCATAATACCTTACTGAATTCCCTCAAAGAATCCTAGATTCTTTTTTGGTAAAATTGTAACCTAGCAAGAAATTGGTTCAAACCTAATGAGGTTGTTCAGAGAATATGTATCGCTATTAGCCATGTGTTTTGTATTATTTTAACATAAAAAATACTTCACATATTATTAAAAAATAGTTATATAACAACCTCATTATAATCCATATACTAATATGTTGTTATGTTTTGTTAATCACATATATTCATCTCCTCCTCCCTCAATAAGGAAACAAAACTAGTTATCATATGCACGGCAGACTACCGACTGGTGAATAGATGTAATTAATTTCCCATCCCTAATTATAAATAATGGATATAATTATTTATCTAATTTTTATATATAATATTTATGAAATAATTATTCTTATTTAATTATAATATCACATATTCTTTCTTATATTCAATTTGATAGGGAATACTATAGCATCGCTAGTGTGTACGATAGACTACTAACTCATGAAGTGGTGTGATTAATTTTTCAATTAATCATTACTTGGAATTTAATGATAATTAATTTTATTTTTATATACTATATTATATAAATATTTATTATTAAATAAAAAATATGTTATAATATTTATTACTTTACAATCGATTGAATAAGTGACAGCATAATTTGTGTATACATCAGACTACCACCACATGGAGAGACGTGGTTCATTTTTACCACAACACATGGATAGTATATGTATGTTTATTTAAAGAAAAAATATGATATTTATGATATATTTATTATTATTTAATGTAAAAATTTAAATTTAACTTCTTATAATCGTGATCTATTAAAAATTGAAATGTTACTCATGCATATATATGACTTACTGACTCCATGGTCATAATGTAGTTAAATTTTCAAAACCAACCCTAATTATTTTTCTAAAAGTATCATTTATGTATAAAAATGATAAATATTTCATTATTAACATTATTTATATCATGGGATAATAATAAATATTACCATATTTATCTTTCGAAAGTGATTATGGACATATTAGTCGTTTATCACCAAAACATTTGACATGTAATTAACATTTTATGTAACATAATATGACAATGAAAAAAGGAATAATATTTATTAAAAGTATCTTATATAGTAAAATAATTAAAGGAACATTATTATTCGTGAATATATGGAATGAACATAATGATTTACGGTAGAGGAAGGGGTTTCATCTAAAAACATCTATATTTGAGACACATGGTCCTTTATGGACATAATTTTTTATAAGGTTTATGTAATTAACCTTTAAATATTATACCATGAATACTTCATACATTCTGGTATTTTTTTTTAATTTGGTCAGAGGTGTTATAATTCATAAGCTATCAAGGTGGTAGGGTTTTATGATTCAATCTCTTTTTACCAAAAATTTCATATAGTTGAATTTCCATTAAGGGAAATTGTTTGATAATTTTATAATAAAAAGATTTATATTTATAATCCCTTATATATTCATGAAATTTTTATAAATATATTCCATTTTCTTCTATTTCTATGTTAAAATGTTTTATTATTTTTTTTGGAAAATTTATCTCTATTTCTCAATTCTGTAAAAAAACAGTTTAGGACATATCCATGTTTTCTAAAAATATTTTTAAAATAAAAATATAAATTTTAATGATTTTTTAATGAAATATTTCCCCACTTTTTAATTTTTACAAAATATTTTAATTGGATGTTATTATTGACTTCTGAATGAAATGGTTCTTTATAGTTATACAACATTGTGAACATAATGTTTTTAACTTATACTTGATGTAAAACATTATCCATTATCATGACCATTATTTTATATGAATATTACATTATATGTTTCCTTCTATATTTTTTGAGAATAGTATTTCAAAATTAGTTTATATGTTCATGGTGTTTTAAAAATTGCGTTTTTTCATGTGGAATAATTATTTTCTTCAAGAATAATTTTAATAATGTTATAATATTTTTATTCATTGATGAAAATAACATTTAATTTTATGGAATGATTCTAAATTCTATATATTTACCTCTCAAATATATATACATATCTTATTATCCCTTTCTTTAAAGGGGTTATACATGAATTTTTCTCACATCCAAAAAAACTTCAATATGAAATATCATTTGGTTATTATATGAGAAAAGATTATGCAACCCATATTATTTCTATGTGTAAATATAATGTTATGATTTACTTAGCTTATGTGGAAAACATGAATCATAACAATCTGTGATGGGTGTGACCATAGTGTTCAACAATTCATTTTGTAATGTTATAGTCTCATGACACATCATATATGGAATTAGAGAGTAAACCTAATATGTTTTGCGACATTGTCCCCAATTTTATATTGTTTAGTATGTTAGACTTGAATCTTGATTATCTCGGGTTTTATGTACCTTCCAAATTTTAAATGATGTCATGTTCTTTTGATTCCATGATAATATGGTAGCATGTTCTTTATGTTATAATTATATATGATTACTCATGTGAATTATCCTTTATGATATTCTTTTTTACCATTTACTAACACATTACCATTCCTTGTAATATTTATTCCCTTACTAGTATTTTAGCCACATATGTCTTTTATGTACTCCTAGGTTATCCATTGTAGTTTTAGTATCTTGCTAAAGAAATGAAAAAAAATGGATTCTGTGTTTTAGTTTCTTTGGATGTAATATGATCCGATTATCCTAAATAAACTAGGAAAAACGAACTTTTGTATGATATATTATGTGAATTTATGAATAAAAATCATTTAATTATATGTGTAAAAGGAATGGTCCTCTATAAGAAGGGTTTATACTATGATAATTATTGAAGTAGATCATGATATTTAAAGAAAAATTATCTTTAACTCTAAATTTAAAGATATCATGTTAAATATTGCAATAATGTGTCCAATGAAAATATTTTTGTTTACTATTTAGTAGAATTTGATATTATTTGAAAATTATTTAGTTCTGTCAATAATGATTTAATATATATTTAAAGGATGAGGAATTTATATTTGATATCATTCTTCATCCTATAAACCACATGTGTGATTATAAACATGATCATATATTGGAAATTATTTATGTTTTACATTCCACACAACCAATTCATTAGGGATATGTATCTCAAATGGTTGGGGAGAAAATTAACATTGAAGATATTCCTATATTTTGGAATTCTGATGTATTTCATTAATAATTGACAAGTATTCCCTCAATTAATAAAGTTTATTTTCAATAAAAGTCATACCTAGTGCTACTCAAAATTCAAATAATCTTAATATATTTGAATTGAATAATATTCAATAATTCATGAATAAACTATATGAAAATCATGATAAAATATTTATATTTCTAAGTGCATCACCATGCGGTGGACCTGTGAATTTTATTTTGAAAAACTATGAGTTAATGAATTATTGTATTAATTATCAGGAACATAACATGGTCACTATCATGAAAAATATCTTTTACACTGTGTTGATGACTTGTTTCATCAATTTTGTAGAGCTCAGTACATTTAAAAAAACTCATTCTATATGTCATTAACTGAGTTTCAAGAAAAATGTTATAATAAAGATATTTATGCATTTTTGGTATGTTAATTATGAATTAAAACTAAATCTATATGTAAATACCTATTCCCCCACTTTATTAATGAATATAATGAATAAATTATTTTTGGATATCATTAATCTGTATTTGTTGTTATTTATTGATGGTATTATTTTATATTAAAAGTGAATGGTACTAAATGAATATAATTTAATTATTTTGATGATTTACTTTGAGAAGGAAAAGTTTTATTCTAAATTTAACAAGATTCAATTTTATCCATATGAATTTTCATTTTCAGTCATATAATTTTGTATGAGGTTATATTGATAAACCCTTGAAAGAGGGAAATTGTCTACTAATGTCCCATAAATATAGTGGTATCTTAGATCTATAGATTTTCTGAGAGATTTTACATTTACATTTTAATGAATTTATCATGGTGATCTAATAAAATAACTAAATGGACATGGAAGGGATCTAATTCCTATTGATCGATGAATATAAGGATAATTTCAAGGAACTAAATGAAGGGTTCCAATTTCCCTTGTGTTCACACTACCCAACATTGGAGAAGGGGTTTTGATCTATTTTTAATCATCAAATAAAGGACCAGGGAATGTCCGCATACACAATAAAATTTTTATAAATTATAATTCATGTTAATTTAAAATTCATGATAAACATTTCATGTCATGTGATTTTATTTTGGTAGAAGTAATTTTTTCCTTGAAAATATGAAGGACATATCATTATGGTGAAACATTTGACTAATATATATGTATTATAAAATCTTGAAATATATATTTATATTGAAATCGTTTAATAGGAAATAAATTTGATGTTTTTTATTGTTTAATGGTTATTTTTTCTAAACACACTACCACCATGGGATGGTGAAAAAGGTACTAAATGCTCTGATTTAGAAGGACCACACTATTTTATCAATGATAAGGATTTAAATGGATTAAATATATAACAATTTGTAGAATATAGACCATGAGATAATATGAAACAAGACAATCCATATCTTTCTCATAGAGATATTCATCCATACATCAATGTGAGGACTAACGATGTACAGAAGCTGGATGTGGTGCATCAAAGAAAGTGAAAAATGAATCTATGTTTGGTAAGGATTGATTAGGTGATAGGTTTTATGAAATGAGTACATATACAATCAATACCAAACATCAAAAATGGATCATTATACAAATTCCATAGTTAATCATTACCTATTCATTTATGAATTATAAATATTTTTAGATAACTAAAATAGTATTTATGGTGGGATAACATGAAACACGATATCATTGAGTATGTATCCTAGTGCCTAGTATTTCAAGATGTTGAAGACAATATATAATAGTATAAAAATATTTTTCAACCATTATTCATGAAAGAATGGAAATGGGAGAACGATACCATGTATTCCATTATCATACTAACCAAAATATCTAAAGGGTGAAATGTTATTTGGTTTATTGTCCATCTCCTTATGAATTATTCACATTTAATTTCAATATAAGAATATTTCTCTATTAATCTAATTTATAGGACATGCATTAAGGAAGTGGAATGGTTACATAGAGTACCCCATTCTATTTTATCTAACTAGTTATAAGATTTACATTAATGTTTTCATAAAAAATTCTACATTATTTTAATATAGAGACGAAAATTATCACTTCATACCATCTATAGATCGATGGTCAGTCCAATAGGACCATTCAAACACCGTAGGATATACTAACATAGTATTATATGAATTTCTAATGTGGTTGAGATAGAAAACATCCTTTGGTACTATTTTCATAGAATAATATATTTCCAATGAAAATTAATATTTATCCTTGAAAATACCTATATGTAAGAAAGTTAAGTACTCAAATATATTAAGATGGATTTGGAGAAATATAGATATTGGATGTTGAGAAATCTGCGGAAATGGTAGAAAAAGATATATCCATTTTTCTTACATCTGGGTAGCTTAGAAATAATAGAAAAAATTTTATGAACTTATTAATTATGATATATAGTTAAAGTTTAGTGATAAGTAATTATAATTAATACCTCCTATGATGTAGGTTAAAATAATTGTAAATAAGAAAATGCTGATTCCTAGATATATCAACCAATTTTGAAATTACTGATCATAATGTGGAAGTTTCTTATATCATGGGGATTATCAGTAATATCCCCCAAGTTCATGTTGTGTTCTATGTATCACTTATGAGGATGTACATACTTTATCCTTAAGATGTAGTGAACTCATAGGTTTACAAGTAGTGAATGAACATTCCTACAAGGAACAACTGGTTGAGATTATAGATCTAATAGATAATGTTTTCTATAACAGGACCACTCACCTGGTCGATGTTTTTTTGTGAAGTAATATATTTTTGGATGTTAAATGAGAACATGGGTATTAACGAGGTATAATTAATTTCAGTTGGGATTCAATTGGGTATAAATTGAAATAAAATAACATGAAGGTAAAAAAATCTTTTCCAAAAAAAATATATGAGAACAATAAGTTTTTATCTTAATAAATTAAATTAATGAATATTCATTAATGGTTTTAATTAAATTTGTAAATAACATTTTATAGAAAATATTTTTAAAATTCATTTAATTTTTTTTACATATAATACAATGGATATAATCTCAGTTTTATGATAAAAATGGATTTTGGTATCAAAACAAATTTAATGCATTGTATGAACATATTTTAAAATTAATTTATAAAATGTATTTAAATTGAACCTTGTAAAATATATTTTATTTTCTAAATCAATATAACTAATATTATGGATTAATTTTATCTAGTTTACTGTTAATTGTGAATATTAACTGATGTAAAAATTCATTAATATGTAAATGTTTAAATGGGGTTTACGAGGGGATAAACTAATATTTAAAGGAGGAAATTTCATAATAACAGTTATAAAACATAAATTATGAATATATTTGGATCAAATATCATATTATCTTTAAAACTAATAAAATTTGGTTTCAAATTCCTTTTAGGGAGATTTTATTTTATTTTAATATTCTAAATAACAAATAGTGTTCCACTCCCCTAAATTACAAATGTAAACCCCCTATATTCTCTTATAAACACCACATGAGAAATTAAATTAAAAAATAAATACCCATATATATTGTAACATCCATATATACCTCATATATGTTATTGAATTTATAAAATACCAACCCATTGGTCCTTAAGAATAGATTCAAATGAGGTTTCTCAAAAAAGAGGTACATGTTCTTAAGAATCTTTTTCAAGTTTCATTCTTATTTTACTTAATTTAAATTTATTGTATAGATCCAATAATAATTAATAGAGTTTTATATATATACTAATATGATATTATTATTAAGGGACAACCATTTTCCATATTTTTCGATCAAATTGGAAATTAAAGTATCTCTTGTGCTTTTGTGTGGCCTACTGCCTCCACATAAGGATATGATTAATTTTTCAGCAATATATTTTATGGTTGGATATTATTTTGGATTTTATATTTATATATATGATATTTATAAAATAATTATATTTTTGGTTACTATAATTCCTTATCTACATTCGTAGCTTCTCATTCATTGTAAATAGATAACATCGGTGGTTTTTATGTGTGGACTACCACCTCTACGAATCGATGTGGTAAATTTTTAATTTCAAATTGACATGGAATGTAAAAAAGGATAGATTTAATGAATATATATAATATTATTTATATAATAATTTTTCAATAAATGTGAATTATGAATTATATTTATTTCATTTTATCCATCAAAAACATGAAACATCACATGTGTGTACATATGGACTATCGTCTAAAGGAAGTGGTGCGATTGATTTTTCATCACTACATTATATGAATGATTATTACTGTATAAATAATGAATAAAAATGATATAGTATTTTTGAATTTAACCTATTCAATATTTTATTTAAATATATATTCAATATATAGTGCACACTAGGGTCGATCTCTCAAGGATGCCAATAACAACAAACTATATTTCTATTGTCACTATTGTAAACCAACAAATATAAAATTATAATTATAATATAAATTTGGGGGTTATAAGATTCCTGAAATATAAAAATTATATATAAATGAAATGAAAAAAATTAACCATTTCATATGAAAAATGAATCATAATGTTTTTATGAGTCCTTGGTGTTTGAAATCATTGTTCAAAACAGATCTCAATATTCAACTCAATGTGGTGATAAATACCTTTCAAACCTCACCTTATCTATTGAAATATAAACACCCCATACTGAGACCAATATATATAGAGTATTTCTCACCTATATATAGGGTATGAGATATCTTCTCTAACCATCACTACTTATTTCATGCTCCACCGTATCCACAACAGAAATAGTGAAGGAAATAATAATGATAAATGGGAAGAAGAACTCGGTAATAGAGAAAACATGGAGACCACTCACTATAATCAATTTAACCACCACCAAAATTACAACAATTGAATAAATATATAATAAATTATCCATAAGAAACCCAATCAATTAAAAGATCCCTCCCTCGAACAAGCGTCCAAGTTTGTTGTATATTTTTATTGGAGTTTAGAGGGGAAAACGGTGGAAGAATACATATAATAATACAAATAGAAGAAGGGATGTTACAAGAAGAACACATGTATATTAAAAGAGAACTAAAGTTACAAAATTTAATTCCCAAAATATATTCTATAAATACCCAAAAACTGCTAACCCAATGTTTCCATCCCTTTGAAAATGACAAGATATACTCTTTTATAGGGAGTGGGTAGATGTTTAGTTCGAAAATATGGTCCAAAAATGTTTATTCATGGTAACCACAATTAATGGCCAGATTGATAATTTATATTCTTTTAAAAATTTGGTCCTTTTATTTATCCTCATTCACCCTCAAATTGTCAACTATATTGGGCTATGCATATTTGAGATATGTCTAGTTTAATCTATGAATTTAATTCTATCGAGGTAACTCTTCATATTCCACATTTCCAACATTCCATTCCATAATGACTGGAAGCCTGTTGATTTATGCATGGAATCCTTCATTAAATTTCTACATTAATCCAATTTATAGTTCTATATCAATTTTCATCTTCATTAGACTAGACCAAGTCACAATATAAGTTCCCATTTAAAACATTCCAGAGCTATGCACAGTTTTCATGGCCTAATTTGTGATCTCATTTTGGGCCTCTAATTGATGGATTGAGCATTGGGGATTGTAGGATAAACTGAATCCCAGGATTTATGAAATCCTAAAAATAATAATTCAGCAATTTTATTCAGTTTAGAAAATTTTAAGGAAAAAATAAAGAATAAAAATATCATATTAAATTCATAAATTAGTCCATCTTTACAATTAAGCTCAAAATTACACTAAAACCCAAAAACATGACAATTTTCCAAAAAAATAATACTATAGTTGGTTTTAAAACATTAAATAATATTATACAGAATGATAAAATGTTAGATTCCTCAAAAAAATGATAATTATTTCATGACTAAAAATATTTATATTTGATGAAACCAGGACCAAGATTAATGGTCCAGAAAAATTTAACTGAAACAAACATTGGAAAAGGACCATTTTTCACACTAAGGTCATTTTTATGGTTAAATTATTAATAAAAGGATAATTATAAATTATAAAAGACTGATTCATAGTATATTAAATATTAATATGGTTCTAAATACAATTATAATAATACAGTTTTTTATTATAAAGTAGTTTTGAATTCATGAGATGTTGGAAGAGAATTAGGGTAAGGGATTTATGTTACAATCTCATATATTCTTAGGATTATCTATATGAAATGTCTATTATGGAAATTATATAGATATTATCCTATAAAACCCATCTAAGTTGTTCTTATATATATATTCTTATAATTTTAAATTAATATTAAAAAAATTTCTCTTTGGCACATAATATTGCAAAGAGAATATTTTAAGAAAACTAACCTTATTTCATATTTGGTTGATAAACTTTTTATTACTAATGTATATTTTATATAAAAAAATCAATAATATTTTCACTATATCACTATAATTTATGAAATTAATTTATCAATTTATTTTAGTATTATAATTTTTTTTAAGAATAATCATTTTGATATTTTTCAAATGAGGTACTTTTACTATGAGTATGACTAAAATATTTTTTAAATTTATAACATATGAATGAATTTTAACCCAATCATGAATTCTATTTATTTTGGACATCCATTTAAAATTTTCTATACACGTTTCAACAAATTGTTTTGCCTACAATTATGGATATTTTTATATTATAAATAATTTATTTTCAACTTAAAAGTGTATATTCCTCATGAATTATTCCAAAGATCTTTTAATGGAATTTTTTTTAAAAACATCCCTTGATATTACATATGAAAAAATAGTTACACGATTTAATGATACCATCTATATTCTTTCTCTAGATGGTTGTTGATTATAATGATTAAATCTTTATAAAACCCATTTTCTTTTCCATCGGTATAGAAATGATGAAGTTACGAAGTTTAGGATAACCTTGTGTCATACATGTGAATGAATTTTTATTATTTGATAGATTGGTCTATTATTTCCCATAAATAAATTGGGTAATGTGATATAGGTATCTGATAAGATGAATATGATATGTGGGGATAAGATAATGAATTGATAAGTTTGAATTTTTTTGTGTGATTATGGTTATAAAAGGTTATGTTAACAAGAATATTTTTAGGCATGACTGTGAATAGATATGCTAACATTTTTATGCATTAGTATGGTTTCTACTAGTTATGATCATAATAAGTTATGAATACATGTTTTTGAATACCAATGTTCAAATTCTGATACATGAGTATGATGAATACTAGCTATTATTGAAATAATATGCATGTATACGATTATGATTAGCTATGTTCCCATTTTGAAGATTGATTGTGATTGATTCAAGCTATTATAACAATATTATTAAAGGATGTGACAATGAATAGTTACTTTTAAAAGACTATGATATACTATGATTATAATTTCACAAGCCTTTTTTATGACTCTTGGATGATGATTACTACTTTGACACCCATATTAATTAAGCACCTAGGTATAAATTGATTTTCGATATTATAACCTGATTTTTTTGTATAAATATTTTAAATTAGTAACACAATTGTTGTTTAGTTATCATAAACTAATGATAATTTTATTGTCTTTTATGATTAATATCACACATTTTTACCATTACTATATATTTGAACTCACATTTTCTTATTTTTTAGTTCGCCAAGTGTTGATGGTGGGGACTACATATGATATTTCGAGAATTTTAGTAATACGAAGATATTTTTGGAAAATATTGAAGATATTTAATGATAAAAGTTGATTATGTATCTTTTATCCTAATAAAATAAACATTTATAGTCCTCTGGTGTGTATATGTTTTATATGTATTTAATATTCATATAATATTATGTGATGCTTATGTTTTTTACTCGGGTAAACTATACTAGACTATAATATTAAAGGAGTGTTGTGGTTTAGTAAGAGAAAATGTTTAACATTATTACCATTGATAAAAAAGAATTTATTTGATAAATATCATAGATAAAATTTCTCTATACACCTTGATAGTACCAAGATATATAGGTGTCTCAAAGAAGACTTTTGAAGAGGAAGTGTAAATTTTTAAAATTTTCACTATAAGGGTAATTGTTTGCAAATGAGTGAAAACTAAAACAAAAAATAATAAATTTGAAATATATATATATACTTCATATAACTATTTATATGTGGTATAATATCAAAATGTTCTTCGTAACAAGTATTCCTATTACTTTTATGATTATTGATGCAATATAGTATATCATTGAACACCATTCAAAGTCATATCATTTAATAGTAATAATATAAGATCCCTCCCTTAAAAATCATTAATAAAATTATGTTAATGAATTAGTGAGACTCTTGGGTGTGCCATTATACATTTTATTTTATTAATATCTATTATTCACTTTAAACAAATTTGGATAATTTTTCTGTAACAACTCAACACTTCACATTGGCTTCAGTCGAGGTGGAAGTGCTACTTAGTCTTAGGACACATGCCCAAGATGCCAAATCTTGAAATAAATGGAGAGGGAATCATTATAATGGAGGAAAATTTTACCTTTACCAAACAAAGAAAAAAAACATTATACACCAAAACTAATGTTACTATGTGATGCATGATAATGATGTATTACTAATTTGAAATCATACTAATGTAGACAATACAAAACCATACTAATACCAAATTAGAGTACCAAAAAAGAAAACTAAACAACAAAACTCAATATGACATGACATAAATCTATAACCCCACACCAATCTCCATGATAAAGTTCCAAAAATTCCTAAGCATCATGAGGCACCACTATAGAAACGTGATTATTTTCTTTTCCTTGTGTGATGATAAACAACATTTTCAATAGCACTGACGTGACAAGGAATGGGTGAGTAAGGAGACTCACTTGGACTTCCCCAAATAAACTCTCTACTCACACCACTATGATAGAATGAGGTCGCACATTTATATAAACCCATTTAAACCATACAAAACATTCCCACAAGCCAAGCACATTCTTACCAACATAGATCACCCAGGCACACCTTCCATGGAAAGAAACCAATCTTGTTATTTACAATATTACCATTTCACATTGTCCCAACCCACTAAATTTCACATTGACCAATACATACACCTCAACCACATACACAAATCAAACACACACACAACTCAACCACACAAAAATCTCAACCACCATATCTTAGTGTTACCATTTATTGTAGAACATCACGTCCATACACTATACCCTTTTTGTTGTGGTACTTCATGACCACATTCTAACCCTTTGATGCTGGTACTTACTAACAACAATCCATCCCCATTCTATCTCAAACATAACCATTTAATCCGAACTATTTAAACCAACATTTTTTCCAAGCCATGCTACCAAAATAATTTTGAAACCAAATAAACCATGTATTCCCATCAACATTTCTACCAAATATTCCAAAACCATTTCAATATAATGATCCTTTTATTGAAAACAACATTAAGTCAACAACAATTCCAAACACTTATGATAAAAATCATTTTAATAAAACTACATTTTTATTGAAACACATTTAAATAAATGTTCCAAAAAATCCAACCAACAAACCTATTTTAAAATAATCATTATAAAATCCAACAACAAATAATATTGCACAAAAATATCACAATTTCTTAAAAATGCACAAATCATCTAAAAAGGATTTCAACCAAAATTATCACATCCATTTAACAATATATTTAAAAAACAAATAATTTTAAATATATACATTTAGTTATAGAAAGGGGATTTGAGAGTTAATCCACACACCTCAAGGGTTTTCACGAAAATAACGAATGTTAAAAAATTCTCAACAAAATGTTTTAAAACTCCAGAATTCCACCTAAGATATCTTCTTCAAAAACAAATCCAAATCTAAAAATTATTACATCAAAACCCTATATATATTCATGATGGGAGTAGATATATGAAACTAGGAGAGGGAGAGAGGAGTTGATCTATGAAAAATGAAGAAAAGTACCGCAAAAGGGACATACCAAGGAAGATCTAACATAAAACCACCATGAAATGATATCAGAGAACATTTGAATTTATGGGTGGGAGGATATCTAACCTATTAGGTTAATAAATCTAGATTAAGAATTGTTAAGGTGGAAAATTATGGTTTACAGTTAAAATCACATGAGATCTCTTTTTAAAAACACACTTTTTAATCCATGCCTAGTTAACAACATTTTTAGACAATATATGTACTTATATTCTACTTGACACTACATCAACAAGAACCTTGCACGGTTGAAATTCAAGGTTAGAAAAACTGTGTGCCAGCCAAGAAAAAATCATTATCCCATGTTTCACAGTTTTTGCAGGGGAACCATAAGGTTTGAAAATAGCGTGCCAAACTGTGCACCATCTTCCAAGATCCTTCCTTATTTTTCATGGTTTTCTAAATGTGTTTCATGGTTTCCACTAATTGTGAACTGCCTATTCACTTTTATAAAAGATCCAAAAACATCCCAAAACCTTTTAAACTCTCCTAATATATAGATAACCACAATATATACATAAAAAGTCATAAATAAAGGGTGACATACCCAAAAACATGGGGTGTAACATTATCCCCACCAATTTCCATTCCATCCTAAAGAAGTAGAATACCACTACATTCCCAAAAATTCTCATGCCATTTCTCATTAATTTCATTCTCTTGTTCCCATGTCTCCTCCGAAATCCACCATGTTTCCTCAAAACACTAACTAGATTGATTCTCTTTACACCCAATAAATTCTATTTTATATTGAAAATCCACATTGGAACATGCACCAATAAAGCATTTATCTCTAGATCATCCCGATCCTATCAAAATAAATTGTTAGGATCATGCTGATACTTCATCAACAAAGATACATAAAACACATAATTCACCTTACAAAACTATGGTGCAAAATCAAACTGGCCAAATTAATATTCTCCATAGCCTCTTGGATAATGCTATGTCAAACCATCAAATTTTCACTTAAATCCTCCCAACTAATTGGAGAGAAACATGGATTCCCATAAAATGATTCTAACAAAGCCATATGTATTGTGTCATGGTAATTGTTATTTTATAATAAATCCACCAAAGGTATGTTCTATTCCAATGATACACCAAAATCTGTCACACAAGTCTACGACATTTCTTCCAACCATTGTATCACTATTTTTGATTTTCCATATATCTGAGTAAGATATGTTATACTCATCCACAATTGATTTCCATTGGCTTAAATTAATGATTCGAAAAAATGAGGCATGAACATCAATTATCTATCAGATATAATCTTGATGGGTGGATCATTTCTATTTACAACCTCACTCATATTGATTTTAGAAATTCCTCCACCATATAAGATTCACAAATAGGGATGAAATGAGATAACTTTGTAAAATGGTCCACTCTCACCAATATAGCATTATAATTTGGATCATTTCTTGGGAGACTTGTACCAAAATCCATATATATCTTCTCCCATTTCCACATAAGGATATGTAAGGATTGAAACATACCTACTATTCTCTAATGTCATGCCATGACATGTGAAGAATTTAAGAAACTCTAAATGAACTCAACGAAATTTCTTTTCACATCCACCCACCATAACTAGGTAATCAATGACTTAAAATTTTCTAGATTCCTATATGGAAAACTCATATCAAATGATGGTATGCACCACGATGTTGTTCTTGAGAAACCACTTGTAAAACCATTCTTTTCCAAACCCACAAAACTTAACTACCATTCAATTTGAATCCCCCAATGATCTCCCCACCAATTACTATAATTTTAATAACCTCACACATTAAATTAGAGGCCTATACCTTTTCACAAATTTTAATCAAATTAAGACAGAATGAAACTGGGATGACGATTTCTACGTCGCATTATTCTCCACATTCCAATCACATGTTGGCTATGACTAAAATTAACTACCAATTATCTGATTATTGTTTTCACATGAGAGTGTATGAATTTCTGTACAATGCATTCACCACAAATTTTTCGTTTCCTAGTGAATGCATCAATTCAAAGTCAAGCATTTATAAAAACACATTTCATCATCTTTGTGTTCAATTCAAATCTATTTGTGCCAAATTTTTAGTTTATTTCTTATGATTGGTAATCACTATGAATTTCTCATCAATGTGAAAATGACACCATGTGTTCAAATCATGGACTATAGAATCTGGAACCAAATCATGTGATAGGTAGTTCTTCTCATGAAATCTCAACATCTGTGAGACAAATGCAACCACATTATCCCCCTACATGAGAAGACATCCCAACCCGGATCGCTAAACCACACAATACACCTCATAACCTTTTTCATGGTTTTGAAAAAATGATGATTTGTAATGATGTAAGGTGGAAATAGAGGTAATAGATGGACTTGTGACATTCTTAATTTCACTAAGATTTAATATTCTTTATTATCAATTATTTTATTAGTGATGCTAGTTGTGAGAAAATACAAACAAATCGTCATTAATACCTAGATGGACCATGTAAAATTCATATTTCAAGGACATTATTTGGTGGATTTCAATAGGTAATATCCCATATCTTTTTTGAGGCCACTAAATCACATTTATTAGAAAGAACATGTATAATGAAATGTATCAGTTGTATCCAAAATTCACACATTGATAATTTTTCATATAACCAATGATATCTCAAAATTATCTACACTATCATCAATTGTTTTTCATTATCAAAAAATTTCCTTGAATACAAAAATATATAATCTACATACAACACCAAAAAAGAAATTTTATATCTATGAAATATATGATTCTACAATTCCATAAATACCAAGGGAGAATTCTTAAGGACAGATGAAATCAACACAGTCTCATAATGTCAAAATCTAAACCATAAAGTAGTCTTTAGACAATCCTCTTTTTGAACCTGCAGTTGGTGATATCATAATTAGAAATAAATTTCAGAGAACCGCTAAGCTCCCCCCAATTGATCAAAAATTTATTCAATTCATCGATGTGGATATAAATTAATTATAATAACTTTGATAAGTTTATAATAATTTCAAAAATCTAAAGAGATTTGTATTCCTTTTTAATATACCAATCTGGTGATACCCATAGGAAATTTCTAGAAAAAAATAAACCCTATGGTTCTAGATCCTCCAACATCACTTTTTATTCCCTCGATTCTACTAGTTTTTTCTAATAATAAGGATGGGAAATAATACCATCCCCAAAATTATTTCAATCATAAATATCAATTCTCTTATAGGTGGAAACTAAGAAGAATAATTCGGAATAACATCTAGAAACAAATTAACCACTGCATAAAAACCTCCCTAACTGATATCCTCCATCGATACCAAAGCAAAATACTCCAACCGGTATGAGATCATTCCAACTATTGGTGATAATAACCCTGTTTCACACACCATGACATTCCTTTCTCCTCTAAATAGTTTCTTTCTCCCATTAATAGTTATATAAAATTATCTACACATGAAGGATATACATTCAATTAAAACCATGGGAGTTTTATGTTACAAAATAAATGGAATAATTTAAAAATTTAAACCCAACAAATCTAATTCAATATAAGTAATGAATGAATGGGAATCACATGTATCAAACAATGATTGCATAATGGTATAATTCCAAAAAATCATGCCTTCCACCAAGGATGGTCCAGACTAATCATCCACCCCATCCTCCTCAGCTCCATAAAGTTTCTTACTCTCCAAGATATGCTATTTATTAACCTACTAAAGTTTTATAGTCTATAGAGTCATTTATTCCTAAAATCACAGTGGATAAATCTATTCTACTGATGAGGGTTATGTTGTTTCCCTCTTCACATAACAGCATAAGATGCCTATGCCCCCCCTGAGAAGTATCATGGACACCTAAACATGGAACATTCCAAAAATAACACTAATTATACCCCATAATATTATATTTATGGAATGCTCAATGTTATGTTGTACACACTTTCTTTATGTGGAATAGAAAACCCCATTAGAAACATCCTTCATTACTCTAAAAAATGGAGGAAAATTAACTAATCTTATCCTTGGATTATGAGCCATACCCACACATTGGAAATAGGTTTCCCTCTTCCACTAGCTCCCCGCATTATAGTTAAAATATTTCCTATGGGTATAAACATTCTTCCCCCACCCATGGCTCAGGATACTTCCCTTTATGTGACAACAGTTCTATTTTAAAACACTATATAATAAATTATGTTGTCCACCATAATCATTGAACGAATTTCATTCCCAAGCCCTGATCAAAAAATTAAATTCATCGAACACTCACTAGTTAAAATATTATGTGAACACCATACTAAATTAATGAATTTAGAGGCATAATAGATCCCTAAAAGGTTCTCCTCATTCAATTTAAATACGTCTTTTTTTAGCTGAATTTTGAACTTTTTTGGATATAATTATTCATTAAAAAAATCTTGGAAATCATCCCTTTCTATACCTTGGTCAAAATTATCCAAGGACACTAACTCCAAGCATGGATGTGCATGATCTCCAAAAATTTACATCACTATTTTTACATCCAATTCGACGAATGTGCCTAGAAAATCAATGATTTCATTCACCTTATTTATCCACACCTCCACCTTTTATGGTCCCAAATAACCCCAAAATATGGGTGTATTAAACTTTTGAAACTGGACCAAATGGTCTACATACCTCAGTTCATCTATTGGTTTTCCTCTATCAACATATAAAATTATGTGCACTATATTCTGAACAAGATTATTGTTCACCCGTGGCTTAGGTGTAATAATTGTTTTAGCATCTTCCTTTGGTTGGCTTCTTAGATACCTAATATGTTCTATTTTCTATCCACACAAAAATACCATAATTCTCACTCTCTAGAAATTTATTTCTTAACCATGTGAAATTATATGACATTTCATTTATTATTACCATACTTTCCAAAATTAAACATTCACATGTCCAATCTTCTTTGAAAAATAAACCATGTTTTTGAAAATCAAACAATTTTCAAAATTCCACAAATGTTCTATTTTGTAAATCGTACATTTGAAAAAACCCAAATTTTTAAAAAATCAACAAATTCATTCCACAACACAAATCATTACTCAATATGAGATATGAAATTTTGGTGGTAAGTCATTTCTACCATGAATTTCATGCTAACATTATTTCATAAACCATAGATAATGATATTTCAATACCTGTAAGAATCTCTAAAGAACTTATGTACCCAACTCCTTGGTAACATGATATTCAGTATAAAAAAAGATAGATACATATTTTTATGATAAACATTTCATGTACTGTCTATTCAACTCCTTCATACCATCCAAACTCAAGGAATAAAATGATAATGAATTCCATCTCCAATACTTATAACTAATTCCAATTCACCGAAAAAACAATTACAACTTTAAACATCCCACCACTCCTTATTTTAATGAGTATAAGTGGAAGAGATGCATAGATTTTAGAGTAATACCCAACATTCCAAAGTATGTAAGATTTTTTTTTGAGGGCCTCATTACAAGGGGTGGAAAATTTTCCACATTATAAAATAAATAAAAACATCCAAACACACCATAACAAATGTTACTATATGATGAATTATAACAATGTATTTTAATTAAAAATCAAACCAATGAAAAAAACACAAAACCTTAACAATATAAAACAAATTACCAAGAAGAAGAATAAATTTAAAACCTAAACATTAATTAATGAAATTTCTTCTTGATCTAATTAAATGTCTTATTATGTAAAATCATTATATAAAAATTATTCACTTTGTTGGATTTATGTTTTTTTATTTTAAAATATTGGGAATAATTTTTACCATTTATAATGTAGTCATAAAACAATGATCATAGATTAGTATAAATATAGGGATTTTAAAAATCCAATAAACTCAGAAAACGGAAGTGATGACGTCATCCAGTAGAATTTCTTCGTACAAAGCCCATTTATTGCCACTCAGAATGGAGGTGGCATCACTGGTCTTTTTACATGACAAATCTTAATATAAGAATCAACTCTTTAAGCATGAACATAACCGCATATAGGACAAGTAATAGTTAATATACATTACCACATGAATGATGATATCCGCGCCACCCCAAGAGTTTTTCACCATTGCACACCATACCTTTAGGTCTTATGTGGCTGTTAGAAGTGGTTATGTAACAAGACACTATAACTATGATTATGTGTATTATTTTTCTATAGAATAAATAATATACATTCATTTTATTATTGTTACTTTGTAAATATTTTTTTGAGGCATAAATACTTTTTTTAGTTAATATTCAATTAAGAAATATATTTTTATAAATTAATGGATTTTTGAATTACATAATATTTTAATAAAATTTTATTACTTAATTATTATTTATTAAAAATAAATTATCATATAATTTTTATTAATAGAATTGAAATTTTTATTAAGGTTTGAAAGTTGTTTTTGACGAACCCCTTTAATTTTCGATAAATGAAATTTTTTATTTTAAAAGTAAAAATTCAAATATTTTTAAAATTCTTTAGATAAAATTATTTTAATTTTTTAAATCAGGATGTTGAAATTTTCCAGAAGTGATTTTTTATAATTTCATGACAAATTTGAAATTCTTGGTGAAAATTAAAAAATGTTTTAATATATAGTGTGTTTAATAAAATCATAATGATCCAATAGTTAGGTAATAAAATAATATAAATGGTGTGTTCGGCCAATATATATTTTAAATTTAAAATAATGTTATTTTAGATTTGTTTGGTTAATTTTATGGTTCCTTAGTGGACCCTCTGAGACATATAAAACATTATATCTTTTAAAATGATTTCCTTGAGAGTGTGAATCACCTCCACATAACAAATCCAAGTATTTTAAAAAATTATGACATTGGCCTTTTAAAATAATGTTTTACACTCCCCATTGGATAAAACTATGTTCAAGACCCATGGGTTGATTTTTGGTTTTGGTTAGTTTATTGTGTGGTGTACAAAACCTAAATAATAAATAATTTCATCTCATTTCTTATATAAATCCACTCATCCTCCCTTCCCTCTTCACTAAAACCATTTGGAGCTCAAAAAACCTCTACCCTAATCTCTCTATAATCCTAAAAAGGTTCACATTCTCAGAATAACCCTCTATCAAGCCTCTCCCAATCCTTTGGTATCACACTTCCACGTAAGGGATTTCGTCCTTTCTCATTCTTGTCCAAATTTCATTATATTTATATAACAATTTTTTCAATTAAAAATGTTGGGTTATGATTTTTCACATCCCCCATACTTCCATACATATGTTTTAATTATGATATACCTCTTTCTATCTCATTAATTCCTCCAATAAACACCTATTACCATACCTAAATTCTGTAAGGAACTTATCTCTCTCAATTTAATTCAAATAATTATTTTGTATTATGAATCCAAATTCCATTACATATGTTGGTAAAGGTATATATATAACCCCTTTACTGTCCATTTCACATAAATATTATGAGGTACCCCTTTCACTCTCAACCATTTTTATGAATTCTTATGTCACTCCATTATGCTACTGAAATTGTACTGTGATTTTTCAAACCAAAGTCACTCTGTAATGAATACCATTCCCATTTCTATATCAATGTTACTAAACTTTATGCACATTTTATTATTTATTATAGAGTTTCATGTATTAATTCCAAATTCCTTTATTATGTAATAAATGACGATGTTTAATGATGCCTTGTTATATGATCCTTATGGAACACTTATGCATTAAATGAAATGATTAAGAAGGGTTCTCCCTGATTACGCTCCAATGCATTGTGTAAAGATTAGAATCATGATACGTCAAGTTAAATGAGGGTTTACTCATTTTGATTATATTAAAATAAGTTTTTACACATGCTCCAAGTGTAATGAGCCTTGGATTATACTAATATCATGTTAAATATTGTTGGCATATTTCCATATTGTGATAATCATGCATTATCATGCCTTCATGTTCATGCTTCTCTTGTGCTCCATTGGTATGCCTATTTCCCAACATATACTATACTCCTCATTTTATGGATTGTTTAATCCCTTATAATGATTTATATCTCTCCATTTTCTTATGCATGTCCTCATGTAATCCCATGAAATGTTAAGTATAATGGAATGTTTTGGTAATGTAAAGGAAGTTTTTAATAAAGATGTTGTGATTTACGTAATAATTTTCTAGGTAATGTTCCTAATTTTCTAAAACACTAGACCTCCTGATTCTCAGAGCTTACTTGAGTGAATGTTTATGTAATTAATCATGTTTATGTGTGATATAAATAGCAGGGCTATTGTTGTTGGTCTCATAGGATTGTTTTAGTTATTTTTGGGAATAGGATTAGAAAACCCTAATGAAAGCCTTGGGGATAAGAATAAGTATACTAACAACATACCTAAATTTTGGTTAGTATTGAGTAAGGGGTTTTTCCAGAAAATACATCCTTGTCAAGATATGAGTAGGTAGAGGTGGCTCTGACCTAGATGTATCTAGGGGTAAAACCTGAAAACAAAAAATTGAGCTATACTTGAACGAGAACTGGTGCATGACAATGGGCCTTGCGGAACTCTTGGTTATGAAACTCGTGGGGAATTTTCTTTGGTAAATTCATAATCATAGTATGAACCATTATTAAGGAGGTATAAAATATACTACTAAGAAAATATGTTGTGATGTGGATCATGGATATCATATATTGAATCCTATAAATTCACATGTTAAAGAAATAAAAATAATTTATAAGTCAGTTGTTTTTTTTTCTTTGCATTAACTTTTATGGGTTTCCAATATCCTTCTTTTTATTCTAGCCAATGGAAGGTAATATGAGGACACAGGCTAACAACCGATGCGAAGATCAATGTGATGATTGTTATAATGAGATTCCCAATCCAATAGGAGCAAGAATCACAGACTTTTTCACGATATTGCCTCAATTTACTCACGTTTGGAATAGAAACATGGGTCAAGAAAAATTATAAACCACCCTAAGAAATAACAAGACATAATCTAGAGATTCATGAGATAAATTCCACCTAATTTTAATTGGTCATTCAATCCTTCAATCACAAAACAATGGATCAAATCCATTTAAAAGATCATCTCCATCATTCAATGTTCCGAATAAGAGAAGTTTCTTCAAGAAGGTTATCATATGATAGGTGAAGCTGATAATTGGTGGACATTAATCATTAATATGAATCATTAGGAAGATGTTGATTCATTTAAATGGAATGATTTCATGAAAATATATTTTGATAAATATTTTCTATACACCCTCTGACTTAAGATGTAAAGGGACTTCCTCTCAATCAAAAAAATGATGAATCCATTAGAGAGTATGAGGTAAACATCACAAGGCATGCATGATATACCTCTTGCTTACTCATTAACCCCAACTTCAAGGTTGACTACATCTTTGTTGGGATAAAACCTAACATATGGAAAGCCCAAGTGATCCATGACTTTGATAGCTATGAGGAAATTGTCTGATTTTCCCTAAAATTCTAAATGGAGATCAATGAATCTTAGGGGTATCCTAGGGATAAGAAGTGGCGTGTAGACTTCAATTCCAGTAGACCAATGGATAAATCTAATTGTGCTAAGAAAATCATGAACCAGACTTGCCTAAGGTATGGAAGGAAACACCTTGGAAATTTCCTAAATGGGATGTGGAAATGCTTTAAATATGGAAGAGAATGGCACCTGGACATTAACTACCGACAAAAAAACCAGCTGATGTGATAGTGGAGACGAACGATCCATTCAACCCTCAATGCATTGTTTACTTCTTCAACTACAAATAACAAGGGCACTTTTAAAACAATTTACCTATGAAAAGGGTTTTTGGAGGCATCCAACAACCTCCAAGGTAGAGAGGTTGAGATATTTCTATCACTACCACCGATGTGAGCCTCGACAATGAAGTGGTGGCAGGTGCCCTAGTTATTCAATCAATAATAGTGATAAAAGATTTTGATTCTAGTTCAAAGTATTATTTTATTTCCTGAATATTTAGTAGAATAATCCAAACATCACCACAAGTTATGGATGTAGATATGTCGATGAGAACAAAAAATTGGGAAATCATTACAACCCATGAATATAAATCATCCCCTATCACAGTTTTTGATTAAACATCCCGCTGAACATCATCATAGTCTCTTAGGAGGAATTTAATGCAATTCTTGGCATGGATTGGAATTATTTATAAATAGAAAACATAAATTGTTTTGAGAGGTAAATCACTCTCTATATGGCGAATCAACTCTTGATTCTGTACAAGTGCAAGGAGGAGGATGAATCTTATTTTGAACCGTCATCATAAGAATTCCTATTAATGTCCTATGAGAACATGTTTCTTGATCAGATGATTCAGTCTATGGAATAAAACATCCTTGAATACATGCATATTATATGGGAATTCACTAAAGTGTTTCCTGAGTAATTGTATATTCTTCCTCTAAGAAAAGATGTTGAATTATCAATTAATATTCTACCTTTTGTGTTACCAATATCCATGAATCCATATAGAATTGATTCTGTGGATCTTGAGGAGATAAAGAAACAACTATATGAGAATCTGGATAAAGGTTTTATATGCCTAAGTGCTTCACCATGGGGTGCACCAGTCCTCATCATCAAGAATAAGTATGGTTCAATGCGTCTTCCAATTGATTATTGTGATCTCAACAAAATAACAATAATTAAAATGTATCATCTTCAATGAATTGATGACTTGTTCAATCATCTACGTGTATAACAATATTTCTCCAAGGTGGATTTTTGGTCGGTATATTATCATGTAAAGGTGAAAAGGATGATATCCCCAAGACGGGTTTTCATACAAGGTAAGAGAACTATAAATTCATAGTAATCTCTTTTGGACTGACTAATGCTCCATCAGTATTAAGGCACTTGATGAATAGAGTCTTTATAGATTAACTTGAAAATTTTGGGGTAGTCCTATTAGATGACACTGTAATATACTCCAAAAATAATGATGAGCATGGGGAGAATATAATCACTATACTAGAGAACATGTGACAAGAGAAGCTTTGTGAAAACTACAAAAAGTGTGAGTTCTAGTTAAATGAAGTATTATTCATGAGTCATATAATCACAAGAAATGGGATATCTATGAATCCCTCTAATACAGCTACAATTGAGGGATGGTCGAGTGATAGAGAAAATATTTTCAATTAATTTATATTTGATATCATTTTTTTTAACCCAAAAAAAGTGTTCCTCTAAGATGAATTGTTTTATTTTTATGATATTGGTGTTATTCTGAGCTAAATCGTAAAAATTGACCATTTTGGATTTCTAACAGTTTTAAATTATTTCTGTTGTTTCACAATAACATTATCTACACTGATCCAAATTGAAAAATTCATTCTTTTCCTGATTCGGAACATCCAGGGCTTCATTTACTATTTTTAGACTAAAAGCTTATTTTGCCATATGAAAGCTCAAAAGAAGCTCACAAGTGAGATGAAGAAAATTGTTTTCAGTTCTGCATAGTTTTGGTGTGGGATTTATAACTCATTCATGATGAGCCCACATATTGTGACATTCGGTGAGTGGATGCGCAAGGAGCTTTTTAGCATCTTTGATGAAGGAAGAACTGCGTGAATTGGCCTTTTACTAGGTCATTAAATCACCCTAATCAGAAGTATTGCGTTTTGGAGAGTCTGACTGAATAGAATAAATGCTCAAAGTAAAATGGCCATAACTCTCGAAATACATGTTCTAATCCGATGATATTTTTAGGGGACACGTACAAGAGAATTGTGAACAAAATTAAAGAATGGATCAATGCCTGAAGATTTCATTTAATGGGCCTAAAAAGCGTCAACATCCATGTGACAAATTATGGCTATAAAAGGAGGAGAGCACCACCCTCTCAAAGCATCTCATTCTCCATCCCATTCCTTCCAGGACACAAGAGGGAGAACATTTTGGCTTTCTATTTTATTTATTTTCTTTTTCATAGTTTTGTAATGCTATCTTCTTACCCATTCATCTCGATTACCCTTAACATGGTGGGGTAATCTTTTGGAGTGATTGGGGAAGGGTTGGTTTTCTACATTGTAATGCTTGAGTTCTTGGACATAATTGAATAAATTTCTTTCTTATTCAAAGTTATATTCAATTTCTTATATCCAATTTTATTATCATGTATGATAGTTCTTGAATATTAATCCGGTTATTGATTTTTTCCTTGGAAAAATAATCATAATCTCCCTTCACTAATTTTTTGTTTATATACGATGGATTAAACCAGGAATTAGTGGTAAAGTACTCGACGATCGTCAATATTGGTAAAAGTTGTAGTGAATGTTATTGATTATTTGGGATAAAAAAACTTGATCGGGTATTTCCCATTTAAATTAAGGATATTCTGTATAACTATTTTACCCATGGAAGGAGAGTTGACCAAACCATGATCTTGGTAAGGTTTTCATTCACAATAATAATATCACCAAGGAAATTGGAGGAAAGAATTGTGGAGACTCTCTTTAACCAACAAAAAAGACGATGTTTGAATTAAATTGAACAAGGATTGCATTAAAATTAGGAAACTGACCCCGACCTAATCAGCCATTTAATTTCATAGTTTTTCAATCATTTAAATTTCAAATTTCCTTTCAAAAGCACAAAATTTTTACCCCCATTTTAATGTGACAGCCCGTTTTGTGTGCACTCCTCTTCGAGAGACATCCTAGGTCAACCACATTACTACATTTTAACTTAGAAAATAATTTTTTTCCATGCCCTATGACAGGGGTGCGTCAAACTTGGCGTCGTCGCCGGGGAGGCAGTGCAACAACAAAAAAAATCAAAATTGAATGACCCGCAACTCAAAAGAACCATTAATTGAATTTGATCCGAAAATTGAAAGAACATTAACCCAAATAATAAAATGAAATCTACCAGGAATATTTGAAGAAATAGATCTCTCAGATTCAAGTGAAACTCTTAGTGTTCACTCTGAACCTGAAATCATGGCTAGAAATCCCAACCAAACCCTGTGTGATCAATGTGCACCACAATTTTCCATTCAAAATAACCAACTAATTGCACCCACTGAACCAAATGATTTTTAATTACGTGTTAATATGATTCATGTGCTTCCAAAGTATCATGGTCTTTCAGGAGAAGATCCAAATAGGCACATGCAAGAATTCAGATACACTTGCTAAAGCTTCAGGCCAAGAGGAGCACCTGAAGACCAATTTCAGTGGAGGGCATTCCCCTTCTCACTTGAAGGAGCATCTAATGAATGGTTGTACAACCTGAAACTAAGAGAGATCAGTGATTGGGAAGACCTAAAAAGAAGTTTCATGCAAAGATTCTTTCCCACATCGAGGAGCACTGCCATCAAGAAGGATATTTACATCATAAGACAATCAATAGGAGAAACCCTCTACGAGTACTGGGAGCACTTCAAGAAGCTATGTTCCAGATGCCCACAACAAGAAATGGAGGAACACCAATTACTTGTGTTCTTCTACCAAGGAATTGTGGATAATGATCGAAATCTTCTAGATGCCTCATCAGGGAGAGTCCCTAATTGACAAGTCACCTGCAGATATCCGGATACTAATTGATAAGGTTGATCAAAACTCAAAAAAAAAATTGGGCTAAGAGGAATGGGAGCCAGGGTGATACATGAGGTAAAAATATATGATTCATCTACATTGATTTAAACCATAGTCGATGACCTTGCAAGGTTAGTCCATCAAATTGTTGTAACACAAGAAAATGGACAATAAGATTCAGCTCAGGTATGTGGTTTATGTTATTCTTCCACTCATTATACTGACTAGTTCCCTGAGATACAGGGGACAGAATACAGTGTTGTGGCTTTTTAACCAAGACAATTCCAAAAAAAATCAACTGCATCAACCCCAAGCTCAACAAGGATATTCTAACCAACAAAACCAGATGAGAACATTTAAACAGCACCCCAGTCAACCTTTTTACCACCAGCAGCAATACCAGAACCCCCCTCCCTTCCAACAATCTTATAAACAACTCTTCCAACAAAAAAAATCTTTTCAGCCACCACCATTCCAGAGAAAGACATATGAACATCCATCAACCATCACACAACCTTCTGTGGAATAGTTACAATCCAAGTATGAGGGCATAGTAGATAATGTTGACAAGTTGGATGACACAGTGGGAAGTATTGTTGAAATCATGTCCAAGAATCCAGGTAAGCTTCCATCCCAAAAATTCCAAATCCTAAAGATAATGTTAGTGAAATTATAACAACTAGTAGAAAATAATTCCCACCTCCATCCAAACCTGAACCTGAAATAATACAACCTATTCTGAGGGATAATGACTCAAAAAGTATTATGAAAATCGACCATGAAGATAAAAAGGAAGAGTAGGAGGAGAAGGATATGCCACAAAATAAGAAACAAGAAACAGCAATGCAAATAAAACAATGGGAGAAGAAAGACTTACCCCCACCATTTCCAACAAGGATGATCGAATCAAAGAAATTTCATGAAGAAGCACTTCAAAAAGAAATTCTGGACACCTTCTAGAAAGTGGAAATCAATATCCCCCTACTTGAAGCTATTAAAAAAATCCCTAAAAATGCAAAATTTCTGAAGGAGCTTTGTACTAAAAGAAGGAGGATGGATGGAAATGAAAGAATCAAATTAGGAAGAAGTGTCTCAGTATTGATCACACCACTGATGCCACAAAAATGTCAAGATCCATGGTCTTTCTCTATTCCCTTCACTATCAGTTCTTTAAATTTCTCTAATGCTTTGTGTGATCTAGGTGATTCAATTAATGTATTGCCTCACTCGGTACATAGTTCTTTGCATATGGGAGAATTGAAGCCTACTAGAGTGGTGTTAAAGCTCACAAACAGATCCACAGTTTTTCGAGCAGGTGTTCTGGAAGATGTTCTTGTAAAGGTAAAAGATCTATTGTTCCCGGCTGACTTTTATGTGCTGACAATGGAAGAAGATAGGAGTTCATCACACTCACCCATCATCTTGGGAAGACCTTTCTTAAAGACAGCGAATACCATCATTAATTTTCATGAGGGAACACTCTCAATGGAGCTCTAAGATTGTCGAGTGCATTTCAATATACTCGAATCCACGAAGAATTTGTCAGATGTTCATTTGCTGAAAGCAATCTATGAAAAAGAAGGAAAAGAACCAAATAAAAATTTAGAAGAGAGAACCATTGAATTCTTGGATAGTTTTTTATAAGAGGCTGGAGAACCAAAATCAAGAGAGGATATTGAGATCAAGAAGTTTAAACTCAAGGAGGCCGAACATGATAATATTATCATAGATCTCCGGATGGAACATGCTACAAAAGAAGAAGAACTAGCTAAGAAAAATTCCATATTCCTTGCAATGGAACATGAGGTGAAGAAAGTCAAGGAAACCCCCATTAAAACTGCAGAGTGTATAGGATATTCGCAAACCAATAGTAAGAGTGGATTGCAAGAAAAAAAAGAAAAAACCCAAAACCAGGTTCGTATGGGTAAAGAAAATTGAGGGTCAGTCTCCTGCCTCAAGAGAAGAGAGGAATTTTCAAAGGACACCACAAACCCTTAAAAATAGTTATATTCACATTGCAACAAGGAAGAAAAAAATATCAAAAAATATTCAAAACCATTCCAAAAGAACAAGATTTCAGGGGTTTTGCTGGGGTTGTGGTATCTATGGACACAAATCAGACTCTTGTTGGTACAACATGTCTTTACCAGGAAATAGAAAAGAGCCAGTGGAGGAGATCCTGCTCCTCCAACCTGTCTATCAATAAGATCCATCAGGTTGTACCTCTCCTTCACACTTGCTTCATGTTGTGATTCATCTGAAAATTGGCTTACATGTTAAATCCACTTGAATGCATTGAGGATTCTGAAACATTTAAGTTTGGGGGAGTGAATCTTTTTAGTATAGGATTTTCATTTGATGTTTGTTTTCAAAAAAAAAAAATTGTGTGTTTTCAAATTTATGTGTGTTTAGTTTTCAATTTTTGGTGTGTTTTTGAAACTTTTGAGCTGAAATGATTCTCAATACCATTTTTGAAACCCATTCTAATGAGTGAACCAATCTATTTCATGAAACTGAGCTCAAATGAATGCTGAAATTAATTTTGATTCAAGTTCAAATATTTTTGAATTTCATTAAAAGTACACTTAATTTTGAAACTCATGCCATATTTCCCTGTCTATATCTCTGAAATCACTTTCTTGTGAGGATTCTGAACCATTTTTGTGATATTATTTTCATTCACCTCATTTCTTGGGAAAACCAGACCATGCTTGCTTTAACTAGAATTTGATTTATTCCTTTCAAAACATGAGGGTTTGGGGTATGTGTGTTTTAAATGATTGAGATATTTATTTGGTTTGAAGCCCCCTTTTAAAAATAATCCTTTTCATTATGGCCCACCTTTACATTTATCCTTCATTGTATCCCCTAGTAGCCATGAATTGTCTGTTAGGTTAGCCACATTACAAGCCAATTTTACATATCCTACCTGCTCTTGAAGTGAAATGGCATGAACTAGTTGAACTTAAGTATAGGGGAAGATTTCTTATGGTGTACTACCTCATTTGGTGATACTTTTGGAGGAATATTAAATTTTTAAAAGCTAATTTTCCTACTGAATATTTCATTTTGTTAATAGTTGTGCCTTTCTGGAGCTTTCATGATAACAGAAGTTATGCCTTTCTGGAGCTTCTGATGTAAAAAAACGTTGTGTCTATCTCGAGATTTCAAGAAAAATCATGTTTGATAAGATTGAAATTTTTTCTTCTGAAATATTGAGCAGATTGAATGATGATGGAGCTGAGTTTCTACAAAGGGTAAGATAAGAAGACCATACTTGAGTGAAAATTAGAATCTTGCAATTTTGCTTCAAAAAAGAGTCAAGCCCTCCTTTTTTAGCCTCAGAATTTATTAGCATCTAAATCCTACCAACCGGAAGCTACAGAACAACCCTAAAAAGTCCTCATAAGAAACACATGTCATTGACTCACATCGGGTGGAGAATTAGAAATTTATGAAGCCTTTGGTGACTCTTGTGTGAGTTTGGATGAGAAAAGCCTTGTTCAGTATTTACAATTGTGAGATAAGAGAAAATTCATGTGAGGTAGGTGTTTTGTGTGCATGGGATAAAAAATGAAGTGGAAATATATTAAAATCTAAAATGTAGAACTTGAAATAATTGTTTTGGATGAGGCATTATATCTTTTTGTTTCTTGGAATTGATTTGGTAGATCTCATTGATATGTGTTTTGGATTTGATTTGATTTGATTTTTACTTGTCTAGGAGTCCAAGTTCTAAGTGTGTGGGAATTGATAGAGAATATATTTTCAATTAATTTATATTGAATATCATTGTTTTAAACCCAAAAATGTGTTCCTCTAAGATGAATTGTTTCATTTTTATGATATTGCTGTTATTTTGAGCTGAATAGTAAAAATTGGCCATTTTGGATTTTTAACTATTTTAAATTATTTATATTTATTGGACATAACATTATATAAACTTATCCAAATTGAAAAATTATATCTCTTCCAGTTTCTACACATCCAGATATTCATTTACTATTTTTAGACTAAAAGGTGAATCGGCCATATGGAAGCTCAAAAGAAGCTCACAAGTGGGAGAAAGAAAACTTTTGCAGTTCTGCCTAGTTTTGGTGTGGGCTCCATAACTCATCCATGGCGGGCCCAAATGTTGTTAAATTCGGTAGGTGGACGCGCAAGGAGTGTATGAGCATCTTTTATGAAGGAAGGACTGCCCGAATTGGCCGTTTACGAGGACATTAACTCACCCTAATCTGTAGGATTGCGTTTTGGAGAGTCTGACTGGACAGAATAAATGCTAATAGTTAAATGGCCATAACTCTCGAAATACATGTCCTAATCTATGGATATTTTGAGGGGAAACATAAAAGAGAATTATGAACAACATTCAAGAAGGTATCAATGAGTGAAAATGTCATTTAAGGGGCCTCAAACGCGTCAACATCTGGGTAAAAAATTCTGACTATAAAAGGAGGAGAGCACCACCCTTTCAAAGAATCCCATTCTCCATCTCATTCCTTCCGGGACACCAAGAAGGTAAACTTTTCAGCTTTCTATTTTATTTCTTTTCTTTTTCATAGTTTTTCAATTCCTTCTTCTTCACAATTCATCTCGATTACCCTTACCATGGTGGGGTAAACTTTTGGAGTGATTGGGGAAGGGTTGGTTTTCTACATTATAATGCTTGAGTTCTTGGAAGCAATTGAATAAATTTATTTCTTCTTCAAAGTTATTTTCAATATATTATATTAGATTTTATTATCAAGTTCGATCTTTCTTGAATATTAATTCTGTTATTGATTTTTTTCCTTGGTAAAATAATCATAATCTCCCTCCACGAATTTCTGGTTTATATATGATGGAATAAACCAGGAATTAGTAGTGAAGTACTCGACAATCGTCAGTATGTGTCAACGGTGTAGTGAATGTTCTTGATTATTTGGGATAAAAAACCTGATCGGGTATTTCTCATTTCAATTTAGGATATTAAATACAACTATTTTACACATGGAAGGATATTTGACCAAACCAAGATCATGGTATGGTTTTCTTTCACATTAATAATATCACTAAGGAAGTGAGAGGAAACGATTGTGGAAACTCATTTTAATCCACTAAGAAGAAGAGGTTTGAATTAAATTGAACAAGGATAGTATTAAAATTAGGAAACCAACCCCGACCTAATCATCCTTTTAATTTCATAGTTTTTCAATCATTTGAATTTCAAATTTCCTTTCAAAAGCACAACATTTTTACCCCCATTCTAAAGTGACATCCTGTTTTGTGTGAACTCCTCTTCGGGAGACTTCCTAGGTCAACCACATTAATACATTTTAACTTAGGAAATAAATTTTTTTCCCATGCCCTATGATAGGCATGCATCAAACTTGGCGCGGTCACCGGGGAGGCAGTGCAACAACAAAAAAAATTCAAAATTGAATGACCCACAACTCAAAAGAACCATTAATTGAATTTGATCCAGAAATTGAAAGAACATTAACCCAAATAAGAAAAAGAAAACTACAAGAAATCTTTGAAGAAATAGATCTATAAGATTAAAGTGAAACTCATAGTGTTCACTCTGAACCTGAAATCGTTGCTAGAAATCCCAACCAAACCCTACGTGATCTATGTGCACCACCATTTTCCATTCAAAATAACTAACTAATTGCACCCACTAATCCTAATGATTTTGATTTACGTGTTAATATGATTACTGTGCTTCTAAAGTTTTATGGTTTTGTAGTAGAAGATCCAAATCGGCACATGCAAGAATTCAGATACACTTGCTCAAGTTTCAGGCCAAGAGGAGCACCCGAAGACCAATTTCAGTGGAGGGAATTCCCCTTCTCACATGAAGGAGCAGCTAAAGAATAGTTGAACAATCTGCAACAAGGAGAGATCAGTGATTGGGAATACCTAAAAAGAAGTTTCATGCAAATATTCTTTCCCACGTCGAGTAGCACTACCATCAAGAAGGAGATTTACATTTTACGACAATCAAAAGGAGAAACCCTCTACGAGTACTTGGAGCACTTCAAGAAGCTATGTTCTAGCTTCCCACATCATGAAATGGAGGAACACAAATTCCTTGTGTTATTCTACCAAGGACTTGTGGATAATGATCGAAATCTTCTATATGCCTTATCAGGGGGGGTCCCTGATTGACAAGTCACATACAGATATCAGGATACTAATTGAGAAGATTTCTCAAAACTCACAACAATTTGGACAAAGAGGAATGGGATCCAGGGGGATATATAAGGTAAAAACATATGATTCATCTACATTGATTGAAACCAAAGTTGATGACCTTGCAATTTTAGTCCGTTAAATGGTAGTAACACAAGGAAATGGACAACAAGATTCATCTCAGGTATGAGTTTTATGTTATTCTTCCACTCATTTTACTGACCAGTGCCCTGAGATACAAGGGACAGAATACTGTGTTGCGGCTTTTCAACAAAGAAAATTCCAAAAAAAATAAACTGCATCAACCCCAAGCCCAACAAGGATATGAGAACCAACAAAACCAGATGAGACCATTTAACCAGCACCCAAGTCAACCTCCTTACCACCAGCAGCAATACCAGAACCCCCCTCCCTTCCAACAATATTATGAACAACCCTTCCAACAACAACAATCTTTCAGCCACAACCATTCCAAAGAAAGAAATATGAACAACCATCAACCAGAAAAAAAACCTTTTATGGAACAGTTACAATCCATGTATGAGGGCCTAGAAGATAAGGATGACAAGCTGGAAGACACAGTGGGAAGTCTTGTTGAAATCATGTTGAAGAATCCATGGAAGCTTACATCCCATAAAGTGCTAAATCCTAAAGAGAATGTTAGCGCAATCATAACAAGAAGTGCAAAAGAATTCCCACCACCATCCAACCCTAAACATGAAATAATACCACCTATTCAGAGGGATAATGATTCATAAAGTCTTGTGAAAATCCACCAAGAAGATAAAATGGAAGAGGAGGAGAAGGATAGGATAAAAAATAAGAAACAAGAAACACCATTGAAAATAAAACAATGGTAGAAGAAAGACTTAAACCCACCATTTCCAACAAGGACGATCTAATAAAAGAAATTTCATGAATAAGAACTTTAAAAAGAAACTCTGGACATCTTCCAGAAAGTGGAAATCAATATCCCCCTACTTGAATCTGTTAAAAAAATACCTAAATACACAAATTTTTTTAAGGAGATGTGTACTAAATGAATGAGGCTGTATGGAAATGAAATAATAAACTTAGGAAGAAGCGTCTCAGCATTGATCACACCACCAATACCTCAAAAATCTCAGGATCCAAGGAATTTCTCTATTCCCTACACTATCGGTTCTTTAAATTTCTCTAATGATTTGTGTGATCTTGGTGCTTCAATTAATGTATTTCCTCACTTGGTATACACTTCTTTGCAGATGGAATAATTGAAGCCTACTAGAGTGGTGGTCCAGCTCGCAAACAGATCCACAGTTTTTCCAGCAGGTGTTCTGGAAGATATTCTTGTAAAGTTAAAAGATCTATTGTTCCCAGATGACTTTTATGTGCTAACAATTGAAGAAGATAGGAGTTCATCACACTCACCCATCATCTTGGGAATACCTTTCTTAAAGACAGCGAATACCATCATTAATGTACATGAGGGAACACTCTCAATGGAGCTCAGAGATAGTCGAGTGCTTTTCAATATACTCGAATCCATGAAGAATTTGTCAGATGTTCATTCCCTGAAAGCAATCTCCCACAAAGAAGGAAAAGAACAAAATAAAAGATTTAGAAGTGACAACCTTTGAATTCTTGGAAAGTTTGTTAGAAGAGGCTGTAGAATCAAAATCAGGAGAGGATTTTGAGATCAAGAAGTATAAACTCAAGGTGGCCGAACATGATAAGATTATCATAGATCTCTAGAAGGAACTTGCTAAAAATGAAGAAGAACAAGCTAAGAAAAATTCCATATGCTTTGCAGTGGAACATGAGCTAAAGAAGGTCAAGGAAACCCCCATTAAAACTATAGTCTGTAAAGGATATTCTCAAACCAATAGGAAGAGGGGATTACAAGAAAAAGAGGAGAAACCCAAAACCAGGTTTGTATGGGTAAAGAAAATTTAGGGTCAGTCTCCGGCCATAAGTGAAGAGAGGAATTTTCAAAGGACACCACAAACACTTTAAAATAGTTAT